>CP106727.1:199419901-200032401 GCA_025506655.1 Gossypium rotundifolium
CCTCAGTTTCCAAAATTAGCTCTGGACCCAACAATCTTCGCTCACCCAATTTTGTCCAACAAGTAAGAGTACGACACCTACGACCATATAATGCCTCGCATGGTGCCATCTAAATACTGGATTGGTAGCTGTTGTTGTATGTAAATTTCGCCAACGACAAATAGTCCTCCCAACTACCCTTGAAGTCAATCACACAGCTTCTCAACATGTCTTCCAAAATCTGAATTACCCTCTCCGAATGACCATCAATCTAAGGATGAAATGTCGTGCTAAAATCTAACCTCATACCCAAAGCTTCGTGTAACACTCTCCAGAATCTTGATGTGAACCTAGGGTCCCTTTCCGAGATGATAGACACCGGTACCCCATGTAACCTCACAATTTCTGCCACATACAACTTTGTCAACTTCTGCAATGAGTAATCAGTAAACTGGTATAAAGTGGGTAGATTTAGCCAACCGATCAACAATTACCCATACCGAATCTTTCTTAGTAGGTGTCAGAGGTAGCCCACTAACAAAGTCCATGGTTATCCTCTCCCACTTCCAAAGTGAAATTTTAACAGGTTGCAGTAATCCAGAAGGCAGCTGATGCTCAGTCTTCACTTGCTGACATGTCAAACACTTACTTACAAAGTCGGTAATCTCACGCTTGAGCCCTGGTCACCAGTACAATTCACGCAGATCCCAGTATAACATGTTTTCACTGGGATGCATAGCGTATGGGCTACTATGCACCTCTAGCAAAATTGACTGCCTTAGCTCAAAATCCCTTGGTATACCAACTCTTCCACAGAAGCATAATACTCCCTCATGATTCAGCTCAAAATCCACAGTCTCTCCCTTCTTCACCTGTTGAAACTGAAAAACCAACGACTCATCCAACATCTACTTCTCCTTAATCGACTAATCCAAGTTGGTTTTACTTGCAGTGCAACTAACAAACTACCATCTTTAAACAGTTTGAGACGAGCAAACATTTCTCTCAAATCAGACATAACCTTACGGCTCAACGCATCTGCCACCACGTTAGCTTTTCCCGGATGATACTCAATCGAGCAATCATAATCCTTTAGCCACTCTATCCATATTTGTTGCCTAAGATTTAACTCCTTTTGGGTAAGGAGGTACTTAATACTCTTATGGTCGATGTAAAAGATCGACTTTTCCCCATACAAATAATGTCTTCATATCTTTAGTGTGAATACTACCGTAGCTAATTTCAAGTCATGAGTGGGGTAGTTCACATCGTGCGGCCTAAGCTGACGAGATACATACGCCACTATCTTCCCTTCTTGTATCAGCACACAACCCAACCCCGTGTATGACGCATCATAGTAGACCATGAATTCCTTTTCAATCTATAGTTGAATTAATACCGGAGCTTCAGTCAAAATCTTCTTTAGTTACTCAAAACTCTCTACTACTTATCAGTCCAAACAAATGATACTCCCTTACGCAGTAACTTAGTTAGGGGTGCAGCAATCAGTGAAAACCCCTCAATGAACCGTCTGTAATACTCGGCCAGACCCAGAAAACTTCGAATCTTAGATACTGATTTCGATGGCTTCCAATCCAATATAGCCTAAACTTTTCAAAGATCAATCCTAATCCCCTCGGCAAACACAACATGCCCTAAAAATGTCACCTCCCTCAGCCATAACTTGCACTTGCTGAATTTGGCATAGAGTTATTTTTCTCTCAATATTTGCAGAACAACCCGAAAATGTGAATCATGCTCCTCCCCAACTCTTGAGTACACCAAAATATCATCTATAAACACCACCACGAACCGGTCTATATAGGGTTAGAAGACTCACTCATCATATCCATGAAAGTAGTTGGTGCATTCATTAACCCAAACGGTATGACTAGGAACTTGTAGTGTCTATAATGAGTCCTGAACAGCTATCTTGAACACATCTACCTCCCTAACCCTTAACTGATGGTACCCCGACCTTAGATCTATATTAGAGAAAACCAAGCTTCTCACAACTGATCAAACAGATCATCTATCCTTGGTAGAAGATACTTGTTCTTAATCGTTAACTTGTTCAACTGACAGTAGTTAATACACATGCGTATTGACCCATCCTTCTTCTTTACAAACAACACCGGTGCTCTCCATGGAAACACACTCGGTCGAATGAATCCTCGATCCAGAAGCTCCTAGATCTGAGCCTTTAATTCTACCAGCTCCTTCGGTGACATCCTATAAGGGGCAACGGACACTAGAGTTGTTCCCGATAGAAGTTTAATGTTGAATTTGACCTCGCGGTTTGGAGGCAACACCGGAAGCTCTTCAGAAATACATCCAAAAATTCATTTATGAGCCTGACATCCCCAACAGATAAGCCCTTAGCATCAGACGTGCTGACATAAGCTAAGAATGCCTCACAACCTTTGCGAACCAGCTTTTCGGCCATTAATGCTGAGATTATGTTGGATAGATAATTCTTTTGCTCCCCTATCACAATCACTTTTTATCCTCTGAAGACTTCAATACCATACGCTTAGCAGCACAATCCAAATTCGCATGGTGTTTCACTAACTAATCCATGCCCAGAATAAGATCAAACTCATCAAACGGTAGTTCCATCAAATTCGCCAGAAAAATAACCTCTTAAACCTCTAAAGGCACATCTCTAAACAGCTTTATTCACTACAACAGACTATCCTAAATGACTAATCACCGACATCCCTTTATCAGCAAGTTCAAATTGTATTCCCAAAGTTCCAAACACAGTACATGTAACATACGAGTGTGTTGACACAATATCAATTAAAGTAATACATGGTATATAATGGATGAGGAACGTACTAGTTATAACATCAAGTGTGTCGCCATTCTCTCGACACCGAGCAGCATAAACCAATCATGGTTATCTCGCCTCTGTATTACCAACACCTCTGCCCAGTGCTCCACGACTTCGTCTTAACCCATTTCCCACTCTGGGTAGACCACAACCTCTCGATGGTTACTGACCACCTCTCCTAGGCTACATATAACCTCGACCGGCTGCTTGCATCTGACCAGGCTTTCGATGACAATTTTTGAACTGATGATCTTGGACCCACACCTAAAACACCCTCAGTTCTTCTCCAACACTCTCCCGAATGAAGTCTCTCGCACTCAACACATAGTTGCGGTCGATTAACAGTAACTAGAATCCTAACTCAAGCTGGCCCATCAAACCTAGGCCTCTTATAAAATCCACTTGAAGAACTTGAAGGCCCAAAATCTCTCTTATTCCTGCCTCTTTCCTTCTCATGATTTTGACGCACATAGCGTTTCACATCCTCAGCAATCTTAGTCTTCTCTACTAGAGCAGCGAAGTCTCTTTCCCTTTGCGGGGCTATCAGTACCAGTAACTCATCTCGGAGACTATCCTCAAATCGCACACAGCACTCATATTCAGTCTCAACTATGCCCCGAGCGTACTGGCTCAATTGCAAGAATTCTGCCTCATATTCTGACGCTCAATTGCAAGAATGCATATTTTCTTACTCCCCGAATCGATTTAGAAATTCTTTCTCCGAGCATCCACATAACTTGCCCCGACATACTTTTCTTGGAAGGCCGTCTTAAAGAAATCCCATGTTACAAGGTCGACCTGCGTACCTTCCCTCATGGTAAGCCACCATTGATATGCCTCATCTCGTAGTAAAGACACTGCTCTTTTCAGTTTTTGTTCTTTTGTTCAGGTCATTCATGATTAGCTCAACCGCCTCTAACCAATACTCTGCTACATTCGGGGCTATACCAGAGATGCCACTGAAGATTTCTGCCCCGTTTGACCAGAGCCGCTCAAAAATTGACCCTCGGGCCACCGACCCAGTACTCGCTCCAGCAACCCTTTCCAAAACCCATAACATTGCTTGAGACAAAGCATCATCCCTTTGGCTCGGTTATAAGACCCCATTTTAGTCATCGGTGATGTCGACACCTCCCTTTCAGGCATATGTCCTGATGCTGAGGACCAAGACTAGCACCTCGGCCTCTACCACGGCCACGTGTACCCCTTCAGCGCCTCTCGCACTCATATCAGTGTAACGTATTAACCTGATTACGAGTTTTATGAATCAGCTTATAGTTCATGTAATTATTAACAAATGTTTTATGAAAAATAGTAATAAGAGTAGTTTTCGTAGATCGGGTTTACTATAGTTTCAATCTCCTATAGTCTCAGTTTCCCTGACTAAGAATTCGGTATACTACTACTATTCCTAGTAGCCTCTCAATATAGTCATTGTAACATATAGCAAAGTATAAGGTCAGGGAACTTACGGATTTGGTGCCGAAGACTCGGTGTGCCATACTTTCAGTAACACCATCACTGTTTCTAAACTAAAGTTTAAAAAGATTTGGAAAAATTTTCAAACCCATTCCACAGCCGAGTTTTGCAACCTAGCTCTGATACCATAAAATGTAACACCCCAAACTCGGCCTAGACCTTATAGTCGGATCTAGCATGTCACATCAAAAAGGTTGTTTAAAAGCTATGCGTTCATTAAAAACTTTGTATCCTTTTTGAAACTCCAAATTTCATTGCTTACAGAAACAAGATTTACTCAAAGTATATTCTTGCAAAGATGTTATAATTTTTCAAAAAAAACCTTTGTTTGATGCTGAAATCTGACTTAAATAATTGCGGAAACGTGATATTTTGAAAACAGTAGTTATTGTTTTAAAAACCAGTGTTTAATCGTTTAACAATTCATAACTAACAAAATTACCAAATGAAAGTTTAAAAAGAAAATCCCAATGGCCTTATTACACAAAATATTAACCCAAAAATAATATAAATTAAATTAGATCCTAATTTACTAAGTTTCGTTAAGAAGAAAATCCGACGTATGGCCACCTCCGAGTCTTCCACAGCTCCAAATCCTCTAATGCTGAGGATTACCTGCACAGTTAAAAGAAAGGTGTGAGTTACAAAAACTCAGTGTGTAATCCTCTAGGCAGCCTTGGACCCTAACAATCGAAGGTATTGTCTCCTTGTTAGGGTTTTGTCCCCGACCTCCCTGGAGAATTGTATACAGTTCATGCTCCGGGTCAACTGCCTAGAGGACGACACTTCGAAGACAAGACTTCTCCCAAAGGAGTTAATTCCCTATTCAGCAAACTGCTATTGGAAAAAATAACTTTGGATACATTTTTAATACAATAAATATTAACTCTATTATAAATTACACTTATTTAATTTTTTTAATAATAGACGGACTAATCTGATCCTGTCCCAATAATAAAAATACCTTCAGATGCATTAACTCCAATTAAAGTGGGGGGAAGGGAGACAAACTTGATACAGCTAATAGCGTATCTTAATTGAACTCAAAAGATGAACACGCCATGCCACACTACTTAGCTTTCAAGTTCAAAACCTATCAAATACATATACAGTAAAACGCGTTGCGAACCTTCAGTCCATTCATTCAATTAGTTGAATGAAGTAGTGGGGTTTTCTTTTTTCTTCTAGTTTGGGTTTGCTTTTCAATTTTAAGTAACCAAATTATAAGTATTTCTTAATTCATATATTGACTATTTTTCTATTATATATAATTTTAAACCATCCCCAACCTTAGGTCATTGAATATAATATATATCAACTTTCATGAAAGTCATAATCCTTTAATTTCAATGAGTTATATCATTCAACTTATTATTAAAAATTAGATATTATTTATGTAATTATATACATGAAATTTGAATTCCAATTTATATGTATACATGAAACTGTAATTTTGATTCAATTATACACATTTAAAGAAATAGATACATATATTTATTTTATATTGAATTGATATACTTGTTTGTGTATGTAATATATCAACGTAAAATTATGTTAATTCGATAATGTTGTCAATAATTTGTGAAAACTGAATCAAATCAAAATTTCATTTATAAAATTGTACAAAATCAAAGTTAATGTATAATATTACATATTGGATCAAAATTTACGTATAATTTTAATATTTATCCCTAAAATTAACTTTGGGGATTTTCTGATAAGTTATGTATGAGAAATACTTAAGGAAATTAGCATAATTATCTTTGATGAGGACTTTGATTTTCGTTTTGATGAGTCTGCTGGTGGATCAAGAGTTTGATTATCGTTTGGGATATATCTGTTTTTTTGTTAGTGTTGAATTGCATGGAGGAAGTGAACACTTGTTTATTCATTATGCAATTTTGCTGTCAGGTTTTGGTAAAAGGGATTTTAAAGGGGTTAGGAGCTTTCTGATTGTGATATTGTCACCGAATTCCTTCGGTTGGTGAAGCATGATTTGATTTTATAAAGGATTTATGTTGACTGCGTGGTGGTGAATCGTATTCTTATCATGGTGTTAGGGATGCTTGGTGTGCTTGAACTTTAGTACTTTACATGGTTGCCGTGTAGCTAATGTTTTTTTCCGCTTATTATCACTCTGTTGATGCGGGCTGTATGGGAGATCTTTCTTTGATGTTTCTATGGAGTTTTATTGCAGCTGAATTTTGACACCTGCAAGTTGCAAGGAGTTTTTAATTATAAAAAACACATTTAAGTATGTTTGAACTCATATCTTACTAGATAGACAATAGTGTTAATGCCAACTGAACTAAAACTCAATTAACTTATCCAACATACTTTTTAATAAAAAGAAAAATGATATTTAGTAATAAAATCAAAGAAATCATAATTGGTATATTCAAATAATGTGATAAAGGTTTGTATTTGAAGGAAAATTAATATATTAACCATAAAATTAATATATTATATTCAATTAACATCAAACAAAATAAACTGTTAAAAAAAAATCTATAACAATAATAATTTAGTGAAATTTACTTTTAAATAATCTTACATTCATCGATCAAACAACAAAATTTTATTTTTCAACTTAATGAACCAAACATGAAAATTTAACAAACGTGATAATGTGCTAAGTAATATCACATTGCATTTGTAGAGGGCCCAAATTGCCCGGGCCCATTTACAACATTTACAACAATAAAAAAACCAAACTCAAAATAAACCTAAAAAATCCTCAGCCCAATTTATTACACCCAGTGGCCCAATGGCCCAAAATCCAAAATTAGGGTTCTAGGAACCCTAATCCCCAACAATGCAAGATTGAATGGCCAATGCCATTCATCTTCTGCTTCGACCACCGACCTCGGTCTACCGCCATACCGCTCCACCGACCCCCACCCGCCTCGCCACCACTAGCACTCGCAAACAAGATGAAGCAAGGACAAGAAACACGCCAACAACAATAATGAAACAACAAAAGCAAACAGAGGCATAATAAACAATGTAATTTTCTTTCGACTATAAAGCCATGAAAAACAAATGATGTGAGGGGGATTTTTCGGCTATTTTGTTCTTCTTATCAATACGAAATCTCAGTACAAACACTTGCAAACAAAGATTGAAACAAGCCTACAACAAAGCGATCAAGAAAAAAAGGAACAAGTTTTAAGGTTTTATTTTACTTTTCTATTTATCCTGCTTTTTTTTCGATATTACATTCATAAATCTATCCTCTTCATTTTCCTTTTAAAACAGTTATATAATATCAAAATACGAATATACAAATAAAAAGAAAAAATAAAAATCTTACCATTCCTGCCAGGTAATGTGGTTGCAGGACGATAACCATGGTGAAGTCGACGGTGGCTCTCGTGTTCTCGACCAAATCCAGAGAGAAATCCTCCTCCCTTTTTTTTTTTTTGAAACACGCACTAAATGACATCTTAGGCCAAAAAATCGCTTTTATAAGTCGATGAAACGCTACCGCTTTTGGTGAATGCCCTTAAGCCCCAAAACGACGCTGTTTTGCCTATTTCCAACCGATCCGACCCGACCCGCCTCAGATCCGCGTGTTTTTTCTGAAGGGGTTATTTGTGCATTTGGCCCTTCCGCTTTTTAAACATTTGCAATCGTGTCTTTTACGATTTTTAAATTTAGCCCTAGGATTATTCTCGTTCGCAATTTAGTCCCTTTATCATTGTGCGTTTTGAAAAAAGGAATTATTATGCTGTGATCCCTCCATTTCTCCGCGCAGTAAATCGGTCCCTTTTTTTATTTTTATTTACCAATTGACCCTGAAATTTTGTTTTATTTTCAAATTGACCCCAAATCTTGTTTACTTTATAATTTAACCCTAAAACTCCGCTTTTAATTTCAATTCAATTCCCTTTAGGTTAATTCGCTTTTATTCTTTTATTATTAATACTATTATTATTATATTACTACTATTTTACTATATTACTATCATCATTATCATTTTTTTATTTTTATTTTTTTTACTATCTTTTGTTTATTGTTGCTATCTATTATTATTATGTCTACTATTATATTTTTTTTATCATTTTTGTTATATTACTATTATTATTATTATTATTATTATTATTTGATTGTATTTAGTATTATTGATACTATACTATATTTACCATTATTACATTTATTGTTAATACTAATATTATGATTACTATTATTATATTTATTAATGTATTCAATTATTAATCCACTTTATTTTACCTTACTTACTCACTTATTTTTCATATATATATATATATATATATATATATATATATATTATTTCCATTATCATTATTGGCATTATATTATTATTATATATAAATACTATTATTATCATTATTTGTTTTTATGTATTTCAAATTGCTTTTACTATTACCATTATCATTATTATTATTATTATTATTATTATTATTATTATTATTATTATTATTATTATTATTATTATTATTATTATTTGTTATTTCTATTGTTAGTCATTGTTTTCACATGTCAAATCCATAGACGTATTTTACTTGTTATCGTGTTTATTTTTATTCTTTACTATTACCATTATATAACATCTTTATTATCATTTGTTTAAGTATTGTTATCCATCATCACCATCATCATTATTGTTATCGATCATCCTTTATTTGCATTATTATTGCTATTGCAATTTGTCAATAATCTCGTTAAATAAGAATACATTTTGTGAAATCGTCCTATTCTATTCAAAGATTCTTAAAGCAAAGCAATGTTTCGTATTTAAAATTCGAAAATAGTGCCCTAACGTCTTTGGGTTGCGATTTTCGCTTAACTAAATTACTTAACATCCCTTCTACCAAGTTTTGCAAATCACGAGACGACTTTGATTACGAGAGATTAAAACATCATGTCCTAACGAGCTGGATGTGACGTTTATATCTTTTCGGGACAAAGAAATCTCAAGTTTTGACTCAAGCCTTTCCCTAGAATTAGTCCGATACGATGCATTTTGAAAATTTGCTACACTCTATTCAAAGATTTTTTAAAATAAAGGCAATGTTTTGTATTTAGGAATTCGGGAAATAGTGCCCTAACGTGCTGGGTTGCGATTTTTCGCTCGACTAAATAATTGAACATCCTTTTGATAAACTTCAGAAACCATGAGATAGCTTTAATTACGAAGGTTTAGAACATTATGTCCTAACGTCTTTGGATGTGATGTTTGTATCCTCCTGAGCAAAGAAATCTCAAATATCGGCCCTAATTATCCAAACATTTTTAGAGGACCCGATTTTAAAACCCTTTCAAACTTCCGACATTAAGACACTAATTAATCATTTTGGTACCAATTTTGGGCGACGAGGGTGCTAACCCTTCCTCGTATGTAACCGACTCGAACCCAATTTTAAAACTTCAGAGACTGTAAACATTGTTTTAGTAAAACAAAACGCTTTATTAAAATAAAGGTGGTCCGATCACACCAACTAAAGGTCGGTGGCGACTCCCGTTTTATTCCTATTTTTTAACCCAAAGTTGAACCCCGTTTTATTTTCAAAAAAATGGTTACGACAGCTTGGCGACTCCACTGGGGACCGATTTAGAGAGTCAAGCCATAAATTGATTATTTTCATCTTTTGTCGGAAGTTTGAAAGTTTGATTTGAAAATTACCATATTTGTATTGCATGTTGTTTTAATTATGCATTGCATTGCATGACTGCTGTGGTCACACCTTTAGGTGAGAGTGAGAAACTACTCCTTCGTGAGGTTTTCACCTCCGTGCGTGATAGTGGATCGCTTTGGGGATACATCCGTATTCTATGTCTTCGTGAGATTTTCATCTCCGATGTACCATAGGGAAATGTATTCCCCGAACTAAACTCGGTCTATATGAGCCTATAATGGGTGAATATCGAGGAATATGCTGGTTCAGTACCCTCCTTAGAACCAAACCACATGTAGTAAACCCTAGGAGCCCACCTTAGGTAGAACTATGTTAAACCTCTAGTGGTCACCGGATAGATACTCTATTTTGTTTATTTCTCCGTGCTAACGTGTTTTGTTTTGTTTGTGATTGCATTGCATTGCATCACACCGCATCATCTTAGAAAGAAGGTGTTGATTCATATTCGATTGCTAAATAGAAGAGTTTATCATAAGGAAATGTGTTACTTGATAAAGTGGATTATAATACGATCGTTCGAACATAGTCCGTAAATGACGAGAGGACCGATAACCCATGTAAGAATACAAGACTTTGCCTCGAGGATTCAAGCCGACAAGGATTATTGAAGAGCCATCGATTCCATTTTCTAAAAGAAGCTTATAAACATCGCGGAGGATAAGCGAGTGAAGAGGCACAGCCTGGACCGAAGAACAAGGAGCTAGATGAGGCATCTATTGGGGAAGTTCACGGGACCATAACATCCGGATACGAAGAAGAGGATTTCACCTGGACTATGAGGACAAAGCCGCATATGCAATCCGTTTTATGTAAAGAAATGTATTTTCTAGAGAAGTTCTTCTAATGGAATTGAATTCATAATCAACGCCTCTCTTTCTTTATGCATGCATTTGCATTGCATTTCATGCATTTGCCTTGCATCATATCACATGCATTAAGATTTGTAGAAAGACCTTAATTAGGCAAAGTTATTTCAGTAACCTAGAAGACATGGATCAAAGAATGGAAAGGCTAGAACAAATGCAAAAGGAAATACAGGAGCAGATGCAAGAACGATTAATCAAGATACAACAAGATATGATAGAACGGATGCAAGAGTCCCAAAATAACATGATAAGCCAGTTGGCGCAACTATTGGCCAATGAACGAGGAAAGGGCGCCGCTGCTAGCTCAGGAAATAATGACGACCCTGCTTACCCTCCGGGATTTACCCCGCCAAATACCCAAGCACCACCAGAAATATGTCCCCAAAGGACGCCATTTGTTATCAGGCCACAGTGCCAGGTTGAGACCGCAATGCCAGCGCACTTTCTGACTGGTTCAGGCACTAATCCCGGAGAAGGTCCGGCTAATCCTATAGTCCCCGATCTTGATGAAATGGCTGAAATGGATAAGGCAAAAGCAAACCTTCCCAGACAACTCGAGGATCGTTGCAAATGGTTAAAAGAAAAGTTTAAGGAAATAGAAATCACGACCATCGCTACGGGTAGACGCTAAAGACTTGAGCCTAGTCCTGCACCTCATTTCCGCCAAAGTTCAAGACCCAGATTTTGAAAATACAATGGGACCATTGTTCAAGCGCACATCACAATGTTCGTCGACGGATGGCGGGATATGTTAACAACGATCAACCGCTTATTCATTGTTTTCGGGATAGTTTGGCCGGGTCGCGCCAAATGGTACAATCACTTCACCAGTACCAGATCAAGTCGTGGAGGGACCTAGCACAGCCTTCTGAAACAATACGCACGCGTGTCGATATAGCTCTGATCGAATCACGCCCAAAATATAGAGAAAAGCCAAACAAAAGTTTCAGCAATATGCCCAATGGTGGAGGGAAGTAGCCACACAAGTTCACCACCGCTTAGAAAAGAGACAACCATGTTGTTTGTCAATACGCTGAAAGCTCCTTCATTAATCACATGCTTGGAAGTGCCACTAAAAGTTTTTCCGATATTGTCTTTGTCGGGAAGATGATCGAACATGCAATCGACGGTAAGATTGAAGTGGGAAACCACTAGAAGGCCTCGCTCCTAGAAAAAGGGATGACGAAGTGAATAATACAAATATGGGGACTCAAGTCAATTACCGTTAACCACCAAAAGCGGTGACTCACGAGTATCAAGGTTCGTCAAGGAAAGAATCCCAGACAAGGAAAACATTGAAAACTCCAATTTACGCCAATCCCTATGACGATAAGGAGTTGTATCAAAGTTTATTTGATGCACACGTAGTGTCCCCAATATCCAAAACCGATGCAACCTCTATACCCAAAATGGTATGACCCAAACACTCAAAGGTGAGTACCATATTGGGATCACGTGCCATTCGACAGAAAATTGCCTTACTTTCAAGAAATTGGTGGAAAATCTCATCAACATGGACATTGTGAAGTTCGATGATGGAGAAATGGTATACCCGAAGAGAACCGAGGAATAAAAGTTTTCCGAACATCTGCCTCTATGTACTCGAAAGTGTTTTGAACAATGGGACTGTGGAAGAAACATGTATTTTTAAAGCTAATCTAGAGTAATGTGTAAAACACACTTGTTGCTTCAAGCCTGGAAGCAATAAGATTTCTTTTGAGAAGTAGGCTTGTGTCCAGAATTTTTATTTCAATAAAATGTATCTTTCCAAGTAAATATTTTCATTCTTTACATTCCATACTGAATAATTTTCACTCATGACCATATCATACGAATAATCATCCTTAAGATCATTTATTCTTTGGATTTTTTGCCCACAATGGGCCCCCAGATATCAATGACATGAGCGACGCCATGGTCGACTCCTTTTAGTGAGATATGTAGCTAGAGGGATCTAAGGGCTTTGAAGATGACAAAGATTACGACTTACTTCCCCAATGGTAGATCCTACCTTGTGAAGTGTCAATGACGCTATGAACTAACAAAGGAGATGAAGATGGAAGCGTAGCTCCTCGTAGGAATAAGGCAAGGCATCGTTGAGTTATTTTTAGAAATTTAAGAGGTTTTCGCACGATCATATCGAGGCATGCCAAACTACTAAAACATGGGTATGCTGTTAAATTTGGGGTTTAAAGAACCCATGTTGTACAACAGCCTAGCTAATCAAGAGGCTCGGGCTATTGGTTCACCAAGAAAGGGAAATTGCACCTGTTATGCCATAAAATACCAAATCGAGGAAGACTGTGTCTTTTCCATTTTCCCTATATATGAAGCATGGATGTTAACAAGCCAGTCTCCTCAAAAGCTTTTAGCCAACACCAATTCATATTCATGGTCGTTGGTTACCTCACTGAGAGGGTGAAGATCGCTTCATACGCCAAAATTACAAAGTTTGTCAAAAAAAAAAAAACCATTCAAGATTTTTTTGAAAAATGGCTGAGACTTGTAAAGGTTGGTATAGAGAAGTTGCCATTTACCCTTTTGGTTCTTTGAACGTAGGCGGGACCTTTCTTCGGGCATCTTTCCCATTGATTTATGAAAGGGAAACAATTGTTGAGAGATAAGATTCCTTTTCCCAAACTTGGATTGAATTAGATAAAGCAGAATACCTCCGGTAAGTTCGATTGAAAGTATTCAGCAGGGTCAAATATACCGAAAATAGATACGGGCTTGACGAAAAGGTTCGCTCAAGAGAATTTCAGGAAGATGACCTAGCATTAAGAGAGATTCTTCTTATCCAAAAGAACTCCAAAGAAAAGTAAATGCCTTATACAAAGAAAGAAGGCTGTTCTAGGAAAATGGGTGTTAACCAAGATGGATGGCAAGGACACGCCTAATCCGGTGAGTTCAGATTCAACAAAAAGTTTTCCAAAAAAAACAAAAACAAAAAACACGAAAAGGAAAAAGAAAAGGAGAGGCCAAGGCGAAAACCCAAAGGGCGCTTTGAAACCAAAGGGTATTTGAGTTGAAAACCGAGAAGGGCAAACTTAAAATTTTGATCGAGAGTAGGGCATAAAGTAGTCTTGCTACGCTCAAGAAGTATGTTACGCCTTGGGGCATCGACAAAGTACTTTGGATCCCCTAAACACATATTAAGCTCAAAATGGTCCTCAAGAAGTTGGAAGCAGAGAAGCTCAAGTGCGATATCCGGGGCACTTAGTTTCCATTTTACCCATTTTTGTTACTTGTGGTTATTTTATTCCTTTCAAAAACCACCGATAAAATTCCTTCTTAATTACCTTTGCTAGCATTGATTAATTTGTTTGTTTGAGCTATGCTCCCAATCAATCTCCTTTTGTCCATTGTTACAATCTTTTTCAAGCATTTTGCATTGAAATAACGATTAATGGACTAATAATACTTTCATAAAAGGAGTTTTGCATATTACTCGAAACTTCGAATAATACAAGGACACAAACAGGACTATTGTTTAGAACTCACTCACTCAAGGTTTGGAAATATTGGAGAAAGATGATTATCTCTTTGGACCTTTTATTGGTTAAATGAAATGACAATACATTTCACGGTGATACGACCTTGACAGATAACGAGCAATGTCAACCCAAAGAAGGTAAAGGATCATTCTCGAGAAAAGAAAAATGATACTCGTATTCATGCACATATCAGCCTACACATCGGGTCATTACACCGATGAATAGTATAATGATCAAATTGACCCTATACCTCGGTTACAAGCAGGATGGATGGAAAAACCAAATGTTATTCTCCTAGAGTTGCAGTGAGAGATGCAAACTTTATGTCTCGAAGGTACGATGGAAGGGACCACGAAATTACAATGGGCAAGCTTGTTGAGCGAATATGATCATTGTTTTTGGGCTTTCTATCAAAGATACTAGCTGAACGAGAAAGCATGATAACGCATCAGTGATAGAACCTTAATGAACTACGAGCAATAACGACCCCAAGCATTTAAAAAGGGATCATTTCCTTTTCAAAGCACGTTTAGTTAGGAGCATTTGACTCATTGCATCCTGATCATTGTAAAAAGATCATTCTCATAACATTCTGCATTCATGTAAATGTCATCCATATCACACGTAGTTAGGAGCATTTGAGTCATTCCGACCATAGCATCTGCGCCATTTGGCGTAAACACAAGCATAGAAAATCGAGTCTACAGGATATGTCCCCAGAAGACGGTGTAGCAACACTATTGAAGATTGTCCTATTACCATCGACCAGCGGTGGAATAGGTTGAAGATTGTCCTATTGCCATCGACCAGTGGTGGAATAGGTTGAAGATTATCTTATTGCCACCGACCAGCAGTGGAATAAGTTGAAGATTACCCTATTGCCACTGACCAGCAGTGGAATAGGTGAAATACCGTCATATTGCCATCGACCAGCGGTGAAATAGGTTGAAGACCGTCCTATTGCCACTGACCAGCAGTGGAATGGGTCAAAAATTGTAGATCTTGTCACCCTAACCAGTAGTGGGGCAAGATCGAAGGCGAATCTTGGCTCCCTAACCAGTAGGGAACATGATTTGGGCCACCATCCTATTGCCACACACCTGTAGTGGAATAGGTCAAGAATTGTAGGTCTGGTCGCCCTGACCAATAGTGGGGCAAGACCGAAGGCAAATCTTGGCTCCCTAACCAGTAGAAAGCATGGTTAAGCTTTAGTCCCACATCAGAACTAGCGGTGAAATAGGTCAAGACCAAAGACCTCATCCTCGAGATGGTAGTAGAGCGGATCAAGATTGAAGTCTTCACAAGATAGTAAGGAAGCGAATTGGAAAGTTCAGATTTTGTTCCTAGAGATGATAGTGGAGCGATCAAGATTGAAGTCTTCCGAATATAGTAAGGAAGCACATTGGAAAGTTTAGATTTCGTTCCCTCAAGATGGTAGTGGGGCAGGTTGAAGATTGAAGTCTTCCTGAAGATAGTAAGGAAGCAAATTGAAAAGTTCTGAATTTTTATTTCCTCGAAGTTCCCGTGGAGTAGGTTGAGATTACAAATCCCGTCTCTCTGAGTTAACAATGAGGATCAATCATATTCCTTTGAAGTTTCAGTAAGAGAAGATGGAGATTACAAATCTCTTCTCCCTGAATTATTATTTCCTCGAAGTTCCCGTGGAGTAGGTTGAGATTACAAATCCCGTCTCCCTGAGTTAACAATGTGGATCAATCATTATTCCTTTGAAGTTTCAGTAAGAGAAGATGGAGATTACAAATCTCTTCTCCCTGAATTCTTGTTTCCTCGAAGTTTCCGTGGAGTAGGTTAAGATTACAAATCCCGTCTCCCTGAGTTAACAATGAGGTTACATCCTTAATTCTCTAAAGTTTCAGTAGAGAAGATGGAGATTACAAATCTCTTCTCCCTGAATTCTTATTTCCTCGAAGTTCCCGTGGAGTAGGTTGAGATTGCAAATCCCGTCTCCCTGAGTTAACAATGAGGATAAGTCCTTATTTCTTTGAAGTTTCAGTAGAGAAGATAGAGACTACGAATCTCTTCTCCCTGAATTCTTATTTCGTCGAAGTTCTCGTGGAGTAAGAAGTAGATCGAAGATATCAGTCTGGTGGTCTTTGAGTTTGCAAAGATCAGATTGAAGATAACAATTTTGACATTCCTGAATTTGCAAGAGCAGATCGAAGATAACAAGTCTGGAGATCCTGATGTTACAGGAGCGGATTGCAAGGAAGCAGTCGAAGATACAAAGCGCAATGAATAAATTGAACTACAAGTCCTATCTCACCAAAGCAACGGTGGAATAGGATCGAAACGACCAGATGACAAGTGGGATGAACGACGCTACCTGAAGAAGAGAAGCACCAAAGAAGTCAGGACTCGGAAGACCGCAAATTTGGTCCCTCTTTATGTCTTTGCTCTATTCTCGTTGCACGACAATGAGCAAAGAGGGGCAGTTGTAGAGGGCCCAAATTGCCCGGGCCCATTTACAACATTTACAACAATAAAAAACCAAACCCAAAATAAACCTAAAAAAATCCCTCAGCCCATTACACCCAGTGGCCCAATGGCCCAAAATCCAAAATTAGGGTTCTGGGAACCCTAATCCCCCCAGCGCCGCGGCATTGAATGGCCAGCGGCCATTCATCTTCTGTTTCTGACCACTGACCCCTGGTCTACCGCCATACCTGCTCCACCGACCCCCCACCTGCTCTGCCACCACTAGCACCTGCAAACAAGACAGAAGCAAGGACAAGAAACACGCCAACAACAGTAATGAAACAACAAAAGCAAACAGAGGCATAATAAACAATGTAATTTTCTTTCGGCTATAAAGCCATGAAAAACAAATGATGTGAGGGGGATTTTTTGGCTATTTTGTTCTTCTTATCAATACGAAATCTCAGTACAAACACTTGCAAACAAAGATTGAAACAAGCCTACAATAGGCGATCGAATAAAAAAAGGAACAAGTTTTAAGGTTTTATTTTTACTTTTCTCTTTATCCTTTTTTTTTTCGATATTACATTCATAAATCTATCCTCTTCATTTTCCTTTTAAAACAGTTATATAATATCAAAATACGAATATACAAATAAAAAGAAAAAATAAAATCTTATTTTCCTACCACCGTAAGTGTGGTTGGTGATGATTTAACAATGGCGAAGTCGACGGTGGCTCTCAAGTTTCGACCCATCCAGAGAGAAATCCTCCCCTCCCCTTTTTTTTTTTTTGAAACACAGACCAAATGACATCTTAGGCCAAAAAAATCGTTTTTATAAGTCGATGAAACGGCGCCGTTTTGGTGAATGCCCTAAACCCCAAAACGACGTCGTTTTGCCTATTTCCGACCCGATCTGACCCGACCCGCCTCAGGATCGGCGTGTTTTTTACAGAAGGGGTTATTTGTGCATTTGGCCCTTCCGCTTTTTTAAACATTTGCAATCAGGTCTTTTACGATTTTTAAATTTAGCCCTAGGATTATTCTAGTTCGCAATTTAGTCCCCTTTACTGCTGTGCGTTTTGAAAAAAAGGAATTATTGCGCGTGTGATCCCTCCATTTCCTCCGCGTGTGCAAATCAGTCCCTTTCTTTTATTTTTATTTACCAATTGACCCTGAAATTTTGTTTTATTTTCAAATTGACCCCCAAATCTTGTTTACTTCATAATTTAACCCTAAAACTCCGTTTTAATTTCAATTCAATTCCCTTTAGGTTAATTCGCGTTTTTATTCTTTTATTATTAATACTATTATTATTATATTACTACTATTTTACTATATTACTATCATCATTATCATTTTTTTTATTTTATTTTTTTAACTATCTTTTGTTTATTGTTGCTATCTATTATTATTATGTCTACTATTATATTTTTTTATCATTTTGTTATATTACTATTATTATTATTATTATTATTATTATTATTATTATTATTATTATTATTTGATTGTATTTAGTATTATTGATACTATACTATATTTACCATTATTACATTTATTGTTAATACTAATATTATGATTACTATTATTATATTTATTCTTGTATTCAATTATTAATCCACTTTATTTTACCTTACTTACTCACTTATTTTCATATATATATATATATATATATATTATTTCCATTATCATTATTGGCATTATATTATTATTATATATAAATACTATTATTATCATTATTTGTTTTTATGTATTTCAAATTGTTTTACTATTATCATTATCATTATTATTATTATTATTATTATTATTATTGTTGTTATTATTATTATTATTATTATTATTATCACTATTATTTGTTATTTCTATTGTTAGTCATTGTTTTCACATGTCAAATCCATAGACATATTTTACTTGTTATCGTGTTTATTTTTTATTCTTTACTATTACCATTATATAACATCTTTATTATCATTTGTTTAAGTATTGTTATCCATCATCACCATCATCATTATTGTTATCGATCATCCTTTATTTGCATTATTATTGCTATTGCAATTTGTCAATAATCTCGTTAAATAAAAATACATTTTGTGAAATCGTCCTATTCTATTCAAAGATTCTTAAAGCAAAGCAATGTTTCGTATTTAGAAATTCAGAAAATAGTGCCCTAACGTGCTGGGTTGCGATTTTCCGTTTAACTAAATTACTTAACATCCCTTCTACCAAGTTTTGCAAATCACGAGACGACTTTGATTACGAGAGATTAAAACATCATGTCCTAACGAGCTGGATGTGACGTTTATATCTTTTCGGGACAAAGAAATCTCAAGTTTTGACTCAAGCCTTTTCCTAGAATTAGTCCGATACGATGCATTTTGAAAAGTCGCTACACTCTATTCAAAGATTTTTTAAAATAAAGGCAATGTTTTGTATTTAGGAATTCGGGAAATAGTGCCCTAACGTGCTGGGTTGCGATTTTCCGTTCGACTAAATAATTGAACATCCTTTTGATAAACTTCGTAAAACCATGAGATAGCTTTAATTACGAAGGTTTAGAACATTATGTCCTAACGTGCTGGATGTGATGTTTGTATCCTCTCGGAGCAAAGAAATCTCGAAATACTGGCCCTAATTATCCAAACATTTTTAGAGGACCCGTATTTTAAAACCCTTTCAAACTTCGACATTAAGACACTAATTAATCATTTTGGTACCAATTTTGGGCGATCGAGGTGCTAACCCTTCCTCGTATGCGAATCGACTCCGAACCCGATTTTAAAACTTCGCAGACTGTAAACACTGCTTTTAGTAAAACAAAACGTTTTGTTAAAATAAAGGTGATCCGATCACACCAACTAAAGGTCGGTGGCGACTCCTTTTTATTCCTATTTTTAACCCAAAGTCGAACCCGTTTTATTTTCAAAAAATGGTTACGACAAAGATTAATTTTAGTATTAAAGTAATTTTACATTTCATGAACCAAATGCACTCTAAAGATCTATTTAGATGGACATGTAGAATCTGGTTCTAGTGAGATTGAGAACAATAATAATGATAAGATTAATTACCATAATGATGAAAGTAAAATTAGTATGAGATAATAAAAAACAAAATGATTATTTGCAACATTAAGTTTATATAAAATATAATTTTATATATATATAATAATTTGAGTAATTAATTTTATCAAATGATCTCTAAGAGAAGAGATTGTATGGATTATTATTCCACATCATTCTTATTCCTTTTCAATAGGAGAATGACAAATTAGATTTTTCTCCTGATTTACAGTCTTTTTCCTCATGAAAAAATTCAAATTCAATTAAAAATGCTAAAAGTCAGGACGAAAATTTTGATTTATCATTCTACTATTAAAAAGGGATAGAGATGACGGAATCACAGTTTTATACAACCCTTCTCGATCCTTAATACTATGTTTGTTAGGAGGGAAAAAGCATAATGTAAGATTATTGACGGATTGCATCTTTACCTACGAAATTTTCTCTTAGAAAACAGATAGAAATAACTTTCATATTTAGTAAAGATTTTCAAAGATCTAATGGAGCCAGTTGTGGAATCAAATTAACTTTTAGCACTTGTTTCTTTCTATAATTAAACTTTAATTTTCAATAACAATAGTAGATAGTTCATAATTCAATTCATTGTTGCAATATTCTTTTAGATTTGTTCAATAAAATTGGTAAACATAAAGAAGGAATTAATATAGCAAGAATTTTCATATACGACAGCCTGAATTTCCCAATATTGAGGAATCATGTATATTTTCTACTAAAATAATTAATGTTATTAAGCTAATCATAGAAAGTACAAAATATACATTAATTTTTAGCTTTAATTATTCTCAATCTTTGAACATATAAAATGTTAGATTTCATTGTACTGCAACTACTAAACATGGAACCTATTAATTTAATTTATTAAATGCTCATGGACTTCTTTAATAAGTATTTTTGTTTAAATATTATTCAAATCGATTGAATTCCCTTTTATAAATAATTTCGTATCTTTTGGGTTCATATCCTTAAACAGCTCACATAATTGGCATTTTATATATATATATATATAAACCTTAATTCCAATACAAAAAGGAGATTATTAATTAAGATTACAACTATTATTACTAATTTATAATTTTATACATTTTAAATGGTAAAATTCAAATTTCTTTTTTGAGGGCAAAGTAAAATCAAGAATTAATTACTATATAAGGGTAAAATTAAGTCACATCCAATCACATCTTAATAAAGCACTCTAAAGTTTTACTAATAGCATTCCGTAGCCCTACTCAATAAAATATCGTGCCAGAAGGACTTATACCAAGCTCATTCTTTTTTATATAAGGGGTAAGCAGAGGAGGCGACATGGCGCCGCCCCTAAAATATAAAATTTCTATTTAGGCCCTTAAAATTTTTTAAAAATTTTAAATTAGTAAAGGTAAAATTGCACATTGGCTCCCCTAAAATTATAAAAATTCAATTTAATTTTTTACAAATTATAAATATATAAACTATAAAAAATTAAAATTTCATCCAACCGCTCCTAAACTAACTTCGTCCCTGTTATAAGGGTCCTCCACCTCGAAAGGAATCAAAGATGAGACACAAAAACTCTACCCAAACACCATCAAACTTCCCAATTCACTAATGTTTTTAGAAATAACTCTCAAACAAAATCTTGTGAACTACCTTTAATTATTCCTTTAAAATATGTAACATAGGAGTCAATGGTTTTAGGGTGTAGATCATCGATAATCATGCGATACAATTTCAAAGTTAAATTAATTAAGGACCCACAGCCACTGAGGCACTAAACAAAATTGTTTGGCTTTGAAGATCATTTAAAACAGATCTTATGATTTTAGTCAATGCAGTAGGGAATGATCTCTCAATTCAACCAATTGTTGTTCTTTAATTCCATCTTAATAATATTTTGATATGTGCTGTCTTCTGGCTTCATTTTTTGATTCCTCGACCTAATCAAAGAAGTCAAATAATTAATTCTTTTTAAGGCAAGAAATACAATAGTAGTTAATGGAAATACATAATAAATAAAATACCAATACATACATATACTACATATAAGGGATTTAGCTCCAATATTATGGCTTCTCTAATTGGACCTATGATTGAGTGAATTATTGCCCCAAATCGTTTAGAAAATTTTTGGTATTTTTTTCAAATTTATTGGGGTTAAATCTCATTATAAATGGATTTTTTTTTTTGAGTGGATATAAAAAACAAACAAAGACAGACATTGAAAAATATCAACCTCGCTTAAAGACATGTTACAAAAACTTCAAAAGTAATCTTTCACTCTGAAAAACACTCGACCTGAGAGAATTAACATCAATTCAAATAAAAACTAAAAGGCGGCAAATAATAATCACCTCCAGACTTTTAAAAACGAAGGACCCCTTATTCTGCTTTTGTTAGAGCATTAACCAAGGATTTCGCAATATCCATTGTTTATAATTTCTTTTCAACTATCATTCTAAAGCAACACATAAACTAAATTAATAAATAGATATTATTAAATTTATTAGTTCGTTAATTTTTTTTAGTATTTAGCATTGATTATCAAAAAAAAAAAAAAAACAATCATTTTCATTTCTAGCAAGTCATTCAAAATAAATTTTGCCTTATCACAAAAGTGGGGTTTTCATTAACATTAAAAATCTTTTGTGCGATCTTCTAACAAAGTTATGTAATTCTTTACGTCCACCATTAAAATACTTTGGTATATAATTCTAGCCATTCAAACTTCAACATGATTCTCTTGTATTCTATAACAAGTGGCCTTATATTACATCTACAACAATGCTACCCTAGCTAGTATTATTCAATTTAAACCACTATACTTTTAAAATCTTTATTTTAGTTGAGATCATGAATTAATCGAATATTATCTTAATTTAAAGAAAATTGTGTCGAAATCATTTTTTGTTTGGAAAACAGGCCGACTTTAAAAAGAAAGACAGAGTCGCCACCAATCTTTTTTTGAAGTGTGATTGGGTCACTTTAGAAAACATTTTGGTCTACGGATTTTAAGAAAACGGGCTCGGGAGTCGGTTACGCACGAGGAAGGATTAGCACCCTCGCAACGCCCAAAATTGGTACCGTGTTGATTGATTAATGTCCTTAATATCGAAAATTAGAAAATATTTTAAAGTATGGAAAAATGTTTGATGACTCAGATTGATATCAAAACTCTCTTGTTCCGAAAAGCTGAAATATCATGTCCAGCACAATAGGACACGATGCTTCAAACTCTCGATACCAAGATCATTTTATGATTTCCAAAATACATGTAGTGCAATTTGAAAAGGGTATTTCACTATTTGGCTAAATTAAAACCGAAACCCAGCACGATTGGGTACGATTCCTTGGATTTCCAATCATGAAATATTGCCCTTATTTAAGAAATACGATAAAAAAAAATCTGTGAAGGATATCTAGTTGTTTAGATGAACAGAAAATCGAAACCCTGCACGATTGGGCACGAATTTCTTGAACTTCCCAACACGAAACATTGCCTTATTTTCAAAAAATACGATTGAAATCTTTAAAGGACATTTAATGATCTGGACGAACGAAAAAATCGAAGCCCAGCACGATTGAGCACGATTTCTCGAACTTCCAACCACGTAATATTACCTTTGTAAAACCCTTTTTTTATGAATTTTGGGGAAAAAAAGTAAAAACGTTAAGATGTAATTCAAAATCATTGATCGATATGGAATGATAAGAACAAAAATATATAAATTTAAATAGTAAATTACCAAAAAATAAAAATAATATAGGTAATGTAAATAACGAAAATAGTAATATTAATATTGATAAAGAAAACATAAAATAATAATACCCATAGCAATAAAAATAAAAAAAAATAGAGACATATATATATACACCTATAATAAATATAATAATAAAGTAATAGTAACCATATTGAAAATAACAAGTGAATATAATAGAAATAATAATAATGGATATAATAGTAGTATGCAACAAAATATAAAAATAATAAACGTAATAAATAAAAATATTGGTAATAAAATAGTACAACCATAAATATAATAGTAGTAAGAATAGTATAGTAACAATAATATATGTAAAATAATAGTGAAAGGAAAAAAATGTAATATGAGATATAATAGAATATAATAAAAATAATTTAATTATATTAATAATAATATATGAAAAATAGAGCCACTGTTTGATAGAATATAGATATAATAATAATATAAAAATAAAAAGTAAGTAAAATAATATATAATAATAGTAAAGATACTAGAAAAAATATAGTTTAATAATATTGTAACCAAAATATTAAAAAATAATTGATTTAATGATAAAATAGTGAAAAATAATCAAAAGGGGACTAAATTCGAACAAAAACATAAGCTTTGGGCCAAATTTAAAGTAAAGGAAGACGAATGGGCTAACTCGCGATGCGCGCAATTTAGGGGGACCCAAAGCGATATTATTCTGTGCTCTAAATCGTCATTTAAAGCACGGACAAAATCAAATAAAAATAGAAAAACGGGTAAAATTTTAAAACAAAATAAGTCTATTTGAAACACCTAGAACGCGAGAGGCCATTTTGTAAATAAGACCAAAAATAGAAAATACGCGGATCCTTCCCCGTCTTGGTCGGGTCGCAGGTCGAGGCCCAAAACGACGCGCTTTTGGCCTCGACCCGATGCTCAAAAACGCCGCTGCTTTTATATACAAAGATAAATGCCCAAAGTTTTTTTGAAAATTTCATTTTCCCCTCTATTTCGAAAATAAGTCTGAGAGGAGCTCTCCCCCCTTTCCCCCCATGCGAAGCTCAAAAGGTTGGCCTTTTTTCTCTTTTTTTTTAAAAAAATCTATTTTAAAACTTTTGTATATATAAAAAAGGAAAGAAAAAAATCCTAAAAAGAATCAATTCGAAAAAAAAGACCTAAATGAAACCTTTTCCTTTCTCGATCTCGTATTACTCACGATTCTCCTCCGAGTATTCAAAAGTGTATCTTTTCTTTTGTATCTAAAAAAACCCTAAAATCGATTTACATTGTGGCTTTTATAGCCTTTATTTTACAACCGATTTGTTTCTATTTTGCATGTCGTGTTCAAGCACGTCTCGACAAGCGTGGTGGAGTGGCGACGTCTCGGGGTGGTGGCGTCCAAGACGTTATGGAAAGAGGCCTTCTTTGGCGTGTTAAACAATCTGCTAGGGTTTTCCATTTCTGTTTTTAGGTTTTGGGCTAAAGATTTGGGCTAGGGTTTAGTCTGATGAATTTGGGTTTTGGGCTTGTTTATTTTATGTTTTAATGGGTTTTAAAAATTGGGCTTGGTGAGGTGAAAATTGGGTCATAAAGCTGCCCCTCTTTGCTTGTTGTCGCGTGACGGGAACGAAGCAAAGATAAAAGAGCCAATTTTGCACCGTCTTGCTGAGTCTTGATTTCTTGGTGCTTTTTCTCTTCAAGTAGCCTCGTTTTAACCCACGGCCCTCATGGGTATAGGGATTTTGTTTCAATCTGCTCCACTACTACTCAGTGGAGATAAGATCTATTATCCTCAGCCTGTTACCCTACTACTTAGGGGATTAGGCTAGAGGTTTGAATCTGCTCCATTGCCGATACATGAAGGTAAGATTTGTCGTCTTCGATCCGCTCCACTCCTGCTCAGTAGAGATAAAATCTGTATTCTTCAGTCTGTTCCATTGCCGATACATGGAGATAAGACTTGCTATTCGATCTACTCCACTCCTACTCAGTGGAGATAAGATCTATTCTTTCAGCCTGCTCCCCTCTTGCTCAGTGGAGATAAGGCTATAAACTTCCGATCTGCTCTACTCCTACTCAATAGAGATAAGATCTGTTGTCTTCAATCCGCTCCACTCCTGCTCAGTAGAGATAGGATCTATATCCTTAGCCTGTTCCACTCCTGCTCAGTGGAGATAAGGCTTCAATCTTTCGATCTGCTCTACTCCTGCTCAGTAGAGATAAGATCTGTTATCTTCAATCCACTCCACTCCTGCTCAGTGGAGATAGGATCTATATCTTTAGCCTGCTCCACTCCTGCTCAGTGGAGATAAGGCTTCAGTCTTCGATCTGCTCTATTCCTGCTCAGTGGAGATAAGATCGCACTTTCGATCTACTCTACTCTGCTCAGAGAGATAAGATCATTGTCTTCAATCCGCTCCACTCGCTTTCGGTGGAGATAGGATCTACTATCTTTAGCCTCGCTCCACCTCGCCAGAGAGATAAGGCTTTAATCTTTGATCTGCTCCACTCGCCGGTGGAGATAAGATCTCTTGCTTTCGATCCGCTCTACTCCCGCCAAGAGAGATAAGATCTGTTGTCTTTAATCCGCCCTCCTCGCTCGGTGGAGATAGGATCTACTATCTTTAGCTTGTTCCACTCGCCGGTGGAGATAAGGCTTGATCTTTCGATCCGCTCTACTCACCTCGCCAAGAGAGATAAGATCATTATCTTCAATCCACTCCACTCCTCGCCGGTGGAGATAGGATCTCTTGTCTTTAGCTTCGCTCACCTCGCCTTTCGGTGAAGATAAGGCTTGATCTTTTGATCTCGCTTACCTCGCCAGAGAGATAAGATCATTATCTTCAATCCGCTCCACTCCTCGCCGAGAGATAAGATCTCATCGCCTTAGCTCGCTCCACTCGCCAAAGTGAAGATAAGGCTTCATCTTTCGATCTGCTCTACTCCTTCTCAAGCAGAGATAAGATCTATTATCTTCAATCCGCTCCACCCTTTCGGTGGAGATAGGATCTACTATCTTTAGCCTCGCTCCACTCCCGCCGGTGGAGATAAGGCTATGATCTTCGATCTGCCCACTACTGCTCAAAGGAAGATAAGATCTGTTATCTTTAATCGCTCCACTCCTCGCCAAGTGGAGATAGGATCTACTATCTTTAGCCCTGCCCTCTCCTTTCGGTGGAGATAAGGCTATAATCTTCAATCTACTCCACATTCGGTGAAGATAAGATCATTATCTTTAATCCGCTCCACTCGCTCGGAGATAGGATCTACTATCTTTTAGCTCCACTCCACCTTTCGGTGGAGATAAGGCTTCGATCTTCGATCCGCTCTACTCCTGCTCAGTAGAGATAAGATCTGCTGCTTTCGATCTGCTCTACTCTTGCTCAGTAAAGATAAGATCTGTTGTCTTCAATCCGTTCCACTCCTACTCAGTGGAGATAGGATCTACTATCTTTAGCCTGCTCCACTCCTGCTCAGTGGAGATAAGGCTATAGTCTTCGATCTACTCCACTCTTGTTCAGTGAAGATAAGATCTGTTATCTTCAATCCGCTCTACTCCTACTCAGTGGAGATAGAATCTACTATCTTTAGCCTGCTCCACTCCTGTTCAGTGGAGATAAGGCTTCGGTCTTTCGATCTGCTCTACTCCTGTTCAGTAGAGATAAGATCTGTACTCTTCTGTAACTCCCATCAACTTTGCTACATTGTCCTCTGGGGAACCTACCTGTAGAAGTGATTTCATGGGGTCTATGCATATGTCAAATGATTAGGATGCCATGCAAGATGTTCCTAACCATATGTATCATGAATGTTATGAATGGATGCAAAATGTCATGAGAATGATCCATTTTTAACACCTGGGTTGTTATTGCTTGCTGCTTATTAAGGTGACCCCTGATGTATGTCTTCTCTGTTCAGCTGAAACTTCTAACAACTAATCTGAAGATGTCGTCACTGCTTAAACCCTTATCTCAAGTCTCTGAGCCCTTTTAAGCCTGGTTAGTTCTAAACCATTGTCCTGTTTCGGATTCTTGTATTTTTTTAGAAACTTTCAGAGTAGTGCATAAAACTTCTTTTGTGAAAGTATTATTAGTTCAAGAATCATTATTTCAAAAATGCTTGAACCAAGACTATAGAAATGAATAAACTGAAATTTATTAGGGATAAAAACCCGTGAAAAATGGGTTGAACAAGGAAAACAAATTCCATTAAGGTGCAATATGAGTAAGAATGGTATTGATGCCCCGGATATCACAGTCTGAGCTTTTCTATATGCACTTCTTGAAGACCACTCTGAGTTCAACATGTGTCTAGAAGATCCATGGTACTTTGTAGATGCCCCAAGACGTAACATATCTCCTCATTGTTAATTCAAGTATAAGCGAAACCATCAGATGCCCCTCACGAGTTGATCATAATTTGAGCCGCCCTCTTTGGGTTTTCAACTTAAAGCCCCTTTGGTCTCAAAGCGCCCTTTGCGGGTTCTCACTTTGGCCTCTCTGATTTTTTTTGAACGCAAGATGCCCTTTGTGGGTTTTCATCTTGGTCCACTTTCAAGCGAAGTACTTCTTGATTGAGTCTGCGTTAATTGGATTTGGCAGACTTTTGCCGTCCATCTCGGCTAGCATCAAAGCTCCTCCAGAAAAGGCCTTCTTTACAACATAGGGTCCTTCCCAATTAGGCATCCACTTTCCCCTGAAGTCCTTTTGCATAGGGAGGATCTGTTTCAACACCAAGTCTCCTTCATGGAATACTCTGGGGCGGACTTTCTTATTGTAAGCTCGCATCATCCGCTTCTGGTACAATTGACCATGGCGAATAGCTCTTAGCCTCTTTTCCTCAATTAGATTCAATTGATCATATCGAGATTGAACCCATTCTGCTTCGTCCAACTTTAGCTCAGACAAAACCCGGAGTGAAGGGATCTCAACTTCAATAGGCAAAACTGCCTCCATCCCATAAACCAACGAAAAAGAAGTTGCCCCGGTAGAGGTTCTAACCGATGTTCGATAGGCGTAGAGGGCAAGCGGTAACTTTTCATGCCAATCCTTGTAGGTCTCAACCATTTTCCCCACAATTCTCTTGATATTTTTATTAGCCGCCTCGACTGCTCCATTCATTTTCAGGCGATATGGCGACGAGTTATGGTGCTTAATGTTGAACTGACTGCAGACTTCCACTATCGCTTTATTGTTCAAGTTTAGTGCATTGTCAGACACGATCCTTTCTGGCATACCATAGCGACATATGATCTCATTCTTCAAAAACTTGCTAACTGCCGTCTTCGTGATATTGGCATATGAAGCTGCCTCTACTCATTTGGTAAAGTAATCAATGACCACAAAAATGAAACGATGTCCATTAGAAGCTTTCGGTGAGATCGGCCCAATGACATCC
Organism: Gossypium rotundifolium; assembly: GCA_025506655.1. NCBI lineage: Eukaryota > Viridiplantae > Streptophyta > Magnoliopsida > Malvales > Malvaceae > Gossypium > Gossypium rotundifolium. The sequence goes on from CP106727.1 coordinate 199,448,837, forward strand.
ATGCCCCACATTGAGCAAGGCCATGGAGAAGTCATAACATGAAGAGGTGAATGAGGCACATGGATCTTGTCTCCATAAACCTGGCACCTATGGCACTTCTTGGCATAATGGATGCAGTCCCCTTCCATCATGGACCAGTAATACCCGAATCTCATGATTTGCCTGGCCATCATAAACTTATTGGCATGTGTTCCACAGACACCCTCATGGACTTCTTCCAGGATTTTCTTAGCTTCAACAGCATCCACACATCTGAGCAACACTTGATCCCTCCTCTTTTTATACAGGATCTCTCCATCTAGGACATAGTCACTGGCAAGTCTTCTCAATGTTTTCTTATCATTTTCAATCGCCTGATCGGGATATTCGTGACTTTTCACATATTGCAGAATATCATAGTACCAAGGATGATCATCTCTCTCCTCCTCTTCGTCAATATTGAAACAGTGAGTCAGAGTCTCGCAAATATTCATTTGGATAGGCTTCATACCCTCCTGCTCATTCACTTTGATCATAGAAGCTAGAGTGGCCAAAGCATCAGCCATCTGGTTTTCATCACGCGGGAGGTAAAAGAATGTGATATCATCAAACTCCTCAATTAGTTCCAAAACTAACTTTCGATAGCTGATCAGTTTGGGATCTCTTGTTTCCCATTCTCCTTTGAGCTGATATATTACAAGGGCAGAGTCTCCGTATACCTCTAGCACCTTAACTTTGTGGTCTATGGCTGCTCGGATCCCCATGATACACGCTTCGTATTCTGCCATGTTATTTTTGCAATCGAAGTCTAACTTGCAAGTGAATGGATAATGCTCTCCCTTTGGGGAAACCAGAACTGCCCCAATTCCATTACCAACGGCATTTGACGCTCCATCAAAGTTCATCTTCCAAGGATGATCTTCTAGGATACCTTCCTCAGTCGCTGCTACAAACATCAACTCTTCATTAGGAAAATCGAAATTAAGGGGCTCATAATCATCTAGCGCCCTGCTGGCTAAGAAATTTGCTATTGCAATCCCCTTCACCGCCTACGGTTCACATAGACAATGTCGAACTCGTAGAGCAAAATTTGCCATCTAGCCATTCTTCCATTCGTATGCGATCGACTCCATCATGTATTTCGGAGGGTCCAATTTGAGATTAACCAAGTCGTGTGGTACAACATGTACCGCCTCAACCTCCGAAAGTTGTCCGGACCAATGCACAACATAATTTCTCAATTGGCGAGTATCTCATTTCACACTCGGTAAATTTCTTACTGAGGTAGTATATCGCTCTTTCTTTCCTCACTGTCTCATCGTGTTGGCCTAGCACACATCCTATTGAATTATCGAACACTGTCAGATACAAAATCAAGGGTCTATCAGGACTGGGAGGCATTAACACTGGGGTGTTGGACAAATATTGTTTAATCTTGTCAAACGCCCTCTGGCATTCATCATCCCAAATGCCTGGATTGTGCTTCTTAAGAAGACGGAATATTGGATCACATTTCTCAGTCAATTGTGAAATAAACCGAGCGATGTAATTCAATCTCCCCAGAAAACCTCGGGCTTCCTTCTGAGTGCGCGGCGGAGGTAATTTTTGTACGGCCTTGACTTTATCCGGATCTATTTCGATTCTTTTTGCACTGACCACGAAACCCAATAGCTTCCCTGATCGAGCCCCGAAAGTACATTTGGATGGATTGAGCTTCAGCTGAAATTTCCTCAATCTTAGGAACAGCTTCCTCAATACTTGCACATGTTCCCCTTCCGTTCGAGACTTTGCGATCATGTCGTCGACGTAGACCTCAATCTCCTTATGCATCATGTCATGAAACAAGGTTACCATAGCCCTTTGGTATGTTGCTCCCGCATTCTTTAACCCAAATGGCATCACTTGGTAACAAAAAGTCCCCCATAAGGTTATGAAGGTGGTCTTTACCATGTCCTCAGGATACATCTTTATTTGATTGTATCCCGAGAAACGAATCCATGAAGGAGAAAAATGAAAACCCTCAGTGTTATCCACTAAAGTGTCAATGTGAGGTAGTGGGAAGTTGTCTTTAATTTGGCCTTATTTAGGTCCCCGTAATCGACACACATCCAGACTTTTCCATCCTTTTTAGGGACAAGAACCACGTTGGCTACCCATTCTGAGTAATTTACTACTCGTAAGAACCCAGCATCAAATTGCTTCTTGACTTCTTCCCTTATCTTTACTGTGATATCGGGTCTCATTCTTCAAGCTTTCATTAGACCGCTTACATTCTCCTTTTATGGGGATACAGTGTACCATAATATCAGCACTCAACCCTGGCATGTCTTGATATGACCACGCAAAGACATCTTTGAACTCTAGCAGAAGCTAATGAGGTCCTGCCTTGTTTCATGGGTTATCACGGTACCGATTTTCACTTCTTTCCCATCCTCTGAAGCACATTTTCAATTATCTCTTCGTGAGGTAAAGTCGACTTCTCCTCCCGCCTACCATCCTTAACAAATCCGGATAAATCATAATCTTCATCATCTCAGTAAAGTCCCGAGATCCCTACGGGCCCGTGTCTTGCTCATAAGGGAATTACGAAGTTTATAACAAATGTCACTCATGACGTCGATATCTCGGGGACCTATGGTAGGTATAAAAGAATATTCAATGAAAATGAATTTAAGGATGAATTATTTATGCGTTATGATTATGAATGGAGTGGAAGCAGTAGAAGAATAATTGCACGAAAGGAAAAGAAAATGCACTTCTTATTGAAAATAATGATGCGTGAACATGCCTATTTCACAAAAGATTCTTATTGTTCCTAGGCTTGAAACAACAAGTGTGTTTTGAACATTACTGCTTTTAGTCCTAAAACTACAGAATTTCTTCCATAGCCCGGTTGTCCGTAACACTTCCAGCTCGTAAGGCTTAATACCCGCCAAGTTTTCTCTCCTCGAACTTCCTCGACACAACGCTGATGTTCAAAGTTCTCATCATATCTTCATTGTTTCCTCATTCATGTCCTCCCATCTGAATGAATAATTACGCGACACGAATGTATTAGATATATGGGGAAAGGTCATTAAACCCCACTCAATCTTAACACCATTCAATCGTGCCTTTCTTCTTTCACGTTTTCTCTCCAACTCCTCCTTTCTCTATCCGATATCCGCATATGGCCCGCATCAAGCGATCCTACTTGTCAACCAATCTCGCACTGACCGACCTCGAGATATTTTTCAAGTCCCCTCCCGGGCAGTGGTCCTCTTCCTATTGTCAACTGTAGGCCCATCCTCGTTGCTTCAGAGAGTTTGGGCACCGGGATTTTGCTTCCTTCACTGATGAAAGTTGAATTTACAAATTCCAACGACCTAAAGGAACACTCTATATCCTTCATATCATTCTCTATGTACGGTGCATTACTGGTAACGGACGCGATAATATCTTCTTCCGCATGTATGGTGATCAACCGGCCCTCTATCACCAACTTTACCTTTTGGTGTAACGATGATGGCACAGCCCCTGCTGAGTGGATCCAGGGCCTCCCTAATAAACAGTTATAGGAAGGCTTGATGTCCATTACAAGGAAGTCTACCTCGTACGTGTTTGGCCCGATTAGGAGGGGTATCTCAATCTTCCTCATTACTTTTCTCTCGGTACTATCGAATGCTCTCACTATATTTTGGCATGTTTTCATATGAGAGCTATCTACGGGCAACCTGTTTAGTGTAGATAGGGGCAAGACATTCAGTGCTGACCCGTTGTCGATCAATATCCCCGGTGATGTATACCCTTTGCATCGGGTAGTAATATGTAAAGCCTTGGTAGACCCCATGCCCCCTGGCGAAATTTCATCATCACTAAAAGAAATGAAATTGTATGCGCTTATGTTACTAACGAGACGGTCTAGTTTGTTTACCGAAATGTCTTCAGCAACATAAATTTCATTCAACACTCTCATTAGTGCGCTGCGATGTACCTCTGAGTTTAGAATCAAAGCCAAGATCGATGATGTGCGTCTTATCGCTTGTGTAATTGTTCCAGTGCACTATATTCACTATGCTTTAGGAACTTTAAAAACTCTCTAGCATCACTCTCTGCTACTGGCTCATTAACCAGTGGTCCTGTCTTCTCATCTCCCTTTCTCATCACAGAGGACTCAGCTTCTGGGTCGGGTGTGCTGGCCGAATTTTCTTTCCTGAAAACTGTCATTGTGCAATTGTAATTCCAAGGTACCCTCTTGTCATTTTTATAGGGAAAAGTCACGGGTTTCTGGATTACAATCCTCGTAGAAGGAGTTACGGGTCTTATGATTACAACCATTGGTGCACCCTTATAAGGAGAAGTCGCGAGTTTTTTAATTTCAACCCTCGGTGCCACCTTCACTCCGACTTCGTCAACTCCTGGCCGCGTGATAATCACACGTGGGTGATTGACTTTAGGGATCCTTTCTGCTGACCCTCCTTCTGTGGAACATACGTCCTCTCTTTCCACCAAGTCAAAGAACTCCAGCTCTTTATTATCCATTAGCCCTTGTACTAGAGCTCCGAATTCGTTACATTACTGGATTTCATGGCCTTCCTCGTTATGGAACTCACAGTAGTTCCTTGTATCTTGAGATCTGCTCACATTCTCCTGCAGAACTAACCCAATTTTCTGCATTTCTTTCCAAACCTCTCTCAATGGGGTTCGACCTCGAGAATCTCTGCTTGAATCTTCTCCCTATTTTCAACTATTGCGTTTACCCCATTATCAACATGGTGGGTAACGGATTCCTCCACCGGTGGGTCATTGAAGTCCACCACCCCCTTGATAAGTCGCTCGACTAGTCTTTTGAATGAAGTACGCTTTCTATCGAGTGACCTACTAATCCGTATGGTACTCACACTGAGCGTTTGTGTCATACCACTTAGGATATGGAGGTTGTAGCGGCTTCAAGTAAAATGGGGACATGACATGCGCATCGAATAAAGTCTTATACAACTCCTTATACGTCACAGGTATATGAGTAAATTGGAATTTCTCAGTCTTTTGCCTCGTGTTGGGCTCTTGTCTTGGTCGAACTGCCGCCCACGCCACTGAGACTCGGTTGGGTAATAGTAATGGGTTTAGGATAACCCGAGCTTATATTTCCTACTTGACTTCCTTTTCTTCTACACGCTCTTCTTGTGCTCTCTCGGCCTCTATCTTCTCACACCTGATCGAGTTCTCTATCATCTCGCCTGACATCACCATGTCTGTGAAACTCTTAGTCGTGCCTCCTAACATGTGGTTAATGAATGGTGCCTTGTGGTATTGATGAAGAGCATGGTCATTTCCTTTACTAGTAATGGTGTATTTGGACACGTATGGCGACCTCCTCCATCTTTAGGCGTATTTCAAGCTTTCGCTTGACTTTTCTCCATGTTTTGCAACGTGATCCCTGTCGGTGCTATATCGGTCACATGGTCGTAATGCTTGATGAAAGCCTGCACCAAATCTCTCCACGATTTGATTTGGGTACAACTCAACTGATTGTACCATTTTGCTGACGCCAATCAATCGACTATCACTCGAAAGCGGTGGATCAACAACGGGTCATTGTTGACATATCCCGTCATTCTTCGATAGAACATCGTAATATGGGCCTCGTGACGCCTAGTCCGTTGTACTTTCCAAACTCTGGCATCTTGAACTTCGGAGGAAGTACTAAATCTAGGACTAGACTCAGCTTCTTAGCATCCACTTCGCATTGGTGATCAGCACTTTCCAATGCTCGAAACTTCTCCTCCAGCCATTTGCATCGATCTTCGAACTCTTTTGGAAGCTCTACTTTTACTTTTTCCCCTTCTGCCGCCTCATCGAAGTCTGGGACCATTGGCTTTACCAAATTGACTTCGGGGTTAGAGCTCGAGCCCGCAGGGAAATTCACCAGTGCCGGAGCACCGAATTGGTGCTGAGGTTTGATATTGACCGACACTCTTGGTGGTTGCACTTGGGAACTTGTCGGGGCCAGGCCAGGAGGGCAAGTAAAATCTTCATTATCTTCTCCGGTATCGACCATAAGCCTTTTTCCGCTTCAGAGCCCTCCAGTCAACAACTATGTTAGTTGGCTCATCATGCTTCTCTCGAGATTCCAGCATTTGATCCCTCATATCCTGTTGGATCTTGGCTAACTGCTCTTGCATCTGAGCCTGCAGTTGGTCTTGCATCTCTTTCTACATCTGTTCTAACTTTTCTATCCTTTGATCCATTGCGCTCGTCTTTTTTCGAGTGTAATAGCGGTGTTCCAGGATAACTATAGTATGACCTCTAGTTAATAGGGTTGTCTTATAATATTTAATGCAAATATTATGATGCAATGCCAATGCATGAAATGTAATGCAAATGAATGAATGCAAAAATAAAAGGAGTCGATTCTAGTTCAATTTCTTTTGGAATACTTATTGAAAAAAATAAAATCCTTTACATAAAACAGAGTCACATATACGACCTAGCCCTTATGCCCAAAGTTTTAACTTTCTCAAAAAGTGAGGCTAACTCTCGACCCTGGTCTAACTTTGACTCATAAAATATACTTAACACATCAGCCTGAACCGCTAAAGTTTGTAAATAATCGGCCACTTCTCGTATCTGAGCCACAGCTTCGCCCATAAGGTAGTCTCTTTCTCTGACTTGGTTCTGAGATCGTTGAAGTTGTTCTTTCCCTCGCTGGTTGTCTGCCTCCAATAGTTGGATCCGGAGCTCACTGTTTTGTAGCACCGTTTTGAGCTCCACTACCTTTCCTTTCAACTCGTCAATCTGGCTTAGGCTTGATTCCAACTTCACCGTAGAGTTGTGACTTTGACACAATGCCTCCTCTAATTCTGCTACTCGAGCTCTTAACATCTTATTTTCGCTTTGGCTCTCCCCCACCGTCTTTTTCAGGGTATCCTTTTGCGCTTGAACCCCATGGAATCTCCTCTTCCACTGGTCGACTTTGGTCTTCTCTTCCTGGACTTCTTGACGCCATTATTCTGAGGTTTTACCCGATCCAGTGATCCTCATCGATAGATGCAACTTCTTATGTCGGTCTTCAAGCTATCCAAATCTTCTTCGACCTTCCTTTTCCTTTCCTCGACTTCTCGACCTCGATTTACGGATATCGATATCTAACATCGATTCATTTTTCCTCTTCCGGTTGTTCTATCTTTTTCCTAACTCTGAATTTTACTTTCAAAGTCCCGCTTCATGATCTCCAACTCGGAAGGGACTACTTGCGAGTATTCTTCTATCGATCGAAAGATCCTATCTTAGGCACAGGGATATTATCGTTCACTCTCCGCCCGCCATGTGTTATATTCGAGGGTTACCATTGGATTTATAGCAACTATTTTCATTCGGTGAATCTGCTTCCACGCATCAGAAACTTCTCGAACTCTTTTCTTATAATTATTCCCACTATACGAGAATTCAAACTGAGCTAACCCATGCGTTATCGGTATAAACTGTCTCGATTGGAATTGCCTTAGCACGAACAAAGGAGCATACCCAACAGCTCCTCAAACCCCTAACAGAGGAACCCAATTATAACTCCCACACTGGTAGAGGATTTCATCGGGACCGAACCAAGGATCTCTCCATTTCACATCCTTTTCCTAAAAATTCTGAAGAAGTGTGATCCAGTTCTCTTCTGATATGTCATCTCTCCTAGGCACGGTGGCCAACTCTTTTAATGGGGAGTAATTCACAAAAAAGACCCGACAATGAGTTCTATCTACTTTCTAGAAATGGCTATGGAACCACCCCAACAACAATTGTGCGCATCCCATGAATTTTCCTCACCGCTTCTCCCAAGACGAGTTTAAAGATCTAAGCGCTTGGAGAGAATCGTTGGTACCTACAGTAACCCCTTTGTCAAGACGATCGAACAAATCAATAACTGCTTCATCTACATGCCTCAAAGCCTTGGGAAAAATTACCAAACCATAGATACTTAAGGCAAAAATGTCGACTTTCCTCTTAACATCTGGGTGTGCCGTCATTAGGTCCCTCAAGCTTATCCAAGGAATGCATTTCCCTTCACCCTTCTGCTGAATTCATGCCATGACCCACTGTTCGCTCATCCCAGTGATATTCATCAGCTTCTTTACAAAAACCGGTGCATTAGCGGCCCAGAAGTAAATTTTGTAGACCCGAGCCCTTTGACTGCGAAGCAAAACCGTATATTCCTCCACGATAGGCACCAAGTCCACTTCCCCAAACGTAAAACAGCTATAAGCGGGATTCCAATATTGAGTCATAGCCCGAAACAAGTGTTTGTCCACTCTGATGTCGAGTAAGTAGGGTAGATCACCATAATTAAGGTAGAAAAGCTGCTTAGTTGCTTCATCCCAACAAGCCCATATATCTCTTAGTTCTTGTAGCTCATTACATGTCACTGCGATGCGAGTGAAGTCCAATAATTACGATGTGTACCCTTCGGTTAGACTATCCCCCTTCTCAAGTGCGTCTTCTCGACCATATCGACATGACCAGCATTATCAGATTACTTTATCAAGGAATCCGTTCTCCATAACAAGCATTCTAACTTAGTAATTAAAAGCAGAATCGACGACTTTTAAGTATGAAATGACATGCAAATATGACCAAAATAAAACAAGTTAGTATCACATAAAAGTAACCAAAGCAAGTGAAAAAATGTCTAACCACTACATAGGTAGCCACTAAGGTTTAGCATAGCTCTACCTAAAGTGGGCTCTTAAGGTTCACTATATGTGGTTTGGTTCTAAAAAAGGGTACCTGAACCAGCAGATTCCTCAATCCTCACCCATTATAGGCTCATCTTGATTGAGTTGAGCCGAGGGAATACATTTTCTTATGGCCATGCGGAGGTGAAAACCTCACGGAACCATAGGTACGGATGTATCCGGGCGATCCCCAGCCCATGCGAGGTGAAAACCTCACGAAGGCATAGATTTTTGCTCCCACTAAAGGGGTGACCACAACGGTCATGCAATATGAATGCAAAATATTCTATGTGTCTCAAACCAAAACAGATATATGACGCGACACAGACCCTACGCAATGAAAAACGAAAAGAAAAAAAAATTTATTCTTGATAAAAAGGACATTAATCAACCAATTTTACGGCTTGACTCTCTTATTAGTCCCCAGTGGAGTCGCCAAGCTGTCGAAACCATTTTTTGTTTGGAAAACAGGCCGACTTTAAAAAGAAAGACGGAGTCGCCACCAATCTTTTTTGAAGTGTGATTGGGTCACTTTAGAAAACATTTTGGTCTATGGATTTTAAGAAAATGGGCTCGGAGTTGATACGCATGCGAGGAAGGATTAGCACCCTCGCAACGCCCAAAATTGGTACCGTGTTGATTGATTAATGTCCTTAATATCGAAAATTAGAAAATATTTTAAAGTATGGAAAAAATGTTTGGATGACTCGTATTGGATATCAAAACTCTCTTGTTCCGAAAAGCTGAAATATCATGTCCAGCACGATAGGACACGATGCTTCAAACTCTCGATACCAAGATCATTTTATGATTTCCAAAATACATGTAGTGCAATTTGAAAAGGGTATTTCACTATTTGGCTAAATTAAAGCTGAAACCCAAGACGATTGGGTACGATTCCTTAGATTTCCAATCATGAAATATTGCCACTTATTTAAGAAATATGATAAAAAAAATCATGAAGGATATCTAGTTGTTTAGATGAATGTAAAATCGAAACCCAGCACGATTGGGCATGAATTTCTTGAACTTCCAAACACGAAACATTGCCTTATTTTCAAAAAATACGATTGAAATCTTTAAAGGACATTTAGTGATCCGACGAGCGAAAAATCGAAGCTCAAAGACGATTGAGCACGATTTCTCGAACTTCCAACCACGTAATATTACCTTTGTAAAACCCCTTTTTTATGAATTTTGGGGAAAAAAAAGTAAAAACGTTAAGATGTAATTCAAAATCATTGATCGACATGGAATGATAAGAACAAAAATATATAAATTTAAATAGTAAATTACCAAAAAAATAAAAATAATAAAGGTATGAAATAACGAAAATAGTAATATTAATATTGATAAAGAAAACATAAAATAATAATACCCATAGCAATAAAATAAAAAAATAGAGACATATATATATACACCTATAATAAATATAATAATAAAGTAATAGTAACCATATTGAAAATAACAATTGAATATAATAGAAATAATAATAATGGATTTAATAGTAATGCAACAAAATATAAAAATAATAAACGTAATAAATAAAAATATTGGTAATAAAATAGTACAACCATAAATATAATAGTAGTAAGAGTAGTATAGTAACAATAAAATATGTAAAATAATAGTGAAAGGGAAAAAAAATGTAATGAGATATAATAGAATATAATAAAAATAATTTAATAATATTAATAATATATGCAAAATAGAGGCTTTATTTGATAGAATATAGATATAATAATAATATAAAAATAAAAAGTAAGTAAAAAATATATAATAATAGTAAAGATACTAGAAAAAATATAGTTTAATATTATCGTAACAAAATATTAAAAAAATAATTGATTTAATGATAAAATAGCGAAAAATAATCAAAAGGGGACTAAATTCGAACAAAAACATAAGCTTTGGGCCAAATTTAAAGTAAAGGAAGACGAATGGGCTAACTCGCGATGCGCGCAATTTAGGGGGACCCAAAGCGATATTATTCCCAGGCTCTAAATGCGGCATTTAAAGCACGGAAAAAATCAAATAAAAAATAGAAAAATGAGGTAAAATTTTAAAAACAAAATAAGTCTATTTGAAACACCTAGAAACGCGAGGGGGCCATTTGCGAAATAAGACCAAAAATAGAAAACACACGGATCCTTCCCGTCTTGGGTCGGTCATGGTCGAGGCCCAAAACGACCTCGCTTTTGGCCCCGACCGATGCTCAAAAATGCCGCTTTTATATCTGATATAAATGCCCAAAGTTTTTTGAAAATTTCATTTTCTCCTCTATTTCGAAAATAAGTCTGAGAGGAGCTCTCCCCCCTTTCCCCCATGCGATTTTCGACGACTCCGTGGTTCTCGTATGACTTGGCTCATCGCAGCGGTGGCGGAAGCTCAAAAGGTTGGCCTTTTTTCTCTTTTTTTAAAAAAAAAATCTATTTTAAAACTTTTGTATATATAAAAAAGGAAAGTAAAAAAAATCTTAAAAAAGAATCAATTCAAAAAAAACAAAGACCGGAAATGAAACCTTTTCCTTTTCTGAAGACCGGAAATGAAACCTTTTCCTTTTCTGATCTCGTATTACTCACGTATTCTCCTCTGAGTATTCGAAAAAGTGTATCTTTTCTTTTGTATCTAAAAAACCCTAAAATCGATTTCTGTTGTGGCTTTTATAGCCTTTATTTTACAACTGATTTGTTTCTATTTTGCAGGTACGTGTTCAAGCACGTCTCTGACGCGGCGTGGTGGAGTGGCGCACGTCTCGGGGTGGTGGCGTCCGGCGCACGTTGCGGAAAGAGGGCCTTGCTGGCGACGGCGTTAAACAATCTACTAGGGTTTCCATTTCTGTTTTTAGGTTTTGGGCTAAAGATTTGGGCTAGGGTTTAGTCTGATGAATTTGGGTTTTGGGCTTGTTTATTTTATGTTTTAATGGGTTTTAAAAATTGGGCTTGGTGAGGTGAAAATTAGGTCATACAAATTAAATTTAGGATAATATAATATTTAGTCTTAAATTTACAATTTCAATTAAACTTCATTTTTTTAATAAATATTTATTTTACATAAAAAAATTAACCACACATACCATAATCTAATTTATACTTGTGAAAGCATAAAATTTTCTTCTGTATCGTTTCATTTACGTAGGTACATCATGCCCCCACTATATTAATTAGAGACGTAAACTCAATTTCGAAATGGTTGAATCTCTCAAAATTTTAATAAAATATATGCCCCCACAAATTGGAAATCTTCAAGCAAAATACGAGGCTTAGAAACCTTTCTAGGCAAATTTAGCTTTCCCAACATGACAAGCAAGTTAAACAACCTGTTTGAGAAGATGGGTAATGTGTAATGACTAATCAGAAAGCTCGAGTTTATGTAAAGATTGTGACCTAGTAACAATCGCAGATATTGACACTAAATTTTGAAGAATTTAGTTAATTTTTTTAAAAAAAAATTGAAGAATCTAATGAGAATTCTAAAAATTTTGAAGGGTTTAATAAGAATTTTTCAAATAATTTAGAAGTCTAATTAAAATTTTTAAGAGCCTAATAAAATTTTTAAAAAGATATTGAGGGACCAAAATATAAGGATGGTAAAATTCAAACCGCGTGATGAATTTCGAATTGATCCACTTTGATTGAAGTAGTTTTTTTTCCTTGAAAAATGGATGCAAAATGAGACAAGGTGGATTTTCTTTTTAGACAATGGGTATAAAGCGTTTATGGTATTTGCTTACTCAACTTTGCCTTACTTTGCTATATGAGATTACAAGGGTAATTTTATATAATGTGTTATAAATTCATATATTTCATGTTTAAATATTTACTTGACTTTAAAAATTAAAATGAAGTCGAGTGAGGTGGGTTGTGGGATGGATGCATTAACATCTATAAAAGTGGTAGTAATTTTAAAATTATACATTCATAATAAAATAGATAGGTGATAAAGCAAAGCATATCAACTATGAAACGATGGTAGATTCAACAACCTCTATCCCATCTCGCTCTATTTCATCCCTATCAAGATTCTTTTCTCCTATTGTAATTTGCCTCTATCTAATCAGAAATGACAAAAAAATAATGTAAGAGACCATAAAATATATGTGTGCGCGTGTATATATGTATAATTTTCACTAAAGTATGAAAAACCTTTACAATGTACAACTTTTGTTGTGCAAGTGCTTAATGGTCTCTAGGAGGATAGGGTTACACTTTTTGGGGGGCAAATATAAGGCTATATTGGGAGCAGCATTGAGCAGGCAGCAGTACTATGAGAGGGCTATGGGACCGGAGCTTTCATTGTTGGTCGATTGCAATCACATGTTAGGTAGATTTTTTAAAAAAGAAAAGAAAGATAATGGCTTAAATAAATAAATAAATAAGAGATAAGACTTGTAGGTAGAGTTGGCTAACAAATTTAAAGGTTAGCTAGAGGGTTCATTAATTGTGTTTGTGCTAATTTTCAACATTTCCACTAATTAATTGTAATTATTAATCTTCTACCTTGTTGTTAGTGGCGTGTTTTTCTTTTCTGGGGGTACATTAGTGGTGTGTTTATTTGAAATATAAATTAATTTAAATTGGTTTAAGGAAAAATTACTCCATTTGATCTTGTCAAAGTTGAAAAATATTGTACAAAATTTCAATATATATAGACAACTGGACCGCAGAGGAGATTACTGTAGTATTTAGAACTTATTCAGAGTAATATCCAGATTGCACTTATTGCTTTAGGCCTAGAAGTGATAAGATTTCTTTTGTGAAATAGGCTCATGTTCAAACATTATTATATTAATGAAGTACATTTTTGCTACCATTTGAAATAAGCATTCTTCTATTCCTTTCTTTATTTAGTGATTCCTCTATATCATTCTTTCATAACTGTTATCATGCGGATAACCATTCATAAATTCATTCATTCTCTCCATCTTCTTTTGGATTACAATAGATCCCCAGATATCAATGACATGAGCGACGTTGCCACGGACTCGGAATATCCTTTTGAGCAGGACATGTGTTTAGAGGGATCACAAGATTTTGAAGACGACATAGGCAGTGACTTATCTCCGGACTTGTTGAGAATGGTAGAACAAGAGGAGAAGTAAATTTTACCTCATAAAGAAACAGTAGAGACTGTGGCATTAGAGGAAGGGAAAGTAGTAAATATTGGAACGCGTATAACCGAAGAAACAAGGCGGCGTCTAGTCGAGTTACTACAGGAGTTCAAGGATGTCTTCGCATGGTCATATAAGGATATGCCCGGTTTAAGCACTGACATTGTAGTGCACCACCTACCTATAAAAGAGGATTGCAAGCCACTTCAGCAGAAGCTCCGAAGGATGAGACCGGATATCGTGCTAAAAATAAAGGAAGAAGTCAAAAAGTAGTTTGACGCAAGATTCTTACAAGAGATCAAATATTCAGAATGGGTAGCCAATATCGTACCCGTCCCTAAAAAAGATGGGAAAGTGCAAATGTGTGTGGATTATAGAGACTTAAATAAGGCTAGCCCAAAGGACAATTTTTCTTTACCTTATATTGATACTCTGGTAGATAACAGAGCAGGTTATTCGTTGTTTTCATTTATGAACAGATTCTCGGGGTACAATCAGATAAGAATGCATCCTAAAGATATGGGAAAGACAACGTTCATAACATTGTGGGGCACATTCTGCTACAAAGTAATGCCTTTTGGGTTGAAAAATGCGGGGGCTACATACCAAAGAGCTATGGTGACCCTGTTCCATGACATGATGCACAAGGAGATTGAAGTCTATGTTGACGACATGATTACAAAATTCGAATAGAAGTTGAACATATCCAGGCTTTGAGAAAATTGTTCTTGAGACTGAGGAAATTTCAGTTAAAGCTCAATCCCACGAAATGTACTTTTGGAACTAGATCGGGAAAATTGCTGGGCTTCATAGTCAGCGAAAAGGAATCGAGATCGACTCAGATAAGGCCAGGGCTATACAAGAATTGCCTTCACCATGCACCCAAAAAGAAGTTCGAGGTTTCTTGGGAAGGTTAAATTACATTACCCGGTTTATTTCACAGTTAACCGAAAAATGTGATCCTATATTCCGTCTTCTAAAGAAGCATAATCCAGGTGTGTGGAATGATGAATGCCAGAAGGCTTTCGATAGCGTCAAACGGTACTTGTCAAATCCTCCAGTCTTATCACCTCCTTGCCCAGATAAGCCGCTAATTACATGCTTTGCGGTGTTTGATCACTCTATGAGGTGTGTGCTCGATCAGCATGATGACTCGGGGAGGAAAGAAAAAGTGATATATTACCTTAGCAAAAAATTCACTGAGTGCAAGATGAGATATTCGCCAATTGAGAAATTATGTTGTGCCTTGATTTGGATGACTCGGAGATTGAGACAATATATGTTGTATCACACAACCTGGTTAATCTCGAAATTAGACCCTCTTGAAGAATGGCTCGATGGTAAATCCTGCTCTCTGAATTCGACATAGTCTATGTGAGCCAAAAGGCTGTGAAAGGAAGTGCAATAGCAGACTTTTTAGCCAGCAGAGCGCTAAACGATTATAAACCTTTGAACTTCGATTTTCCTAATGAGGACCTGATGTTTATAGTAGCTACTGAGGGAGGTACCCTAGGAGATAGTCCTCGGAAGTTGAACTTCGATGGAGCATCAAATGCTGTTGGTAATGGAATTGGGGCAGTCCTAATATCCCAAAATGGAGATCATTACCCGTTCACTTGCAAATTGGACTTTGATTGCACAAATAACATGGTAGAATATGAAGCTTGTATTATTAGAATTCGAGCGGCTATAGAATACAAGGTCAGGGTACTAGAAGTATATGGGGATTCCATATTGGTGATATATCAGCTCAAATGAGAATGGAAAATAAGGGATCCCAAATTGATCAGCTACCGAAAGTTAATTCTGGAATTGATTGAAGAGTTTGAGGATATCACATTCTTTTACCTCCCGCGTGATGAAAACCAGGTGGCTGATGCCTTGGCCACATTAGCTTCTATGATCGGGGTGAATGCACATGAGAGTATGAAGCCCATCCAAATGAGTATTTGTGAAGCTCGGCCCACTACTATAATATAGACGAAGAGGAGAGGAGAGATGAGCGCCCCTGGTATCAAGATATTTTGTGATATATGAGAAGTCGAGAATATCCTAAACAAGTAACTGAGAATGAAAAGAAGACATTGAGAAGGCTAGCTTGTGATTATGTCGTAGACGGGAAGTCCTATACAAAAAAAGAAAGGATCAGGTACTGTTGAGATGTGTCGACGCTGTTGAGGCTAAGAAAATTCTAGAGGAAGTCCACGAAGGAATTTGCGGAACACATGCTAACGGTTTCATAATGGCTAGACAAATCATGAGATTCGGATACTATTGGTCTACCATGGAAGGAGATTGCATCAAGTATGCTAAAACATGTCACAAATTCTAGATATATGGAGACAAAATTCATGTGCCCCCTTCACCTTTACATGTTATGACTTCCCTATGGCCTTTCTCCATGTGGAGCATAGACGTTATTAGACCAATCTCTCTAAAAGCTTCAAATGGGCATCGGTTCATCTTCGTGGTTATCGACTACTTTACCAAATGGGTAGAGACTACTTCATACGCCAGTGTTACCAAGTCGGCAGTCAGTAAATTCTAAAAAAGAAATCATATGCCGATATGGAATACCAGAAAGAATCATATCAGACAATGCGTTAAACCTAAACAACAGCACGATTGCAGAGGTCTGTAGTAAATTTAGGATCAGGCACCACAATTTGTCACCGTATCGCCCAAAAATGAATGGTATAGTGGAAGTAGCTAATAAAAACATTAAGAAGATTGTAAGGAAAATGGCTGAAACTTATAAAGATTGATACGAGAAGCTACCATTCGCTCTCTATGCTTATCGAACATCAGTTAGAACCTCTACCAGGGCAACTCCTTTCTCATTAGTTTACGGAATGGAGGCAGTATTACCCATCGAAGTTGAAATTCCATCCCTTCAAGTCTTATCAGAATTAAAGTTAGATGAAGCAGATTGGATTCAGTCTAGATACAATCAGTTGAACTTGATCGAAGAAAAAAGGCTAAAGGCTATCCATCACGGTCAGATGTACCAAAAGAGAATGATGAGGGCTTATGATAAAAAGGTTCGTCCAAGAGAATTCCACGAGGGAGACCTAGTTTTGAAAAAGATCCTCCCTATACAAAAGGATTACAGAGGGAAGTGGATGCCAAATTGGGAAGGACCTTATGTGGTGAAAAAGGCTTTTTCTGGAGGAGCACTGATCCTGGCCGAAATGGATGGAAAAAACTTGCCCAATCCTATAAATTCGGATTCAGTCAAGAAATACTATTCTTGAAGAGGAAAGGAGGCCAATGTGAAAACCCGCAAAGGGCGCTTTGGGACTTTCAAATTCAAATTCAAATTCAAATTTTAAAAAAAAAAGCGAAAACTCACAAAAGGCGCATTGAGACCAAAGGGGGTTTAAGTTGAAAACCCGAAAAGGGCGGCTCAAATTGTGATATATGGTGATCCTACTATATTTGAATCAACAAGGAAGGGGTATGTTACATCTTGGTGCACGGACAAAGTATTCAAGATCTCCTAAGCACATGTCGAACTCAAAATAGTCTTCTAGACGATCGGGCAGAGAAGCTCAAGCTGCGATATCTAAAGGGCCCATATTAGGCATTTTTTAAATATGTTGTCTTTGAACACTCTATTCTTTTCGAGATGAAGTTCTTTTGATAAATTGTCTTAAGCTTTACTTCACACCAATTTTATTCTCATCTATTGTTATTACCTTTATGCAAGCATGTCGCATTGAAATAATGATTGGTGAATTAATAATACTTTCATGGAAGAAGTTTCGTATATTACTCTAGAAGTTTCTAAATAATACAAGAGCCCAAAATAGGACTATTGTCTAAACAAACGATAAGAAGGAAATTGTCCTCAAAAATAAAATTCTGTGTCCCGACCAGGCACTTGAAGAATGGGGTAACAGATTATTTTGAATCATATATATTGGAAACACGTAAGCAGTGGTGTAATATACAAATCTTAAGCCTTCGAGGTATGAATTACAATAGGGGCAAGTTAGTTGAGCAAAGTAGTGATTCCTTAGAGTTTTGGGGTCAAATTACCAGCCAAACAAGGGCAACACGATGCGAGCAAGGGTGCCCTTAAAACATTTGAAAAGGATCATCTTCACGAAATCTTGTATTCATGCAAAACACATTTAAGAGCATTCGATCCATTCCGATCATTGCATCCTAATCATTGTAAAAAGGCCATTCTCATGACATTCTACATTCATACAAATATTGTCTATAGCACATTTAGTTAGGAGCATTAGACTTATTCTGATCTTTACATCCTAACCATTTTGCATAAGCATAAACACGAAACTAATTTTACAGCATAGGTCCACTGAAGGACATTGTCACAACATCAATGAATTCGAAGATCCCGCCTCCCTGAACGAAGAGGATCGAAGATAGTAGATCTGGTAATCCCGAAATTGCAGGAACAGATCGAAGTCAAACAATCACTTCAAAGTTCCAGTGGAGTAGGTGGAGGCTACAAATCCCTCCTTCCTGAGTTTACAATGAGGATCAGTTAGTATTTCTTTGAAGTTTCAGCGAAGAAGGTTGAAGTTACGAATCTCTTCTCCCTGAATTTCTATCACCTCAAATTTTCAGTGGAGTAGGTGGAGGCTACAAATCCCTCTTCCCTGAGTTTACAATGAGGATCAGTCAATATTTCTTTGAAGTTTTAGCAGAGAAAATTTAAGTTACGGATCTCTTCTCCCTGAATTTTTATCACCTTAAAGTTCCAGTGGAGTAGGTGGAGGCTACAAATCCCTCCTCCCAGAGTTTACAATGAGGTTCAGTTAGTATATCTTTGAAGTTTCAGCAGAGAGGATTGAAGTTACAAATCTCTTCTCCCTGAATTTCTATCACCTCAAAGTTCCTGTGGAGTAGGTTGAGGCTAAAAATCCCTCCTCCCTGAGTTTACAATGAGGATCAGTCAGTATTTCTTTAAAGTTTCAGCAGAGAAGATTAGAGTTACGAATCTCTTCTCCCTGAATTCTTATCACCATGAAGTTTTGACGGAGTAGATTAAAGCTACAAATCTCTTCTCCAGGAAATTACATCGAATCAGATCGAAGCGTTAGTCTTCATGCCTTGGAAGATGCAGTAGGATGGAACAAAGCTACTCAAGGAAGAAAGGCACCGAATGAAGTCAAGATTCGACAAAGACCAAACAAATTTAGCCCTTTTAAAGTCTTTGCTATATTCTCGTTACACAAAAATGAACAAAGAGGGGCAACTGTAGGGCCCAAAATTTGCGGACCCATTTTATAATTAAAAACCAAAGATAAATCAAACAGAAATAACAGTCCAATATAGTCTCTTTTACAAACTCAGACTTAAAGCCCAAATGCCTAAAATACTGCCCAATTAAAAAACCATATCAGATATTAGACCCAAATACAATTGGCCCAATTTTAAGTTATGGCCCGACTAGCTCAAGCAGAGTAGAATTCCAGAAACTTCTGGAGCCTTCTCAGCAACCACTCCCCACGTGCGACCCTTTGACTACCGCGTGCCCCCACGTGCGACTCTTTAACTACTGTGTGCCTTCACACGCGATCGTTCGTGTCTCCCTCACACCACGCGTTCCACCCACGCTCGCCACTGTGCGCTCCACCCACTCGCAGGCCTTCACCAGTGCGCGTACGTACTGCCCTCAGTGCATCCGAGTCGTACGACCCCTCGCACCTTGGCCACGTCTGTACTTGTAAACGAATGAAAAAACAAAGAAAACAACAACAAACAGAGAATAGAAAAGGAATAAAAGAAAAAGCTTGTATTTTTTGGTGGCTATAAAAGGCCAAACCAAAACCTTGTATTTTTACTGGATGCATACAGAGCAATACAAAAAAGGCAATAGCAGAGAAAAAAGGTGGTTTTTTGGAATCCATTTTTTCGATTGTTCTTTGAATCTATTTTTCTGTATTTCTTATATATACAACAAAGAGAAGAGAGGAAAGCGAGTTTACCTGGGCCAAATGCTCGATCCGCATCTTCTCCATCACAATCGGGGTTAGATGCAGGTGAGTGGGTGAGGTTTTCAAAGTCGATATCTTCGACAGAATCGGGACACTCGTACACTGCCTTTCGCTGAGCATGATAGCGATTTGGTGGTGAGTGAGAGGTGAGTTTTTTTTCACGCGTGCACCACATCCACTCGCGTTGCTCTTCGCCGGTCTCGATGGCGATGGGGTGATGAATGAGAGAGTATTTCTCTCTGCGGCTGAGAAATAAAAGGAGGAGGTTAGGAGAGTGTTTAGGGTTTTTATTGATTAGTTAGAAAAATAGGGATTAGGTTTAGTTTGGGATTTTATTAAGGCATAAGAAACGACACCGTTTAGGGCCTATTTTAATTTCTCTAAAACGGTGTCATATGGTCTGACCCGATGGCCCGATTCACATAGGATTAAGGTCCGCGTGTTTTTGTGGTAGTGGTATATTTGCGTATCCAGTCCTGCTATTTTCAGATGGATGTTCAATCAGATTTATTGCATGTTTTCTTTTATTTCCTAATTGGTCCCTGTAATGTGCGCATTAATTCATTTTAATCATGTCTGTGTATTGTGTTTGAGCCTCAGGGATATTTGCTAGATCAATCCTAACTACTTGAGTGTGTTTCAGTATAGTCCTTGATTCTGTTTAAATTTTTGTAAAACAGTCTGTTAATTTTACTATTATTTTAATTAAGTTTTTCTTATTGTATAAAATTCATTCATCATTTATTTGTAGAAGTTGCTTTAACAAATCATTTTGAACTTTTTATTAGTTTCATAATGTTTTAATTGATTTTAACTTTCATATATCTTGTATATTTTCTATTTTATTATATGGATATGTGATTTCAAACCTTTTATCGTATATGTTATTAATTTCATACTAATCCCTTTTTAACATCAATTTGTTTAGATTTATTTATTGGTGGATTTTAGTTCACTTCTTATAATTAGTTATGTGCTATTTTGCTCTATTATTCAATTGTTAATTTCATTATATGATTAATGCTAGCATATGAATTGTAATTTATTGATTTGAGACTGTTATTTATTTGTGATTCATTGTTGTAATGTTGGATGTATGGGTTAATATATTGCTTGGTGAATTAATATTCCATCGTATCTTATGAAATGTAGTGTTTTAATGTCATTTTGGTTTCAAACTCCTAAGGCAAGGCTCGTGTTAAAGGTTTCAGGAGAAATCGTGCTCTAACTTACTAAGTTTCGATCCTCCTCGTTTAAAACCAAATAACCGAGTATCCTTTCACTCTTAAATCAAAAATGCATGATATTTTAAATAAATAAAAAACTTATTCTCGGGAAGTTGAGACATTGCACCCTAACTTACTAAGTGTGATGTTTTATTTTCTCGAAATAAGAATTTCAAAAGGACAAAGGTAATATTCTATATTCGGGAATTTGGAGAAATAGTGCCCTAACTTACTAGGTTGCGATTTTTCATTTGACCCAAATAATTGAATATCTTTCTTATTTTTAAATGAATGAGTATTGAATGTCGAAGGATAAATCTAATTTCGAGAATGTAAAATGTTGTGCCCTAACTTACTGAGTACGGCATTTTATTTGAAGTAAGAACTTT
Organism: Gossypium rotundifolium; assembly: GCA_025506655.1. NCBI lineage: Eukaryota > Viridiplantae > Streptophyta > Magnoliopsida > Malvales > Malvaceae > Gossypium > Gossypium rotundifolium. The sequence goes on from CP106727.1 coordinate 199,470,215, forward strand.
CGGCATCCAATATGATGTTGTTCAAATATATCTTAAGTAAATGGATTGTAATCTAGAAACTTTTCAAATTTTCGACATCAAGACATTAATTAATCAATTAGGTACCAATTTTGGGCGTATCGAGGGTGCTAACCCTTCCTCGTGCGTAACCGACTCCCAAACCCATTTTCTGGATTTCGTAGACCAAAATTATTATTTTAATAAATCAATATGTTTTATTAAAATAATTTATTTTAAAGGTGATCCGGTCACATCTTAAATAAAAGATCGGTGGCGACTCCATTTTCGCTTGTCATTTTTAAAGTCAATCCCCCTTTTTAACATTCATTTAAAAAATGGTTTCAACAGCTTGGTGACTCCACGGGGAGATTTAGAAAGAGAGCCTAGCCATAAAATTGATTAATTTCTGTCCTTTTGCCGAAAATTAAAGATTCAATTTGAAAAATTATAATCCTATTATCGCATTCATAGTGTTGTGATTACTAAATCTTGTAAAATATTTTTCCATCATATTGCATGACCGTCGGGTCACACCTCTTAAGTGGGAGTGAGAAGCTACTCCTTCGTGAGGTTTTCACCTCCGTGCAGGATAGTGAATCGCTTCCGGGATACATCCGTACCTATGTCTTCGTGAGATTTTCATCTCCGTGCAGCCATAGGAAAATGTATTCCCCCTAATCAAACTCGATCCATATAAGCCTATAATGGGTGAGGATTGAGGAATCCGCTAGTTCAGGCACCCTCTCAAACCACATGTAAAAGACCCTAAGAGCCTATCCAAGATGGAGTTGTGATAAACCCTAGTGGTCACCCAATAGGTGCTTGAATGTTTTTATATGCTTTGACCTTCATTTGTATCATACTAACTATTTGTTTTGTTGCTTTCCATGTATTTTCATATTATAAGAAAGGTGTCGATTCGGGTTCGGATGCTAAATTAGGGAGCTCGACATGGAAAATGACTTTCTTGATAAAGTGGAAGATAACGTGGCTGTCCAAATTTGGTCAGCAATAACACAATTAGAACAGGGGGATAGCCTAGTTGCAGGATATGAGTCGGAGTTATGGAACTACACCGTAGTAGTGTTATGCAAAACAATCTCCAGGAGTTGAAAGTAATATGGTATCAATGGGATGACGAGGCCAAGAGGTTGTTCTATCATAGTTACGAGGACTTGTCATACTTGCTGGATATTAAAGTAGACGAGCAGTTATTTCGAGCTATCACTCAATATTAGAACTCTGCATATAGTTGTTTCACCTTTGGGAGAGTGGATTTGGTGTCGACCGTGGAGGAATACACTGGTATGTTGCATTGTCCAAGAGCCCAAATGGATAGAATTTATTCGAAAGCCGCTTACGTCCCAGCCTTTTGGAAGAAGTTAATAAGTGTCACGAGAATGAGTGAGCAATGGATAACAGCAGGATAAAGCAAAAAGGTGAGTACAAGTGCATCCCATGGAGGAACTTGAGGGACTTGATCTTAGCTCATCCGGATGAAAAAAAAAGTCGATATCTTTGCATTGAGCATCTATGGATTGATGCTGTTTCCTAGGGCTTTAGGACACGTAGATGAGGCGATCACAGATCTATTTGACCGACTTAGTAAAGGGATTACACCAGTTCCCACGATTTTGGTCGAGACTCTTAGGTCATTAAATGCCTGTAGAAGATCTAGAGAGGGCAGGTTCATAGGATATGTGCAGTTGTTACTAGTTTGGTTCCACAGCCATTTCTAGAAAGTGGATAAGATCTCTTATCGTATCTTCAGTGATAGTTATTCTCCATTGAAAGAAATGGTCGCAACGCCAAGGAGAGATGACGTGTCAGAGGAAAATTTGATTACGCTTCTCCAAAATCTTCGAGAAGAGGACGTTCAATGGAGAGCTCCTTAGTTGGCGCCCGGTGAGATTTTATTCCGATGCGAAAGTTTCAATTGGGTACCTTTGCTTGGAGTTTGGGGAGCCGTGGGGTACGCTCCTTTACTTGTACTAAGACAATACGGGTCAAGGCAGTTTGTACTAGTAACTCATGGCCTAGAGCAATGCGAGTTCATATTTAAAGGAGATTATTACAAGAAGAAGATCAGGGAGATATCTGCTGCTTGGAACCAAACTCACCGTATGAAGAGATTGGCAGTAGGTCCTATGATGACACCTGAATATAATAATTGGTTCAGCCAAAGGATTAACGATAATGTACCGGGACCAAATCCAGAGTGTACTCGATCGATAGAGGACTGTCTACGAGTTGTCCCGTTTGAATTGGAGATAGTAAAACAAGATTTTGAAAAAAGGAATTGGGAGCTAGAAAAGAGAATAGGGCTATTAGAGGAAGAGAAAATGCATTGATGTTCAAAAGGCAGAGGCAGAGAAATTTAGAAAAGGAAAAGAGCGGGATGAAGAGGATCTCAATAGCTTAAAGACTGATTATAAGAAGATGTGGCTATCAATGAGGTCTGCCGGTTTAGGAAAAACTTTGGATCCATGGTGTCAGAAGATTCAAGGCGAAAGGGTTAAAGCTAATCAATGGGAGGAGAAGTTCAGAGAGGCACAAGTACGAAACGAACTTATAGAAAAGAACCTTTCAGAAGGCCAAAGTGAACAAAATAGGCTAAAAGATAGAGTCGCAGAACTCGAGAGATCCTTTACCATCATCGAAGCCGTAACTCGATGAAAAAATTAAGAGTAAGTTTGAGCCAAATAGAGGAAATGAAGAAGAAGATCAGAGAATTAAAAAATGGCTTTCCTAAATTGCTAAAACCATATCAAGTCTCTAGAGGCAAACGAAAAACGAAGGGAAAGGGAGCTTCGCCATTCCCAAAATTAAGTCAGAGATAGAGATTACCTGATGGGGAGGCTATAACCTAGATACGAGAGATAGCCAAATATTTATAGACGTTAGCCTTACAAGCTGATATATTGAGCATACAGTTTGAAACATGGTCAGATCGTGGGCGAGAATTAGACTATCTACTTACAAAAATTAAAGATTTAGGTGTTAGAGCAAGGCCGTATTTGTAATCCATTTTATGTAAAGAGTTTTGTTTTCAAATAAAGTTTCCTAAATGGAATTGAATCAGAATTGACTTCTTTCACATTTCATGCATTTGTCATTCATTTCATATGTATCAAAAGTCATTAAAAAATTTCTAATTAAAGTAAAAATTATTTCAGCATTAACTTGGACATCGGCAAGCATCCCTACGGTACCCGAACTAAGACGAAAAATATGGATCAGAGAATAGAGAAACTCAACCAACTCCAAAAAAGATACAGGAAAAACTTCAGCTGCAAATGTAGGAGTAGCTTGGTAAGATCCAATGTGATATGATGGATCAGATGATGGAATCACAAAAGAGTATGATGACTCAATTAACTCAACTATTGGCAGAAGGAGTAGACAAAGGGAAAACCCCCATGGTTAACACTATTAGAGATAGTGAGGAGTGACTATATCCCTCAGGTTTTACCCCGACACATCATGAAGCGCAGCCACAAAGGACACCCGTCATAATTAAACCGCAACAATTTCAGGAGGGTGTCCCAGTACCGCCAAATTTCCAAGCTGGATCGGGTTCCAATTTGGTTGACCATCCTGTTGTTCTCGACCTTGATCAGGTAGCAGAAGAGGAGAAGGCAAGGTCTGAATTGCCAAGACAGCTAGAAGAGCATTGTAAATGGTTAGAGGACAAATTCTAGGCTATGGAGGACGCTGATAGGTAACGCGGAGTTGACGCTAAAGATCTAAGTTTGGTGCCAGATCTAATACTTCCCCACAAATTCAGGATGCCAGAGTTTGAAAAATACAAAGGAATTACCTACCCCGAAGCTCACATAACTATGTTTTGCCGAAAAATGACCGGGTATATTAACGATGATCAACTGTTGATACATTACTTCCAGGATAGCCTGGTCGGAGCAGCAGCCAAATGGTATAATCAGTTGAATCGTACCAAAATCGGTTCTTGGAGAGATCTTGCACAGGCATTTATGAGACAATACAGCCATATAACTGATATGACCCCTGACAGAATTATTTTGCAAAACATGGAAAAGAAACCTAACGAGAGTTTTGACAGTACACATAGAGGTGGAGGGAGGTTGCCATTCAGGTTCAACTGTCGCTTTTGGAAAAAGAGACCACGATGCTCTTTATCAATATCGCTGAAAGCCCCATTCCTTACTCACATGCTAGGGAGCGCAACCAAGAGTTTCCCGGACATCGTAATGACCGGAGAGATGATCGAGAACGCCATAAAAGGTGGAAAGATTGAGGCGGGAAAACAACAAAAGAACGAATACAAGAAGGAAAGAAAGCGAGGTGAATAACGCGAGCATAGGGTATTCAAAGACCGTCAATCAGCCCAATGCAGTGATTACTGGGCATCAGGGTTCATCCAGAAGGGAATCTGGCACTGCAGGATAGAATAATGAGAAGATTCAATTTACGCCGATCCCGATAACATACAAAGCAATGTATAAAAACTTGTTCGACGCGCATATAGTGTCTCCTCGCTATTTAACACCAATGCAGCCCCCGAACCCCAAGTGGTATGACCCGAATGCGGAATGCGAATATCATGCAGGAATCACAGGGCACTCAATAGAAAATTGTCTGGCCTTCAAGAAATTGGTAGAAAAGCTTGTCAATTTGGGGTTATAGAGTTGGAGAATTTTTCAAAGGCAGAGAATCCATTACCCGACCATAACGGGGTCAATGCAGTCAGCGGAAGTTTAGAAAGAAGGGCTAAAACTAGTGTTGCTGAGGTTAAGACTCCCTTAAGATTGGTTTGGAAAGAAATGGTCAAGTAGGGGCTAATCGTTGTAAAGGAGAGTTAAAGAAAGTTGATAAATTATTGTGAATATCATCAGGAATCGGGACACGAGATTTAAAACTGCGAGAAGTTCAAGTCTTTGGTATAAAATTGATGAGTAATAAAGAAATTGGGTTTTATGAAGAAAGTACAGAAGAGAAGAGTATATGCACCTCAGAGTCGACAATGACGGGCTCAAAAGTTAAATTCCCTCTAATCGTTATATCGGCACCCAAAATGATAGAGCTGCACTACAAACGACATCAAAATTGATAATACACAGACCCGTGAAACTTAAGCATAGCGGAACCGAATCAGACCGCACCAAAGGTGATAATACGAAGACTTGTACCCTATGCTTATAAGGATAGCAAGAGGGTCCCCTGGAACAATGAATGTAGTGTGACGATACCAGGGAAAGAGGAATAGGCTAATCCTTCAAAAGATGAGTTGGATGCAGGCTCTCATACTCGTAGCGGGAGACGCTATGATTTGGTAAAAGGGAAAGCTCAGATGGTAGAACCAGAGGGAGAAAAATCAGTCGAGTCCGAATCACCCATCAAAGAACCAGTGAAAGAGGAAGAAGCCAAAGAATTCCTAAAGTTTTTAAAACATAGTAGAGCAGCTGTATAAGCAACCAGCACGTATATCTGTATTGGCTTTACTTCAGAATTCGGAGGTACACAAGAACGTATTAATGAAAGTCTTAAATGAGACCTATGTCGCCAACGATATCTCGATTGGTAAATTAGATCGGTTGGTAGGAAACATAAGTGCAAACAACTTTATACATTTTAGTAACGACGAGATACCACCGGGTGGTAGGGAATCCACTAAGGCTTTGCATATCACCATTAGATGCAAGGGTACACGCTACCAGAGGTTCTAGTGGACAATGGGTCGGCATTGAATGTATTACCCTTGTCAAATCTAATTAGATTACCAATAGACAGCTCGAACATGAAGGAATGCCAGAGCATAGTAAAGGCATTTGATGGCACGCAAAGGAAAGTGTTGGGAAGAATCGAGATACCTCTATTGATTGGCCTAACTACTTATGAGGTAGATTTTCTGGTAATAGACATCAAGCCTTCCTATAACTGCTTATTAGGGAGGCCATGGATACATGCGTCAGGGGTGTGCCCTCATCATTACACCAGAAAGTGAAGTTGATAGCGGATGGTCGGTTGATAACGATAAAGGCTGAGGAGGATATTATTGCGACTGTGACTAGTGAGATGTCATACTTAGAGATAAACGATGAGACAACTGAATATTCTTTCAAGTCTCTCGAGTTCATGAATGCAACTTTCACCACAGAAGGAAATAGAATCCTGATACCAAGAATCTCCAAGGCAACAAGAATGGGACTGAAAATGACCATGGGAAAGGAGTTTTACCGAGAAGAGGACTTGGAAGGTATTTTCAGGGGAGAGTGGTGGCCCCGATGGTGAAGGAAAAACAAGATCGCTTTGGCTTAGGATTTAAGCCAGATGCAAGGCAAAAGAAAAGAGAAATAGGAAAAAAGGCATGAAAGAAGGCGTGCTCGTCTGAGGGGCGAAGAAACCAAATGGGAACCTATGATAATTCCACATATATCTAAAACTTTTATAGCGGTAGGGGTAATTCATGCCGAGCCCAAGACGCCGAAGGGAGAGGATATCACAGCAATGTTGGGTAATGTTTGCATTAATGTCGTATTTGAGGAGGCAATTAAAGAAGGGTCCTTGTCGGGTATTCAACCTTATGAACCAGGGAGCGTTTTGGACAACTGGACCCCAGAGGAAATTTCTATAGTTTTTAGAACTTATTCAGAGTAATGTCCAGAACGCACTTATTGATTTAGGCCTAGAAGTGATAAGATTTCTTTTGTGAAATAGGTTCATATTCAAACATTATTATATTAATGAAGTACATTTTTGCTACCATTTGAAATAAGTATTCTTATATTCCTTTCTTTATTTAGTGATTCCTCTAAATCATTCTTTCATAACTGTTATCATGTGGATAACCATTCATAAATTCATTCATTCTCCCTATCTTCTTTTGGATTACAATAGGTCCCAAATATCAATGACATGAGCGACGTTGCCACAGACTCGGAATATCCTTTTGAGCAGGACATGTGTTTAGAGGGATCATAAGATTTTGAAGATGACATAGACAGTGACTTATCTCTGGACTTGTTGAGATTGGTAGAACAAGAGGAGAAGTAAATTTTACCTCATAAAGAAACAGTAGAGACTGTGGCATTAGAGGAAGGGAAAGTAGTAAATATTAGAACGCGTATAACCGAAGAAACAAGGCGGTGTCTGGTCGAGTTACTACAGGAGTTCAAGGATGTCTTCGCATGGTCATATAAGGATATGCCCGGTTTAAGCACTGACATTGTAGTGCACCACCTACCCATAAAAGAGGATTGCAAGCCACTTCAGCAGAAGCTCCGAAGGATGAGACCGGATATCGTGCTAAAAATAAATGAAGAAGTCAAAAAGTAATTTGACGCAAGATTCTTACAAGAGATCAAATATTTGGAATGGGTAGCCAATATCGTACCCGTCCCTAAAAAAGACGGGAAAGTGCGAATGTGTGTGGATTATAGAGACTTAAATAAGGCTAGCCCAAAGGACAATTTTTCTTTACCTTATATTGATACTCTGGTAGATAACATAGCAGGCTATTCGTTGTTTTCATTTATGAACGGATTCACGGGGTACAATCAGATAAGAATGCATCCTGAAGATATGGGAAAGATAACGTTCATAACATTGTGGGGCATATTCTGCTACAAAGTAATGCCTTTTGGGTTGAAAAATGCGGGGGCTACATACCAAAGAGCTATGGTGACCCTGTTCCATGACATGATGCACAAGGAGATTGAAGTCTATGTTGATGACATGATTGCAAAATCCCGAACAGAAGTTGAACATATCCAGGCTTTGAGAAAATTATTCTTGAGACTGAGGAAATTTCAATTAAAGATCAATCCCACGAAATGTACTTTTGGAACTAGATCGAAAAAATTCTGGGCTTCATAGTCAGCGAGAAGGGAATCGAGATCGACTCAGATAAGTCAGGGCTATACAAGAATTACCTCCACCACGCACCCAAAAAGAAGTTCGATGTTTTCTGGGAAGGTTAAATTACATTACCCGATTTATTTCACAGTTAACCAAAAAATGTGATCCTATATTCCGTCTTCTAAAGAAGCATAATCCAGGTGTGTGGAATGATGAATGCCAGAAGGCTTTCGATAGTGTCAAATGGTACTTGTCAAATCCTCCAGTCTTATCACCTCATTGCCCAGATAAGCCGCGATCCTCAGACTTGCGGTGTTTGATCACTCTATGGGGTGTGTGCTGGGTCAGCATGATGACTCGGAGAGGAAAGAAAAAATGATATATTACCTTAGCAAAAAATTACTGAGTGCGAGATGAGATGTTCACCAATTAAGAAATTGTGTTGTGCCTTGATTTGGAGGACTCAGAGATTGAGGCAATATATGTTGTACCACACAACCTGGTTAATCTCGAAATTAGACCCTCTTAAGTACTTGATAGAGTCAACCGCCTTGAATGGAAGAATGGCTCGATGGCAAATCCTGCTCTCTGAGTTCGACATAGTCTATGTGAGCCAGAAGGCTGTGAAAGGAAGTGTAATACCAGACTTTTTAGCCAGCAGAGTGCTAAACGATTACGAACCTTTGAACTTCAATTTTTCTAATGAGGACCTGATGTTTATAGTAGCTACTGAGGGAGGTACCTTAGAAGATAGTCCTTGGAAGTTGAACTTTGATGGAGCGTCAAATGCTGTTAGTAATGGAATTGGGGCAGTCCTAATATCCCCAAATGAAGATTATTACCTGTTCACTTGCAAATTGGACTTTGATTGCACAAATAACATGGTAGAATACGAAGATTATATTATAGGAATTCGAGAGGTTATAGACTACAAGGTCAGGGTACTAGAAGTATATGGGGATTCTGCAATGGTGATATATCAGCTCAAAGGAGAATGGGAAACGAGGGATCCCAAATTGATTAGCTACTGAAAGTTAATTCTGGAGTTGATTGAAGAGTTTGAGGATATCACATTCTTTTACCTCCCGCGTGATGAAAACCAGGTGGCTGATGCCTTTGCCACATTAGCTTCTATGATCGAGGTGAATGAACATGAGAGTATGAAGCACATCCAAATAAGTATTTGTGAAGCTCCGGCCCACTACTATAATATAGATGAAGAGGAGAGGCGAGATGAGCGCCCCTAGTATCAAGATATTTTACGATATGTGAGAAGTTGTGAATATCCTGAACAAGTAACTGAAAATGAAAAGAAGACATTGAGAAGGCTAGCTTGTGATTATGTCTTAGACGGGGAAGTCTTATACAAAAAAAGAAAGGATCAGGTACTGTTGAGATGTGTCGACGCTGTTGAGGTTAAGAAAATTTTAGAGGAAGTCCACGAAGGTGTTTGCGGAACGCATGCTAACGGTTTCACAATGGTTAGACAAATCATGAGATTCGAATACTATTAGTCTACTATGGAAGGAGATTGCATCAAGTATGCTAAAATATGTCACAAATGCCAGATATACGGAGACAAAGTTCATGTGCCTCCTTCACATTTACATGTTTTGACCTCCCCATGGCCTTTCTCCATGTGGGGCATGAACGTTATTGGACTAATCTCTCCGAAAGATTCTAATGGGCATCGGTTCATCTTCGTGGTTATCGACTACTTTACCAAATAGGTAGAGGCTACTTCATACGCCAGTGTTATCAAATCGGCAGTCAGCAGGTTCTTAAAAAGAAAATCATATGCCGATATAGAATACCAAAAAGAATCATATCAGACAATACGTTAAACCTGAACAACAGCACGATTGCAGAGGTCTGCAGTAAATTTAGGATCAGGCACCACAATTCGTCACCGTACCGCCCAAAAATGAATGGTGCAGTGGAAGCAGCTAATAAAAATATTAAGAAGATTGTAAGGAAAATGGCTGAAACTTATAAAGATTGGCCCGAACATCAGTCAGGACCTCTACCGGGGCAACTCTTTTCTCATTAATTTATGGAATGGAGGCAGTATTACCCATCAAAGTTGAAATTCCATCCCTTCGAGTCATATCAGAATTAAAGTTAGATGAAGCAGATTGGATTCAGTCTAGATACGGTCAATTGAACTTGATCGAAGGAAAATGGCTAAAGGCTATCCATCACGGTCAGATGTACCAAAAGAGAATGATGCGGGCTTATGACAAAAAGGTTCGTCCAAGAGAATTCCACGAGGGAAACCTAGTTTTGAAAAGATCCTCCCTATACAAAAAGATTACAAAGGGAAGTGGATGCCAAATTGGGAAGGACCTTATGTGATGAAAAAGGCTTTTTCTGAAGAAGCACTGATCCTGGCCGAAATGGATGGAAAAAACTTGCTCAATCCTATAAATTCGGATTCAATCAAGAAATACTATTCTTGAAGAGGAAAGGAGGCCAAAGTGAAAACCCGCAAAGGGCACTTTAGGACTTTCAAATTCAAATTCAAATTCAAATTCTAAAAAAAACGGAGAGGCCAAGGCGAAAACTCGCAAAGGGCACTTTGAAACCAAAGAGGGTTTGAGTTGAAAACCCAAAAAGGCGGCTCAAATTGTGATATATAGTGATCCTGCTATATTTGAATCAAGAAGGAAGGGGTATGTTACGTCTTGGTGCACCAACAAAGTACTCAAGATCTCCTAAGCACATGTCGGACTCAAAATAGTCTTCCAGACGCTCGGGCAGAGAAGCTCAGGCTGCGATATCTAAAGGGCCCAGAGTAGGCATTTTTTAAATGTTTTGTCTTTGAACACTCTATTCTTTTCGAGACAAAGTTCTTTTGATAATTTGTCTTAAACTTTACTTCACACCAATTTTATTCTCATCTATTGTTATTACCTTTATGCAAGCATGTCGCATTGAAATAATGATGGGTGAACTAATAATACTTTCATAGAAGAAGTTCCGTATATTACTCTAGAAGTTTTAAATAATACAAGAGCCCAAAATAGGACTATTGTGTAAACAAACGATAAGAAAGAAATTGTCCTCAAAAATAAAATTTTGTGTCCCAACCAGGCACTTAGAGAATGGGGTAACAGATTATTTTGAATCCTATATATTGGAGACACGGTAAGCGACGGTGTAATAATACAAATCTTATGCCTTCGTGGTATGAATTACAATAGGGGCAAGTTAGTTGAGCAAAGAAGTGATTCCTTAGAGTTTCAGGGTCAAATTACCAGCCAAACAAGGGCAACACGATGCGAGCAAGGGTGCCCTTGAAACATTTGAAAAGGATCATCCTCATGAAATCGTGTATTCATGAAAAATACATTTAGGAGCATTTGATCCATTCCGATCATTGCATCCTAATCATTGTAAAAAGGTCATTCTCATGACATTCTGCATTCATACAAATGTTGTCCATAGCACATTTAGTTAGGAGTATTAGACTTATTCTAATCTTTACATCCTAACCATTTTGTATAAGCATAAACATGAAACTGATTTTACAGTATTGGTCCACTGAAGGACTTGTCACAACATCAATGAATTCGAAGATATCGCCTCCCTGAACGAAGCGGATCGAAGATAGCAGATCTGGTAATCTTGAAATTACAGGAACAGATCGAAGTCGAACAATCACCTCAAAGTTCCAGTGGAGTAGGTGGAGGCTACAAATCCCTTCTCCCTGAGCTTACAATGAAGATCAGTCGGTATTTCTTTGAAGTTTCAGTAGAGAAGATTGAAGTTACGAATCTCTTCTCCCTGAATTTCTATCACCTCAAAGTTTTAGTGGAGTAGGTGAAGGCTACAAATCCCTCCTCCATGAGTTTACAATGAGGATCAGTCAGTATTTCTTTGAAGTTTCAGCAGAGAAGATTGAAGTTACGAATCTCTTCTCCCTGAATTTCTATCACCTCAAAGTTCCAGTGGAGTAGGTGGAGGCTACAAATCCCTCCTCCCTGAGTTTACAATGAGGATCAGTCAGTATTTCTTTAAAGTTTCAGCAGAAAGGATTGAAGTTATAAATCTCTTCTCCCTGAATTTCTATCACCTCAAAGTTCTTGTGGAGTAGGTTGAGGCTACAAATCCCTCCTCCCTGAGTTTACAATGAGGATCAGTCAGTATTTCTTTAAAGTTTTAGCAGAGAAGATTGGAGTTACGAATCTCATCTCCCTGAATTCTTATCACCATAAAGTTTCGACAGAGCAGATTAAAGCTACAAATCTCTTCTCTAGGAAATTACATCGAATCAGATCGAAGCATTAGTCTTCATGCCTTGGAAGATGCAGTGGGATGGAACAAAGCTACTCAAGGAAGAAAGGCACCGAATGAAGGCAAGATTTGACAATGACCGGACAAATTTGGCCCTTTTAAAGTCTTTACTATATTCTCGTTACACGACAATGAACAAAGAGAGGCAGCTGTAGGGCCCAAAATTTGCCCGGACCCATTTTATAATTAAAAACCAAAGATAAATCAAACAGAAATAACAGTTCAATATAGTCTCTTTTACAAACCCAGACTTAAAGCCCAAATGCCTAAAATACTACCCAATTAAAAAACCAAATCAGATATTAGACCCAAATACAATTGGCCCAATTTTAAGCTATAGCCCGACTGGCCCAAGCAGAGTGGAATTCTAGAAACTTCTAGAGCTTTCTCAGCAGCCACTCCCCACGTGCGACCCTTTGACTACCGCGTGCCCCCACGCGTGACTCTTTGACTACTGCGTGCCTTCACGCGCGCGACCGTTCGTGTCTCGCTCACACCACGCGTTCCACCCACGCCGCCATCGCATGTGCTCCACCCACATGCAGCCTTCACCGGTAGCGTCGTCGACGCCTCGGACATCCGAAGTCGTATGATCCCTCGCACCTTGGCCACATCTGTACCTGCAAATGAATGAAAAAACGAAGAAAGCAACAGCAAATAGAGAATAGAAAAGGAATAAAAGAAAAAGCTTGTATTTTTTTGGTCGGCTATAAAAAGGGCCGAACCAAAACCTTGTATTTTTTACAGACGCATAACAGAGCAATACAAAAGAGGCAATAGCAGAGAAAAAAGGTGGTTTTTTGGAATCCATTTTTCGATTGTTCTTTGAATCTATTTTTCTGTATTTCTTATATATACAACAAAGAGAAGAGAGGAGAGCGAGTTTACTTGGGCCGAACGCTCGATCCGCATCTTCTCCGTCGTAATCGGGGTTAGATGCAAGTGAGTGTGAGGTTTTCAAAGTCGGTATCTTTGACAGAATCGGGACACTCGTACACTGCCTTTCGCTGAGCATGATAGCGATTTGGTGGTGAGTGAGAGGTGGGTTTTTTTTTCACGCGTGTACCACTTCCACTCGCGTTGCTCTTCGTTGGTCTCGATGGCGATGGGGCGATAAATGAGAGAGTATTTCTCTCTGCGGCTGAGAAAGAAAAGGAGGAGGTTAGGAAAGTGTTTAGGGTTTTGATTGATTAGTTAAAAAAATAGGGATTAGGTTTAGTTTGGGATTTTATTGAGGCATAAGAAACGACACCGTTTAGGGCCTATTTCAATTGCTCTAAAACGGTGCCGTATGGTCTGACCCGATGGCCCGATTCGCATAGGATTAAGGTCCGCGTGTTTTTGTGGTAGTGGTATATTTGCGTATCCGATCCTCTTTGTTTTCGGATGGTCATTCAATCAGATTTATTGCGTGTTTTCTTTTATTTCCTAATTGGTCCCTGTAATATGCGCATTAATTCATTTTAATCATGTTTGTGTATTGCGTTTGAGCCTCAAGGATATTTGCTAGATCAATCCCTAACTACTTAGCGTATTTCAGTATAGTCCTTGATTCTGTTTAAATTTTTGTAAAACAGCCTGTTAATTTTACTATTATTTTAATTAAGTTTTTCTTAGTGTATAAAATTCATTCATCATTTATTTGTAGAAGTTGCTTTAACAAATCATTTTGAACTCTTTTATTAGTTTCATAATGTTTTAATTGATTTTAACTTTCATATATCTTGTATATTTTCTATTTTATTATATGGATATGTGATTTCAAGCCTTTTATCTCGTATATGTTATTAATTTCATACTAATCCCTTTTTACATCAATTTGTTTAGATTTATTTATTGATGGATTTTAGTTCACTTCTTATAATTAGTTATGTGCTACTTTGCTCTATTATTCAATCGTTAATTTCATTATATGATTAATGCTAGCATATGAATTGTAATTTATTGATTTGAGGCTATTATTTATTTTTGATTCATTGTTGTAATGTTGGATGTATGGGTTAATATATTGCTTGGTGAATTAATATTCCATCGTATCTTAATGTAGGGTTTTAATGTTATTTTAGTTTCAAACTCCTAAGGCAAGGCTCGTGTTAAAGGTTTCGGGAGAAATCGTGCTGTAACTTACTGAGTTCCGATCCTCCTTGTTTAAAACCAAATAACCGAGTATCCTTTCACTCTTAAATCAAAATGCATGATATTTTAAATAAATAAAAAACTTATTCTTGGGAAGTTGAGACATTGCACCCTAACTTACTGAGTGTGATGTTTTATTTTCTAGAAATAAGAATTTCAAAAGGACAAAGGCAATATTCTGTATTCGGGAATTTGGAGAAATAGTGCCCTAACTTACTGGGTTGCGATTTTTCATTTGTCCCAAATAATTGAATATCATTCTTATTTTTAAATGAATGAGTATTGAATGTCGAAGGATAAATCTAATTTCGAGAATGTAAAATGTTGTGCCCTAACTTACTGAGTACGGCATTTTATTCGAAGTAAGAACTTTCGGCATCCAATATGATGTTGTTCAAATATATCTTAAGTAAATGGATTGTAATCTAGAAACTTTTCAAATTTTCGACATCAAGACATTAATTAATCAATTAGGTACCAATTTTGGGCGTATCGAGGGTGTTAACCCTTCCTCGTGCGTAATCGACTCCCGAACCCGTTTTCTGGATTTCGTAGACCAAAATTATTGTTTTAATAAATCAAAATGTTTTATTAAAATAATTTATTTTAAACGTGATCCGGTCACATCTTAAATAAAAGATTGGTGGCGACTCCATTTCCGCTTGTCATTTTTAAAGTCGATCCCCCTTTTTAACATTCATTTAAAAAATGGTTTCGACATATTTACTAAACAACTCAATTATAAGCCCAACAAAAATGAAAAACCCTAATTTGTTAATAATTCTTACAAAATTATTTTACTAGTATACTCATAAGTATGATATATGTATAAATATATGCCTGAATAATTATGACATAAAATCAATCAAATGTAAAGTATAGTAGATGAAGAATCAAATAAAAGGCAAGTATTATGGAAGTCCTTATATTAAGTTGTGGATTGTATTTTACCTCTTTCACTCAAAAAAATGAGTAAATTAGTCCATGTATATTAGATCAAAGAGTAAATTAATTTTTTTCGTTAAAATTTGATTCATTTCTCTTGTTAAAAACATATAGGGATCGATTTTTAACAGCAAAAATGGATGAAATTTTAACAGAATAATTAATTTATTCTTTAATCTAACGATAATAACTAATTTTTTATTTTTTAATAGAAAAGACAAATTATAATCTAATTTTTAATATAATAATCTCTATAATACTTTTACCCAAACAAAATTCATTTATGGCATATGCTTATATAAAATACAGTATACTTTATAATGACGTATGGTAAAACTTCAACGTAAGTGTTAAAAACCCAAAACAAAACCAACAATTTAAATGTGATTTGTGGGATTCCCCTCGTGAAAACAATCGCTTTTTGTGAATTTTATTGGTTTCATTTATTATTTAGGTGGGATTTGAATATACAGGGCAATGCATTTAATTTACGTTTTATTTTACGTTCAATATTATTATAATATCTGATTTTACTGTTACAACTGTTTTTACAGTAATCACAAAACTATCTAAATTAAGCCTTAATTATTTTCCGAACATATTATACAATCTCAAAATTAGAAATAAGCATAAGTAAAACAAATGAAAAGAAAAATAAATTTAAAAGAAATACACAAAATGAAGGCTGTTTCTCTTTCTTTCACGTGCAATTGAATCAGAGTCGTCCCATGCATTTACAACCCAAACTTTAAAATAAAGAAAAAAAAACCCTAAAAACTAGTGTCACCCGTAACATCAATCGGTACGAAAATCAAAACGTAATTTAATAAAGACAACCTTATTTGATCGGTTTATTCATTAAAAATATGTTTTTTTTTTCTTTTTGGAAATTCAACATACAATTTTTGGTAATAGAGCTTAAAAAAACAAATATACAAGTATATAACGTTTCGTTTCTTCAATGATCAAAAAGCCTGTATTTGGCACTGTTTAGCATCTTTTATAATTGAAATCACTAGCATACAGAAAAACACACACTAGCTGACAAATTTAGACAGAGAAGTTCAAAGAAGATTATTAAATAAAAAAAAAAAAAACAAAGAGCGGTTTTGTTTGAGTTCCATGTAACAAAAGAACCCTAGTATGAGATATTGTGGGCGCTGTCCAAGTTGTATAACATAATTTGTATTGATAAATATATATATATGAAAAGGAAATAAACCTGCTAATATTACTGTACAAAAAACCGCTTAGTGTCGGGGTGGTGGGGAGAAACTGCCCCTGGTTTTCGAAAATTTCTCCTCCCTTTTTCACTTTCTTTCTCTATTGTGGTTCTCGTCGACATATGTGTCATTGTTAATATAATTATATACGCGATAACTCGTTTTTCCTTCGATTTAAAAGTTAAAAGGAAGGATTATGAATAAAATAAGTATTATATTAAAATTTTAGATATATTCAGTTTCAATTCGATTATATTTTGGGATGATTAATTATGGTTATAGTCTTTCGGACTCATATTATTTGTAAACTTCTTCAAATAGGATTGATATGGTAAATTATATTTGTTGACGAATTCAATTAAGTTTTAACTACAAGATAGGATCCACTTACACTTTTTTATTTTTTTGTATGATTAATATTTTTAATGATTTAATTGTTGAATTTGTCGATAGAATAACACTCGTTATACATGTAATTTTTGAACTGATCGATATATCTATTATATCGATCTAAAATAGTGTATATATTAATATTTCTTGAATGGTTGAATTTTTCTTTACATAAAATAAATAGTTAGCAAATTTTAATTTACGTCAAATTTGATATGCATCATTTATATAAATGGAATATGAAATCTGACAGTTGGATCGTTAAAAGATTAATGGTACAAAAATATATGAAAAGATGTATATGAAATATTGGGTTGGATTGGCTAGAACTGAATTTAAATTAAATTAAATTAAATTTTTACTTAAATTTAATTATAATCATATAAATATTAATGTAAACTTTATTTTTAATATTATATATTTTTAAACAAGAAAATGGGTCTTTTGGGCAAATGATGTCAAATGGAGTTTGACAAATTTTATTTTAGAATCAAGTTAATTTTTGGTTTGATTCGCCATGAACATCTCTAATTAGTAATGTATAAATTTATACACTCATAATATATCAAGTGCAAATCTATTAATTAAACTCCTGATTGAGTTGGTGTCATGAGTCAACCGGACACCAACTCGTTATGAAAATAATGAAAATGTCATTCCCTATTTAAAATAAGTTATATTATTCTAGGATATTTTAGCCTTTTTATTTTAATAAATAATAAATAATTTATATATTGTGGGATTTGAACCAATAATATTTGCATCGATAAAACTTTATCTTTATTACTCAACCAAGGTTTTTTTTTTCTTGAAATGTTTTGTACATTTTAATTTGATTATGCATACTTTGTTACCTCCATCCATTGTAGTGTCACAAGTTTAACTCGACATCAACTCAAAATTGATAACACCACCATAATAAACAACTGTAGTGCATTTACTGTTCTTAATTTAATTTATTTTTACATGCTTAAATATCATTTTGCTCACAATTTAATCCATTTTTCCTATTTTTAATCTCGTAGATATTGGAAGTGTTAACATTAATTAGTTTCAAATCGTACGTTTCATTATTTATTGTATATTATTTTTAAACACACCTACAGGGACGGAGCCAAAATACTGACTTAGGGAGTCAGAAATGAATCATACACAAACATATAATTTCATAAAAAAAATGAAGGAACTAAATAAAAATTTTACCATTTTGGGGACCCTCTGTCTTCATCTCTGCACACTCATATTCTAGATACGTAATTTTCACACACCTAGATGGGAGATAGAATCTTAGCATTAGTTTCAAACTAAATTACTGTTAATTAGCTGTTCTTAGTAAGGATGATAACTACTTAATTAGTCTCAATTGAATGAATGGCTCAAAAAAGACACCCATCACATTAGATGTTGATTTATTTGAGTCATAAAACACATGAAATCATTTTCATTAGTCTTTCAAAAATTAAAAATAGAAGTTGAATTTTTTATAATAAGATCCCCATCTAAAACTACTATTCGCATTTAAATCTGATAACCTAAGAATATATACGTGCACCTTTAAATTACAAAAGCTTATATTTGTTATAATGGGGCGAAGTCAGGGGTTGGTATGGGCCCTGGCCCCCTAAAAGGTAAAATTATTATTTAGATTCTTAAATTTTTTTAAAAATTTTAAATTAGTAAAGGTAAAATTTCACTTTGCCTCTCTAAAATTATAAAAATTCACTTTAATCCTTTACAAATTATAAAGATATAAACTATAAAAAATTAAAATTTCATCCGACCCCACCTAAAAAACTATTCTGGCTTCACCCCTGATTGGTGACATTTATTAGATAATGCCCGATAACGTATACAATATAATGACCAATCACTTTTCATTATGGTTATATATTTATAGTCTATTCTTAATTCTGGATATATAATTTATGCTGAATTGTGAGAGAACAACACATACAACACGATATATTGTTTGTAGATTTTAATTTTGGCAATAATATACATTTTTTAAATATATTTCTTCTATTCATGATCTTTACATACGTAAAACTAGATTTTAGTTGATTGAGTTTTAATTCAATTGGTATGGGCATTGTTTTCAATACAGGAGGATGTGGGTTCGAGTGCGTTGAAGGATATTATCTTTCTATCTATGAGTTAGGGAGGGACTATGAGTAGTTATGGGCATTATCTCAAAAAGAACAAATATGATCAGATCTTATAATAAGATTCTTCAAAAAAAAAATTTAGATTTAGATTTATACTTAATACAGGTGTCACAGCGAATTATTTTTCTTTCTTCGTTCTTTTCTTTTTCTACATATTATAAAAGGGTTAAATTTTAGCTTAAATTTGATATTTAATCTATATGCTTTAATTTTTAATATAATTTGATTTTATATTTTTATAATGTTATTAATTAGTCTAAATAATTAATATTGTTACATGGTTATATATAATTTAAATACCCTAAAAGTCTTATAGTTTGACACGCAGACTTCCTATTTCTTTTAGGTTTGTGTCATTTTTACATCATAATACAATGGTCAAATTTCAATTTTGGCCTCTACACAAGGTTGAAACTTGACATTTAATCTATATAGTTTAAGTTTTGACATAATTTAGTCTATCTACTTTTATAATGTAATTAACTAATCTAATTAATATTGTTAATTATTTCAATCAAATGTTTATGCTAATTTTTCTTAAAAAGCAGTATAATTCTAATAAAAAATAAATTACCATGACGATTTTAATAAGTATTTTTTAAAAGAAAATCTTAATAAGTATTTTCAATGTTATTTTATTTCTTATGCAAATTAAAGTGCATCAAAGAGAATTGATGAAATATATATATTGAATAATCTCATTATAAATTTTGATCATGTCTATTTTTTTATACAATAACTAAAATCAGAAGTAAACTAGGGGCTAGAAAAGGGCCTCACCCCCATAAAATAGAAAAATTTTTATTTAGGTTCTTTAAATTTTTAAAAATTTTAAATTAGTAAAAGTGAAATTGCACTTTGGCCCCCCTAAAAATATAAAAAATTGATTTAATCATTTAAAAGTTATAAATATGTAGGTTATTAAAATGGTGAAATTATATTTTTGCTATTGTAAAAATTACAATTTAATTTAGGCCCCCTAAAAAAATTTTTAGTTTTGCCCTTACCTAAAACAACTTATAGTCGCTCCCAAATTCATAAATAGGAGGATAATACACTTTAATACATTCGAGCTCATATCTTTTATATTAGCAACAATATCAATATCAATTGAACTATGATTTAATCGATTTAATTGATGAAATATTTATAAAATATATGTAAGTATAACAAAATTTTCAAAAAAATATAAGAAAAATGAAAAAACAAAAAGTGAAGAATAATGTATCATCCCGTGATGATTTTCGATAGATGGATAGATAAGACATTCAACACAAAACCAACTTTTCTTTTGCATATGCTAACATTATATATATATATATATATATTACATTTTACAAAAAAAGAACACTAAAACCTTTTTTATTTATTTTGTTAGCCGACATAGTTTATTAATATAAAAATTTACTTATTCAGGCTTCTTTATGCTTGCATGTTGTTATAAAACTTTATCTGATGATTAATTTATTTAATAATTGTAAAAGAAAATATTTGTATTAATTTATTTATTTTTAATTCTGGACTAAACCACCATCCTTTTTGGGTAAGAAGAACATGCATGGGGAAATGGAATGAGTGATGGATCAATATTTTAGGGAGATCTCGTACATCACCACGTCGGGATCTATATGTCTGACACGTGTTATTGTTAGAATTTCACGTGCTGGACTATATCGACCCCACTCCTGCATTATTGTTGGTACTTTCAACACTTTTTAAGACATATTTGCCATAGATCTCTTCTCTAATTATTTCTATTTTTGTTAAAATCTTATATTTTTTTAAATTTTGAAATTTAACCATTATACTTTGAATTTTTAGACTTATCGTATGTTTTAATCTTTTATTTTCAGGGTAAATTGCAGCATAGGTCACTCAATTATGATTATTTTCTTATTTAGTCACGAAAGTTACAAATTTAGGAGGATACGAAAAAATGTAGCACGTCACTATGATTTCTTAATTATGGATTAAATTTCTTAAACTTATGCTTGAAAATTGAGAGTTTGTCTTCTGTTTTGAGTAATTAGGAAACAAGAGATAGTATAGTGGTTTGGTAGTTGCACGTTTTCATGCAAGCATATAGGGAGTATATTCTGTTTTATTTTGTCTCAACTTAATTTAATTACTACAAAACTCTTTTAATCTTGAATAATTACTACAAAACTTAATTTGTCTTAATTATGTACCAATAAAATGTTTTAAATGTTTTCATGGTAACATATGTCAGATTGTGTCAGGATGACATAAAGTAGCATGATTTTCCTATTAATCATATCAAATTTTAACAATAAAATAAATAAAATTTTAATAGAAAAATTAAATTATTTTTTATTTAATATATAGAAATTAATTTACTTATTTTTTAAATAAAAAAATAATCTTAATATAAAACCTTAGTTTCGATTTTATTTTTAAATAAAATAAATTTAAAATGTTTATTAATTTAATATTAGAACTTTCGACAGAATAATAATAACTAGATAAAGAAAAAGATGGAAAAAGATGATGTTGATGTTGATGATTAATTAGAATGATGAAATATAATTACAAATTAGCCCATACTGTGGGGTTTTATGTTGATTGGTCAGTGTCAATCTTGAAATTTAACTCGTCACTTTCACCACCCATTTATATTTTTCATCTACTTTCTTTTAGGACGGTGGCACACAGATTTATTTTACCGCTTTATGCTTGCAAGTTTCGATGGAAACTAGTACAATTTTTTAGATTATCACAATGACCCTTTGGTCTGCTTTTTGGGTAAATTATAAAATTATTCATCTGATTATGGAAGCTTTCAATTTAGTTACTAACCTTTTAGATCAGTTCTATTTTGGTCATTCAAGTTTTAAATTGCTTCTATTTCGATTGCTCTTCGTTAAATGGCTAGCAGAAGTGATAATGTACTGTTTTTCTAAATGGTAAAATAAAATATTTAATTCTCAATACTTATACATTTTATCAATTTGATTCTCAAATACATGTCACTAAAATTTAATTAAATAAAAAATTATATCAATATTTACATAGTCTAATTAATTTTTTATTATATTAATGTTAAATAAAAAAAAAGAAATTCTCCTCCGAAACATTCCCCACAAAGAGAGAGTAATATAATATAAATTTTAATTAGATTTTATTTAAATTAATATAATTATTTATTTAGATTTTCATGAAATATTTTGAGGATCAAATTGATAGAATTCGTAAATGTCAAGGGTTAAATTTGTTGAATTATTTAGAATTATAATTAAATTGATAGAACGTGTAAGTACTTAGGACTAAATATGTTATCAATTAGAAAAATGCCACATCATCATTTCTGTTAACCATTTAACGAAGAGTGACCGAAATGGAAACGATCTAAAACGTGAGTGACCTAAATAGAAAGTATCTAAAACGTTAATAACTAAATTGAAACTTTCATAATTAAGTGACCAAAATAGAAACATGCTAACAATTGGGTAAGTAATTCTATAATTTACCCTTTTCTCAATGGAGGAGCTTGATTTTAATTTTAAAATTTATTAAATATTAATTTTAAGAAATCGTATAAACCAATTTTGAAATTAATCAATCATTTTACTTCAAAAGGAATAAATATCAAATTTATATATAAACTTTGATCCAATGTGCAATGTCATATATGAATTTTGATTTTGTACGCTTTTATACAAGAAATACAAGAAATTTTAATTTGATTCAATTTTTATAAACCACTAAAAACATGTTGGGTTAAACCCAAATTATGCAATGATTAAGAACGAAAAACAAGAAAAGTCTAATACAAATATTTACATAGAAAAACCCTTTCGAAGAGGATAAAAAACCACGAGCAAAGAAAAGCTTCACTAAAAGAGCAAAAAACTAAAAAGGATTACAAGATGGAGAAATAAACAAACCCAGAACCTAAAATACAATGTTTTCCCGAAATTCCCACAAACTCTCTCTTAATTTCAATCAAATCCTTGAGGATTGCTAAAAGCCCATTTATAGACTAAAATTCATGACTAATCTAATTAGAAATATCCTAGAGTGATTAGAGTTTGATTAGGAAAAGATAGCAGTACTTAATGAGGAGAAGAAGCTCGATTAAGTTGAGTACACGTCGTGATGTAGCATATTGCCTCGTCAGGATGTCATTCTTCATGTCGTTGGGACGAGGCGACTCTTCTCATTGAGACGTCGTTGACGTGTCATCGAGACGTCGTTGACGTGTCATCGTGACACCGATTCTTTATCGTTCCGACGTCACTATCTGTTTCATCCGAAATGCAAGGCACACTCTACAAATCTCTATCTTGACTCGTATTTCTAAAACACCTTCTTTGTCGAGCCCCGTCAGTAGCCTAACTCAATCTCTTTCGAATGCTTACCAAGTCTAAGCAATGCCTAAACTTGGAAATTGGAAGACTTTTTGTCATCATGTCTGTTAGGTTGTTTTCTGTGACGTTTTTGTGTATCTGAACATCTCCTTGAGTGATCACTTCCTGAACAAAGTGATGTCGAATGTCTATGCGCTTTATTCTTTCGTGATTCATCTGATCTTTGGTGAGATTGATGGTACTTTAACTATCGCAATATTCAACAGTCTTGTCATTTTTATCAACCAGCTCCCTAAATAGACCTCTCAACCAAATGGCCTCTTTCACAACCTTTGTGATAACCATATATTTTGTCTCTATAGTTAATAATGTCACAATGGCCTAAAGGGTATCTTTCCAACTAATCGTGCAATTAACAAAAGTGAAGAGATAACCTGTTAGAGATCTCTTTTTGTCTAAGTCTCCGGCATAATCCTAATCTACATAGTCGGCTAGACCTTCTGAACATCTTTCGAGTTCTAAACAAGTGTTGGATGTCCCCCTCAAATATCTTAAATCCACTTAATAGCTTGCTAGTGTACTTTGTCGGGTTTGACCATGTATCTACTTACTACACTAACAACATATGAAATATTGAGATAAACAATAGCTCTGATACCACTAAATATAACACATTTAACTCATCTCCATCATCAAATTAGGGTTACAAAACATTACCGTACAATAAAAAACATTTAACATTCTAATATTTAAATAAATTAAACATATGATAAATCATTCATTCACATGCACTTTGTCCTTAAATCGAGCCTTCGAGGCCCTAAAAATAGCTTAGAAGTAATTCGGGACTAATTTGAAACAAAATAGGAAGTTTAAGAAAAGTTGCAAAAATTAAAAAGCAAAGGTCACACGGCCTGGTGACGGGTAACCCTAATCAGGTGAAGGAGACAGGTTACGGATGTTACAAAATCTATACCCTTTTATTCCCCTTCCCGAGAACTTGAAACCAAGTATTAGAGGTTCATTCACATTTAAATCTACTTGAATTCTAAGAAAATTTCTACCCAACCCTTCCCCACATATCACCATCAATCCTAACCAAATCCCTACTTACCCCAATCAAAACAACATTATACACAATTAATGTTTTTAAAGGTAAATTATGGATTTGAATCCATATGCTTACCTTTGAAAAAATCAAGTTCCTAGGTCATCTTATCCAATAGTTCCAATTCGATTCCCACAACTAATCCCTCCTCAAGATTTAATTTGATTCCCAAATTGATAGAGGATAGTAAAGTGCTTCCTTTCTATCCCCCTTGTCAAGAGAAGATCTAAAAAACAATAATTCCAAGAAAATATCAAAGTAGAACTTGAAAAAGAAAAAGAAAAAGACTCAAAAAAGAAATTCAAAAACCAAACTTGACTCAATCACACAATGAATCAATAGTGCAACAAAAATCCTAAAAAAAACTTGCACACTCACCCCTATTTTATCTCTGAAGTAACCCTAAAACTCAAGCAAAAAAACTCGAAGCAATCAGAATAGAATTACCCAATACAAAAAAAAAAAAACAAAAAAAACAAAAACAACCTTCTAATTGCTTCTCACAATGAGAGAAAGAACTCTATAGAGAGACACTCTCAATTCTAGAGAGATAATATATTACTAATTGACTAATGATACACTTTTTTAACTTCAAATTAATCGGATATCAATTTTTTAAAATATAGAGGGAAGTCGACTCGATCAGAAAAAGTCAATGAAGTATCGTCCAACAGGAGTCGATAAATCCCTCAAAAGGTCAATATTGTCCTCAACGAGGGATTTTTGTTGCTCGCCTCTATGAGTGCTTGAAGAGGTAACTTGAAACACAACAGGTTCATAAAGTAGGAGCGCCTCATCGGGTGCCTAATAAGGCAAACCATGTGCATTTTGCATGGTTGGACTCGAAGCTATGCCCTGTAGCGTTGTGCATGGTTCACCTTATCAGGCTTCCGACAAGGCACTCTCACTTTGTAACTTGTCACTCCGTCAAGGCGCCTCTGTAAGCACTCACAAAGTTGGAAGATAAATCTCAATAAACGACAGTTTGCAGACTTCTCTAAATAAAATTGATCTCCCTTCCACAACAAACAACTACAAAAATTGGATTAAATGTTAAGTTAAATTATAATAAAAACAAATGGAACTGTTGACTAAATTAAGGAGGCAAAAAGACAGGAAATGAAATGGAAATGGAGGAGAGGAGGAGACAAGCATATAAATGCCAAGCCTTGTGAACCAGATCAGCCTAATATAAACACTAGACATAATTAATGACTATAGATCACTATTGACTAGTGGAGTCTACATATTATTCATGCACTGATTAAAAGTCATATGCATCAGCCAAAACAATCCCTTTAACAAACAGTTCACTTGCAGTTTATATATTGGCCTCAGCTTTCTTATCATATTTGTTAAACCAGGTGAGATGAGAATGGGATAGACGTCCCCATTCCTTTTTTATAAAACAAGAAACCTGGCAGATATATAGCTAATTATGTTATAATAAAGAACCAATGGGGCAGATAATACCAAAATTAGTGATGAGAAGAAACAAAACACGCCATAACAACTAACTTTGAATTTGTGGATTAAGCCAAATTTCTTGAGGCAAAGGAAATGGGACCCCACTAATCATTCTTTTTTTCTCTTTAGTATTTTACTTTAATTTCATATAATTAAGTTTTATTATTATTAATGTTATGTTATAATTTAAATAATTATTAATATTATTAAAAAAATACTCGTAGATTAATAATACTATTTTATAACAATGTTAGCAGTAGTGCACGTGTAAAAAGAACTGGAAAGGTGCTGTTGGAATTCTGACAGATATATGTATACAATGTGGTCAAAGTTTCAGAGGGATTACCAATTAAATATTAGGTTTTAATATCATTATTATTGGAGAGATTTCGGTGAAAAAGACATGAAATCACCCCATACAAAGAAAGGAAAAGGCAGATTCCATTTCACTCAGGCTAATAAATACAACAAATATCATAATATAATCATATAAATTGGATATATCATACTCCCCCACTTTCAATCTATGTAGCTATAAAATCCTCAACTTGTTGAGACTTTCTTTTTCTCAAGGCATCTCCTAATAATAGACACGATTGCCAAAGTGAGAGAAAAAGCAAAAATGGAGATCAATGAAGAAAGTTTCTTAGAGGAATTATTGGCTCTAAGAAGAGAAAATTGGGACACAGTTCCAACACAAATGAATGAAGTTTTCTCTAATGGATGGAACTTTGATTGCTTTGATGATATGAACCTTTCAACTAGTTTGTTTCCAACTACTTTCTGCCATGAATTCTCAACAGCTTTGCCTCTGGAACAGGACTTGGGTTACTTCAATGGAGTTTACTGCCCGTTTGGTGATGAATTCTCAGCACCACAACTCACAGATTCATCAAACAACACCTTTGATACACCACCACCATTTCCAAATATGTTGGAAGAAGAAGAATCCGGTTTCGTTGCTGATGAACTTAACAAGCTAGATGTTCAAGTCCCTTGCAAAGCTGAGCCATTTCAATCACCAGAAGCACCAGTTTTCAACAATGAAGCAGCTGCTTGTTTAGACAGGAAGAACCGAGGTAAGAAGATGGAAGGACAACAACCTTCAAAGAATCTAATGGCTGAAAGAAGGAGAAGAAAGAGACTAAATGATCGCCTTTCCATGTTAAGATCAATTGTTCCCAAGATCAGCAAGGTAAAAGAATTCGAGTCCCGTCCTGTATAAATGTGTGAATAAATTCTCGGACTAATTTGGGTTTTTTCTTAATAGATGGATAGAACATCTATTCTTGGAGATACTATAGATTATACAAAGGAGCTACTGGAGAGGATTAGAAGTTTGCAGCAAGAGATTGAAGCAGATTCAAATGAGTTAAACATGGCTCACATTTTCAAGGGTGGGAAATCAAATGAAATCTTTGTGAGAAATGCACCAAAGGTAATAGGCTCTTTTTATTTTATTTTTTGGTTAAAAATGCACCATTTTCTCTAATACCCAAATCTTGAAATGAAGTGATGAACATGTTTTGGGTGCAGTTTGAGGTGGAAAGAAGAGATGAGGAGACAAGGATTGAGATTTGTTGCAGTGGGAAACCAGGGTTGTTGTTATCCACAGTGACAACACTGGAAGCATTAGGCCTTGAGATTCAACAGTGCGTTATTAGCTGTTTCAATGATTTTGCATTGCAAGCATCTTGTTCTCAGGTAAAAGGAAATAAATTTTATTACCATTTCTGTCCGGCAAAATTATCAGGTAACTCATTGTATTAGTAGGAGAATTATATTTTGTTATCTAATAAAAAATTGGACAAATTAATCTTTGTACATCGTATCAAAATGTAAACAAATCCTTTCATTAAAAATTCTTTTTTTTTCTGTGAAGTACTATTTAAAACCCTCGTCTGAAATGAATTTTGATCCTTAATACAAGGATCAATGCATTTTGTTCATCTACTCACAAATTAGGTAAATCAATGGGTCATTCTATTAAAGATTCTACTTATTTCTAGTGTTTGTCTTGTTTCATTTTAGATGTGATTTTAAAATAATTATATATATATATATATATAGAGGATTTTCAACCATACTTACAATAAAAATGGATGGATTTTTAAGAAAATGATTAGTTTACTGATCGATTTAACGTACAATGACTAATAGTCTATTTTTTTAATATAAATACAAGGTCATCCATGATACTTTTACCATTTTTGTTCCAAAACTTTTTAATTTGCAATCTTAATTACATTTTTTTGGTTAACATTGCAGGACTTGGAACAGAGAACATTAATAAGTTGTGAAGATATAAAACAAGCACTATTTAGAAATGCAGGGTATGGAGGAAGATGCTTATAGGGACTGAAATAGAAGCAACTTGTGGTGAATATTTTTGAAATGTTCCTCCAAAATCTGATATTTCAATTAGCTTTTCAAGTTAGTAAATTTTGCCTTTCTTAAATAACTCAAAAATTTCTAGTCATTGAGAACTTTGTAATAATTGCTTCAATTTGGAGATGTTTATTAATGCAAGATTCTTTATTAGCTGTCGTAACCATTTTTTTGAGAACAAAACGGGGTTCGACGTTGGGTTTTGAAAATAGAAATGAAACGGGAGTCGCCACCGACCATTATTTGGTGTGATCGGATCACCTTTATTTTAATAAAACATTTTTTGCTTTACTAAAACAGTGTTTTTGGTCCGCGAAGCTTCAAAAGTCGGGTCCGGGAGTCGGTTAAGCACGAGGAAGGGTTAGCACCCTCGATACGCCCAAAATTGGTACCAAAATGATTAATTAGAGTCTTAGTGTCGGAAATTTTAAAAGGTTTTAAGATACAGATCCTTTAAAATGTTTGGATAATTAGGGCCATAATTTTGAGATTTCTTTGCTCCGAGAGAATACGAACATCACATCCAAAGACGTTAGGACATGATGCTCTAAACCTTCGTAATCAAAGCTATCTCATGGTTTCTGAAGTTTATCAAAAGGATGTTTAGTTATTTAGTCAAACGGAGAATCGCAACTCAAAGACGTTAGGGCACTATTTCCAATTCCTAAATACAAAACATTGCCTTTATTTTAAAAATCTTTGAGCAGAGTGTAATGACTTTTCAACATGCATCGTATGGGATTGAATTTAAGAAAAGGTTTGAGTCAAAATTCAAATTTCTTTGTCCCAAAAGATATAAACATCACATCCAGTACGTTAGGACACGATGTTTTAATCTCTCGTAATCAAAGTCATCTCGTGATTCGCAAATCTTCGTAAAAGGGATGTTAAGTTATTTAGTCAAACAAAAAATCGCAACCCAGCACGTTAGGGCACTATTTCTCGAGTTTCTAAATATCGAAACATTGCCTCATTTTGAAAATTTTTTAGATGAAATACGATAATCTTACAAATGATACTTTGTTCAAAAATATTGTACAAAACCAAGAGAACAAATATGGATGTGAATGTTATAAATAAAAATACAAATAATAATAATAATAATAATGATAATACCAAGTAGTAAAAAAATGAATAAATAACTAAATAAATAAAATAAGAAATATCAATGACAAAATAATAATGATGATACTTGAAATAAAATAATGGTGATAATATGTAAAAGAATAATATGAAATAATATATATAAAATATATGCACATAAAAAATAATAGAATGGGAGTAACAATACGGACAAGGTAATAGCAAAAATAGATAGTAACAATAATAATAATAAAATGATCATCTCAATCATAATATTAGTAAATAAATAAGATAATAACATGTACAATTGTTATAATAGATAATAGTAATATGAACAAATAATAGTGGAAGTACAACCAAAATAACAAATAATAACATGTTATAATAAATAATAGTAATAGAATCAAATAATAATGAAAATACAATCAAAATAAATAATAAAAATAATAAAAATAAAGTTAGTGAGATGTATTAATAATAAAATATCAAAATATAATAATGATAATAACAATATTAATATAATTAACAAAAGACTAAAAAATTTGCACAATAATTAAATCAGATTAATTTGCATTAAAGATAAAAATTTTGGGGTTAATTGAAATAAAAGGAAAGAAAAGGACCATTTGGAATACGCGTGAAAGAAAGGGGATCAAAGCAAGAATTAACCCTTTTGTCAAAACGCATACGAGAGGAGGGGACTTAATCGCAAATCGGGACAAATTATAGAGCTAATTTTAAATTATAAAGACTTGATCGCAAAATTATAAGAATGCGGAGGGACCTCGCGTGCAAATAGACCACTTTTTCGGAAAAACACGCGGATCCTCGGGTAAGCGGGTCGGATTTGGGTCGGATGGGCAAAACGACGTCGTTTTGGTTCGGCTATAAAATCAAATTTTTTACAAAAAACTTCATTTCTCCCCATCCCTTAAAAAAAAACTGATCCTTGCTTCTCTGTTTTCTCTGCAAGTGAGGAATTCAATGAGGATTTGGTAGTTGGCGCCGGAGCTCGACCCACAGTCCTGATGGTAGGAAAGGTAAAAAATCTTTCTTTTTTTTTTAATACCTTTATTTTGTTTTTAGATTATAAGCGTTTGCGAAGAAAAAAATAAAAAAAAAAAATAAAAAGGAAAAAAAATAAAGTTTCGAAAAAATCACCTCTTCAATTTTCTGCTAACAGATCTACCTTCTTTTTATATTCTTTGACTCTCTGTTTGGGTGTTTTTTTGTTCGAAACCTTTCTTTTTTGTATGGATCTTTTCTCTTTTTTAAAAAAGGATCTCGTTTTTGCTTGAATCTCTCTGCCCTTTTTTTTATTGATTTCTAAAGTAAGTAAAAAACCATCCTTTTACAAAGTTGTTTTCGGCCCCTTTATAGCCGAAATATGTGTTTCTCTTATCTGTTGCTTGCTGCCTCTGTGTGTTGTCTTGTCTTTTTGCGGCGTGGGGAGCGGATGGGCGGTGGCGAGGCGACAGGCAAAGTCTTGGCTTGAGAGGTAGGTTCGGCGGTGTCGAGTCGATGGGTCGATGGGGTTGGTGGCTAGGGTTGCGGCGCTAGGGTTCTCAGAAACCCTAGCTTGCTGAAAAGAGGAAAGTGGGCCTGTTGGGCCCCGTAGGTTTGGGTTCAATTGGGCTTGTTTTTTATTTTGGGTTTGGTTTTTATTTTGGGCATGTAATTGGGTTTATTTTAGTAATTGGTAGGGTAATAATTGGGCTTTGTCTGGTTGCCCTCTTTGCTCATTTTCGTAACGAGAATAGAGCAAAGACTTAAAAAGCCAATGTTGCCGGCCTCACCGAAGTCTTGGCTTCAAGTGCTTTTCTTCAAGTATGCGTTGCTTCGCCCACCGCATCTCGTTGTTTCGATCTACTTCACCGCTATGTGGCTTCAATCTGCTCTTCTTGCGACTTCAACTTGTTTATTTTTCGATCCGCTCTTGCAAATTTAGGAATGTCTAAACCGCTATCTTCAATCGATCCTTACAAACTCAAGGGTTACCCGATGAATCTTTGATCGCTTTCGCAACTTCGTGAACGTCAAACCGCTTCCTTCGATCCGCTTCTTGCAACTTCAAGAAGGTCAAATCTGCTATCTTTGATCCGATCCTCGCAACCTCAAGGGTCACCGATGAATCTTTGATCCGCTTCGCAACTTCAGAACGTCAAATCGCTTCTTTCAATCTGATCCTTGCAAACTCAAGGATCACCAGACTGAATCTTTGATATGCTTCCTGCAACTTCAGGAACGTCAAATCTGCTTCTTTCAATCTGATCCTTGCAAACTCAAGGATCACCGGATGAATCTTTGATCCGCTTCGCAACCGGGAACGTCAAATCGCTTCTTTCAATCTGATCCTTGCAAACTCAAGGATCACCAGACTGACTCTTTGATCTGCTTCCTGCAACTTCAGGAATGTCAAATCTGTTCTCTTAGATCTGCTTCTTGCAACTTCAAGAAGGTTAAATCTGCTATCTTCGATCTGATCCTTGCAAACTCAAGGATCACCAGACTGAATCTCTGATTTTCCTACAACTTTAGGAACGTCAAATCTGATCTCTTTGATCGCTTCCATCGCATACTCGGGAGACGAGATCTCGCTCATCCATGCTGTCCTTCTTGAGGGCGTAACCTATAGAATGAATACATACTTATGCCTAATGATTAGGATGCCATGAGTATGATGAGTTAGAATGTTATGAGTATGATTCCTATTTAAGGTGTTATCACTCATTTGTCTGTCAAGGCTTTATCTTCGTTTTCCTCTCAGTGACCGTTTTCGCATGAATGGCTTGCCCCTGTGGAAATTTCGAAGCCTATTTTAGGCCTTAGAACAAAGGCCTGCCTTGACTTCTAGCTGTCTTCCCCGGGAGTCACAACTCTTTCTTGAAGAATACTCGACTTGGTTTGTTTTAGATTCGTTCCTCAATAATTTAGGGTTTTTGAATCTTTCCTTATCGAAAATTGGCCCGTTATACTTTTCTAAATGACCAAGTAACATTATTCATCCCGCCACAATTCTTTGAATCGGGTGAGGACTTTGAAGAAATGGTCTTCTTTGAGACCCCTTTTTCCAATGTCTTTATCTTGTGTTCGTGGAAGTTCTAAACAAATGTTACATTTGACTTCTGTTTTATCTAGAGATTTTCAAAGTGATACGTGGAACTTTCTTTTGTGAAATTGTTAGTTCATCAATTTGTTTTTTAATGCATCATGTTAATGATGGATAACAGTAGAGAAAATGAATTATTTCTGAAACAAAGAAAATTGATTTGGGACATATCCTTTTTCGGAGAAAATAACCCAAAAATGGTAAGTTAACAACATGGATCAAGCGCCCTAGACATCGCCAATTGGGCTTCTATATACAAAATTCAAGAAGACTGCTCTGAGCCCGTCATGTGTTTAGAAGACTCTAAGTATTTTGTCGATGCCTCGATATGCAACGTACTTCCTCTTCTGTTGATTATGGCGCTGCGAGATCGCGACGTGTCCATTCAAAATTTGAGCCGCCCTTTTCGGGTTTTCAATTCAAAAAGCCCTTTGGTCTCAGGGTGCCCTTTTTGCGGGTTTTCACCTTGGCTTCTCCATTTTTTTTTTTTTTTGAAGTCTCAAAGTGCCCTTTGCGGGTTTTCACCTTGGCTTCTTCTATCTTAAGCAAAGTATTTTTAAATGAATCGAGTTCACGGATTGGGCAAGCTTTTCTGTCCATCTCTGTCGTAATCAATGCACCTCCAGAAAGCTTTCTTTACCACATACGGTCCTTCGATTCGCATCCATTTCCTCGTGGTCTTTTTGTATGGGAAGGATCTTTTCAAAGACGAGGTCCCTTCGTGGAATTCCCTCGCGAACTTTTTGTTGTAAGCTCGCATCATTCGCTTTTGATACATCGACCGTGACGGATAGCCTCAATCTCTTTTCTTCAATTAAGTTCAAGCGATCATATCGAGCTGGATCCATTCACTTCATCTAGCTTTACTCGACAATACTCGAAGAGAAGGTATTTCCACTTCAATAGGTAGAAGCGCCTCCATCCCATAGACCAATGAGAAAGGCATTGCCCAAAGAGAGGTTGGACGGATGTTCGATAAGCATAAGTCGACGGCAACTTCTCATGCCGGTCTCGTAAGTCTCGATCATCTTTCCCACTATCTTTTGATGTTTTTGTTGGTCGCTTCCATTGCCCCATTCATTTTTAGGCGTCTGGTGATGAATTGTGGTGTTTGATGTTGAATTGGCTACAAACCCCTGCTATCGTGCTATTGTTTAAGTTCGGTAGCGTTATGCGATATGATCCTTTCGCATTCCATATCGACAAATAATTTTCTTCTTCAAAAAGCGGCTAACTGGCCGATTTAGTGACGTTAGCATATGAGGCGACCTCTACCCATTTAGTGAAGTAGTCGATGACCACAAAGATGAATCGATGCCCATTCGATGCCTTCGGAGATATTGGCCCAATGACATCCATGCCCCACATGAAAATGGCCATGGCGAAGTCATAACTTGTAAAGGTGGCGAAGTGCGTGAATCTTGTCTCCATAAATCGGCATTTATGACATTTTTGGCATAATTGATCTGATCTCCTCCATGGTGGACCAATAATATCCGAACCTCATTATTTGTCTGGCCATTGTGAAACCATTAGCATGAGTTCCACAGACACCTTCATGGACTTCTTCTAGGATTAGCTTAGCTTCGGTGGCGTCCACACACCTCAGCAGCACTTGATCCTTCCTTTTCTTGTATAAGACTTCTCCATCCAAGACATAATCACAGGCTAATCTCCTCAGCGTCTTTTTTTCATTCTCAGTAGCTTGATCGGGGTACTCACGATTCTTCACATACCGCAATATATCATGGTACCATGGTGGGTCAGTTTTCCCTTCCTCCTCGACATTGTAGCAATGGGCTGGGTCTTGATGAATGCTCATTTGTATTGGCTTCATATCTTCGCTTTCATTTATTCGGACCATGGAAGCCAGGGTGGCTGAGCATCGACCATCGATTCTCGTCCTCAGGCGGTAATTGAAAGTGATGTCATCGAACTCTTTGACAAGTTCTTGGGCCAATCTTTTATAGATAACCAATTTTGGATCCCTGGTTTCCCATTCTCCTTTGAGTTGATAGATTACCAGGGCGGAATCTCCATAGACTTCTAATACCCTGATTTTGTATTCGATAGCAGCGCGGAGCCCCATGATCTGAGCTTCATATTCAGCCATATTATTAGTGCAATCGAAATCCAGTTTGCAAGTGAATGGATAATGGTCTCCTTTTGGGGATATCAGGACTGCCCCAATTCCATTACCCACGGCATTTGATGCCCCGTCAAAATTTAGTTTCCAAGGATGGTCTTCGGAGGTACCTTCTTCAATGTCTGCCACGTACATCAAGTCCTCATTAGGGAAATCAAAATCTAAGGGCTCATAGTCTTCAAGGGCTCTCTTGGCTAGAAAGTCGCTATCGCGCTCCCTTTTACCGCCTTTTGGTTTACATAAACGATGTCAAATTCGAAGCGAGGATCGCCACCGCCATCCTTCCATCCAGGCGGTAGATTCCATCATATACTTAAGGGATCTAGCTTTGAGATGAGCCATGTCGTGTGATATAGCATGTATTGCCTCAACCTTCGAGTTGTCCAAATCAAGGCGCAACATAATTTCTCGATTAGCGGGTACCTCATTTCACATCGGTGAATTTCTTACTAAGGTAGTATATTGCTTTTCTTTCTTCCCGATTCATCATGTTGACCCAAAGACGCATCCCATCGAATTATCAAATCTTGTTAGATAAAGGATGAGGGCTTGTGCGGTTGAGGCGATTCTAGGGGCTGAGATAGGTATTGTTTTACCTTTTGAAGGTCTTTTGGCACTCTTCATCCCACGTTCTGGGTTGTGTTTCTTGAGGAGGCGGAATATGGGGTCACATCTCTCGATCGGCCAGAAATGAACCGAAGCGATGTAATTCGACCTTCCTAAGAAACCTCTAACTTTTTTGGGTACGTGGTGGAGGTAACTCTTGTATGGCTCGACTTTATCGGGTCAACCTCAATCCCTTTTCACCGACTATGAACCCGAGCAACTTCCGGACCGAGCCAGAAGGTACACTTTGTCGGGTTAAGCTTCAATCGAATTTTCTCGACCTCAAGAGTAATTTTCTCAAGACCGCGACGCTCTTTTCTTCGCTCGATTTAACGATCATATCGTCGACGTAAACCTCAATTTCCACATGCATCATGTCATGGAATAAGGTTACCATGGCTCTCGATATGTCGCTTTGCATTTTTAGCCCAAATGGCATTACCTTGTAGCAAAATGTTCCCACATGGTTATAAACGTCGTCTTGTCCATGTCCTTAGGATGCATTTTTATTTGGTTGTACCGAAAAACCATCCATGAAGGAGAACAACGAATACCTGTTTGTATTGTCTACTAAAGTGTCGATGTGAGGCGAAAAATTATCCTTGGGTGGCCTTGTTCAGTCTCCGTAGTCCACGCACATTTTACCTTCCCGTCTTTCTTGGGGACGGGGACAACGTTAGCCACCCAATCCGAGTACTTGACCACTTGTAAGAACCCGGCATTAAATTGTTTCTCGACTTCTTCTTTTATCTTTAACAAGACGTCTGGTTGCATCCTTCGAGCTTACATTGGGTGGCTTGCATTCTTCCTTTATGGGATCGATTGTCTTTGCAATATCGATCTTAGTCGGGCATATATTGGTACGACCATGCGAACACATCCTTGAATTCATGGAGTAGTTCGATGAGGTCCCTTTGGTTTCTCTGATAATACAAGTTCCAATATTCACCTCTTGCCCTCTCCTAGGCTCACCGCTTCTATCGACTCTTTATGGGGTAGGATCTATTTTCTCCTTGCTCTACCATTCTCAACAAACCAGGAGGTAAGTCGATTCATGTCATTTCCAAAGTCCGAGATTCCTCTGAACACATGTCTTGCTCAAAGCAGACCTCGAATCAGTAGTATCATTACTCATATCATTGACGTCTAGAGACCAGTAATGGGTATCGGAGGGTGTATAAAGAATAAATGAATTTGAGGACAATTATTCACATGATATGAATGAGAACAAAGAATAAATGATAAAAATGTAAAATAAGAGAATATTGAGAGAATTGAAGATGCATTTTATTAAAACAAAATGTCAGAACATAAGCCTATTTCACAAAAGAAATCTCATTGTTTCTAGGCTTAAAAACAACAAGAGTGTTAGAATATTACTCTGCAAAATCTCTAAACACTACAGAAATTCCTCTGCAGTCCAATTGTCTAATGTGCTTCGGAGTTCATATGGGCGGATGCCCGACAAGCTTCTTTGATCAATCTCCTCCTCGTATGGCATTGATGTGAGGACATTCCCTCAGGAGACTCTTTTCGGGTAAATCATTCCTCCCGATCTGAAGGTGCGAGATATGTGGGGAAATGTCATCGGTTCCCACTTAACGTCTTCTCCATTCAGCCTGGCATTTCTCCTTTCTTGTCTCTTCTCTATCTCCTTCTTCATTTGTTTAGCATCTGGTTTGAAACCTAAACCAAAGCGATCCCTTTTTTCCTTCAGCATCGGGGCCTGGACTTTCCCTTGGAGATATTTACCCAATCCTTTTCCGGTAGAACTCCTTTCCCATCATCATTTGTAATCCCATCCGGTAGTCTTGGATAGTTTAGGTGGCGGGACTTTATTTCCTTCGAAATGAAAGTCGTATTCACGAACTCTAAGGATCGAAATGAACATTCAATGGCTTCCTCATTCGTCTCTAGGTATGGCGCTTCGTTGGTAGCGATTCTTTATGATATCATCTTGGCGTTTATAGTTACCACCGATTTTCTCGTTACCAATTTCAATTTACAGTGCGATGATGAAGGTACACCCCATTGAATGAATCCGAGGCCTCCCTAGTAGCGATTGTAAGAAGGCTTGATATCCATGACCGTAAAGTCTACTTCATAGGTATTAGGCCGATCAATAATGGTATGTCTATTCTTCCCATCACTCTTCTTTGGTGCCATCGAATGCTCTCACTATGTTTTGGCGAGGATTTCATATGAGAACTATCTATCGGCAACCTCTTGAGTGTGGCTAGTGGTAAGACATTTAATCTTGACCCATTATCTATTAGCACACTTGGCAAGGTGTATCCCTTACAACGGGTAGTTATGTGTAATGCCTTTCTTGACCCCATACCTCCGGTGGGATTTCGTCATAGTGAAGTAGATGAAATTATCGGCTTATGTTACTAACCGACGATCCAACTTGTTGACGGATATATCTTTAGTAACATAGGTCTCATTCAAGACTTTCATTAACGCTCGCGATGCACTTGAGCTCGAAGTAGTGCTAACACGGAGATACGGCTGGTTGTTTGTGCGGTTATTCCACCACACCGTATTATTGTGTTTTAAGAATTTTAAGAACTCTTTAGCCTCTTCCTCTTTTACGGGCTCATTGACAACGGCTTGGGTTCTTTTCCCGCCTAATTGACACGATCTTGATTTCGCCGCTCCGTTCTCTGCTTTTCAGGATCATAACGCTTTCCATTTCGCGTATAGGAACCTTCGTTCTTGACTTCCTCCGAAATACTAGTGGATCCTTGCGCTCCTGGTATTGTCACGTTGCAATTATAATTCCAAGGTACCCTTTTACTATCTTGGTAGGGAAAAGAAGCAGGTTTTTGAATTGTGATTTTTGGTCTTCCCTGTACTCCGCTCTCTGTGTTCCACGAAATGATGATTCTCGGGTAATTAACTCCGGGCTTTGTCAATTCTTCCTCGATCGCGCATATTTCCTCTTCCTCTACTTCTTCTTCATAAAACTCCAGTTCTTTGTTGTCCATGAGGCCTTGCACCAAAATTTTATACTCGGCATATTCTTGGATCTCGTGCCCCCTCGTCTTATGAAATTCGCAACAATTCTGTATTTTGCTTCCTGTAGAATCTGACTCTATCAATCCTCTTTTTACCATTTCCTTCCAGACTATTCGCAATGGGGTCTTCACTTCAGGGACATCCCTCTTGATCTTTCTCACAATCTCCTCACCGATTGCGTTCACCCCTTTTTCCTCGTGATTGGGCAATGGGTTCCCCTTTCTTACCAAGTCATCCAGCGTTATAACACCCATTTTGATTAGCCTCTCGACTACTTTTTTGAAGGCGAGGCAATTCTCTATCGAATGCCCTCTATCCCGCGTGGTAATCGTATTGAGCGTTTGAGTCGTACCATTTAGGGTATGGGGGCTGCAATGGTTGTAAATAAAATGGGGACACGATGTACTCATTGAATAAAATCTGGTATAACTCTTTGTACGTGATCGAAATTGGTGTAAATTGGATCCTTTCAAGATTTGGTCTAGTTCGATTCTGTCTTGCCGTACAGTTGCCGGTTATAATCGCCTTTGGCTAATTAATCGCGATCGCCGGGTATCCTCTATTATATGTACTCACATTATTTACCTCTTTGTCTTTCTTCTTAGGGGCGACTCTCCGGTGCTTTCTCCTGTCTCAATTTTGCCACCCTTATAGCATGCTCGATCATTTCCCGCCATTACTATATCAAGAAAGTCTTAGTTGTACTCCTATCATATGGGTTATGAAAGGGCCTTGAGTATTAATAAAAGCATGGCGTCTCTTTTTCCAAAAGCGGTGGTGAACTTGTGTGGCTATTTCCTCCATCATTGGGCATATTGCTGAAACTTTCGTTTGGCTTCTTCTCCATGTTTTGGGCGTGATTCGATCAGCGCTATATCGACTATGTGCCGTATTGTTTCGGAAGGCACGTGCTAGGTCCTTCCATGACTTGATCTGGTACTGCCGTGGTGATTGTACCATTTGGCATGGACCCACCTGGATATCTGAAAATAGTGAATCGCCAGCTGATCGTTGTTAACATGTCCCGCCATCCGTCGACGAACATTGTAATGTGCGTTTGGGCAATCGGTCCCGTTGTATTTTTCAAAGTCTGGGGTCTTGAATTTTGGAGGAAGTACGAGATCTGGGACTAGGCTCAAGTCTTTAGCGTCCACCCCGTAGCGATGGTCAGCAGTCTCTATTTCCCTAAACTTTTCTTCTAACCATTTGCAACGATCCTCAAGTTGTTTGGGAAGGTTTGCTTTTGCCTTATCCATTTCAGCCATTTCATCAAAATCGGGGACTATAGGGTTAGCCGGACCTTCTCAGGATTAGTGCTGAACCGGTCGGGAAGTCTTACCGGCATTGCGGTCTCAACTCGCACCGTGTTCGATAACAACAGGCGTCCTTTGGGGGCATATTTCTAGTGGTGCTTGGGTATTTGGCGGGGTAAATCCAGGAGGGTAAGCAGGGTCGTCATTATTCCCTGAGCTAGCAGCGGTGCCCTTTCCTCGTTCATTGGCCAATAGTTGCGCCAGCTGACTTATCATGTTGTTTTGGGATTCTTGCATCCGTTCTATCATATCTTGCTGCATTTTGGTTAATCGTTCTTCCATCTGATCTTGTATTTCCCTTTGCATTTGCTCTAGTCTTTCTATCCTTTGATCCATAATTTTAGTTTTACCTCACAGATTGTAGCGATGTTCGAGGTGCTTATCACAATTTAAGGTTCTTTTGTAAGATTTAATGCACATGATGCAATGTAATGCTAATGCATGAAATGTATGCAAAAAGGTATTAATTCTGATTCAATTTCCATTAGAATAACTTTTCTAGAAAACAAGTTTCTTTACATAGAATGGATTACATATAAGGCCTCGCCCTAATGCTTAAGGCCTTGACTTCCTCAAGAAGCCTAGCTAACTCTTGCCCTTGTTCTGACTTTGATTCATAAAATAAACTTAGTACATCAGCTTGGACTCCTAAGGTTTGCAAATGCTCCGCGACCTCTCGCACTTGAGTCACGGCTTCCCCCATGATGTAATCCCGATCCCTGACTTGATTTTGGGAGTGATGAAGTTGTTGCTTCCAACGCTCCTCGTTGACTTCCAGCAGTTCCACCCGTAACTCACAACCATGTAAAGCAGACTCTAGCTCTTCGATTCTCCCTTTCATTTCTTCAATTTTACTCAGGCTAGCTTTTAATTCAACTGCAGAGTTGCGGCTACGATACTGATACAAGGTTCTTTCCAATTCTGCCACCCGAGCCTTTAATTCCTCTTTCTCGCTTTGGGTTTTTACCAGACTTCTCTTCAGAGTATCTTCTCGAGCTTGAGTATCTCGGAGTTCTCTTTCCCATTGACTAGCTCTGTTTTTTTCCTCCCTGAGTTCTTGACTCCATTGCTCTGATGTCTTTCCTAATCCAGCAAGCTTCATTGACCTTCGCAGCTTCTTATAGTCTGTCTTCAAACTGTCCAAATCTTCCTCAGCTTTATTTTTCCCTTTTCTCAATTTTTGGCCTCTAGCTTCGAATGTCAACGCCCAAACCCAAATGCATCTTTCTTCTTCTAACCGTTCTATCCTTTTCCCCAATTCCGCATTCCTTTTCTCAAAATCTTGTTTAATGATTTTGAGCTCTGATGGGATTACCTGTAGGTGTTCCTCCATTGATCGAGCGTCTTCCTGGCCTGGTGTGGGAATGTTGTCGTTGATTCTCTGGTTCCTCCATCGGTCGTATTCGGGAGTTGTCATCGGGTTTGTGGCAAACCTTTTCATTCTATGAGTCTGACTCCAAGCGCTTGCTATTTCACGGACTCTTTTCTTACAATTATCCCCTTTGTATTCAAATTCACACTGGATTAGACCTTGTGTTGCGGGTATAAACTGTCTCGATCGGTATTGTCTCAACACAAGGAGAGGAGCATATCCGACGGCTCCCCATACTCCAAGTAGAGGAACCCAGTCAAAATCTCCACATCGGTATAGGATCTCATCGGGGATCATCAAAGGAGCTTTCCATTCCACGTCTTCCTCTTGCAGGTTTTGCAGAATTGTCATCCATTTTTCTTCCGTAAGATCGTCTCGCCTTGGTGTGGCTGCTAATTCCTTTAGCGGAGAATAGTCCTCGGAGAAGATTCGACCTGGTGCCTTTTCCACTTTCCAAAAATGACTGTTGAACCATACTAGCAAGAGTGCGCTGACAACCGGTGAATCTCCTTCACCGCTTCTTCGACACGCCGCTTAGAGACACGAAAGTTTCGGCGTAATTGCGAGGGCAGGTGTGACTCTTCTATCCAACCCGTCGAATAGATGCGAGATCGCCTCATCTACATGCCCTAGAGCTTTAGGGAAAATAATCAATCCATAAATGCTCAAGGCAAAGATATCAACCCTTTTCTTCACATCCGGTGTGCTATGATCAAATCCTTAAATTTCTCCAAGGGATACACTTACAATCTCCTTTTTGTTTTATCCGTTTGCAACCCTTGCGCTTCACTCATTCCCGTAATATTCATCGACTTTTTAAGAAGGTGGGAACGTTAACAGGTCTCGTATAAATTTTGTCGGCTTAAATTTTCGGGCAACGAAGTAATGCTATGTATTCTTCTATAGTAGGCACTAGATCCACTTTCCCGAAAGTAAAACAGCTATAAGCGGGATTCCAAAATTGGGCCATAGCTCGAAATAGGTGCTGGTCTACCTTGACGTCGAGCAGATATGGCAGATCTCCGTAATCACAGTAGAATAATTGCTTGATCTCATGATCCCACTGACCCCATATCTCTTTCATCTCTTGAAGATTGTTTTGGGTGACACTGATACGCGTGAAGTCCCATAATTCCGACACGTGCCCTTCTGCAAGACTATCACCTTTTTCTTGCTGCACAGTCTCGGCCCATATCCGGACGGCCGCATTGTCCTCCACTCTATCAAGAAACCCCCTTTCCATGACAAAGCTATCTATTTGGGCAATTGAACGTGAATCAACACCTTTTTGATGAATATGCCATGCAAAAAATAAAAATAATGCAAATCAGGATTTCATACATAATAGGCAAAGAATAAAAGTACCTAATTTGTTAACCACTAGGGTTTGGCATGGCTCTACCTAGAGTGGGTTCTTTAGGGCTTACTATATGAGGTTTGGTTCTAAGGAGGGGTACCTGAACCAGCAGATTCCTCGATCATCACCCATTATAGGCTCATATAGATCGAGTTCAGATTCGGGGATACATTTCCCTATGGTACGCGAGATGAAAATCTCACGAAGACATAGAGTGCGGATGTATCCCAAAGCGATCCACTATCCGCACGGAGGTGAAAACCTCACGAAGGAGTAGTTTCACTCTCACCTAAAGGTGTGACCACAACGGTCATGCAATGCAATGCCGAAATTGAAACAACACGCAATAAAAGATTGTAATTTTCAAATCGAGCTTTCAAACTTCCGACAAAAGACAGAAAATAATCAATTTATGGCTTGACTCTCTAAAAGATGTCCCCAGTGGAGTCGCCAAGCTGTCGTAACCATTTTTTTGAGA
This sequence comes from Gossypium rotundifolium, assembly GCA_025506655.1. Taxonomy (NCBI): domain Eukaryota; kingdom Viridiplantae; phylum Streptophyta; class Magnoliopsida; order Malvales; family Malvaceae; genus Gossypium; species Gossypium rotundifolium. The sequence continues at coordinate 199,512,982 of CP106727.1, forward strand.
ATAAAACGGGGTTCGACGTTGGGTTTTGAAAATAGAAATGAAACGGGAGTCGCCACCGACCATTATTTGGTGTGATCGGATCACCTTTATTTTAATAAAACATTTTTACTTTACTAAAACAGTGTTTTTGGTCCGGAAGTTTTAAAAGTCGGGTCCGGAGTCATTACATACGAGGAAGGGTTAGCACCCTCGTCGCCCAAAATTGGTACCAAAATGATTAATTAGAGTCTTAGTGTCGGAAATTTTAAAAGGTTTTAAGATACGAGATCCTTTAAAATGTTTGGATAATTAGGGCCATAATTTTGAGATTTCTTTGCTCAGAGAATACGAACATCACATCCAAAGACGTTAGGACATGATGCTCTAAACCTTCAGTAATCAAAGCTATCTCATGGTTTCTGAAGTTTATCAAAAGGATGTTTAGTTATTTAGTCAAGCGGAGAATCGCAACCCAAAGACGTTAGGGCACTATTTCCAATTCCTAAATACAAAACATTGCCTTTATTTTAAAAATCTTTGAGCAGAGTGTAATGACTTTTCAACATGCATCGTATGGGATTGAATTTAAGAAAAGGTTTGAGTCAAAATTCGAAATTTCTTTGTCCCGAAAAGATATAAACATCACATCCAGTATGTTAGGACACGATGTTTTAATCTCTCGTAATCAAAGTCATCTCGTGATTCGCAAAACTTCGTAAAAGGGATGTTAAGTTATTTAGTCAAACAAAAAATCGCAACCCAGCACGTTAGGGCACTATTTCTCGAGTTTCTAAATACCGAAACATTTCCTCATTTTGAAACTTTTTTAGATGAAATACGATAATCTTACAAATGATACTTTGTTCAAAAATATTGTACAAAACCAAGAGAACAAATATGGATGTGAATGTTATAAATAAAAATACAAATAATAATAATAATAATAATGATAATACCAAGTAGTAAAAAATGAATAAATAACTAAATAAATAAAATAAGAAATATCAATGACAAAATAATAATGATGATACTTGAAATAAAATAATGGTGATAATATGTAAAAGAATAATATGAAATAATATATATAAAATATATGCACATAAAAATAATAGAATGGGAGTAACAATACGGACAAGGTAATAGCAAAAATAGATAGTAACAATAATAATAATAAAATGATCGTCTCAATCATAATATTAGTAAATAAATAAGATAATAACATGTACAATTGTTATAATAGATAATAGTAATATGAACAAATAATAGTGGAAGTACAACCAAAATAACAAATAATAACATGTTATAATAAATAATAGTAATAGAATCAAATAATAATGAAAATACAATCAAAATAAATAATAAAAATAATAAAAATAAAGTTAGTGAGATGTATTAATAATAAAATATCAAAATATAATAATGATAATAACAATATTAATATAATTAACAAAAGACTAAAAAAATTTGCACAATAATTAAATCAGGATTAATTTGCATTAAAGATAAAAATTTTGGGGTTAATTCGAAATAAAAGGAAAGAAAAGGGACCATTTGGAATACGCGTGAAAGAAAGGGGGATCAAAACAGCAATTAACCCTTTTGTCAAAATGCACAGCAGCAGGGGGGACTTAATCGCAAATCAGGACAAATTATAGAGCTAATTTTAAATTATAAAGACTTGATCGCAAAATTATAAGAATGCGGAGGGACCCCGCGCGCAAATAGACCACTTTTTCGGAAAAACACGCGGATCCTCGGGTAAGCGGGTCGGATTCGGGTCGGATGGGCAAAACGACGTCGTTTTGGGGCTTTTGGACGCCGGCCAAAACAACGTCGTTTTGGTTCGGCTATAAAATCAAATTTTTACAAAAACTTCATTTCTCCCATCCCTTAAAAAAACCGATCCTTGCTTCTCTGTTTTCTCTGCGGTGAGGAATTAGGCGAGGATTTCGTGGTCGGCCGAGCAGTGGTAGGAAAGGTAAAAATCTTTCCTTTTTTATACCTTTATTTTGTTTTTAGATTATAAGCGTTTGCGAAGAAAAAATAAAAATAAAAAAAAATAAAAGGAAAAAAATAAAGTTTGAAAAAATCACCTCTTCAATTTTACGCTAATGATCTACCTTCTTTTATATTCTTTGACTCTCTGTTTGGGTGTTTTTTGTTCAAACCTTTCTTTTTGTATGGATCTTTCTCTTTTTAAAAAGGATCTCGTTTTGCTTGAATCTCTCCCTTTTTTATTGATTTCTAAAGTAAGTAAAAACCATCCTTTTACAAAGTTGTTTCGGCCCTTTATAGTAGAAATATGTGTTTCTCTTATCTGTTGCTGCTTTGCCTCCTGTGTTGTCTTGTCTTTTGCGGGCGTGGGAGCGGATGGAGCAGGTGGCGGAGGCGACGGCAAAGTCTTGGCAGAGGTAGGTTCGGCGGTGTCGAGTGATGGGTCAAGTGGGGTTGGTGGCTAGGGTTGCGGGCTAGGTTCTCGAAACCCTAGCTTCTTTGAAAAGAGGAAAGTGGGCTGTTGGGCCCCGTGAGGTTTGGGTTCAATTGGGCTTGTTTTTTTATTTTGGGTTTGGTTTTTATTTTGGGCATGTAATTGGGTTTATTTTAGTAATTGGGCCGGGTAATAATTGGGCTTTGTACATTAGCTTTTCCATTTTGTGTTGGTAATTTTCCAACAAACCAATTGCAATTTTAACCCAAATTTTAATTTTGGTCCTGTATAAATTTGAAAGTTATATTTTAATTTTTCACATACTCCAAAACTTCAACTATTATAATATCATTAAATAGTATAAATACACACCCTTTTTATTTTTATTTTTAACATTATATAGCAATGGTCAAATTTTAGTTCTAATCCCTATATTATGATCAAATTTAAAGTTTAACCTCTATCTTGTAATTTTCAACATAATTTAGTACCTCAATCTTTTATAATGTCTTTAATTAACCTAAATACTTTATTTTATTAAAATATTATCGTGAATATTTTAAGTATTGTAAACATCATTAAAATTCTCTATTAAGTCTTAGTAGTACAATGTCATTTTTGGTGACATGGCTACTAAGTTATTTTTCAATATCAATAGTGAATCTAACATATGAAATTTAAAGGTTCTAATAACTGGACTTGAATTTTAAATCCGAAAAATAAAGGGATTAAAATTTTGAAAATAAAAATATGGAGACTAATTTTTAAATATGAAAAGAATATAAGGATTTGGAGCATATTTTAACTTTTAAGTTTTTGGTCTAAAAAATAATAATTAACATATCTCGACTCTTATAAGTTGGAAAGGTAGCTGCTTAATTGGTAATTGAAACTCAACTTCTATTGGTGACTCCTTTGTCTTGTTTCTCTCAAAATTCAAGGCCATCACGGTCCAATCTTTGAGGAGATGGGGTTGCATTTTAGACTTCAAAAGCATAATGTGCCACAATATGGTCCAATTTTGAGGAAATGGGGTTGCATTTTAGGCTTTAATGTGCCCCAATATGGTCCGATTTTGAGGAAATGAGGTTGCATTTTAGGCTTTAAAAGTATAATGTGCCACAATATGGTCCAATTTTGAGGAAATGGGGTTGCATTTTAGGCTTTAAAAGTATAATGTGTCACAATATAGTTTTAGTGAAAGATATTAACATTTATGTAAGAAAAAAAATAAAGGTTGGTTAAGAGTTAAAAGATGTTAAATTCAACATTCATGCATGCTTTTTATACCATCATTATATATGTATAATATATCTATAAGAAATTTATATTAAAAACCAAATATGGCTTTAGTGGAAAATCGAAATGGTACAATTATAGCTTTGAATTTTACTATCGTCATGTTTAAATCCTATGATGGATAAATTATTTTTGTTTTATTTAATATAAAAAAAACAAAACACCCTCATAATTATATTTATTTTTTTGATAATAACTCACATTGGGCTTTATTATCTAAACAGGGAAAAAACATAATGTCCAAAAAAACATAACCGGCCTATATTATTAAGGCCGAAACAAATAATAAACCAAAAGAAAGAGGAATCTAGAACATCTAACTCGGAAAAAGTAAACAAAAGAAAAGAAATTAAGTTGCCTATTTTAAAAATTAAACCTGCCGTTTGAATTGCCCAATGAGCTATCAATTCGCCTGACCATCCGCGTCACTTCTGTCCTTTCAGCATTGAAGGCAAATTGGAAAAACAAGGGGATAAGCCCGGTGCTTTGAAACATTGTTTTTCATTTGGAAAGCCCCTCCGATCCTTCTCCTCTCCCTTCCCTCAATCCGACTCCCTCATCCTCTCATCTCTCAACTGGTTCTCTGCATACTGTGGAACACCGTTCACCAAGTAAATCTTCGATCTTCTTCTTAATGTTTCCGTCGCCAAAATATGGGCGAGTTGGTTCGTTGATCTTGGAACATATTCAAACTGTAACTTACTACATCTCTGTGTCATCCTTTGAATATCGTGTATCAAAGACCCGATCTGTGATTTGTCAAGAGTTTTCTTTTTACATTTCTTAATGATAGTCAGTGAATCGCCTTCAATAATACTTTCCTTTTCCATTTCGAGTGCGACCTGGGTTGCTCGTCGCCAGGCTAGGGCTTCAGCGGTGAAGGCGGACTCAACCCCTTTATGTATTTCTGATACCGAGATGATAACTTGACCAGATCTGTCCCTTGCTACAACTTCAGACGCCGGGCATCTGTTCCTCACATCAAAGGCCGCATCAAAATTGATTTTTGCCTCCTGACCAGATGGAGGTCTCCATTTGACATCCATATTTGAGGTATGTTGAGAAAACTTTTTGACTCCGTCCAACTCGTTAAGATAATAAAGAACAGAGTTTGCTATTGCTTGACCTGTTCTGCTCATTTTCTCATGTATTCAAGTATTCCGTTCGCCCCAAATGGCCCAAAGTGCAGTGCAAAATATGCGATTAATCGCTTTGGTCTGAGGAGATCAAAACCAGGGTAAGCCAGTTACTAAATTCTTCATTTGTGAATCTTGTCAAATTGAGATCTGATAAGGCTCTCCAAACCTCTTTTGAAATAGGACATTCTCTAAAGAGGTGGTTTGTTGTTTCCTCCCCATTTTTACAGCAAGGGCAAATTCCATTACTTGTTAGTCTGCGCAAAGACATATTAGCTTTTGTTGCCAAGTAGTTCCACGTAGTCTTCCATATCAAGATTTTTATTTTTGATGGTAGATCTATCTGCCAGAGTTTCCTGTAAAAGTCTTTATAGATGGTTTGTAAAGCATAAGCTGTAGGGTCCAAATTTCGTAATAGTTTGTAGGAGCTCCTTACCGAGAACTCTCCTGACGGTTCCCCACTCCAGGCCATAAGATCAGCATGTGACTCTGACGCCAAGGAAATGCGAAGGATCATATCTACAACTGCCTCTGGGAAGGTATTAAGAATCAGCTCTCTGTTCCATTCTCCGTTGTTACTGTTGATTAATTCTGCAACTTTATCACTTTGCAAATTATCAAATCTGGACATTAATCGAATGTTGACGTAATTGGGAATCCATGCATCTTCACTAATCGAAATATCTTGACCCGTACCCACTCTCCAAAAAAGCCCTTTCTTCAAAACGTTCCTAGTAGCCCAAATACTTTTCCAAACATATGAACACGAATTCCCTAGTCGAGCGTCAAGAAAATTATTTTCTGGAAAATATTTCTCTTTGAAAACCTGAGCTACCAGTGTGTCTGGATAATTCAATAATCTCCATCCTTGTTTTGCTAAAAGAGAGACATTAAACTGCGCCATATTTCTAAAAAGCCCAAACCTCCTTCTTTTTTAAACCTGCACAAAAATTTCCACTGGCACCAATGGATACCTCGTTTACCCCCTCCCTTCTCCCACCAAAAATTAGCTAATCTACTTTCAATCTTCTCACATAGAACTTTAGGAAACAGAAAACACGACATAGCATATGTGGGTATTGCCTGCAAAAGGGACTTAATGAAAATTTCTTTACCTCCCTGCGACAATAGCCTCGAGCTCCAAGCCTCAATTAGTGCTGCAATTCTATCCACCAAATTCAGAAAAGCTTGTCTTTTCCCCTGCCAACCATGTTAGGGAGACCCAAATATTTTTAGGATTAGATGAACTCCTAACACCTAACAAAGATGAAACCACTGCTTTCAATTCCTCATTCGTATTTGTACTGTAAAAAATTGTAGATTTGTTAAAGTTAACGTATTGACCTGAGCAGTTTGCATATTCCTTAAGTATTTCTTTCAAAATTTTCGCCCCTCTTTCGTTTGCTTCACCAAACAATATGCAATCATCTGCAAATAAAAGGTGTGAAATCACTGGCCCCTTCCTACTAGCCTTTGCCCCTTTGACTAAACCTCTCTTTTTTGCTGACCTCATCAATGCAGACAAACCTTCACTACAAAAGAGAAATAGAAATGGACTTAATGGATCTCTTTGTCTGAGCCCCCTAGAAGGTTGAAAAGTAATTCCCCTGCTTCCATTCATAATGACTGCATACGAAGCTGTAGTAATACACTTCATAATCAAATCAATCTAGCTTGCTGCAAAACCTATCTTTCTCATCACTTGCTTAACAAACTTCCACTCCACCCTGTCATATGCTTTGCTCATATCCAGTTTTACTGCCATATATCCTTTTTTCCCTGTTCGCTTCTGTCGAAACGTATGAAGCATTTCGTATGCTAAAAGAACATTATCTAAAATCAAACGTCCTGGTATAAAAGCACTCTGGGCTTTGTCAATGCACTTGCCTATGACATCTTGCAATCTGTTTGCAATTATTTTTGTGACAAGTTTGTAAATGACCGTGCACAAACTTATGGGCCTAAAATTGACAAGAGTGGTTGGTTGTGAGACCTTCGGTATCAGCACAATATCAGTCGTATTAGCTGAATCAATCTCGTTCCCCTCATTCAACACACCTAAACAAAAACCCAACACCTCTTTTCCTACGATATGCCAGTATTTTTGAAAGAATAATGCTGGAAATCCATCCGATTCTGGTGCCTTTATCGATCCCATCCCCTTCAATGCTGCACATACTTCATCCTCCTTGAATGGTGAGAGAAGAGCGTCATTGATCTCCTGAGAATCACATCCTTCAATCCCTTCCAACACCATTTTCGGATCAGCCACACCCTCTGATGAGAATAAATTAGCAAAATAATTTTTTACAGCCTCCTGCAATCCTATATCATCAGTAACTTCTGTGCCATTATCCAGGACCAACTTAGAAATGGTATTTTCCCTTTTTGAATTGTTGCGCTTCTATGAAAATAGGCTGTATTTTTATCTCCAAACTGTAACCAATTAACTCGAGCTCTTTGTTCCCAGTATACCTCCTCTTTATCGATCTCCATGTTCAAATAAATTTTAGTATCGGTGATTCTTGCCAATGTTTCCTCATCCCGATCATCCATCAACAGCGCCTCAAGCTCTCTTATGAGTTTTCGTTTTCGATCCCCTTTCTTCCTTTTAAGAGCTTTCGCCCACCGTTCCAACCCAAACTGTAAGGTTTTTAATTTCTCCATTAAATGTCCTGACGTTGACTCTCAAATTTCCTTAAGCACGCTCTCAAAAGACTCTTTCATAGTCCACCAAGCTTCAAAGTGGAATCTTTCATTTCTTGTGGAGATTCTATCTTTATCTGTATTAATGAGTAAAGGGCAATGATCTGATGTTGCAAAAGAAAGATGTTGAATGTGAGCCATTGGGAATAAAGAAACCCATTTGTCATTTGTAACCCCCCGATCCAGTCTTTCTCTGATATTCGTCTCTGGAAAATTTCCCCTTTCCCATGTGAACCAAACACTCGAGTACCCAATGTCCATTAAACCACACTCTTCTAGAGTATCCCTGAAAACCTCTATTCTTCTTTGATCCCTTGGCTGACCTCCTTTTTTCTCAAAAGAAAACATTATCTCATTAAAATCACCTGCGACAAGCCATGGATGATCCCCATCTTGGCTTAACCTCTTTAGCAGACTCCAAACTTGATCCTGATCTCTCTCAAATATGACGAACCGTAATAGTCTGTAAATCTCCATTTATCCTGTCTGCCATCCTCTTCCACTAACACATCTATGTGCCACTTAGAAAAACTCCTCAAAGTGATCTCAACGCCAACTTTCCAAATTAAAGAGAGACCCCATCGAGACCCTTCTGCTCCAACCTCAATACCATACGCGAAACCACAACTCCTCCTCACCTTTTCCTTACGTTTCTGGTCTAATTTCGTCTCCATTAAGAAGACCACATGGGGATTATACTGCTTAGTTAGGTGTCACAGCCTCTGTATTGCTCGTGGGCTCTCCAACCCACGAACATTCCAGCATATGAGTTTCATTGTGCCCGGTCAGCTGGCTCATTGCCAGCCGCCGATCGTAAATTATTCGAAACAGTACTAATCTCCCCATCCACATACATGACCTCAACATAATCTGCTGTATTTTCAGTGGAAGCAGATATTTCAATTTTTTCTTCGCCTCATCATAAGCTTCTCCCATATTATCTCCCTCCTCCTCTTTGTGGAGTTTCCTTTTGGACCCAGATTTTCATGTTTACATTGATCTGTCTGATTTGTTGATATTTTCCTCTTCCAACTAGACTTTTTTGGGCCCTTACGCCACTTCTCCCCAGAATTATTATGCTCTTTCAGCTGTTCACAAACCACCCGCTATCACTTTCTTCCCGATCCTTCAAGCCATCCTTCCAACTGTTTAACATTATCCCCCTATTAACGAAACACCCTTACCATCAGAAACAACCTCTTCCCTATTGTTTTGCTCTTTTGATTTTCCTGTGTAACTATATTGGGATTTCAATTTTTTGGTGAAAGTCGAAAACTGCAAACTTTCTTTTCCTATCATTTTTTATTCTGCTTTTAGTGCTATAGAGAATGGAGGATCCTCTCTAATTTTATTTTTTCCTGCAGGATTAATTGCCCAATAATCATTGAGGCCATGATCCATACGCCCACATCCAAAACAAAAAATTGGCAATTTCTCATATTTAAAAGGAATCCAGGATTTAACACTGTTTTTACTAAAAACGAAAATACCTCTTCTTAAAGGTTTCTGCATATCCAAATTAACCCGAACTCTGCAAAAATCATCTTTAATTTCAAATCTAAGAACTCCTCCAAATGTACTACCAATAGCATGCATCAGATCCTTCTTGTCATATTCTGGAGCACATGGCCCAATCTTTAACCAATATGGCGATGAAATTAGTTGAATCTAATCCCTTGCAGTCGGTCTTCTCAGTCTATCAAATAAAATAAGAAATTTTCGAAAAAGCCAAGGGTGCCCCTCCATGATAAGTTCCAAATCGTCTTCTGAATCAAACACAATGGAAAATAGATTTTGCCCAGCCACTTGAATTTCAAATTTTTCCTTTGTCTTCCACATGCTGCGTAGTTGGGCCCTAAAACTGTCTGGATTAAAAGATTTCCTCGTCCAAACAGAACAAATCAAGGTTGGCTTAACATCAGGCACCACCAGAGATCTCTTAATAGACAGTTGAATAAGCTCTTCTGCTAATAACGAGACTTCCTCACTGGTCTCCCTCTCCGGACCACCACTCTCTTCCATCCCAAGCCGCAGCAGTTACTGTTTTCTTTAGGACTCTGTTAGAGAGCACTCTTGGCTTTCTCATAATTATATTTATTACTTTATAAAAATGATATATCCTTTAGCCATTTCCTAACTGAGTTGATATCGTGTTAGCTTGACACCAATTTAATTAAGAGCTTAAATATAGTATAAATAAATGGTACATAACACCTCGTGGAGTATTTCAAGTTCGAACCTTGATAATTTATTTTAAAATATTTTCTTTTAAATATTTTACATAAATTATTAAAAGACATAAATACACTTATAATCATATTTTTATTTGTTTAAAAAAAGGTAGTTTAGTTATTTTAACAAAGTTAGTACGATTAATCATGACATCAACTCAATCGTAATTTTATTATAGTATAGATATACTATATTATGAAACGCATAATGTGAGAAAAATTTACACAAAAACTATATTTTATTTAAAATTTTGATGTTAAAATCAAATGAAATTTTAGTTTAAATGGCAAATTTAATGCCTTGAAAATCTTGGAGTTTCATGTTGAATCCTATATATATTGGGTTTAAACATTTTTTTATTGATTTTACATAAAAATATAAAAGAAAAATTCATTCTTATATTAAAATTTGTTACTTTTAAAAACGAAAGATTTATCAATATTTAAATATAGCATATAGTTTTAAAATGTTCAAGAACAATGGCGAAAAGTCTGTCGTTTGACATGAGTCTTCTGTCTGTCGTTTGACATGCTATTCCAATAGGAAAAGTTGTTTTTTTGTAAGAGTCTTTTTCTTTTTCATTGTTTTTTGTTCTTTTTGAGTGTGGCTTTGATATGGAGGATGATTTAGCCAATCTGAGACTTCGTGATGAGGAAGAGGAGGCATTTCAGGAGGAAGCGACGGTAGGTCATCAGGATTATTGGATTTGTTTCGTGGGACGCTGTCTCACTGATAATATTGTCCATTTCCCTTCTCTACGCAACACTATGGCTGATTTATGGCATCTGATTGGAGAGATATGTATATCAGATCTAGGTGATAAGAGGTATATTTTCCAGTTTTTCCATGAGATTGATATGCAAAGAGTGATCTCGGGTACTCCTTGGTTTTTCAATAACCATCTTCTCATTCTGCAAAAAATTCAACAGGGAGAAAATTCGTCAGATATCTTATTAAATTTCACTAAATTTTGGGTCCAAATTCATGACTTGCCCCCAGGTCTGACGACTGAACATATGGCAAGACAATTTGGTGATTTTTTAAGAAAATTTTTAGAATATAATACTGCTATTCTGGCTTCGGGAGGAAAAATTAAATTGCCTTTATGACTGGGAGCCAACTGATGAAGTTCTTACTGAAATTACAGATGTACAGGTAGGACTTAACCTTCAAGCTGATCAGGAAGAAATTTATTGGGAACAATGAGCTCTAGTCAACTGGCTGAGATATGGAAATAGAAATACCAGCTTTTTTCATAAAATGGTTGTTCAACGACAGAATCGCGGTCGAATTCATGAATTAGAAGGGATGAATGGCACAAGGGCTCATACAACAGAGGTGATGTTAAAATTCGCTTAAGATTTTTTCAAAGATTTATTTTCAGCTTCTGAAATGGGATCAGATGAGCGCGTTTTTGGGTTGGTGGAAAAATGAATCACTGATGATATGAATGTGTCCCTACTTCAACAATTTACGGAAGAGTAAATCGTATGTGCTGTTAAGACGATGGACCCATTGAAAGCCCCCGACAGTGACGGATTTTCAGCAATTTTCTTTCAAAGGTACTGGCAAATTATTGGTCCTGAAATGTCTAACTATTGCTTATCTATTTTGAATGGTGAAACTGAGATTGAAACCATTAATAAAACCCATATTGTTTTAATTCCTAAAGTTGATAAACTGAACAATCTCACTCAATTTAGACCCATAAGCCTTTGTAATGTTGTTTACAAAATTATAGCGAAAGTCTTGGTGAATCGTATGAGTACTATTTTGGGAAGTTGTATTAATGAAGCTCAAGGGTCTTTCCTTCCAGGAAGACATATTTCGGATAATATTCTTATTGCTTATGAGGTCCTTCATTCTTTAAAAATGAAGAAGAAAGGAAAAAAGGGGAATTTTGCGTTGAAACTTGATATGAGTAAAGCATACGATCGTGTTGAATTGGATTTTTTTGGCTAGAATGATAACTTATTTAGGTTTTCATGCGGATTAGATTGTTCTTATCATGAGATGTGCTTTCTCGATTTCTTATTCGATGAATCTTAATGGGTAGAACAGTGAATGGTTTTTACCTTCGAGAGGCCTACGGCAGGGTGATCCTCTAAGTCCCTATCTCTTTCTTATTTGTGCTGAGGGATTCTCAACTCTTATTAAAGAAGCTGAGTATAAGGGGTCGATGAGAGGAGTTTCTATTGGAAGAGGAAGATTCTCGATTAATCATTTATTTTTTGCGAATGATTGCATCCTTTTTGGGGATGCATCTGTAGAAGGGGCTAAGGTGGTGGGGGATGTTATAAAAGAGAAATACTTAGGGTTGCCAATGATGGTTGGACGTAAGAAGAGTTGGGGTTTTTCCAATTTTATTGACCGGTTCAGAAGACACATTGATGGCTGGAGTTTACGCTACTTATCGATGGGGGGTAAAGAAGTTTTCATCAAATCAATCTTACAATCTATCCCAGTTTACCCAATGCAATGTTTTGAATTGCCGAAACTCTTATGTAGGAAGCTTGAAGGTATTATGAAAAAATTTTGGTGGGCTAATAATAAATCGCCGAAGGGTATTCATTGGAGAAATTGGGATGTTTTGTGTAAACCAAAGAGTGTTGGTGGGTTGGGTTTCAAAAACATGGATTTGTTTAATAAATCATTATTAGCAAAGTAAGTGTGGCGTCTTTTATCCCAACCCAATTGTCTTTTAGCCAAATTTCTTAAAGCTCGTTATTATCCACATTCAGATATTTTATCAGCCAAGATAAGTTCTTACCCTTCGTTTACCTGACAGAGTATTTGCAACGCTCGTGATTTGATTGCTGATGGAGTTATGTGAAGAATTGGCAACGGCGTTAAGGTAAACATTTGAAATGATCCTTGGTTACCTGGAATGGAAAACAACAGAATATCAGGGCAACAGATTAATCCAAGATGGACGACAGTTAATCAATTAATTGAAGCTGAGTCAGGCACCTAGAATAAGGGACTTATTTTTAGCCTTATGGATGAAGATCAGGCGCAAAGTATTATTTCCATCCCGATTTCTGAGACTTCAACGGAGGATTTGCTGGTGTGGAAGTATGAGGGATCCGGAGAGTATTCGGTGAAAAGTGGCTATAGAGTTCTTGCTAGTGTCTACTTACATGACATCAACTACATCAACTCTACTGCTGATATCTACAAGACTTTTTACAAGTCTTTGTGGTCTATTAACATCCCGGAGAAAATTAAAATACATATCTGGATAATGCTTAACAATTATTTGCCTCACTACAGTAATTTATTTTTAAGAAAGTTAAGGAATGAATCGATCTGTCCTCTTTGCAAGGAAGCATCAAAAAACACGGATCATTTATTGTGGTCGTGTATTCTTCTTCAGCGTGTGTAGGCTTCTCTTTAAATTAAAACTGTTCCTGTTGATAACACTTCCAACTATAAGTTTCACTTTGTTAAAACTTTTATTGCAGTAGATGATCAAAGTAAACAAATTATTGTGATTTCTATTTGGTCCATGTGGTATAGGAGAAATCAATTTATTCATGAAGGTGCCAAATTTTCTTTGCAGGAAGTACTTGAGTTCATTTGAGGTTATGTTGAGGAAGTAAATCTTTGCAAAGAGAAACTCGGTGGTTTTGAGGGTTTTCTGAAAAAAGGGTATTGGAAGTCTCCAGTTGTGGGTTTCATCAAGATTAATTTTGACGCTATCTTTCAAAGAGATTCTAGGACTTCTACATTAGCAGTTTTAGCCAGAGATTCAAGAGGTGAAATTAGAGGAGCTAAAACTTATCTGATAGAGGATGTTGCCGATGCGTTCATTGCTGAAGCACGGGCATGTGAAAGGTCGTTGCTATTCGTGCGACTAATGGGTTTTCGGCGTCTGGTCGTTGAAGGGGATTCTTTGACAGTTATTAAAAAGCTGCAAGCAAGGGTTGATGATAAATCGATTCTCAAACCTATTATCCAAAACATTTGAGAATTAGAACATTTTTTTGAAAAAGTAGTTTACCATTTTGTTCCTCGTTCTGTTAATGATGCAGCCCATACCCTGGCAGCGGAAGGGCAAAGAAGCCAAAGATTTGGGCTTTGGGTTGATGGAATTCCGGCTTCAGTAACGCGGGCCATAGAAAGGGTTTAGAGAAACTGGATGAAGACAAATCAAAAACTATCATAGGTTGCTCTGTAGTGGAGAAGGTTCTCAGAATCTCCATAGTTGGTTTCAAAGCATTTGGGTTTTCCTCTCAAATCTGAATCATTTTTTGCAATGAGAAGTAAGCTGTTTTTGGCTGGTATTTGTGGGTGCTCTCTTTTGTTTGAAGGCTAGAGTGGATTTTATTTTTGGTTTGTGGTTTTTTTTAATGTTTCTGTATGCACTTTTATGGTTTTGGACGTTTGGTCTTTTTTTTTTTTTTTTGCTTTTCTTTGTTGTTTGCTTTTATTATTTTCTTGCTCTAGTGGTTTTTGTCTTTTATGATTTATTTTGATGTAACCTCCTAGCACATTGAGCCGTGTGCTAATAATATCAGTCTATTTGTTCAAAAAAATATAGCGTATATATGGTTGAAATTACCTAAAATGTTCCTCTATTATAAGATCTCTATCAAATTAGTCTCTTTACCATTAAATGAATCAATTTAGTCCATATCTTATTAAAAAATCAAATAAGGTCAAACTTTAAGATAATTAACATTTACAATTTAAAAATGTCATCTACTATTTAAAAAGTTGATATTTTAAATATTTTATGGTTCTTGTTGAGATGAAAATAAAAGTTGATCACAGAAGGTAACGGACAACCAAAACCCTCAAGATGGTCTCCAGAGCACCCAATATGACTAATCCAAGGAAAGCTCACCAAGACAAGCTTTTGGGCGAGGCCCAAGACAAGGCCCCAAACTGAAGATCCTCTAAGACCTGGTTCCCACTTGCAAGACCACTTGACCAAGGTTCAATGCATCTAAAAAAGATACCTCAACACCAAGCTAATGATGAAACGTCACATGGCACCAAGTTACTTCACCATTGGCTATAAATGGAAGGATTCATTGCCATTCACAGAAAGACCAGTCATACTTCACTATATAGCAATTGAAAAGCATCTTCTACCCCTCTTTTTCAAAACCTCTTCTTTTCTTGCATTAAGTTATACCTGATCATTGAGTTGAGTTGGAGTATGCCTCAGAAGGAAGTCCTCTGGTGCCCGCTAACATTATCCCTTTCCCTACAGACATCCTTGAAGTCTCCATAGTCTGAGATCGACCTGATCATCTCCCGAGAGGCTAACTTAGTCGATCCGCTACTCTGGGAGAAGCCAAGTTAGTTGATCCTCTATGCTGGGAAAAGTCTAGCCACGTTGAGATAATCTCCATCGGCTAGCTTAGTAGATTTGCTACCCCAAGAGAAGCCTAGCCATGTTGAGATCATATCTAGAGGACAATTTAGTTGATTTGCTATGTCGATCATGGTTTTCAAAATCAAACTATTAGTTGAATCGATCAAACCACTAATTTTTTATCCACTTATTCAATAGGTTGTAAGCTGATTTAACCATATATAATAAATATTTTTTTAAAAAGTTTGAACTTAGACATTTAAAGAATTACATTCAAACCTTCTTTTTTACTTTCCAAAGCTATCTCTTGGAAAATGGAAACTAAATAAACAATATTTATTATTTCTTTCTTTTTCTCTATATTTGACATAATAAATAATACACCAAAAGAGCCAAGCCTCGTCAGGATCATCTCACTTGATCATCTCCTAAAGTCATCTCAGTTGATCATCTCCTATGAGATCATCTTCCATGATCTCATCAAGGACTAACTTAGTGATCTATTTCGTCGGGTGGCTAAGTCACATCAGAATCATCTCCGAGGCTACTTCTGATGATTTGCTACCTCAAGAAGGACCTTAACCACAGCAAGATCACCCATCAAATCATCTTGAAGCTCTCCCATAGCTCCTCATCCCTTTTGTAACCATCTCGAGATCATCTCTTAAAGTTCACACGTCATCTTGACACCTCATCCAGAATCATCTGGAACGTTGTCGCCATCTAAGGTCATCTTTGAAAACATTTCGCCTTCGCTCACCAATATCCCTTCACACTTGAGAAACAATGCTTTCATTGTTGTGGTCTGGGAACTTTTTCGGCCTCAACAGTTCTACAAATGAAATATTTTTTTTGTAGTTGATTTGCAAATGAAAATTAATAATTTTCATGTCATTTTTAACTTAGTGTCATCCATCAATCGAAAATTTAGTTGTAAAATTACCAAAAATTCATTATTTTTACAAAATAAAAATATCATTTAGAGGACATTTTAGTTTGTTTATATTTTTATATAAAATTTTAAAAAATACATACATATGATCATATTTAAATCGTTGTGAAACTTTTTTTTTGAAAAATAGGTCGACTTTGATTTTGAAAACAAAAACGAAAACGGGAGTCGCCATCAATCCCTTTTTTGATGAGGAGTGATCGGGTCACATCGTAAAATAATTATTTTTAATAAACGGTTTAATTTATTAAAACAATGATTTTGGTCTACGAAATTCCGAAAACGGGTTCAAGAGTCGATTACATACGAGGAAGGATTAGCACCCTCGTAACTCGCAAAATTGGTACCTAATTGATTAATTAATGTCTTAGTGTCGAAAAGTTAAAAACTTGAAAAGAATTTAAAATACGATCGCTCTTTATGAATGTTATTTTTTTTAGAAATCACTCGAATAGATCGAAACGTGTGTTAAGGGTTCTTCTTATCTCGAGGTAACAAGAGTTTATATCTAGCAAGTTAGGCTACGACACCTTGAGAACTCGAATAGTAAGCTCACTTTCTACTATTTAATTAAATCTCATTTTATTTTAAAAAGATATTCGGTCGTTTAGGTTCAACGAGAAAATCGAAACCCCGTAAGTTAGGGTACGACATTCTCGAATTTCCAAACACGAAACGTTGCCTTAATTTTGAAAAATTTTTAATAATAACAAGTGTAATATTTAAACGATGCATATTTCTTTTATTCAAGGTATAATAAAAAAAACCAATTACCTAACGCATAATATAATGGTAATGATGGAATGTGAAGTAGCTATCTGAACGAAACATCTATTAAATATCAAATAAATAGATAAATATTGCGATAATAATGATATGAATATAAAAATAATGGAAATGTTAATCTAAGGAATTAATCAACAAAAATAAATAAAGTAATTCTAAATAAAAAGTGAAAATGAAAAGTGTTTAATGAAAATGAGGTACAAATAATATCCAATTTAAATATTTAAAAGTAAAAGAAAAAAATATATATATAAGTAAAAGCAGTATAAATAATGTAATATCTAACTTAAGCGTTTAAAAGGTAATAGAATGATAGATAAATAAAATAAATATACATAATATTAGATTTAAATACTTCAAGTGTAAAAGAAAGATGAATAAATAAATAAATTGATAAAACAATTATAATTAATAACAAATTTAAATGTTTAAAGGAATAATGAACAAATAAGTCAATAAATCCAATAGATATGAATAGTACTAAGTTTAGGTATTTTAAAAATATTATTAACTTAAAGTATTAAAATAATAATAAATAAATAAATACGTGAAACAAATATAGGTGATATGGATTTTAAATAAAAATACAAGGTAATAGAATAAACAAATAATAATAAAGTAAAATAAATAAATTTATAAATTTATAAAAAGACTGAAACCAATTAAATAAAGGATTCAATTGAAATTTAAACAAAATTAGGAATATAAATTATGAAAAAATAAAAAATGGAAGCTAATAAAGACCAAAATGTGACGCGTGCAAAGAATGGAGGACTGATTAGGAAATTATTCCCAGCCCTTATGCGTAATGTTTCAGTATAGACCAAAGTGAAGCAAACGTGAAATTATGTGGCGAGATTAAAAAAAAAAAACAAGGGCCGAATTGCAATGCGTCGCAAAAGAGGAGGGACCGTGTGCGCAAATAGCCCATTCACCGCAGAAACACGCGGATCCTGAGGGCAAACGGGTCAGGTCACGGGTCAGAGGCCAAAACATCATCGTTTTGGCTTCTAAACTTAAAAATCAAAACGGCGTCGTTCCATGTCTTTATTTAAATAAAAAAATTTTCTTAAATTCATTTTTCAGTGTTTCTAAAAAAAACTTCAAAGAACCTCCCATTTTCTCTCAACCCATTCTTTGGCCAGCACGGGTTCCATCGGCGATTACGACAGACCATTATGGTGGCAATGTACGACGTTGCATAAGATAACCTTTTTAACCCCCGTTTTAAAGCGTATTCGAAGGCTGAGCCTTCTCAACCCGAGAGACCGAAAGAAAAGGTCCCTAGCCCCCTTTTAGGTCCGATTTGACGATGGAGAACGGACCTCCTACAACGGGACTGCGGGACGATTCAGGTAAGTTTTTCTTTCCTTTTCTTTTTTATTTATTTTATTTTTTGTATGTAAGTAAAAAAATAAAGAATAAAACAAATAAACAGAAGCGAAAATCACCTTAAAAAGTTCAAATCTTTGACCTTTCTATTAAAAAAAATCCAACCCCATTACAAAGTGATTTTGAGCTTTTTATAGGCACATTACAACTGTTGGCTTCTATCTTTTTTTTTTTTTTGTCCTTTTGCATGTTGTCTGCTACTGTTTTGTCCTCTTCTTTTGCGTGTTGGCTTGGTTTTGCAGGTGAAACACCCCAAACCCGGCCCACGAGCCTTTATCGGATCTGGTATGTTCCTCGATGTAAACCGATTCAAAATTCTTTTGTGGCATTGGAAGCGAGCGATGTGACTTAAAAGAAAGATTGTTTTTGGGTTGGGCTCGGGTTGGAAAACAAGTTAATTTTATATTTGAAATCCTTTGACTTTAGGTGACACAAACATTTAGGGTTTAGCTCATGATAAATTCACTTAGTCTTTTTTTAAAAGAATATTTTGTAGCAGGATAAGTAGAAGTAAAATAAAATAATTCAACTATGGCCTTATTACATCAAATAATTCCCAAATAATAAATTCAAAGTACTCAAAATAAAAGAGTCCAAAACAAAGGAAAAAAATCGAACTTCACATGGCCTCCACTAAGCTCCTGCCAACCCGGCCCATCACTGATCGTCACCTGAAAAGTAATCCCACAAGGGGTGAGTCAAGCAGACTCAATGTGTAACCAACACTAAAATTTAACAATTTAGGCATATGTTCACATATTACATGCATATTCATATAATGATAGGAAATAATGATGCAACCCGAACCCAAACCTATATGCCATCCGCTACACATCACCCGTACCATCCTGCACACCATGGGGACTACTAAGTCAACCCTCCATCCGCTACACACCATCGGCGATCCTTTGCAATGACGTGCACATCGCCCTTATAAAGTTCGTGGCATAGCCACCGGATACATACCTTGTGTCATGAGACACCATATTCAGATACATACCTTGTGTCATGAGACACCATATTCAGATATCGTGGTCTTAGGTCACCACATTCACTTCCCCTTTTTTCATAATACCCCATATGCCCATGTCATACAAAACATGCCAAATTCTTAAATCACATACTTATAGTATCATATGTGTGCCTTAATAGATATTTTTCATAGTCCTAGAAGGAGTAGGAAACGTACCTGAGTACTTTGTACCATAGCATGGTACTTTAGCCATATTCACATTCTTATAAACATGCTCATATTAAATTTTAGCCATAAATCTTATTAAAAGATGGTGTGGGGTACACACCTGATTCGCTTAAGGTTTCCAATCCAAATCCCGAAAAGCTTGATCTAATGCCTTAGATCTTAAATCTCTACATTTAATCAATCATTTAATACTTAGTAAAGAGCCATTCGGCCATAAATCCAAATCCTAATAGGATTAGTACACTAAAACTTACCTTGGTGACAAATCCCGAAATCTTCACTATACTCTTCTTGTATTTGGCCAAGCTTTAAATCACTTTAACAAATTAGTTTCGGCCTTTTTAAACGAAAAATAGATCTTAATCAACAATTAAGGCCTTGGCCGAATGTACATATGGACTTACCTTGAAATTCTCAAATCCCGGAATGTTGTAGACTCCCTTCCTTGTAATCGGCTGGTATTAAATCCCTTCATAGATTAGTTTTCGGCTTTTAAATCATGTAAGAAAATAGATCTAGTGCTAAAATAAGCCTTGGCCGATTGC
The DNA here is from genome assembly GCA_025506655.1 of Gossypium rotundifolium. Taxonomy (NCBI): domain Eukaryota; kingdom Viridiplantae; phylum Streptophyta; class Magnoliopsida; order Malvales; family Malvaceae; genus Gossypium; species Gossypium rotundifolium. Next base: position 199,532,964 of record CP106727.1, read on the forward strand.
ATATATGTATACTTTACCTTGTGATTTGAAATCCCAAAATTTCTATTTACCCCCTTGGTATCTGTCAAAATCACTTTGACACATGTTAGATTAATTTCTAACATGTAAACATGGTAAAAGTGGCCTATGGCCGAATATCTTCCTTACCTTAGATCTTCAAAGATTCCTTCCTTATGGTCGACTTTTGGATAGATCCCGAAGCCTCCCTTCCATGATTCAGCCAAGATTAATAATAGGGATTAGTCCCTAAATTTCGATAAGTCTAAAAATATAAAGAAATGGAAACCGAATTTGAATCTTACCCTTACTTGAAGAAATCGACAGCACCTTTGCTTGCAATCTCTCAAGGATTCGGCTATGAAGACTTGAAGACTAGTCGACTATGGCCTAGATGTGTATCAACACTTTCGGCTCTTGAGGCTTAATGAGATATCGACTAGGGTCTACTTGTGTTGTTGGTTTTGTCAAAATAAAAGAGAGGGAAAGAGTCCCTTGAGAATTAAGCAATGATGAACTAAGAAGAAGGGAATTGGCTAGAACAATTAGAAAAGAAAGAAGAGACAAGTGCTAACTTGAGAGAAAAGAGTTAACAAAAGAGAGGCAAATTGGCTAAATGAAATTCTACTGTCCCTCCTATACACACCTAGCGAATTTGTCACCTAAGACCCCTTGGCGGCCAACTCTTCTCCTCCTTATCAAATCCCAAATTTTTCTCCTCTTATCACCTTATCAAAAATTAATAAAATAATCCATTGTTTATCACCTAGCTTTGCAATTTTAAAGAGGCTTAAACTCCTTACTTAAATTCCTTAGTGCCGTCCATCTCTCCTCTTTTTGCGAAAATAAAAAACCCAAAATGTTTATTCCCTTGCTGCTCGAACTCCAGACCTACCCCTAGCTTGTGGCGTCATTTACAAAGGCTTTAAGTGGCGCCTCCAAGCCACTTTACCAAGCCCATTCTTATGTCATATTTCACATATAATTTCTCTTAAAGCCCTTCTAAGCTTAGCTCCCTTATTAAAACTAAGAAAAACTTAATATTTACTAAAGTATTTTCCTATTATTCTAAAGTTCACAACATTCATAAATACACATTCATACATACAAAGGCATGCTTCCACACTCAATTAAGCAATTATGCATAAGCCATAATTCGGGATATTACAGCAAGTCTCAGACGCGCGGAGGTGACGTGCGGCGGTGGTGGCGCGCATGGGAGCAACGACAGCTGAATAGGGTTAGGGTTTTCTTTTTTTGTGAAATGTTAAGATAGTGGGCTTGGTTTAGTTTTGAATTGAGCAAGTAATTGGGTTTTAGTTGGACTATCCAATTTGTAAATAGACTGTTAAATTATTGGATCCTTTCTTATTTTGGTTTTTTATTGATTTGAGCCTAGGCCGAAATTGACCTATTACAATTGTAATATTCAACATCTCAATTTTATTATCAACTTTTTTTATAGATTCACTCACATCCTAATTATATTAAAAAGTTAATTAAAGTGCATTAATCCTATTTAGGTTAAATTAAGTTTTTAATTGACTTTCTATATTACAATGGTGGGTACAAAACCACGCATTAATTTGTAATCTATTTATCGTTTTAGATTTTATTTTCAAATATTTTAAATGAAGGTGTAAAGGTTACTTATTACACTTGCTCAATGGAATTCATCCTTTATTTCTTCAAGCAATGATTAAGACTCCCATGAAATTTGACTATTTTTTCGACTATTATAAATATTTAATTGAAATATTAATTTAATAATTAATTAATTAATTAATTAAAAAACTACACATTTTTACATAAGTTTAGACTCCAACCTAACATGATTAAGATTATAATGAAAAATTGTGGAGGTATGCTTTTATTAGATTTCTTTTAATTTGTTAATACATTATTCATCATTAGCAGATAAAATACAGCGGTAAAATAGGGATCTATGGGTACGGTACAAGCTGCACAAGTAGAATTCGTATAGAAGTATAATTCTTCTATTTGATATCACAACTTTACTATACTGCTTCTATGTGACATTGATTAAAATATGTTTTTTAACCTATAAATAAATGCAGTCGAAACTCTTCTTATATCATTCGAATTCGACATTAGCGATTTTCTTTCCTTTGCCCGTAATTTTTTCTTGACTGAGTTTTCACGTAAAATCTATATATTTTTATTTTTCTTTCTTATTGCTTTGTGATAATTTTATATTTGCATCATCCACATTCAATTTTTACAACCATTAATAATATACATTTTTGATTTTGTCATTAATTAAGATAATTATGCCAATTAACCTTTAATCTTTTTGTTTATTGTAAAATCTTAGCTTTGGTCCTTGTACCATACTCAAATTTGGAATTTAGTTTTTGTACTTTAATTTGGTATAATTTTTTATAATATAAGGAGTTAGTTGAAATAGCTAAAGCTGTTAACAATTTTGAGTAAAATGTTTTAAGAAAAAAAAAAAAGGATAAATCCTAAAATGATACATCAAACTTTAACTTTAGTTCAATTTACACATTTTACTCACCCTATTATTTATCTCGACATAATTCTTCGTTAAATCATGTGTAAATTGTTGACATGACATTTTATTAGGTTAAAAAAAAACAAACAAATTTAAATTGTTTCCACTTAGATTTAAAAAAGATTTCTTGGAGAAAATAAGAAACTCTTTTCCCAAGTGTGTGCTTTTTTAATTCAGATAGAAATAATTTAAATTTATTTTTTTAACCTAATAAAATGTCATGTCAATAATTTATATATGATTTAACGAAAAATTGTGTCATGTAGATAACAATATGAAAATTGGATTAAAATTAAAATTTAATATATAAAAATGTAGTAAATGAAAATTGTGCCTTTCCCATTGCAAATTAGAAATAAGACATCAACTCAATTTGACGAAGTTAATTAGTGAAGATTAGTTGATGACCTTGAATCTACAGAAATTATTTGTATACTGCCCCATTCCTTTGATTACTATTATCCTAAATGATTGCAGGTTCCACTTTGGGTTGAAAGTGGAATGCAGAAGCAGACGAATTGATGGATAATTAGACAATGGAATAGACTAGGACCTAATTAATATATATCAATTTCAAAGGACCTAATATTTTCATATTTTATCATTTAGTAAAGTTACGTGATTTTATATCTTTTGTACGACACAAAGTCATAAAATGCACCATCTTTTTTTTTTTTTGGAAATTAATAAGTCATCTTAGAAATATTGAGAATTTAAACCATATAATTTTATTTTAACATGTAATATTATGGATTATAATGTAAAATTTTATCAATTAAATATATTTTAATAATAATTTAGTCAATTCAGTTTTAGTTCGATTGATATTGACATTGTTGTCAATGTAGAAAGATATGGGTTTGAGTACGCTAAAACGAATTATATTCCTATTTATATGTTGGGGAGGGGCTATGGGTAGTTATAGGTATTATGTCAAATATGATCGGAACCTATATATAATGAAATTATTCAAATAATAATAATTTAAATTTTAGTCACTTAATTAAAAAAAAAAGTTACAATTTGGTCACTGAACTATTTAAAAGTTTTCATTTAAGTCACTGAACTAAAATCTATACTATATGGCATTCTCTATTCTCACTACATGCACCAATCGAAAGCTCTATTTTTCCTTCTCTTCTACAAATTTGGTTTTCCTTTTTGATGAAATAATTTTGGATGTCACGGATCTTCGAACTAAAATTCAAACAATTTTTCTTAGATCTTCGATACTGGCCGTCAAATCGACTTAGATGTAAGGTATATTTTTCTACTCATCAATGAGTATTGATTTACCATATCGATCGTTAAATCGGTACCTAAAACTCATTGGTAGAATTTTTTAAAAGAATAAACTTAATAATTTAATGATTCAAATAAAAATTTTTAAATAATTTAGTGAAATTTAGTTATCTTAAAATGTAATTTATAATAGACGAGAGCATAAAGGGGGCGACCTAAAAGCTATATATATAAAGTTGTATTTTTCCGAGCTGTACAGCACTTAGATATATGAACTGAAATTCTGCAGTTTTTGAAGGAATTGGTCTCAGGGTATGAGATTACAAATGTACCTGTGTGCTTAACACCATGATTATAGCCATAGAAGGATTGGGTCAGTACATAATGGGAGTGCTGTGGTGGGGCAGCACAAAAGCATCTTAATTTTGTACTAAAATAATGAAATTTATTAAGTCAAGAAAATATAGATTTAAACGCGTTGAAATATATTTATTCTCATATTTAAATGTTGAAAAGAGATTATGGGTAATTTTAAATATTATATAAAAAATAATATAATCCGATATTAATTGGATGGTGAATGTAACTTATAAATTTTCAATATAATACGTAGAAATAGAAAACTAACATAGTTATCACACTTGTGATAATATGTTTTTGCTCTAAATTTTGAAAATAGTATAATTTTAACTTAATGAATTTAATAACTATCATTTGGTCAATGCTAAAATTCTAAAAGTATAAGGATTGAAAATTACCAACTTAAAATATAAAACCAAATTCACAACTTACGATAATACATGTACTAATAACATAATTTAACCAAGAAATTAATAAACAAGATTATCCCTAGAAATAGGGCGAAGCTAGAACAATTTTTTAGGGGGGCCGGATAAAATTTTAATTTTTTATAGTCTATATTTTTATGGTTTGTAAAAGATTAAATTGAATTTTTATAATTTTAGGGGGGCCAAAGTACAATTTTACTTTTATTAATTTAAAATTTTTAAAAAATTCTAAAAACTTTTTAAGCAATTTTATATTTTAGGGAGGCCGGGCCCATGCCAATCTCCCTGCCTACGCCCTTGCCTAGAAACCTATAATAAATAGTATATACAAGCAGACTAATTATTATAAAGTACAAATTAGATAAAATTAGAGGTAGATCTTGGAACTAAGTCTTTGAGGGGCTAATAAAATTTTTAAAAAATTTAAGAGTGAAATGAGATTATTTTTTTTTAAACAATGGGGATCTAACTAAAATATTTAAAAAAATTATAAAATTAATGAGATTTTTAAAATTTGAGAGACCTAATTAAAATTTTTGAAATTTTTAAAAGAACAAAATTTTCCAAAATTTTAAGAGATGAAGAGCTCGGCGTACGTAAACTAAAATAAATTTAAATAAAACTCGTAAATAAATTACACTATGTTTTAGCTAAGATTAGTATAATATAGTGTTTTAAAATGAGATGATAGAATAAAGTAATTTGTAAATCCGTATGAAGTACATTGGATTAAACACTGTAGAGATTTAAGAATTTGTATGATCTGGTAACCATATTATAGAGAGACAAAGTACAGTGAGGAGAAGGGACCCATAGTTTCCGTACTTGATCAAGTGCTACGACCAAATTTAACGTGCTCAAAGCACTAAGCAAAACCTACTCAATTTCAATGTATTTTTATGACCCAAAATGCACCCACTCCAACCGTCTTCCTCTCTTTGCTACGTCTAATATTTACATGAAGGAAAAGAACAATGGAGAATGGAGAATTATCGCCAAGTAGAACAGCAATAGGGTTTCCTCTGGGTTTAGCCCTTCTTTTGATCTTATTATTCTGCATAAGTGCTGTCCTTCTTTGTTACCTAAACTGGCAGAAGCTTCGTGCCCTTATCCTCCGATCGTCTGATCAAGATCAGGACGATATCGAATCAGATATCGGTCGTTCACCGGACCTCGAAGTTTCATCTCCTGTCATGGTACGGTGTTTCTCTTTTTCTTTCTTTCTCTCTTTCGTATTCGTTTACTTGTAATTGTGATTGTGATTGTGCTTATGTTGGAAACAGAAGCCAAAAGGTAAAATTGTAGGGCAAAGTATGCCGGTTTTGATGCCAGGAGATAAGGTACCAAGGTTCATAGCAATGGCTTCTCCATGTGAGCCACCAAGAACGGAGACGATAACCATAACGGTACCAAAACCTCCGGCTCTTTCGGTGCCGTTTTATTACTCATGATCGTTAAAACTATCTACTCGTGTCAGGTATTACTGGTAATTGGTCATTAAATTTATGCTGATAGATTGCATATTAGACGCTGTATATAATTCACGACAGAGCAATTTTCCAACCAAAGGATATATCTATATGTTTTTTTTTTTTTTCTCAAGAAATTGTTTGTTGTAAATTCTGATTATCAAGATCATGGACAGGAATACATGTTTCTTAATGTGACAAACAAGTTGCAATTATTTAGGGTTACAAGTGTTAACGAGCTAAACTGGATTTAAGCTTAAACATTATATTAAAATATTTTATATTTATTTAAGCTTGACTTTTCGAAACATAGTTTAAAATTTTGTTTAAATTTATCTATATTTGTAATACTTAATTCAAGCTTATTTTAGAATCACTCAAATTATTTTAATTTTTAAAAATTAAATATATTATATTTAATTTAATTTTTAATTATTTTAATTATTTTATTTATTTATTAAAATTCTATATATAAACATTGTCGAAACCATTTTTTGAAATCGAATTTTTATTTTAAAAAAAAAAAAAGGAGTCGCCACCAATACTTTTTTATGAGGTGTGATCGGATCACCTCACAATTTGATCGTTTTAGTAAATAATTTTAATTTACTAAAACAACGATTTTGGTCTACAAAATTCAGGAAAACGGGTTCAGGAGTCGATTACGCACGAGGAAGGATTAGCACCCTCGGAACGCCCAAAATTTGTACCTAATTGATTAATTAATGTCTTAGTGTCGAAAGTTAAAAACTTAGAAAGAGTCTAAAATACGATCCCTCTTTGTATAAATTTTAATTTTACTTAAAAATTGCTTGAGTAAATCGAAACGTATGTTAAAGACCTTCTCATCTCGAGGTAACAAAATGTCATATCCCGTAAGTTAGGACACAACACCTCGAATCCTTGATAATAAGCTTGCCTTTTATTTTTTTATCTAAAACTCATGTATTTTTAAAAGGATGTTCGGTTATTTAGGTTCAACGAAAAAATCAAAACTCAGTAAGTCAGGGTACGACTTCTCGAATTTTCAAATACGGAACATCGCCTTATTTTAAAAATTTTCCTATTGTTTTTTTGAATAATAACAAATATAATACTTAAAAAATATGTGTATTTCTCTTTTGGGATATAATATAAAAACGACCTATTATGTTTGAATTAGCGCATGTGGTAGTAATGATGAAATAATATAAAATGGTTATATTGGGATAATATATAAAATAAATAAATAAAATTTTCCTTTTGTTTTTTGAATAATAACAAATATAATATTAAATGATGTGTATTTCTCTTATTCGGGTATAATATAAAAACTACCTATTATGTTTGAATTAGCGCATGTAGTAGTAATGATGAAATAATATAAAATGGCTATATTGGGATAATATATAAAATAAATAAATAAGTGAATGTTATAATAAAATCATTATAATTATAAAATATTAATTCGTGATATTAATAATAAAATAAATAAAGAAATAATATGCGAGATGCCTCAAGAGTAGTATAAAGATGATAAAGAAATGATAGAGTAGTAAAAATTGAAACATTAAGATATATACATATAAAAAAAGTAAAATGTAAAAAATATAACAATATTTGAATATATAAAAAAAAAGAAATAAGTGATAAATAAATAAATAATAGTAGTGAGAAAATAATACGAACAACAAATATTTAAATAAAGAAAATATAAACATTAAAATTTTAACATATATAAAGAGTATAAGATAACAAATAGATAAATAAACACAACACATAATATATATATTTATATATATATATATATATATATATAGGGTTGAAGTTAAATAATTAACTAACCAAGGGTTAGATGGCAATTTAAACAAAACTTTGGGATAGATTTTAAAATAAAGAAAGGAGAGGCGACTTGAAGGATGAAATAAACGTCAGAAGGTGAAGGGACTAGATGGAAAATTATTCCCAGTCCTCATAGTGCACCGTTTCAATGTGGACCAAAATGAAACAAAGATAGAATTATGCACCAAAATTAAAAAGAAAAAAACTAAATTGCAACGCGTCGCAAAAGCGGAAGGACCTTATGCACAAATAACCCATGCGATAGAAAACACGCGGATCGGGTCATTGGGTCTGATTCTGGATTATTGTTAAAACGACGCCGTTTTAACGCCTGAAGTGCCCAAAACGACGTTGTATTAGTCCTAGTATAAATAATAAGAAACAGAAAAAAGAAATCATTTGATGGCCCCCTTTTTTTTAAAAAAAAAAAAGATTCCTTCCTCCTTTCTTTTCTCTCTAGGTAACCCAGAATCCGGCCAGGCTCCGACAAGCCTTTGTCGTGGCTTCGCCGTGGCCGGAGAAGACTTTTCAAACTCCCTTTTTTCTAAAAAAAAATCTTTTAAAACTTAGATCTAGGATGTATTTTGAAATTTAAAAAAATAATAAAAAAGAAAAAGAAAGAGGCAAATCGCGAAGGAGAACCTTCGTCTTCGTTGCGTTTCCGACCCTCTTCAGAACCCGAATGAGTTTTATGACGTTTGGATTGCCAGAGGTTCTCGACAACAACGAAAGACGAACCGAAGGTAAAATTTTTATTATTTATTTATAAATTTATTTCAAATAAAAATAAATAAAAGAGGCACCTTTTGAAACTTTCGTTCTTTTGATTGATTTCTCTGTTTTTTATTTGATATCACGTAAAAAATTACATTGTTCCTAGCTTTTATAGCCGGATAAATACAATATATTTTTTGTTTATTACTTTTGATTGCTACTGCTTTTACTGTTCATCTACTTCATTTCTGCTTTGTCCTTTTTGCTTGTTTGCAGGCATTGACGGAGGTGAAGAAGGGGCGTTTTTGCTGTTTTCGTACATGGCAGCAGAGGAGGGGTCAAGACTTGGGGCGAAGAGCCTCGGGATGAAGCGCTGATGTGGCATGGAGGCAGCGGCGTTGGAGGCTGGATAGAGACCCTAGGGTTTCTGAAAATTTGTTTATGTTATGGGCTAGGGTTTAGGTTAATTTTTGGGCCATAGTGTATTCGGGCTTTGATATATTTTGTAAATGGACTTTAATTTTATTTATTATTTTTTGTTTTGGTTTTATTGATTTGGATGTTGTTTGGGTTGGTCAAATTGGGCTTTTGTTGGCCCGAATTAAATTGGCCTACTATAAATATCACATTTTTTAAATGTTTACATAATATATAAATATAATATAATATAATATATGAAGATTTTAGAAAATAGGTGTGGAACTTGAATGTTCGAATCCAAACTTGGCCCATATTTTCAGACATAATTTTTTATCTAAATTCTCTCAAATTTCAGTTAAAGTCTCAAACGAACAACCCGATCATGAATAGGTTTATTTACATATATTTATTTTTGTCCAAAAAATAACTATGGGTGGATAATTTTATAGCCTCATTCATCAAGGTTATGTATCATAATTATATTTTGAAGCCATATACTTATATAAAATTTGACAAATTTATATACTCATTTTCTCTCTATAATTTTTTTTCATTTTTTGAAGTTTGTATTTAAAAATGATCAAATTAATGTAAAATCAAAGTAATATTAAAGACATGGACCAAAAACATGACGACCAAGTATAAAGATTGGACTCAATTGGATGGGTTCATCATCAAGATTTTATAACAAGAAAAATGTCACAAATTAGCATATGTTGCCATAAGATTTAGGCCCACCCCAAGAACTTGTTCATAAAAAAAAACAATTATATATTTTCATGGGTCCATCAAGCCATGACCCAAAGTTCAAGTTTGAATTTCATTCGGCCCAATTTGATAATTTATTTCATTGTCCATATATTGGGAGTTTAATTGCATTTGCCCTCTTTATTCAAAAAATGAGTAAATTAGTCCCTACATATTAGATCAAAAAGTAAATTCGTTCATTTTTAAAAAAATTCATCTATTTATACTATTAAAAACTGATATGGCTGATAAAATAATTGGACAGTGACATGTGGCGTGTCACTTGTACTTCAAGTGTACAAGACTAGTGTTGTATAGTAGAAATTGATGAACTTTCTAACGGAATGATCAATTTATTATTTGATCTAACATATAGGGATTAATTTTCCCATTCTTTAAAAAGATTAGATAAAATACAATCTAACTTTTAATAAAAGAACCACTATAATAATTTTACTGAATGTAGTCAGATTGAAGTGAAAATCATTTAGATTAAAATTTAACATCTAATAAAAATGGGGCTGGTCTTTTAACTCTCTCAATTCAAGCTTTTACTTAAGTTAGCTTAAACTATAATTAAATGTTAAAATTTTAATTATGGTTGATGTTTAATTTTTATTACCACGTTTTTTTTTTAAAATTCTCAAGACAAAATCCCGAAATATCTGCTGAAATATTGGGCATCTAACTAAATTATCTTCAATGGAAAGGATTGAGAAAAAATATTACCAATATCTGTTTGAGAGAAAATTATTATTGTTTATGTCAAGGGTTTAGCTTATTATAAAATAAATACATGATTAGTTCAAAGGATTATTTTAACCATTAAATTAACTACCCCTTCAATAGATTAGCTTTAACCATTTTAATATTGGAAGGACAATTAGTGACACTAGCAAGGTTTAGGGTTTACATGTGTGTATATATAGTACAAATCAAATAAAATTAGATAACTTTAGCCACCAAAAAACTCTAATCTGACTGGTTTCGACTCGATTTGACTTGGTTTATTAGGGTTAGATTTTCATTTTTGAAAAATCAAGTTCGTGGAGGGTCAAATTGGGTGAATTTTAAAAAAAATCGGGTCGGGTCGGATCGGATCGGGTTTGAGATAAATCTGTCCTGCCTATCTCGAGATATTTACAAAAATGTGATTAATATATATTTATATTAAGTTTTTGATTTCAATAAATAAAAATATATAAATATATATTAAGTTTTAAGGATAAACTAAAAATAATAATTTTATTTGCTTCAAAATAAAAAATAAAACAATTAAATTAATTTTGGGTCGAGTCAGATCTCTTATTGAATTTCAGGTTCGAGTTTGAGATAATTTTTTTTTCCTTTAAGAGTTGGAGTGGAGTCAAGGTTAAGACGAATTCATCAAGGTTCGGGTTGGAGTCGGGGTGGGCAAAAATCCACCCCGCCTCGTTGCCATCCCCAAATAACCCAAATTAAGGAAACTCACATTATAGGATTTAATAACAAAAAAACAAAGTAACATGTGAATAAAAAAAGGGAAAAATCTTTCATATATATATATATAAAACTACTCTTAATTTTTTTAACCCTTAAATAGGAGTATAAACATGTTTCAGTAAGCTCAAATTTATATTATCTTATATTAACGATAATGTTGATGCCAGACGAACTAAGACTTAATTGACCACATATATATAAGTTTAGTTACATGACTTTATGATGATGATGTGGCAATGAGGTGGAGCACATCATAAACTAAAATATTTGAGATAACTACGAAGTTCATTGGTTGATTTGGGTTTATGTGCGATATTAACATATTTTCGTTATTTTGATTAGATTGTTAGTCATCCATTATTTTGAAATTAAACTATTATTTAATATAATATTACTCTTTTATATTAAAAATACGAATATGATTTATGTATGCTTAAGCTCGATTGATTCAAAATATAAACATCAAAAATTGACTAAATTTATCCATATTTATAAATGGTTAACCTAAATTGTTTTAAGCTTGTACATATTATTTTTAAATTTAAAAGAATAAGTTTATATTATTTTTAATTTAACATTTAATAATTTTATATATATTCATTTATTAAAATTTTAATAAAATAATATATTACATACTTAAAAAAATATATTTGGTTGGGCTGTGATTAGGCCTTTGAATGTGTAACATCCTTCACCTGTCCCAATGTACAATACAAGTGATGATTTAAATAAATTAATACGTTGTGAAATGGTCGTTTTTATGAATAAATTTTGAGTTCAAGTCTAAAAATTTCTAGTAGCACCTTCCATCCGTACCGTGCATCGGGACAGGTGAGGAATATTTTAAATAAACTTTTTTTTTGTCCAATGTCATGTTTTGCATTTAATATTTTTGTTCAAATCTTTTTAAGTTTCGAGCATTTCTTTCAACTTTAACAAGTAGTCCAACTCTTGAACCATGTATCATGAATTAAGGTTTTCTTTTCAGTGAAAAGAAATCTTGGTTCACGTTAAATCTCCGAGTTTCCTAAACACTCTCTATCCCTTCTCCTTATAAAACAAATATTTTTTTTAAACTAAAATATTAGCAAATTATTTTATTTAAAACACAATTTTGTTCTATTCCCTCTACTATGTTGAAATTATAGTTTTAATCCCTCTTTTTAATTTCATATAATTTAATCTCTCTATTTTTACAATATTAATAGTATGTCTAAATTGATGGTACAATTAATTGATATCGTTAATGTGATAATGTGAAAATTTTAAACCAATTTTAACCATTCAATAGACATGTAAATTTATTATTTGTTAAACACAATTAATTATGTTTTCACTCAACCTTGATTGTTAAACAAATAACAGTTAAAAGATTTCACGTCATAACTTTAATGAAAAAAACTAACAGTGCTTTTAATTTGGATCTAGTAATAAAATTTATAAAATTAAAGATACGAAATTATGCCAAATTAAATTATACGGATTAAATCTTAATTTTAACATAATAGAAGGACTAAGATCAAATTAAGCCAAGTTAAAAAGAATTCCTGTCCTTGTCGTCCCACTCCCACAAAATCACATATCAACACGCGTGCCACCATCATCATCAAACCTCCCTTGGAACCGTAAGGGGTCCCACATCGTTCATATTTCATTCACTTCCACTAACAAGCATCCTTGTTTTCTGATTGGTACGTGTATTAAACGTACTGACAAAAAGCGCGTAGAAGATTATGAGAGAGAAAAGCAGTGAAGGAAGGAAGTTATATGTCGCGCTCTTTAGCCGGCAATCCAAAATGAATTTTTAAAAAAAATAAAATAATAAAGCAGCTTTTTTCTTTGTCCCCCAAACACATCATATCGCTTCAATCTGTTTCTCTTTGTCCCCCTCTTTAATTAATTTTCTATACTTCTGTTTAATGGTCTAATTATGGTTTTAGTCCTTCTACTATGATGAAATTTAAGATGTAATTTTTTTTCTTTTTAATTTGACACAGCTTGATCCTTCTACTTGTTATTAGTATATCCAAATTGATAACATTGTTTGTTGTTACTATTAAAGTGAAAACGTGAATTTTTCAACTGTTATCTACTAACACAATTACAGTCGAATGAAAATAAAATCAATCCTGTTCAACTAGTGCTAAATTTGTGTCGTCTGAATATTTAAGAGGATAAATCTCAAAACTATACATAAATTTTGATTCAATGTGTAATGTTATACGTGAACTTAGATTTTGTGAAATTTTTATTTGATTTAATTTTATAAATCACTAACACGATTATCAATGTAACACCATTTTACACGTACATATTGCATACACAAATAATTATATTTATTTTATTTAAATGTGTAAAGTTAAATCAAAATCAAAATTTCATATATATAATTATATCAAATCAAAGTTTATATATTAAATCAATACTTTAAATCATTTTAATTTATTATGTCGAATAAATAAATAAACGTTTTAATTTTATTTGGATTGATGTATACTTTGCCCTTAAACTTCGCCACTTCTATTTAGTAGGTATTTTTAAAAATCTAAGTGGTACTCTAAACTTAGATCCTGTCACGTACTTTAATAACTTTGTTATAATACCGTCAGAATGTGATGATGTGGCAACGTCAACCAATAATACGATGACATGTAACAATATTATGTTATGACATGTGACAAGCACTAATAAAAAATTAAAAATAGATCTTTAAAATATATGATTATTTCATGTTCAAAATAAATCGAACAAATGAATATCTAAATTCAAATGAATCTAGATGTTATTTTATCCAAATTCATTCCGTACATTTTTTTTTATATTTTTATATATTTTAATAAAAATTTTAATTGTACAATGTTCCTAAAATCTCAAAAAATTTAAAAATCATGAATTTATAATTTATGAATAGTAAGAATTAAAAGGTTTCTTAAATATTTTCTCAAAACTCATGATAATTTATTAAAATAAAAAATCAACCAATATCTCTTAAAAGTAAAAATAAAATTTATTGAAGCAAAACAAATAAGAAAACATATTAGGTGAATTAAACTTACAAATAAATTATATGTTTAGTGTATAAAAAGAGTGAGGAATAAGAAGAAAAGATTCATGCAAAATGAAGCAAAAGTTGAGGGTTTTATTGAAGATGAAAGCAACTTTTTTAAAGATGAAAATTATGGTTATATTTTAAGGCTAGCCCTTGTATTTGTCAATTTCTACAAATTTTGCTCAAAATTAATCTTATTATTTTCGAGTTGTTCTTTTCAGCCCATCCTTTAACTAATTTTACCACTAACTCTATTTAAAAATCAGATATAATCACAAATTTATTTATCAACCCTTTCAACTTCTGTCAATTTAGCTTCTTACTCTTCTTATTTGCTTTAATTATAAAAATTATAAATTTAAAAATATAAAAAAATTCTCAAACATGTTAACAAATTAAAGATGGAAAAAAACTAAATAATATTTTTATAAGATTTTTAAAACACCCATAAAATTAAAACCTATAATTCACCGCTATGGTACACTATACACACATACACAATGTCCAGTGAGATTATCTAAATAAAAATTGAGTCAATTTTATGGATGAATATCCTCTTAAGGATCAGAACAATCACGAGAGTGATTATATACATCTTAAGTAAAAGAAAAATGTTGAATACAATAACAAAAGCTGTCAATTACCATCAAATTCTATCATTTGCTACTTTGTATGGTGTGCTAAGGAGTTAACAGTTAGGTACAACAGTTACATATTCTTTTATAAATAGCTATAGAGACTATTGTAAAGATATCATCTTTGCATTAGTATATTTTTCTTTATTTATGTTTAGTGTGTATCTTGATATGATATCAAAGTTAGTCGTCTTCTGCTGACCGAAGTTGCTCAGGCTTCAGAGCTGATGTTAATTCTACGATATCGATAATTGAAAATCTTTCATCACTAGTTACTGAAAATGTTTCATCTGGTAATGTTCTCTCTTCTTTTGAATATCTATTATCTTCCAATAACTTGAAGGAGCAAATCTAGGTTCGAGTTTTTAAATTTTCACCAATATCATTGGGTGTTATAATGTAGTTATTAAAAGTGGCTAACTAATTTGGTGTCACTCAATTTAATAATACAGAGTTAATATGTATTTTACCATTCAACTTATCCACTTATACCTAGTAAGTACCTAAACTATTTTTAGACTTAATACCTCAATTTGGATTCCCCCACACATATTGGTACTTCCACAATAATTCCATTAAAATTTGTTGACGTAGAATTGGCAGCTAATAGAAAGACAACATGTGGCAATCCCATATAATGATATGTGGCAAACCCTAATAAAAATATTTATAAAATATATAAATTTATAAAATTAATTTATATTAAGAATGAACTTGGACAAATATATTTATAACATTAATTTCAACCAAAACATCATTTGCTCGTAACATTAATTTTAATAAATATATTTGTTATATAATTTCTTTCACCTACATTGCGAGTGTGTCATAATTTAGTATATTTATAAAAATTATTTTAGTAATATTTTTTTTAATATCTCTTATTTCCGCTATTCTGAAAATATTCTAAACACGTATATAGGGTTAATTTAGTTTATTCCACTATTTTTCTAGGGTAAACGACATCGGTAGTTACCAAATTATGAGTAGGTTTTTTTTGTCACTCAACTATGAAAAGTTACAAAATGATCACTCAATTATTCAATTTTTTTAGTCATCCACCGTTAAATAGCTAATGGAAAGATGACATGGCAACTTTTAAAATTGGCATAATAACAAATCTAGCCCTCAACATTTACACATCGTGCCAATTTAGTATTTTTTTTAAAAAAAATAGCCCTCAATCTTTACACATGACCTAATTTTATCATATTTTTTACATGAAAATATCAATTGATACATAATTTGTAAATTAGAAATAAAACAAAATTATATATATTTTAAAAATTTTGTTTATTATTAAATTGAACAATCCTTAAATACATTGCTTTTCTTATACTTCACATTACTAATAACTTCATATCTCTCATTGATATTAATTCTATTTTTTTTTTTTTTGTTAGCTTGAGCTGACTGCCATTGATGAAACAAATCAATTTTTTTTAAGTTGTTAGACTTACACTTGGGTTGAATTAGCAAAGCGAGTATTTTTTTTTCAAGCAATTGAATTGGCTATTTTTTAAAATTTAGGTCATTTTGTTTCTTGTTGTTCATTTTTCCGTTGAGTCAAATGTATATGAACAACATCAGAAAGGGTCACAAAGAATAGCAAAAATGCAAAAATGATTAAATTACAAAATGTGTAAATGTTGATACTATCAATTTTTTAGAATCAAGACTAAGTTGGCACAATGTATAATTGTTGAGAGTTAAAATTGTTATTATGCTAATTTTAAAAGTAACCACGTCAAATTTCCTTTAGTAATTTAATAGTTGGAGACCAAAAAAAATTGAATAGTTGGATAACCATTTGTAAATTTTTTTAATTAACAAATATTATTTTAATAATTAGATGTCTGCCAGTATAATATATGCAGGATGTGCCTCGCATTTATTAGATACTCTACAGGAACTATAACGCCCCAAATTTTGTAAGTTTTGAGTTGTTGGATCTTGACAAGTAATTGGACTTGGTTCTATGGCTAAGGGTTGTGTTGATTTTGGAGGAATTTGGTTTTGTTAGGTGATACTCATGAAGCACGGGGTTCGCCTGGGGTGTAATTGTTAACTAATTGCGAGATTTGGGGAAAGGAATTGAATGTTAATTTTGGGGATTGTTTGTTGATATGTGTTTTACCAAAATCCACATTTTGGTGTTAATACTCGGTATTAACCAATGAGTTTTCTTGATGATTTTTAGGCTTAGGAGTTCTTGTTCTTGAACCTATATCGAATCAAAATCAAGTGTGTGTTTTTAACTCAAAACCATTATGAAAGAATATGAAAAATCTGGAAAAAAAAAAAAAGACAAAGGAAATACAAAAAATCTTTAAGAAAACACAAAGGAAAAAAGAATACGTCTGGACCAAAGTATGAGGTGTTACAAAGACGTTCGACGATTTCCCGAAGAAAAGGTAAAACAGATGCGATGTCGTAATGACATGATGAAACTCCAAACGAACGTGACGGCAACGTCGTGACAAGCTTGCATAGGACCTCGTGATGATTTCTTCAAGTTATGCAGCCGCGTTTGAGACTTCAAGTAGGACTGCTTCTCCCAGTTGAACTTTGATTATTCCAGAGATATTTTAGTATGATTAGAACTCAAATCTAAGTCTATTTAAAGGGTCATTGTATCCCTATTTTGAGAGGCCAATCAACAAGGGTTTTTCTTTGAGGGTTACAAAATGCAGTCGCATATGAGTTTTGGTGAGAGTTTTGTGGTAATTATGTAAAGTATTTTGTACCTCTTTTGTGATAAGATTTAGGGTTTTGTTAATCGATTTGCTCTTTGAGATTTTGAGCTTTGTATTCAGGGTTTTAGATAATGTACAGTTTGTACATTTAGGTTTATTTTTTTCATATTGTACTATCGTTTGTTTACTTGTTTAGTGAAAAGCCGATACCTCATTTGCCGTGATTTTTCCTTCTTTGAGGGTTTTCTATGTAAAATATTTATGTTCATTTCTTTCTACTTTTACTATCTCGTTGTTTATATGGGTCGAGCCACAACAGTATACCTATTTTTCTATTACACCTAATTATTCTTTTTATAAATATATAATTAATTATAAACTAGATTCACCTCAAACAATTAAGAATATTAAAAAAAAAACATAGTTAGAATAATGAAAAACAGTAGAAGTATTTAAGATGTTTAAATTTTAATAAACAATTACCATTACAAAACTTAATTTTTATAAAATTAAATTTTTACCCATTTTAAATTCTAGTAATAATGAAAATCTTGAGGAGTAATTAAATACATACCCCTTTAGGTGAAACCGATGTCCCACAAGCATGTGAAAATGGTAGGTGGGATCCAATAGGGGTCTCATTCATGTGAGTGAAAGAGTCTAAGTTTTTGTGAATTATGAGATTAAAGTTGGGAAATATTTGCAATGCAACACTAACACATGGCCATTGAGGGCACAAATGGAGAAAGGAATCTTCATTTTGTTAAAATAGAAACAAGTTTGAGCAATGAGACATATGAGCCTTTGAGTGGGGTGGTTCAATTTCTTATATGTAGCTAAACATATGACAATTTCATTTTTTTCCCTTCTCGTTATAACTTTGAATTTTTGGATTTCTTTCCCCCTTGGTAAAATTTCTTTAAATGTATAAATACAAATATATTATGATATTTAAAGGAAAAAAAAAAGCATCATCATTGTGTGTGGCTTTGAGTAGACTTGTCTCTTAAGAGTTTTGTTAATTCCTTATGATTATTTTATGAATAGAATGATCAAATTCCGTAACCGATTTTAAAATATTCGTTCGAAATTTAAAAGGATTTGAACAATAATATTAGATTTAAAAGATGGGATTAGGTTTCAATACTAGATTGGGCTCGAACTTAAACATTCAAGGCTTTGATCGGACTTATTTTTTAATTTTTTAATATATTATGCTATGCTATTTTTATATATTATATAATTTATAACATAGAAAAATAAAATCTATAATAATATATTATATTATAATGTAAATATTTAAAAATGTTAAGTTATGTATATATAATTTTAATAAATAAAAATATTTAATATTAAATTAAAAAAATGAGCTAGCCTAAAATGTGTTTGAGTTATCCATTTACAAAATTTTAAGTTTATATTTCAAGTAGGATCAAGCTTTGACAAGTATATTTTGTGCTAATACCATACTTAAGCTTGACCCGAACCTAATCTTACCTGACCCATAAACACATCTAATTGCCATGTGTTATTTTGTGTTTTTATATAAAGACATAACAATATCCTAATTCACTTGTATAATTTTTTATTCAATTAACAATATATAGAATAATTACATTTTTAATAATTCAAATTATGAATTATAAATGATATTATTATAAAAATATGATAGTTAATTTTAGTTCCTATCACAAATTTGATCTCTATATTACATCGTGATAAATTTAGGGTATGTTTGGAAAGTCATTCAATAGTTGAATTTGAGAATAACGCTTGAAATTATTTATGACATGTTTTGGTAACAATCGTAATTAGTGGATCTCATTAAATTGAGTATAATTAGAGCACCCGAATTACACTCTCCAATTATTAAGAGAGGGGTTGAGACTTAGAGGAATTACTTAGGCAATTAGCGATGATAACTTTCAAAAAATTTTAATTATATTTTATTGATAAAAAACAAAATTACCAAACATGATATAAGAATTGAGATACAGATTACACTTGTCAATCAAACATATCTAAGGAATTGAAATTTCTTATAATTACCGAGGTAGTAATTATTATCTTAATAATTACACTTTTTTGAATCGCTATGTGTCGTCCAAACACACACTTAGGCTATTGTGTTAAAAATCACGTTAATTTAGAGTGTGTTTGATAAATTATTAAAATTTTTATTTCAATATATTTAATTCTTAAATATATTTAATAACAATAATAAGTTTTCACTTAATTCAAAATTTTTAACAAAAAAGCGTTGAGTGGAATAAGTAGGTAGGTAGCTACTTTTTAAATATTACGCTAAAAAAAGAGTTTGGGCAAAAAAAAGTATGTTTAAAATATGAATCAAATTTGAGTTTATATATTAAAGCTTAAAGTCAATTTATTTTATATTGTATAAAAATAAATTAAAAAGTAATATGAAATCGCCTAAACAAATTTGTGTAATAACTATTTATAAATATTGACTGATTTAAAAGAAATTAAGACTCGTATTTTAGATTGAACCAAGCTTAGAAATCTATATGATATTATCTATATCTACAATATTATTTAAACATTTAATGAGTTGGTGTTACGAGTCAATTATATATCAACTCGATTGAGAAATGATTAAAGAAACATTACTTATACAAAGTAAATTATATTATTATGAGTGAATTTTTGTCTTTTAAAGATATTTTCATATAAAATTAATAAAGTAAGATCTAAATCTAAAACACATTAATTTTAACATGTTCAACTTTTCCATTTTAACAATGATTTTCTCTGAAATTTTGTATAAACTTTATATATATATATATATATCTTTATATATTTTCTTTTCACTTACATTATGAATGTGTTATAATCTAGATCATGTATATGTTTTTGGTTTTTTTTCCAAATATACTCTTTATTATTAAGTGGATCAATTTAGTCTCTATACTACTAAAAAGAATCAAATCAGTTCAAATTGTAACATAGCTAAAATTGATTGTATAAAAATATCTTGAAAATTATTTTTAATTGCGTTTAATTTCAAACAAAATATTTTATTTACAACATAATAAAAACTTTAAAAATATTAATTATGTTAAACAATAAACGATAGTTTTCAAACAGGAAATGCTAATTATATCCCAATTAGACTTTATTGATTCTTTTTTAATAGTATAAGGATTAAAAATTGATTCATTTAATAGTAAAAGGATTAATTTGATAAATTTTGAAATCCGTTAGGCATGGTTGATTGGGGGTAACATGGTCTAATCGGACCTATCTTCAACTCAATTCTAGTGGGAAACGACTGTGATCCTAGTTTTTGATTGATGGGATGTCGTTGTGAAAAGACAATTTTGCCCATTGATTTGTTCCAAGCTCAACCAATTTAGCTTTGAAAGTTTAAAATTGTGTTTGCAGAATTGATCCTAGCTTTGCATATTACAATTTTTTTTAATTATATTTATAATTTACAATCACATGTAAAATTATTAAATTTAGGTAATATTTCACAACAATTTAGCCCAATTATTAGTTATTAAAGCTAAGCTAGTGTTAAATTTAGCTTGAAGCAACTAGAAGTGAGGGTGGGCACAAGACAAGGTGGGGTCACTTGATTGATCTGCCCACTACTTATGATCAATATCTTATGGGGAACATCATAATGAAAGAGATGACATTTTCCCTCAATCCATACATGATTAAACCTTCCATCAATTGCTTTCTTTATATTTTGATATAATGAGGTTTGTATTTTATAGATTGATAGTAAATTACTTATTTAATTTTTATGTTTATTTAGGATTTTTCGGAAGAAATTTTGAAATATCGTTTATTGAGTAGAATAATTAGTTTTCATTATTAGAATAATTAATTTAATTGGGTAATGGTAGTAAACCTTAATGTTTATCACTGACTTGGAAATCAACGTAATTTACATGCATAGAAATAGAAATTCAACAATTTAAGTTGATGTTTTACAAACAAACATATTAACTTTTCGAGTTTTTATAAAATACGATGATTAAAATGATCTCTATCATATTTAGTATTTTAAATAAACAAAACTTTAGTATAATTGACAAACATTAGAATCTCGATTTTAAAGGCTTAAATTTAAGTCTCATCATTTACGACCCTACCCTATGCATAATGCTAGTAATTTTTTTAAAAATTTTGTTAGAATGCACGCTAATGAAAATTTGGGCAAACGGAAGGTCAAACCCCTCATCAATGATCCATCACAGAGGAAAAAGATCAACGGCAATCAACAGTCAATAACCATTTATATGCGGTTCCTCGACATATTCGGCGGACAACTAAAATAAAAAGACAAAATGTAAATTACACTCAAAGTTATTAAATTATTAATAAATTTATATTTTAATTACTTAATTTTTTTTCGTGAAATAATTTTGAACATCAACCAAAAGCTGTTAAAATTGCTACTCTATAGCCTTTTTTTTTTACACACCACCTGCATACCAATCGAAAACTCTCATTCCACTTTTCTTTTATAGTTATTTTCTTTTCTATAAAATAACTTTAAACGCCATGAGTTTGCGAACCAAAATTCAAATAGTTATCTTCTTCGATCTTCGATATTGGTGTCAGATTGACTTAAATCTAATATATATTTTTTTACTCGTCGATAAGTATTAATCCACCTTACCGATCATTAAATTATCTATTGGAGCTCACTAACTGAACTTAAAAAACTTAACAATCTAGTAACTTAATTAATAACTTTCAAATAGTTAATAACTTAAATAAAATTTTTGAATAATTTAGTAACTATTTTATAATTTTTCATAATTAAGGACTAAAATGGAGTGAAAATTACCCAAAAAAGAATTAAAAAATTGAGCTAAAAGCAGGGCAGAAGGATATATATATATATATATAGATTGGTGAGACAAAAGTAAATTTATTTTATAATTTTTAAAGTTTTGTTTGAGTTTTAAAAGCATAGAGTTTCACATCCAACAGCAAATAAGCTTTTGTTACTTTGTGACGAATGGAGGGTCCTTAGCTTTCTCTTTTAAATTAAAAAAAAAAAAATCACACATAAAAATATTTAAAAAAATTAAACTTCGAACAAATTTCAAAGATTTTGATTTTCTTCTGCAATTTTTCATCCACCAATTGAATCAGGTATCTTTGTAATTTGTTCTTATCCTCATTTTTCTTTTCTTTTTTTACTCTCTGTTTCTAAGAGAAAATTTGTGTTGGGCTCTTTCTTTCTTGTTAGCTGGTGTTTGTTTCCTGAGAAAGCTAAAAAAAAATGCAGGAATCTTTTGTTCTTAGTTAAGCTTTAAAAGCTGAAAGTTTAAATTCCAGTTCTTTCTCACCGTTTTTCTCAGCAACTTAACTTGTTACAACCCTACAAAGCTTCTTTAATGTAGTACTATCATTTCTTCTTTTAAAAAAAAAAAAAACTCTTTTGCTCTTATTTCCCCTTTTGGCGCGTGCGCACGGTTTAGTGTTCTAATTTAATTTATTTTTTTCATGCATTTTACAGTTGTCAACTATTAATACAAATTCGAAATCTTTATATATTTTATGGTGTAATTTATGCTTCTTTTAGTTACAAGAATGCTTGAAATTTCTTCAGCTTTAATGGTTTAAGTCCATTCTTTTACATTTGTCTTTATGATCTTAACTATTTCACTGGATTTTGGTAAAAGAAAAAAAGAAGAAGGTATTTAATGATAAGTTTCACTGTGTTTAAGGCTATATTTGAAAGTTTTTGTTGTTTAATTTGATTGGAGATAGTCAATAGTTAATCATAAGTTTCACTGTGTTTGTATATATGCAGCGTTTGGTTCAAATGATTGTTTCATAAACTTTGTTTCTCTTTAAAATGAGCAGGTTGTGACGTATCGAGGGTGTTTATTATTTGTTGTTTTTTTATAATTACTGATGTCTCCGCCGCTGCTTGGCGTGGAGGAGGAAGGGGTTCAGAGCAATGTTACTTTACTCGGTTCTTCAGGCTCAATGGAAATTGTGTGCCAGAATAGTGCTGAATTGAAGGAACGGAACTACATGGGCTTGTCTGATTGTTCTTCAGTGGATAGCTCTGTTTTTTCCCCTCCTTCCGAGGAAAGAAAGGCTAGTTTGAATCTAAAGGCGACTGAGCTTAGGCTCGGACTTCCTGGATTGCAGTCGCCTGAAAGAAATCCAGAGCTTTGCTTGTTAAGTTCTTCTCAGCTTGATGAGAAGCCGCTTTTCCCTTTGCATCCTTCAAGTGATGGTCACTGCTTTGCATCACAGAAGAATGTTGTTTCAGGGAATAAAAGAGGGTTCTCTGATGCAATGGATGGGTTCTCAGAGGTAAGAATTGTTGCTATTGATGAATTGCGAGACTAATGTTAATGAGTTTAACATGGAAAGTTCTTAATCTTTGTTGCAGGGCAAGTTTCTTTCTGATTCAAAAGTTGATGTTATGCTGTCACCTAGGCCTTCTTCAAACTTCGGGGCTCAACCAATGAAAGCTAAAGAAATCACGAGCCAAAACTTGGTGCATGACAGGCCTCATGCTGCTGACAAGACCAGGTTTAATCCCAATGCATCTGCAAACAATAACAGTGGAGCACCTGCTAACAAGTAAGTATGGGTTTTTGTAATAAAATTTTGGGGCATAACCATGAGAAGATTATCTGATCCTTTCCATTTGCAGGGCACAGGTTGT
This sequence comes from Gossypium rotundifolium, assembly GCA_025506655.1. Lineage (NCBI taxonomy): Eukaryota > Viridiplantae > Streptophyta > Magnoliopsida > Malvales > Malvaceae > Gossypium > Gossypium rotundifolium. Next base: position 199,557,236 of record CP106727.1, read on the forward strand.
AGGTTGGCCACCTATCAGATCATTTAGGAAGAACTCATTGGCCTCGGCTTCGAAGAACACTGATGAAGTCGACGGGAAGGCAGGGCCTGGTGCTTTGTTTGTGAAGGTTAGCATGGATGGTGCTCCGTATTTGAGGAAAGTAGACTTGAAAAACTACACTAAATATCAGGAGCTGTCTTCTGCACTTGAGAAGATGTTCAGCTGTTTTACCATAGGTGAGCTATTATACATGTACTTCATAAGCTGCTCTTATTCATACTACTTTGTTTGCATCGATCCAGTTACTGCTATATAACTATGAATTTCAGGTCAGTATGGATCTCATGGAACCTCGGGCAGGGAGCTGCTGAGCGAAAGCAAGCTCAAGGATCTACTTCATGGATCAGAATATGTTCTTACTTACGAGGATAAAGATGGTGACTGGATGCTCGTGGGTGATGTTCCATGGGAGTAAGCTCTAATCCTTCCCTTTTTATATCGTTGCTTTTCATTTTGTGCTTCTTTCCAGTTTGATTATTATGTTTTTCCATATCTAGCTATTAAGTCATGGTTAAAGAATGTATGTTTCAACATTTAGCAAAATGCCAGTCATTTACTGGGTATGGTATACAGATTGCAGTGAAAGAAGTGGAATCTTCTAAAGCAAGGTGTGAAACGAATTTTGTTTTGCTATTAAGCTTTCTGATCTGTCTTGAACACTAAAAAAAATTGCTAAGAGCTTATTAGAATCTGTAAGATATACAAATAAGATCGGGGCGCAAACTATTTATATTATGGTATCTATCAGATTTTCATGGAAGTTCTTGAAAAACGGGATGGACCCCTTGTTCCTTAGCACCTGTGAAAATTGCGTAATAATGTTGAGCATGCATGGAAACATTGGCTTGACCACTAATTTGTCTGTTTATTTCTTTCACTTCATTTGGCAGTTCCTTACCAGAATATTGGTGTATATATATGATTCAGCTTATTAGTTTTTAATTTAGTACTCAAATAATGGCTGTTCACTGTACCCAAAGTTTGTACTTGTTTCAGGATGTTCACTGACACCTGCAAAAGGTTGAGGATCATGAAAAGCTCTGATGCCATTGGACTCGGTAAATACTTTTATATGGTTATTATCCTTTAACTTAGTGTCATGGCATGAGCTAGTAAGGAACCAGTTTCAATAATTTACATCTTGTTCCAATGAAATGTTTAACATACATGTTCACAGTATGAGAAATCTCCTACGCGTATTTGTCTAAACTTATAAATTGGACATCTAAGGGTCCAAACCATCACAAGAAGCTCAAAACAAATGCATAGAAATAATGCCGTTTTAATTTTATTTTGCCCCTTCAGGATAAGTAAATACTACTATCTAAAGTTATTACAACAGATTGCTGGATCACCAAGTGCTATTACTTTTCATTAAGAAGTCTGCCAGAATCACTGCTTCACCAAGTTTGACTAAATGGTCTCTCAATTCTGAAAAGGGCCATCATTTGTCATAACAAGCAAAGCATAAACTGTGCTCAGTCATCTTACTATGAGGGCTGGCAAGAAGAGCTTTATGATGCCTGTTCATGTTAACTGTTGTCCATACCTATAAATTTTGTTGCTTACATGGAGCTTTTTGTTTTTGTGAGCAGCTCCGAGGGCCATGGAAAAATGCAGGAACCGGAACTAGCTACCATCATACATGATCTTTTCCCACACACCGAAGATTATTATTCTGAAAGAGATGACATAATGCTGGAGTGGGTAGGAGATCATCATGTAAGCCTGTTTTTGTTCTACTGAAAAAAGTCGTATCCAGTGCGTACGGCTACTGCTATAAGCAAGAACTAGAAATTCCCATTGTAGGCACAACCATTTGTCGGTGTTTGTAGTGAATAAACCTGTTAGTCTACATTAAGTTATAAAACCTTCCTAGTCCTAGCGTTTGTGAGTAACTTTAAGATTCTGTCAGTCATGAGTCCAAACGAGTCCCTGTTTCAAAGCATGATCTTTTTAGTTTGTAAAGTGCATTGCTTGTTGAACTTTTATAGTGCGTGTTTGAATGATGAGAGACCTCGACATATTATCTATACAGTGTGACTTGCTTGCATGTTTTTTTGTCCTGTAGTTACATGGAGTCCCGACTCGACCCGGATCTTAATATAAACATGGTTTTCTGAGTATGCTGCTATACTCAGCTGAATTAAACCCCATCAAAAGAAGATCCGGGAAGTGGTCGGGGCCAAAGGAAATATTGAATTAATTTCAGCATTCATTATGCATTGGATATCAAAGACTGGTATATAAACAATAGAGATAATGGCAGCACTTAAGATATGGTTGTCGGGAAGTAGCCCTATCAAAGCATGTGAGACACTGCATCATTGTTGTGGTCTGCTCAGAATAAACAACGTAAAAATAGGGGGGAGTGGGGACTAAGGTGAAGGCTAAGTACATATTGTTTGCCATTGATGGTATTTGGCCTTGAGAAAAGAGCTGCCGGTGCCACATTGTCTTTATTATCAGATCAGATTGTCCTTTTTACTCTATATTTTACACGGTTTCACTAGTTACAACACTTTCACCCTATGCACGTGGATTTTGGTTATATCTATGTTAATCTATGCTATTATAAACTTTTTTTTATTGCTACAAAGTCAAGTTACAAATCGGGAATAAGGATTACATTAACAGAGTTTAAACCTTATCATTAGGGTGTTACATTAACGGGTTTGAATCTTGATATTTATAAGGTATTGATAATGATATTTAAATGAGGTGAAAATACTATGAAGGTTTTTATACTAGGAGTCAGATTATATTTTGTTCACTTTATTAAAAAATGGGTAAATTCATCTTTATACATTATATTTAAAAGCAAGTTGTTATTTTCATTAAAATTTTTCATTTATTTGTGTTGTTAAAATTGACATGTACATATTTCGTGTTGACATATAGAGATTAATGTTTAATTGTAGAAATGAATGTAATTTTTCGAAGGATTAGGTTACTAAATTGCTCATTTTGTGAGTAGATAGGATAAAATACAATTCGATCTCTAATACAAAAATTTTCATAATACTTTTACCCAATTATGATATTTGAGGTGCTAACAATAAATCTTAATCTTTTATTACTCAACACGAAAACTTAAATAAAAATATTTAAGTATTTTAGTTTAATGTTTAATAAATAACCAATTATTAAAACATATTAATGAATTTTTAATTTAATTTAAAATTCTTGAAATTCTAATCCAAATTAATCAGGTATTAATTTAAAAATAAACTCAGATTTTAATAAGGTATTTTAATGTTTAATTTCAATGAAATTTTCAATATTTAATAATTTAAATGTGTTTGATAATTATTTTAATCTTTTATTTAATATAATTATTTTTAAAAATGTTGAATAAGATAAGTAGGTAGATAGTTAAAAAATTGAAATAAATTACTTTTTAGAAAAAATATTTAAATTAACATATTTATCTTTTATCTAAAACTATCTAAAATAGTATAAAATATTATATTAATAAGATTAAAATTAAAAATAAATAATCATTTATAAATCAATATTTATTTTTATCAAACAATTTAATTATATTTAGTACTTATATTTATTAATTTACCAAATAATTTTTCAATATAAATTCAACACTTAAAAATTTAATAATGAAAATTCAAAATTTAATTTTCAGCATTTAAAATTTTAATTTATCAAACTCACTTAATTACTATAATGGTGACATTAAGTATTATATTTGCATCATCAAAATCAATGATAAGATATGTAGTTGGGTTTAAATGAAATTGTGATCGCAAATAAGAATAGATAATGACCATTGTTAGAGTTGTGTAGCTCAAGTTCTTGTTAAAATAAAATACAAGTGGTAAAATGGGAGGATCTACAAGGCTAAAGGTCGAGGGCTACACAAGTGAAATCAGTATGGAAGTTTATTTCTTCTATTTGATATTTGATTAATAATGTGTTTTTAACCTTATTGCATTACGTTTACTAGACTTTGATTAGAATAAGATTTTTAAACTATAAATAGACGTATTTTTCTCTCTTCTTGTATCATTTAAATTCGACATAGTAAATTTTCTTATCTTCTGCTCATGATTTTTTCCCGAAAGTATTTCTACGTAGTTCTTTTTTTTTTTATTAAATGCCATTATCGACGTTCAATTTCTCACAACCATTAAGAATCATTAAGTAAAAGCAAACAAAATATTATAATTTGCATTATTTAGTTGGCATGAATGTAAAATTGTAAGCACATAAAATGAAGTTGCAACGTGGTGAGTTCGAGTAAAATTTCACAGACATAGAAAGTCTCTCAACAAGGCTTCACAGATATAAGAAATTTCTAAACTGTGGATGTTAGTAACACTTTCAAATTGAATAACAATAAAAGGAAAGTAAAAAAAAAAAAAAAAAGAAAAGAAAATAGGTTAGTATTATGAAATGGAGGTCCTTGAAAAATAAAGGACAAAATTCACTGTAATGTTGTTTTTGAAATACCAAAAAGGAGTTGAGTTTGTAAACCTAAAAAAAAGTTCATTCATTTGGACAAAAAGAAAAACAAAAAGCTGTGAAAAGGTAAAGGATGCAAAGCACCTTTTGTATTGGGCCAACTTAGTTGGAGAAGAGAGGTAATGAGCTTTCTGTCAACTCTCATACATTTTCCTCTACTTTTACAAATTCTCTTCCCCCTTACATCATTTGCATAGGAAATTGAATAACTGGTTGTTTTTACAGCTTTTATTACGACAATTTCTATCATTCTTATTAATCAAATTATTTAAATTTATCCGAAAATGAGATTTTGTCGAAAAATAATCGGTATTATTATGCACTCAATTAATTAAATCGTGATAATTGATTTAACTAGTTGATGATAAAAAGAGAGTTCTTCGTTTGATCTCATCAATAGTTGATAGAACTTCGTTGTACACTTTTTATTATTATCTTGAAGTTAAGAATAATTTGAATCATACGGATCACATAGTAAAAGATCTCATCGTAATTGATACTCGGTAAAAGCTTATTATATTTATAGTTAAAAAACCTCTTCAGTCCATCTCAATTTCGATATTGAGTAAATTGGTCCTTCTAAGAAAATTAGAGTAATTTAATACTTGTTTATTTTAAAAGTGAGCAACTAAGGACAATTAATCACAGCATTAATATTTTTCATCAATTTTACATAAATTTAACTAGTAGAATAACAAATTTAGCTCTCATAATTTACAAATTCTATTAATTTGGTCATGATTTAACTAATTTAGCCCACAATATTTTTGTAAATGTTGAGGGTAAATTTATTGAAATTTTAAAATCAAGACCAAATTAACAAATATGTAAACATCGAGGGTTAAATTTGTTATTATATCAATTAAAATTATGCATAATTAACAAAAAATATTAACATCGTGATAAATTATCCTTAAATGAGATTAGTTTTTTATATTTTGGAGCAAACCCTTTTCTCATATTTTTGAATGATTTATGAACTATTGGGATTCACCCCACCAAGATAATTATTTGCCTTTTCTCTCTTTTTCTTTGGTTTACAGCCTAACATAGGACAGCTCCAATGCTAAAAAAAAAAAAAAAACAGCCTTTTTGCTGGATTGGGTCATCTTTTTCTTTATTTCTTTTAATCATGTAATGCTAAAACTAGTAATTTTTTTTTTCTCTTCAGCAGGCATTAAACTTAAAAAGACTTCAATATTTAGTCAAAATCCTCATTCATTGCATAACTTGACCATTTTATACACATCTTTTGATTAAAAAAAAATAAAGCTTGTGGGGAATGAAAGCCAAAGAGCAATGATGGTGCAATTTTGTCTTACACACCAAAACTACAAAAATGTATTTGGTCCTAACTACCATACAAAGAATAATTCTGAAACTTCACATCTTTTGAACATTGTATTATTGGTCCCTTTTCTTTTTGCTTATATTCATTACCTTTCACCTTTACCTACTAACTTTTCAGAATAATGTATTTGTCCTTTTGGCACTTTGTAATATCCACTCTCATTGACCTTTTTTTTTTATCATCTAATAATTATGTAGTTTGCTGATAGTCTTTTGAGGAGGAACGCTATTGGAACATGAGGGATGTCGGAGTTTGTACTTCGAGGAGCGTTCGAAATTTCAAAGGAAAGTCGATGCCAAAGTTTTAAATTTATCGTTTACAAATGAATTGAGATAATTTTCTTGACTTCACATGAATTAACCATTATTTTTATTGCATGAATCTAATTGTGATAAAAGTATTATGGAGATCTTTATACTATAGTTCAGATTACATTTTGTCCTATTTATTTTTAAAAAAAAAGGATAAATTAACCTCTGTACCTTAGATCAAAGAGTAAATTAATTCTTTTTGTTAAAATTTTATCTATTTCTACTGTTCAAAACCAATGTGACTAACAGAATAATCAGATTATTACACATAGAGTGCCACAAGTACTTCATGCTCATTTACGGAGACTAGTTTTTAATAGTAAAAATAGATAAAAATTTTAACAAAACGACTAGTTTACTCTTTTATATAACGTATAGAGACTAATTTGCCCAATTTTTAATAGAGGAGATGGAATACAATTTGACTCTTAATACAAGAGCTCCATGATATTAATACTGATAAATTCTATAATAATAAAAACACCCATGAACAATTGTTAGTTAATAAAAATTTGATTTTTTTAAGCAAATTTTTAACTTTGAGTCTTGTAGATAAAAAGAAGTAATTTTAAAAAATTTTATTTTCTATTTAGAGACCTGACTTAACTCGACTTCAAATTTAATAGAAATTCAACGTGAATAGAGGATATTGAAAGGACTAAAATAACATGACCTGCCTCCATATCTTTGCCCATTCCATCGATGGATACTATCTTCCTGAAATATTGGCAGATGACTGAGAGATTGCAGAAGATATATAACAGCAAAGAATGGCAAAGATAAAAAGCACCCATTTTATGCTAGTAAAGATGCCAACAAAAAATTGTAAAAGAAATTTAAAAAGTAAAGCATATGACATTGATGAAAGTTTGGTTTTAGTGCATAATTTTATAATCCCATATCCATTTATCCTCTGCTTTTTTATCATGTTGAAAAATTTTAGTCCAAAACCATCTCCCCATCTCCACCCATCCATTATTTTTCAAAGAATTCAAAATTATACATAAATTTTAATTTAATATGTAATATAATAGATCAATTTTAATTTAGTGTACATGAAACAATTATTTTAATATATTAATAACGATATTAATAATATATGAATTAAGATAAAATCTAAATTTCATGTATATATATAATCTAATAAAATCAAAATTTATATTCAATAATTTTGATGGAATTTTCTAGTCAAACAAGTTATTGAAAGTGGGGTTTTATGTAGTTTAATACCCTAAATGAAAGTTGAAGTGGTTAGCAAAGTTCATTAAACAATGATATATTAGGGCAAATTCTTGGTTTGTTTTAATTCCCCCCCCCCCCCCCACTACCAAATTCCATAATGCCTGCTTTGACTCTTAACGCACAATAAACAATAATGTAAGCCATCTGATAATGTCCAAATTCCATTCAATTTCAACTCTATCCATTAGCTTTGGGACTGCAACTTTCAGACATGACATTTTGTAGAACAATAATGGAACAGGGTTAGTCATAAATATAGTTAAGACAGTGATCCAAGAAAAACCAAGAACATGGTTAACAGTTGCTACTGCTGAATTAAAAACAATCCCACATGATTTGTTCAAAGTATTATTGTTTTGGTATAATTTTATGATGTATTCAAGTTTGTAAACGGGAAATTGAAACCCCCACTGCTCAGACTTTAGATAGTGACAAATTCAAAGGTTACTGTTAGAAGATTGGAAACGCAAGCACTAAAAGACGAATTAAAAACAATGAAAAATAATAAGTGGAAATACATACTAGCCTGGTTACATCAACTAAAGCAACTTTTCAAGCATGCAACCAACCACATTCCAAGATAGATATTCAATAGTCACATCCAATCTTCACTTGTTCACCTCGCATATGGGGTATTCTCGTAGTGCTATTTTTTTCCTATAAGACTTAAATCCGACACATTGTTTAAGGGATAAGTATTGAAGTCGTTATTAGTTGATCTGTTAATAAGATAATATAGGGTAAAAGTATCATAAAAGTTTTTGTATTGGAAGTCAGATGACATTTTACGTCCACTTAAAAAATGAGTAAATCAGTCTTTATATGTTAGATTAAAGAGTAAATTAATCTTTTATGTTAAAATTTTTATCCATTTTTACTAAAAAAAATTGGCTTAGTTGATAGAATAATTAGACAATTACACATGACATGCCATGTGTACCTCATGCTAGTATACATAGACTAGTTTTTAATAGAAAAAATAGATGATCTAACGTATAGAAACTAATTTTTTTATTTTTTTTAGTAAAGACAAAATATAATTTAACTTTTAATGTAAGAATCTCTATAATACTTTTACTGATAATATAGATTAGTATTTGAGTTCTAAGGGCACACTTACTTGTCCCTTATGACTTTATAAACTTAATAATTAGGGCATAATTTTTATTGGATGTAGACAACTTTTTAACTTCAAGATTATGACAACATGCATATCAAAAAACATGAACTACCCAAAAAGTTTGAATAGCCGAAAGGAAAAGGGGTTTTGAGTTTTGGATTTATTGATTTAAGAAACTGAAGTAGCTAGAACTCCCATTACAGGCATGTTAAAGTAAGAAAATGTGTTTAAAGTGTTCTTTTTATGGCAATCTAGGCACCTCCCTTTCCCATGTTAGGCTAAGGGTTACATCTATTTGGCTAAGTAGCTAAAAGGGGAATCAGCAGAGTTTTAGACACAAAGTTTATTACTACTATTTTTTAGAATTCGGCCCCCCATTAACTGAACCACGTCTTGGTTTGCCTGCCAAATGGGCCAAGGAGATACAAAAATGATGGGATTTTAAGCAAATAAGCTCATGACAGTTGTGAATCATGAGTGAAAACTGCAAAGCTCGATAAAGATGTATGATGATGATGATGATAGAGTAGTTGTAAATCGAAGAAATGTTATTAGTATTTATGTATGCTAAAATATTCGCTTCTTAAGGTAAATGTGACCTCTCGAAAATCGTGTTAATAAAAATTAGGTTAATGAATTGAGAATGATCACGTATTATTTTTAAATAAATATAATAAGGGTTGTATCAAGAAAATTAAATTATTACAGTGATTAAGTATTAGTTATGTGTGTTTGAGATCTTATATTAAAATTCTTTTATTTAAATTTTTATTGTTTTTATCCCAACCTCTATCTTCAACATATAACTTATCTATTATTTTTGCTCAATTGTTGATAAAATAAATATATTAGTTCAGTGGTAAAGTTTAACTTATTTAAAGGTCTTGTGTGTGCAAAGTGTGCCACCAATTGGGTCAATTTCAAATTCTAATTAAACTGTTAAGTAAATAGAAAATCTGATAGTTTTGGATTATTTTTTTTTGAGATAATCCCTCCCAAAAACCTCTCCCACTTTCCTACTCTCACTCAATTTGTCGTCCCAAACTTCTTTCCCATTCCCTTTCACGTTTTGTTTCTTTCCTTTTTGTTCTTCCAATCTTTCTTTTCCTTCCATGTGTTTGCATTTGTGGTGCTGTCAATTTTGTGCTATTGTCTGTGGGGTGTTTTCAAGCGAGTTGATCGTAATTTAATCTTGGTGTAAGTATTGTTATACCCCCTTCTTCCGGTAATAAGGTTTTTAATTTTCCTTATGCATAGTTGACAATTTTGTTGTGTTATGTTCCCCATTTGTAATCACATTGGTTTTTCTAGGTGAGGATGGCGAGACATCTAATCCTTCGGTGATCTAGATTCTGTTCAAAGTTACTGTTTCTTTCAAGGGTAAATGGTCTATGCCGTATTTAAGGCTGAATCTCGATGTTAAGGTCGAATAGTCAGTGCTTGTAGTCGAATTAGTGACTTGGAAATTAGCATTTCATTGATAATTCTCACGTTTTAAATGTCCTTTTGGTTCTGGAATCCTCGTTGTTGTGTTGTTATCAAAAAACGACCTGATGTGTATTTTCTGCCCTGAAAAACAATGAACGACGCGAAGTCGAAAAGCATATTATCAACGCCACATGGGCTCGTGGGCCCATTTTTTGTAAAATTTAATTAGGGTCGTATTCAAATTAGCACAATCAGAGTGCCATTTTCCTTACAAAAGCTCAAATGTTTCATGAGAGAACAAAACCCATTAATGTTCGGTATTATTTTGTTCGTGATATTATTGTTAATGGTGATATTGTTGTGAGTAAAATTAGTACTCATAAAAATCCTGCAAATATAATGACGAAGTTACTTCCTATAACCAAGTTTGAGCATTGCTTAGACTTGGTTAGTGTTCATTGTTGAAATTAAACCCTTAAGGGGTTTTATGGAAGAGATGGAGGACTTTTCGTTGAGAGTTTGTGATGAAGAACTTGTTCATTGAGAATCTGTGTCAAGGTGGAGATTGTTAAAATTAAGTAACCCAAATTCTTATTTAAGTAAAATACTGTGGTAAAATAAAATAAAATAAAAATTCCTATAGAACTACACTTCTTTTATTTTATTTTAGAATAAGGTTTTTTAAACTTTATTAAACTCCATCTATTTGATATTGATTAGAATAAGGTGTTTCAATCTTACTACACTCATATTAGAATATAACTTTGTAGGGCCCAATTTTAGCCCAGAGCCCACACCAATACCAAAAATAAAATAAAAAATATATTGAATAAAGTCTAAATAGTCCAAAATATAGCAGCCCAATTATAATAGGCCCAAAATCGAAGCCCAAACCAAACACCTAAACCCTAGCCCAAACTTTTAGCCCAAAACCTAAAGCATTTTTGGGAAAACCCTAGCACCACCCCGTTTGCACCGTTATCAGCAAGTGCCTCGCGCGTTGGACGCCACCACCCTGCAACTTGCACCACTCCACCATGCCACATCAGAGACGTGCTCGATCACGCACCTGCAAAATAGGGAAATCAGTTGTAAAAAAAGGCTATAAAGCTGAAACAAAATAGTGTAAAAAGGGGGATTTGGGGGGAGAGAAAAAAGGGCAATACAGATTTATTTTACACACATTTTCAAATACACAAAGGAGAATACAGAAAATATTCGCAAAAGGTCTCATGTATTTTCTTTATTTTTTTTCTTTTTTTCTTACTTTTCGAAACTGTTCTTTGTTTTTTAAAGCTTTCTTTTTTTTTTTTTTTATATAAAGGTTACAATATATACATATAAAAAAAAGAGAAGAAAAAACTAACTTTCAGAAATTTGGCGGGCTTGCCGATGGGTAGGTACAGCGGTGGTTCGCTGGAAGCCTTGGCCGGATTAGGGGAGAAAGAGAGAGTTGAGAGAGAAATTTTAGTTTTTTAAAAAGAAGAGAAAAAAATGAATTTTTCTAAAACAATTTTGGCTTATATAGTCATCCAAAACGGCGTCATTTTGGCTAGGGTCCTAAAACCCTAAAACGACGTCATTTTGCCCTGGCCCGACCCGATCCGACCCATTCCGGCCTAGGATTCGCGCGTTTTTCATTGGAAGGGCTAATTGCGCTTTTAACCCTTCCGCTTTTTTATGGTTTTATAATTAAGCTTATTTTATTTTTAATTTCGCCCGATAATTCATTTCGATTTTCAATTGGGTCCCCCTTGCTGCTGCGCGTTTTGGAGGGAAGGAATATTTTCCCATTTAGTCCCTCCCAGTTATTCGCGCATTCAAATAGGTTCCCTTTTTTATTTTTTTTAAATTCGCCCCAAATTTTGATTTTAAATTCAATTTTGTCCTCTTTTAGCTTTTTGTGATTTTTGATATATTTTTATTCGCCATTATTTTTTATTTTAGATTTTTATTTTATTTCTATTTATTATTTTATCATTTATTTATTATTATTATCTATCATTATTATTTATTTATTATTATTATTATTAGTTCTAATATTGTCACTATTATGTTAATATTAATACTCTTTTCATTTTACTATTTTGTATTATCATTTTCATTTATATTATTAGTTTAATATTATTATTACCTTTTTATGATTAACTTCATTATTATTACTATATTCATTAGTATTATTAGTATTATTTTATTATTATCATATATATATATATATATTATCCATACTAAATAGTTTTTTATTCTATATATATATATTATTAATTTCATGTTATTTTGTGTATATATTTTCTTCTAAATTTATTTATGTACATATATTCTTTAAACCTATTATATAATTTTTCTTTTAAAGTCTTTATTTTATTATATAGTTTTGTTTATTTCAAACATTTTTATATATTGTTACTTGTATATATTTTTATAATAAGTTTTTTTTTCATTTCATATACGTTGTTTATTTGGATTGATATGTATTATTTTTTCTGTGCAATATTAGTACCATGTATTTTTATTTCATGCTCGATATTATGATTGCGTGGTTCTTATTATTACATTACGGTTTAAACTCTAACGTTTTGCCTGATATTGGTCATTTCACTTTTATCCCAAACAAATCGAATAAATGCATTCTCAGTCAATTTTATAATCGCTTATTGAAGAGCTTTTGAAAACAATGCAATGTTTCGTGTTTGGAAGTTCGAGAAATTGTGTCCTAATTTACTGGGTTTCGATTTTTCGTTTGTCCAAATGACTAAATATCCTTTTAAAACTTTGACCATGTTTTCTTAACTTCAAAAATAAGGCAATATTTCGTGTTTGGTAATTCGAGGAATCGTGCCCTAACGTGCTGGGTTTCGATTTTTTTCGTTTGGCCAAATTACAGAATACCCTTTTTAAATTTGCAATGCGTGAATTTTGGAAATCATGAAATGATCTTGGTGTCAAGGGTTTGAAACGTCGTATCCTAACGTGCTGGATGTGATGTTTCATTCTTTAGGAACAAGAAAATTTCGATATTCAATTCGAATTATCCAAACATTTTCTAAAGGATTCGTATTTTAAAATCTCTTTCAATTTTCGATATTAGGACATTAATCAATCAATAATGTACCAATTTTAGGCGTTGCGAGGGTGTTAATCCTTCCTCGTGCGTAACCAACTCCCAGACCTATTTTCTTAAGATTCGTAGACCAAAATGTTTTATAAGGTGACCCAATCGCACTTCAAAAAAGATTGGTGGCAACTCCATGTTTTTAAAGCCGGCCCGTTTTCCAAAAAAAATAGTTTCGACAGGCTTTACAAGCTTATAAATAGACATAGTCTATTCCTTTTGTAATTAATTCGAATTCGACATAGTGACTTTTCTTCTCCTCTACCCGTGGTTTTTTCGAAAGGGCTTCCACTTAAAATTTTTGTGTTCTTTATTTTTATTTCTCTTTTCTTTGTGATATATTTGTCATTACCGATGTTATATTTTTCACACTAAGCTTAAAATCTATCAATTTAACACCTAAAACTTTCAATTCTTGACTATGAAAACTTTCAAAACTTTAATATTTTTACAAATTAGTATATAGACTAGCTAGATTAAGTTCACAGGATCTCAAAAACATAAAAATAACAAGAAAATAACTAAGGACTTAGTTGAGCTTTAAAGCTAAAAGCTTAACCCTAAAAGAAATGTTGTCTCCCTTTTTTTCTTATTTCTTGTTCGTTTTGTGCCAAAGAAAAGTATGACAACATTTCATTTATTGTCTTTTATACTATGTTTATCTTGTAATTAACTTTAACTAAGCTAATTAATTTTAATTATTGTTTAATTAACTTTCCATTACACCACCGTCCGCTATAATGAATTCTATCATGGTCTAATTACAATTTTAGACCTTTGGCTAATTGCAATTTAGGTCCTCAAGCTATTTTCTAATTAAAAATCTATAGCGATTGAATTTTATGATTTAACCCCAGGACCCCAATTAAACACAATTTGAACTAAATGATGAAAAATTATCATGTCCGGTTCCTTTGGGGGATGGATCTAGAAAAATTCACCTATCCTAATAAGAAAAAAACCTGACTTGAACGATCCTGTATTAAGAGCTAAATTAGCTAAAGGTATGGGTCATAATTATTATGGGGAACCCGCATGGCCCAATGATCTTTTATATATTTTTTCAGTAGTAATTCTCGGTACTATTGCTTGTAACGTGGGCTTAGCGGTTCTAGAACCTTCAATGATTGGTGAACCCATGGATCCATTTGTAACTCCTTTGGAAATATTACGAATGGTATTTCTTTTCAGATTTTGAATACTTCATACGATTACCTAACAAGTTATTGGGTGTTCTTTTAATGGTTTGATCTTGTGGGATTATTAATGAGACCGTTTTGAAAATGTTAATAAATTCCAAAATCCATTTCGTCGTCCAGTAACGACAACCGTTTTTTTGATCTTATCCAAAATTCAATTCATCTATATAATATCTCCGTAAATATTTAATAATAAATATTTAAGAACTTGGTTTACAGAAACAAGATCTTGAAACTGTATTTTTCGACACTACTAACTTTTGGGTCGTTACATTTTTAAATCGCCAAGTCAACATTCAAGTATTTTGTTTCTATGGTTTCCGCGTTGAAACGACAAATATAGTCTCTTAATGGCTCACTTTCCTTTTGCTTGATAACGATAAGTTTTGCAAGGGTTTTGTAAGTGGTTTTGTTGGCGAGGAAATGGATAAAGAACTGGAGTGCCAACTTCTCAAGGCTTAAAAAAGTGACAGTTAGAAGGGTCCAATACCACACACTTATGTGTCACCTTGATGTCATAGAGAAGACTCTGCATTTGAGTGCGTCAAAGGCACCCAAGATTTTTATGTAGTTATTATATTGGCAAAGGTGGTCCATGGGATCTTTTGTAAAGGAGTGAGGCATTTGTTTTGTAACAATTTCTGAAGCAAGGGGGTTTTAAAATAAAAAGCCCATTCTACATCATAAAGCTTTGTTTTTTGAAGATACTACATCTATCTTTTCAAAGTTTTTACTTATCCCCTGAAAGGGGCATTTTGGTTTAAGGGGCCATCGCTTGGGACCGATACTCTTTGTGATTTCTCTGACTAGCATGTTCTCTCTTTTCTATTTGCATTGGTGGCCCGACTTCGAGAAGGCATCATCTTTTTGTCTTAACAATTGTTGGATGTGGGGTGGGTTTTGCTTTGCCTTAAGCTCTTGGATAACTTGAGTGTACAAAGCCCAATTATTACCCGACCCAATTACTAAAATAAACCCAATTACTAAAATAAACCCAATTACTAAAATGAACCCAATTACATGCCCAAAATAAAAACCAAACCCAAAATAAAAAAACAAACCCAATTGAACCCAAACCTACGGGGCCCAACAGGCCCACTTTCCTCTTTTCAGCAAGCTAGGGTTTCTGAGAACCCTAGCGCCGCAACCCTAGCCACCAACCCCCTCGACCCATCGACCCGACACCTTGAACCTACCCTCTGCAGCAACTTTTGCCCGTCGCCTACGCCACCTGCTCCATCCGCTCCCCACGCCCTGCAAAAGACAAGACAACACACAGAGGCAGCAAACAACAGATAAGAGAAACACATATTTCGGCTATAAAGGGGCCGAAAACAACTTTGTAAAAGGATGGTTTTTTTTCTCTGGAAATCAATAAGAAAAAGAACAGAAGATTCAAGCAAAAAGTTTTTTTTTATCATTTTTCTTTTCGAAATATACCAAAAAAGGGGAAACTTCAAGGCATAAAAAAAAAAAAGAAAGCAGATCCGAAGCAAAAAAAGAAACGCAAAGATTCGTCCGAAATAAAAAAAGAACAGAAAAGGTGATTTCTTTTTTCGAAAGATCGTTTTATTTATGCACGATCTTGTTATTAAACTATATATAGTTTTTAAAAAATAAAAAAACAAGTTTTTACCTTTTCCTACCACCAGTGGGTGGTGGTAGAACTCAAGCTGCCATGGCCGTGACTATGGAATCCCGAAATGCACCCCTCCCCTTCTCCTGCAGAGAAAAATGGGAGAGAAAAGAAATTTTTTTTTTTTTAAATGAGCATCAGAAATTTTTTTTCAGGATTTTGGCCTTTAAATAGGCCTCCAAAACGACGTCGTTTTGGGCAGGCCTCTTAAGCCCCAAAACGACGTCGTTTTGACGTGACCCGATCCGACCGACCCGACCCGCCTAGGATCCGCGTGTTTTGCCGAAAAAATGGTCTATTTGCGCCCGCGGTCCCTCCGCATTTTTATAATTTTGCAATTAAGACTTTGTAATTTAAATTTAGCCCAATAATTTAACCAGATTCACAATTAAGTCCTCCCTGCTGCTGTGCGTTTTGACAAAAGGGATTAATTACTGTTTTGGTCCCCCCTCCTTTCACGCGTATTCCAAATGGTCCCTTTTCTTTCCTTTTATTTCAAATTAACCCCAAAATTTTTATCTTTAATGCAAATTAATCCTGATTTAATTATTGTGCAAATTTTTTAGTTTTTTTTGTTAATTGTATTAATATTGTTATTATCATTATTATATTTTGATATTTTATTGTTAATACATCTCACTAACTTTATTATTATTATTTTTATTATTTATTTTGATTGCATTTTCATTATTATTTGATTCTATTACTATTATTTATTATAACATGTTATTATTTGTTATTTTGGTTGTACTTCCACTATTATTTGTTCATATTACTATTATCTATTATGACAATTGTACATGCTATTATTTTATTTATTTACTAATATTATGATTGAGACGATCATTTTATTATTATTATTGTTATTATCTATTTTTGCTATTACCTTGTCCGTATTGTTACTCCCATTTTATTATTTTTATATGCATATATTTTTATATATATTATTTCATGTATTAATTGCAACAATTATTCTTTTACATATTATCATCATTATTTTATTTCAAGTATCATCACTATTATTTTGTCATTGTTATTTCTTATTTTATTTATTTAGTTATTTATTCATTTTTTT
This sequence comes from Gossypium rotundifolium, assembly GCA_025506655.1. Taxonomy (NCBI): domain Eukaryota; kingdom Viridiplantae; phylum Streptophyta; class Magnoliopsida; order Malvales; family Malvaceae; genus Gossypium; species Gossypium rotundifolium. The sequence goes on from CP106727.1 coordinate 199,574,228, forward strand.
ACTACTTGGTATTATCATTATTATTATTATTATTATTTGTATTTTTATTTATAACATTCACATCCATATTTGTTCTCTTGGTTTTGTACAATATTTTTGAACAAAGTATCATTTGTAAGATTATCGTATTTCATCTAAAAAATTTTCAAAATGAGGCAATGTTTCGGTATTTAGAAACTCGAGAAATAGTGCCCTAACGTGCTGGGTTGCGATTTTTCGTTTGACTAAATATCTTAACATCCCTTTTACGAAGTTTTGAGAATCACGAGATGACTTTGATTACGAGAGATTAAAACATCGTGTCCTAACGTACTGGATGTGATGTTTATATCTTTTCGAGACAAAGAAATTTCGAATTTTGACTCAAACCTTTTCTTAAAATTCAATCCCATACGATGCATTTTGAAAAGTCATTACACTCTGTTCAAAGATTTTTAAAATAAAGGCAATGTTTTGTATTTAGGAATTCGGGAAATAGTGCCCTAACGTGCTGGGTTGCGATTTTTCGTTTGACTAAATAACTAAACATCCTTTTTGATAAACTTCGTAAAACTATGAGATAGCTTTGATTACGAAGGTTTAGAGCATCATGTCCTAACGTGCTGGATGTGATGTTCGTATCCTCTCGGAGCAAAGAAATCTCAAAATTATGGCCCTAATTATCCAAACATTTTTAAAGGATCTGTATCTTAAAACCTTTTAAAATTTTCGACACTAAGACTCTAATCAATCATTTTGGTACCAATTTTGGGCGTGTCGAGTGCTAACCCTTCCTCGTGTGAATCAGACTCCGGACCGACTTTTAAAACTTGCGGACCGAAAACACTGTTTTAGTAAAGCAAAATGTTTTATTAAAATAAAGGTGATCCGATCACACCAAATAATGGTCGGTGGCGACTCCCGTTTCATTTCTATTTTCAAAACCCAACGTCAAACCCGTTTTGTTTTTTCAAAAAAGGTTACGACAACAAGCGACTCTTTCGGGATGTGACTTAGAGAGTCAAGCCATAAATTGATCATTTTCTGTCTTTTGTCGGAAGTTTGAAAGCTCGATTTGAAAATTACAATCCTTTTATTACGTGTTGTTTCAATTTCGGCATTGCATTGCATGACCGTTGTGGTCACACCTTTAGGTGAGAGTGAGAAACTACTCCTTCGTGAGGTTTTCACCTCCGTGCGGGATAGTGGATCACTTTGGGATACATCCGTACCTATGTCTTCGTGAGATTTTCATCTCAAATGCGACCATAGGAAATGTATCCCCGAATCTGAACTTCGGTCTATATGAGCCTATAATGGGTGAAGATCGAGGAATCTGCTGGTTTAGGTACCCCTCCTTAGAACCAAACCTCATATAGTAAGCCCTAAAGAACCCACCCTAGGTAAAGCCATGCCAAACCCTAGTGGTTAACAAATTAGGTACTTTTATTCTTTGCCTATTATGTATGAAATACTGATTTGCTTTACTTTTATTTTTGCATGGCATATTCATCAAAAAGGTGTTGATTCACGTTCAATTGCCCAAATAGATAGCTTTGTCATGGAAAGGGGGTTTCTTGATAGAGTGGAGGACAATGCGGCCGTCCGGATATGGGCCGAGACTGTGCAGCAAGAAAAAGGCGATAGTCTTACAGAAGGGCACGTATCAGAATTATGGGACTTCACGCGTATCAGTGTCACCCAAAACAATCTTCAAGAGATGAAAGAGATATGGGGTCAGTGGGATCATGAGATCAAGCAATTATTCTACTGTCATTACGGAGATCTGTCATATCTGCTCGACATCAAGGTAGACCAGCACCTATTTCGAGCTATAACCCAATTTTGGAACCCCGCTTATAGCTGTTTTACTTTCGGGAAAGTGGATCTAGTGCCTACTATAGAAGAATACACAGCTTTACTTCGTTGCCCAAAAATTCAAGCCGACAAAGTTTATACGAGACCTGTTAACGTTCCCACCTTCTTAAAAAAGCTGATGAATATTACGGGAATGAGTGAGCAGTGGGTTACGGCACGGATAAAACAAAAAAAGATTGCAAGTGTATTCCCTGGAGAAATTTAAGGGACTTGATCATAGCACACCCGGATGTGAAGAAAAGGGTTGACATCTTTGCCTTGAGCATTTATGGATTGATTATTTTCCCTAAAGCTCTAGGGCATATAGATGAGGCGGTCTCAGATCTATTCGACAGGTTGGATAGAAGAGTCACACCGTTCTCGTAATTACGGCGAAACTTTCGTGTCTCTGGCGCGTCAAGAAAAGCGGGCGAAGGAAGATTTCTGGGTTGTGCCTGACTCTTGCTAGTATGGTTCAACATCATTTTGGAAGGCGGAGATAGCACCGGTCGAATCTTCTCCAAGATTATTCCCGCTAAAGGAATTAGTAGCTACACCAAGGCGAGATGATCTTACGGAAGAAAAATGGATAACGATTACGCAAAACCTACAAGAGGAAGGCGTGGAATGGAAAGCTCCTTTGATGATCCCCGATGAGATCTGTGTCGATGTGGAAATTTTGGTGGGTTCCTCTATGGGGTATGGGAGCCGTCGGATATGCTCCCTCCTTGTGTTGAGACAGTCTGATTAAGATAGTTTATACCCGCAACACAAGGTCTAATTCAGTGTGAATTTGAATACAAAGGGGATCATTGTAAGAAAAGAGTTCGTGAAATAGCAAGCGCTTGGAGTCAGACTCATAGAATGAAAAGGTTTGCCACAAACCCGATGACAACTCCCGAATACGACCGATGGAGGAACCAGAGAATCAACGACAACATTCTCACACCAGGCCAGGAAGACGCTCGATCAATGGAGGAACACCTACAGGTAATCCCATCAGAGCTCGAAATCATTAAACAAGATTTTGAGAAAAGGAATGCGAAATTGGGGAAAAGGATAGAACGGTTAGAAGAAGAGAAGATGCAGCTGGGTTTGGACGTTGACATTCAGAAGCTAGAGGCCGAAAAATTGAGAAAAGGGAAAAATAAAGCTGAGGAAGATTTGGACAGTTTGAAGACAGACTATAAGAAGCTGCGAAGGTCAATGAAGCTTCGTTGGATTAGGAAAAACATCAGAGCAATGGGGTCAAGAACTCGAGAGAGGAAAAAATAGAGTTAGCCAATGGGAGCGAGAACTTGAGATACTCAAGCTCGAGAAGATACTCGAAAAGAAGTCCGCAAAACCCAAAGCGAGAAAGAGGATTAAAGGCTCGAGTGGCAGAATTGGAAAAATCCTTGTATCAGTATCGTAGCCGCAACTCTGCAGTTGAATTAAAAGCTAGCCTGAGTAAAATTGAAGAAATGAAAGCGAGAATCGAAGAGCTAGAGTCTGCTTTACATGGTTGTGAGCTACGGGTGGAACTGCTGGAAGTCAATGAGGAACGTTGGAAGCAACAACTTCATCACTCCCAAAATCAAGTCAGGGATCGGGATTACATCATGGGGGAAGTCGTGGCACAAGTGCGAGAGGTCGCGGAGCATTTGCAAACCTTAGGAGTCCAAGCTGATGTACTAAGTTTATTTTATGAATCAAAGTCAGAACAAGGACAAGAGTTAGCTAGGCTTCTTGAGGAAGTCAAGGCCTTAAGCATTAGGGCGAGGCCTTATATGTAATCCATTCTATGTAAAGAAACTTGTTTTCTAGAGAAGTTATTCTAATGGAAATTGAATCAGAATTAATGCCTTTTTTGCATACATTTCATGCATTAGAATTACATTGCATCATGTGCATTAAATCTTACACAAGAACCTTAAATTGTGACAGTTACCCTGGAACATCGCTACAATACGCGAGGTAAAACTAAAATTATGGATCAAAGGATAGAAAGACTAGAGCAAATGCAAAGGGAAATACAAGATCAGATGCAAGAACGATTAACCAAAATGCAGCAAGATATGATAGAACGGATGCAAGAATCCCAAAACAACATGATAAGTCAGCTGGCGCAACTATTGGCCAATGAACGAGGAAAGGGCGCCGCTGCTAGCTCAAGGAATAATGACGACCCTGTTTACCCTCCTGGATTTACCCCGCCAAATACCCAAGCACCACCAGAAATATGCCCCCAAAGGGCGCTGTTGTTATCAAAGCCACAGTGCGAGTTGAGGCCAGTAATGCGGTAAGACTTCCGATTGGTTCGAGCACTAATCCCGGAGAAGGTCCGACTAACCCTATAGTCCCCGACTTCGATGAAATGGCTGAAATGGATAAGGCAAAAGCGAACCTTCCCAAACAACTCGAGGATCATTGCAAATGGTTAGAAGAGAAGTTTAAGGAAATAGAGACTGCTGACCATCGCTATGGGGTGGACGCTAAAGACTTGAGCCTAGTCCCAGATCTCGTACTTCCTCCAAAATTCAAGACCCCAGATTTTGAAAAATATAACGGGACCAGTTGCCCCGAAACGCACATCACAATGTTCTGTCGACGGATGGCGGGACATGTTAACAACGATCAACTGCTGATTCACTATTTTCAAGCAGTCTGGCTAGGTCCATGACCAAATGGTACAATCGGCTCGGTAGTACCAGATCAAGTCATGGAAGGACCTAGCACAGCCTTCACGAAACAATCTGGCACATAGTTGATATAACGCTGATCGAATCACGCTCCAAAACATGGAGAAGAAGCCAAGCGAAAGTTTGAGCAATATGCCCAATGATGGAGGAAGTAGCCACACAAGTTCAACCACCGCTTTTGGAAAAAGAGATCGCCATGCTTTTTATTAATACCACGAAGGCCCTTTCATAACCCATATGATAGGAGTACAACTAAAACTTTCTTGATATAGTAATGGCGGAAATGATCGAGCATGCTATAAGGGTGGCAAAATCGAGACAGGAGAAAGCACCGGAAAGTCGCTCCTAAGAAGAAAGACAGTGAGGTAAATAATGTGAGTACATATAATAGAGGATACCGAAGGCGATCGCGATTAATCACCAAAAGCGATTCTGATAGGGCAACTAGGGCTGAAGAAGGCAGAATCGGAACTAGATCAAATTCGAAGGATCCAATTCACGCCGATTCGATAACGCATAAAAGAGTTATACCGATTTTATTCAATGAGCACATCGTGTCCCGTTTTATTTACAACCATTGTAGCCCCCATACCCTAAGTGGTACGACTCAAGCGCTCAATCGATTACCACGCAGGATAGAGGGCATTCGATGAAGAATTGCCTCGCCTTCAAAAAAATAGTCGAGAGGCTAATCAAAATGGGTGTTATAGCGCTTGATGACTTGGTAAGAAAGGGAACCCATTGCCTAATCATGAGGAAAAAGGGTGAAGCGATCGGTGAATAGATTGTGAGAAAGATCAGAGAGACGTCACCAAGTAAAGACCCCATTGCGAATAGTCCGGAAGGAAATGGTAAAAGAGGATTGATAGAGTCGATTCTACAGAATCAAAATCTGAATTGTTGCAAATTCTATAAGGCGAGGGGCACGAGATCCAAGAATGTCTTGAGTTTAAAATTTTGGTGCAAGGCCTCATGGACAACAAAGAGTGGAGTTTTATGAAGAAGGAGTGGAGGAAGAGGAAATATGCGCGACGAGGAAGAATTGACAAAACACGGAGTTAGTTACGAGAATTATCATTTCATGAACACAAAGGGCGAGTCTGTGGAAGATCGAAAATCACAATTCAGAAACCTACTTCCTTTCCCTACCAAGATAGTAAAAGGGTACCTTGGAATTATAATTGCAATGTGACAACACCAGGAGCGCAAGGTTCCACTAGCATTTCGGAGGAAGTCAAGAACGAAGGTTCCTATACGTGAAGTGAAAAGCGTTATGATCCTGAAAACAGGAGAACGGGAGCGGCAAAACTGAAGATTGTGTCGATTGGGTAGGAAAAAGAACCCGAAGCCGTTGTCAATGAGCCCGTAAAAGAGGAAGAGGCTAAAGAGTTCTTAAAATTCTTGAAACACAGCGAATATAGTGTGGTGGAGCAACTGCACAATCAACCAGCCCGTATCTACGTGTTAGCACTACTTAAGCTCAAGTGCATCATGAAGCATTAATGAAATCTTGAATGAGACCTATGTTACTAAAGATATATCCGTCAATAAGTTGGATCGTCGGTTAGTAACATAAGCTACCGATAATTTCATCTACTTCAGCGATGACGAAATCCCACCGGGAGGTATGGGGTCAGCAAAGGCATTACACATAACTACCCGTTGCAAGGGATACACCTTGCCAAGTGTGCTAATAGATAATGGGTCAGCATTAAATGTCTTACCACTAGCCACACTCAAGAGGTTGCCGATAGATAGTTCTCATATGAAATCCTGCCAAAACATAGTAAGAGTATTCGATGGCACCGAAAGAAGAGTGATGGGAAGAATAGATATACCATTGTTGATCGGGCCTAATACATATGAAGTAGACTTTCTGGTCATGGATATCAAGCCTTCTTATAACTGCTTACTAGGGAGGCCCTGGATTCATTCGGTGAGGCCGTACCTTCATCATCGCACCAAAAATTGAAATTGGTAACGAGAAAATCGGTGGTAACTATAAACGCGAAGATGATATCATAGCAATCTGTTACCAGCGAAGCGCCATACAGAGACGAATAAGGAAGCCATTGAATATTCATTTCGATCCTTAGAATTAAGTGAATCGACTTTCATTTCGGAAGGAAATAAAGTCCGTCACCTAAACTATCCAAGACTACCAAGATGGGATTGCAAATGACGATGGGAAAAGGAGCCCTACCGAGAAAAGGATTGGGTAAATATCTCCAAGGGAAAGTCCAGGCCCCGATGCTGAGAGAAAAAAAGGATCGCTTTGGTTTAGGTTTCAAACCGGATGCCAAACAGATGAAGAAGGAGATGGAGAAGAAAAAAGAAAGAAGAAATGTCAGGCTGAATGGAGAAGGCGTGAAGTGGGAACCGATGACATTTCCCCATATCTCGCACCTTCAGATCGGGAGGGATGATTTACGGGGGAAGAGTTTCCTAGAGGGAATGCCTCACATCAATGCCATACACGATGAGGAGATTGATCAAAGAAGCTTGTCGGCATCCGCCCATATGAACACGGAAGCACATTAGACAATTGAATTGCAGAGGAATTTCTGTAGTGTTTAGAGATTTTCTGAGTAATATTGGAACACTCTTGTTGTTTTAAGCCTAGAAACAATGAGATTTCTTTTGTGAAATAGGCTTATGTTCGGACATTTTGTTTTAATAAAATGCATCTTCAATTCTACTAAATATTCTCTTATTTTACATTTTATCATTTATTCTTTGTTCTCATTCATATCATGTGAATAATTGTCCTCAAATTCATTTATTCTTTATACACCCTTGATACCCATTCTGGTCTCTAGACATCAATGATATGAGTAATGATACTCTGATTCAGAGGTTTGCTTTGAGCAAGACATGTGTTCGAGAGGAATCGCAGGACTTTGGAAATGACACGAATGCGACTTGCCTCCGGATTTGTTGAGAATGGTGGAGCAAGAAGAAAAGCAGATCCTACCCCATAAAGAGTCGGTAGAAAGCGGTGAGCCTAGGAGAGGGCAAGAGGTGAAAATTGGAGCTTGTATTCTGCGAAACCAAAGGGACCTCATCGAACTACTCTATGAATTCAAGGATGTGTTCGCATGGTCGTACCAAGATATGCCGGACTAAAATCGATATTGCGATTATCAAGCGCCCATAAGGGAAGAATGCAAGCCGATCCAACGAAGCTCGGAAGAATGTGACCAGACGTCTTGTTAAAGATAAAAGAAGAAGTCGAGAAACAATTTAATGTCGGGTTCTTACAAGTGGTCAAGTACTCGGATTGGGTGGCTAACGTTGTCCTGTCCCCAAGAAAGGCGGAAGGTATGAATGTGCGTGGACTACGAGAGACTAAACAAGGCCACCAGAAGGACAATTTTTCGCGCCTCACATCGACACTTTAGTAGACAATACTGGCGAGGTATTCGTTATTCTCCTTCATGGATGGTTTCTCACGGTACAACCAAATAAAATGCATCCTAAGGACATGGACAAGACAACGTTTATAACCATGTGGGGAACATTTTGCTACAAGGTAATGCCATTTGGGCTAAAAAATGGTAGCGACATATCGAGAGCCATGGTAACCTTATTCCATGACATGATGCACTGGGAAATTGAGGTTTACGTCGACGATATGATCGCCAAATCCCAAACTTAAGAAGAGCACGTGCAGGTCTTGAGAAAATTGCTCTTGAGGCTGAGAAAATTCCAGTTGAAGCTTAACGGCAAAGTGTACCTTGAGGCTCGGTCAGGAAGTTGCTCGGGTTCATAGTCGGTGAAAAGGGATTGAGGTTGACCAGATAAAGTCGAGCCATACAAGAGTTACCTCCACCACGTGCCCAAAAAGAAGTTAGAGGTTTCTTAGGGAAGGTGAATTACATCGCTCGGTTTATTTCAACCGACCAGAGAGATGTGACCCCATATTCCGTCTCCTCAAGAAACACAACCAGCACGTGGGATGAAGAGTGCCAAAAGACCTTGAAAAGATGAAACAATACCTATCTCAGGCCCCGGTATTAATCGCCTCAACTCGACAAGCCCTCATCCTTTATCTAACGGTACTTGATAATTCGATGGGATGCGTCTTTGAGTCAACATGATGAATCGGAAAGAAAGAAAAGCGATATACTACCTTAGTAAGAAATTCACCGCATGTGAAATGAGGTACCCGCCAATTGAGAAATTATGTTGTGCCTTGATTTGGACAACTCGAAGGTTGAGGCAATACATCTTTGTATCACACGACATGGCTCATTTCAAAGCTAGATCCCCTTAAGTATATGATGGAATCTACCGCCTTGAATAGAAGGATGGCGGTGGCGAATCGCTTCGAATTTGACATCGTTTATGTAAACCAAAAGGCGGTAAAAGGGCGCGATAGCGAACTTTCTAGCCAAGAGAGCCCTTGAAGACTATGAGCCCTTGGATTTTGATTTCCTAATGAAGACTTGATGTACGTGGTAGACATTGAAGAAGGTACCCAAGACCATCCTTGAAATTAAATTTTGACGGGCATCAAATGTTGTGGGCAATGGAATTGGGCGATCTGATATCCCCAAAAGGAGACCATTATCCATTCACTTGTAAACCGGATTTCGATTGCACTAATAATATGGTGAGTATGAAGCTTGCATCATGGGGTTCGCGCTGCTATCGAATACAAAATCAGGGTGTTAGAAGTCTATGGAGACTCCGCTCTGGTAATCTATCAACTCAAAGGAGAATGGGAAACCAGGGATCCAAAATTGGTTATCTATAAAAGATTGGCCCAAGAACTTATCAAAGAGTTCGATGACATCACTTTCAATTACACCTTGAGGGCGAGAATCGGATGGCGATGCCACAGCCACCCTGGCTTCCATGGTCCGAATAAATGAAAGCGAAGATATGAAGCCAATACAAATGAGCATTCATCAAGACCCAGCCCATTGCTACAATGTCGAGGAAGAAGGAAAAACTGGCCCACCGTGGTACCATGATATATTGCGGTATTTAAAGAATCGTGAGTACCCTGATCAAGCCACTGAGAATGAAAAAAAATTTGAGGAGATTAGCACGTGATTACGTCTTGGATGGAGAAGTCTTATACAAGAAAAGGAAGGATCAAGTGCTGCTGAGGTGTGTAGACGCCACCGAAGCTAAGCTAATCCTAGAAGAAGTCCATGAAGGTGTTTGTGGAATTCATGCTAATGGTTTCACAATGGCGGACAAATAATGAGATTCGGATATTATTGGTCCACCATGGAGGAGGCAGTATCAACTATGCCAAAAATGTCATAAATGCGAATTATGGAGACAAGATTCACGTACCCCCGTCACCTTTACATGTTATGACTTCGCCATGGCCATTTTCCATGTGGGGCATGGACGTCATTGGGCCAATATCTCCGAAGGCATCGAATGGGCATCGATTCATCTTTGTGGTCATCGACTACTTCACGAAATGGGTAGAGGCTGCCTCATATGCTAACGTCACTAAATCGGTGTTAGCGGTTTTGAAGAAGGAAATCATTTGTCGATATGGAATGCCCGAAAGGATCATATCAGACAATGCGCTGAACTTAAACAATAGCACGATAGCAGGGGTTTGTAGCCAATTCAACATCAAACACCACAATTCATCACCGTATCGCCCAAAAATGAATGGGGCAGTGGAAGCAGCCAACAAAAACATCAAAAAGATAGTGGGAAAGATGACTGAGACTTATAGAGACTGGCATGAGAAGTTGCCGTTCGCACTCTATGCTTATCGAACGTCCATCCGAACCTCTACTGGGGCAACGCCTTTCTCATTGGTCTATGGGATGGAGGCAGTCTTACCTATTGAAGTGGAAATACCTTCTCTCCGAGTATTGTCAGAAGTGAAACTGGATGAAGCTGAATGGATCCAGGCTCGATATGACCAGTTGAACTTAATTGAAGAAAAGAGATTGAGGGCTATCCGTCACGGTCAGATGTACCAAAAGCGAATGATGCGAGCCTACAACAAAAAGTTCGCCAAGGAATTCCACGAAGGGACCTCGTCTTGAAAAAGATCCTTCCCATACAAAAGACCACAGAGGAAATGGATGCGGCGGGAAGGACCGTATGTAGTGAAGAAAGCTTTCTCGGGAGGTGCGATCGATTCAGCAGAGATGGACGGGAAAAGCTTGCCCAACCCGTGAACTCAGATTCGATAAAAAATACTTTGCTTAAGATAGAAGAAGCCAAGGTGAAAACCCGCAAGGGCACTTTGAGACTTGAAAAAAAAAATGGAGAGGCCAAGGTGAAAACCCGCAAAAGGGCACCTTGAGACCAAAGGGCATTTTGAGTTGAAAACCGAAAAGGCGGCTCAAATTTTGAATGGACACGTCACGATCTCGCGCGCCATAATCAATAGAAGAGGAAGTACGTTGCATATCGGGGCATCGATAAAATACTTCGAGTCTTCTAAACACATGACGGGCTTAGAGCAGTCTTCTTGAGCTTGTATATAGAAGCCCAATTGGCGATGTCTAGGGCGCTTGATCCATGTTGTTAACTTACCATTTTTGGGTTATTTTCTCCGAAAAAGGATATGTCCCAAATCAATTTCCTTTGTTTCAGAAATAATTCATTTTCTCTACTGTTATCCATCATTAACATGATGCATTAAAAAACAAATTGATGAACTAACAATTTCACAAAAGAAAGTTCCACGTATCACTTTGAAAATCTCTAGATAAAACAGGAAGTCAAAACAGAACATTTGTTTAGAACTTCCACGAACACAAGATAAAGACATTGGAAAAAGGGGGTCTCAGTGAAGACCATTTCTTCAAAGTCCCTCGCCCGATTCAGCAATTGTGGCAGGATGAATAATGTTACTTGGTCATTTAGAAAAGTATAACGGGCCAATTTTCGATAAGGAAAGATTCAAAAACCCTAAATTGTTGAGGAACAAATCTAAAACAAACCAAGTTGAGTATTCTTCAAGAAGGAGTTGTGACTCCCGGGGAAGACAGCTAGAAGTCAAGGCAGACCTTTGTTCTAAGGCCTAAAATAGGCTTCGAAATTTCCACAGGGGCAAGCCATTCATGCGAAAACGGTCACTGAGAGGAAAACGAAGATAAAGCCTTGACAGACAAATGAGTGATAACACCTTAAATAGGAATCATACTCATAACATTCTGACTCATCATACTCATGGCATCCTAATCATTAAGCATAAGTATGTATTCATTCTACAGGTTACGTCCTCAAGAAGGACAGCACGGTTGAGCAGATCTCGTCTCCCTGAGTATGCAGTGGAGCAGATCAAAGAGATCAGATTTGACGTTCCTGAAGTTGCAGGAAAAAGATCAGAGATTCAGTCTGGTGATCCTTGAGTTTGTAAGGATCAGATCGAAGATAGCAGATTTGACCTTCTTGAAGTTGCAAGAAGCAGATCTAAGATAATGATTTGACATTCGAAGTTGCGAAGCGGATCAAAGATTGATCTGGTGATCCTTGAGTTTGCAAGGATCGATTGAAAGAAGTAGATTTGGCGTTCACGAAGTTGCGGAAGCGGATCAAAGATTCGATCTGGTGATCCTTGAGTTTGTAAGGATCAGTTGAAGAAGCGATTTGGCGTTCTGAAGTTGCGGAAGCGGATCAAAGATTGATCTGGTGACCCCGAGTTTGCGGGATCGGATCAAAGATAGCAGATTTGACCTTCTTGAAGTTGCAAGAAGCGGATCGAAGAAAGCGGTTGGCGTTCACGAAGTTGCGAAGCGGATCAAAGATTCATCTGGTAACCCTTGAGTTTGTAAGGATCAGATTGAAGATAGCGGTTTAGACATTCCTAAATTTGCAAGAGCGGATCGAAAAATAAACAAGTTGAAGTCGCAGAAGAAGCGGATCGAAGCCACATAGCGGTGAAGTAGATCGAAACAACGAGATGCGGTGGGCGAAACAACGCAACTTGAAGAAAAGCACTTGAGAGGCCAAGACTTCGGTGGTAGGGCAACATTGGCTTCTTTAAGTCTTTGCTCTATTCTCGTTACGAAAATGAGCAAAGAGGGCGGTATACAAAGCCCAATTATTACCCTACCAATTACTAAAATAAACCCAATTACTAAAATAAACCCAATTACTAAAATGAACCCAATTACATGCCCAAAATAAAACCAAACCCAAAATAAAAAACAAACCCAATTGAACCCAAACCTCACGGGCCCAACAGCCCACTTTCCTCTTTTCAAAGAAGCTAGGGTTTCGAGAACCTAAGCCGCAACCCTAACCACCAACCCCATCGACCCATCGACCCGACACCGCTTGAACCTACCTCTGCGCTTTTGCCCGTCGCCTCGCCACTGCTCCATCCGCTCCCCCATACCGCAAAAGACAAGACAACACACAGAGGCTGACAAACAAGAGATAAGAGAAACACATATTTAATTTATAAAGGGCCGAAAACAACTTTGTAAAAGGATGGTTTTTTTCTCCGAAATCAATAAGAAAAAAAACGAAGATTCAAGCAAAAGTTTTTTTATCATTTTCTTTTGAAATATACCAAAAAGGGAAACTTCAAGGCATAAAAAAAAAAAAAAGCGGATCAAAGCAAAAAAAAAACGCAAAGATTAAATCAAATAAAAAAAAGAAGAAAAGGTGATTTCTTTTTTGAAGATCGTTTTATTTATGCACGATCTTGTTATTAAACTATATATAGTTTTTAAAAAATAAAAAAACAAGTTTTTACCTTTTCCACCAGTGGGTGGTGGTAGAACTCGACATCGTGGTGGACGACAGTCGGAATCCCAAAATCGCACCTCCCTTCTCCTGCAGAGAGAAAATGGGAGAAAAGAAATTTTTTTTTTAAATGAGCATCGAATGTTTTTTGAGATTTTGGCCTTTAAATAGGCCTCCAAACGACGTCGTTTTGGGAGCCTCTTAAGCCCCAAAACGACGTCGTTTGACGTGACCCGATCCGACCGACCCGACCCGCCTAGGATCGCGTGTTTTGCCAAAAAATGGTCTATTTGCTGCATGGTCCCTCCGCATTTTATAATTTTGCAATTAAGACTTTGTAATTTAAATTTAGCCCAATAATTTAACCAGATTCACAATTAAGTCCTCCCCTAACTGCATGCGTTTTGACAAAAGGATTAATTCTGTTTTGGTCCCCCTCCTTTCACGCGTATTCCAAATGGTCCCTTTTCTTTCCTTTTATTTGAATTAACCCCAAAATTTTTATCTTTAATGCAAATTAATCTGATTTAATTATTGTGCAAATTTTTAGTTTTTTTGTTAATTGTATTAATATTGTTATTATCATTATTATATTTTGATATTTTATTGTTAATACATCTCATTAACTTTATTATTATTATTTTTATTATTTATTTTGATTGCATTTTCATTATTATTTGATTCTATTACTATTATTTATTATAACATGTTATTATTTATTATTTTGGTTGTACTTCCACTATTATTTGTTCATATTACTATTATCTATTATGACAATTGTACATGCTATTATTTTATTTATTTACTAATATTATGATTGAGACGATCATTTTATTATTATTATTGTTATTATCTATTTTGCTATTACCTTGTCCGTATTGTTACTCCCATTTTATTATTTTTTATATGCATATATTTTTATATATATTATTTCATGTATTAATTGCAACAATTATTCTTTTACATATTATCATCATTATTTTATTTCAAGTATCATCACTATTATTTTGTCATTTTTTTACTACTTGGTATTATCATTATTATTATTATTATTATTTGTATTTTTATTTATAACATTCACATCCATATTTGTTCTCTTGGTTTTGTACAATATTTTTGAACAAAGTATCATTTGTAAGATTATCGTATTTCATCTAAAAATTTTCAAAATGAGGCAATGTTTGGTATTTAGAAACTAGAAATAGTGCCCTAACGTGCTGGGTTGCGATTTTTCGTTTGACTAAATATCTTAACATCCCTTTTATGAAGTTTTGCGAATCACGAGATGACTTTGATTACGAGAGATTAAAACATCGTGTCCTAACGTACTGGATGTGATGTTTATATCTTTTCGGGACAAAGAAATTTCGAATTTTGACTCAAACCTTTTCTTAAAATTCAATCCCATACGATGCATTTTGAAAAGTCATTACACTCTGTTCAAAGATTTTTAAAATAAAGGCAATGTTTTGTATTTAGGAATTCGGGAAATAATGCCCTAACGTGCTGGGTTGCGATTTTTCGTTTGACTAAATAACTAAACATCCTTTTTGATAAACTTCGTAAAACTATGAGATAGCTTTGATTACGAAGGTTTAGAGCATCATGTCCTAACGTGCTGGATGTGATGTTCGTATCCTCTCTGAGCAAAGAAATCTCAAAATTATGGCCCTAATTATCCAAACATTTTTAAAGGATCTGTATCTTAAAACCTTTTAAAATTTCCGACACTAAGACTCTAATCAATCATTTTGGTACCAATTTTGGGCGTATCGAGGGTGCTAACCCTTCCTCGTGCGTAACCGACTCTCGGACCCGACTTTTAAAACTTCGCGGACCGAAAACACTGTTTTAGTAAAGCAAAATGTTTTATTAAAATAAAGGTGATCCGATCACACCAAATAATGGTCGGTGGCGACTCCCGTTTCATTTCTATTTTCAAAACCCAACGTCAAACCCCGTTTTTGTTTTTTTCAAAAAAAGGGTTACGACATTGAGCATTTTGTTTCAATGTTTCTTCTTATTGTTGGAGTTGTGTTTGAAGAAGTTTGAGTTAGGCTTGTAGTTTAGAGTATTATTGTGTGTTTGGAGTAGGTATTGGCATTGAATGGTATAAAGAAGGCAACGAGGTTATATTGCTGTTGGTAATTGGTTGGGATGTTGAGGGTGTTTTCATTGGACATGATTTTTGCTCTAATCCCCACAAACAAGGCCAATTAGTTTTAGAAACTACGGGCAGTTCATATATGGTGTCAAAAGTCGCTAATGGTGGTCAAATGATGATTGGAAGAGATGTAAAGGTGGTTTGGCAAAGTGTCGATAATCTTGGGTTGCTTGGAGTCCTCTTAAAGATGGAATGAGCTTACATAGGGGAGGATCTTGGTGTGGGCCCCTCTAAATAGGTTCCCTACCATATAAGATGGAGTGTCCTACAAAGACGTGGTAGAGTTATAAGGGACTTATTAGATGTGTCAAGAGAATTTTCTGAATGAACCCTGATGTGGTATGATGGCAGCCTAGGTGAGAACCACATAATGACCTGTGAGTAGACAAGCGTTTCTATAGTTAAATCCCTCTAGGGCAAGCCCTTTATAATCAAAATAGTTGACTTGATGAGGTGTTGAGACAAAATGATTAAATATAACAAAATTAATTTAAATATTATATTAATGTTTACTTAATTAGACATATAAATGGATTGAAATTGAAAAGTCATTGAACATGGGTGACCAAATACAGATGCTCCGTCCGAATTGGTTTTAAGTCATAACCATTAATTTTAATTATTAAGATATGTTTTAGGAGCATGTATTATTAATTAAATTAAGCATTGAAAAATTGCAAGCAACCAACCATCGTCAACTTGGGGTTATCAAATGATGGGATCTTTTCCATATGGGTTGTCCCATTTGGTCATGTGATTTGTGGACATTTTTCTAATACATCAACATTCATTATGCATATAAAACTATTGATGCAACAACATATCAATAAACAAGGATAGTTGAGATTGGGTTACATAAAATATTTTTTTTTTTTGAGGATTTACAATACTATTTATGGCTACCTTTCTTTTAAATGTGAATCCTTAATCAATAGTGTAAATGGTATGTCTAATGAGAAACAACATAAATTATCTCTGATGGAGTATTATTAATTATATAATAATAATGTGAGGATGGTTATGAATAAGTATTTTTATTTTATTTTTCATTGTATTTATCGGAGCAAGCTCAGTAACTAATCCTCCGTATTGTCTAGGCCCATTAAGGGGTAGATGTTGACAACGAATTTTAAAGCTGCTCCATATTCAGAGTGAGGATCGAAACTTCAACCACTGATTTAGATAAGAAAAATCCTTACAATCTCACATAATTTTTATAGTTTATTTTATTATTGATTACATGATACCATCTTAATAATTATTACATCAATGACAATAATAGTGTATGCTGTTCCATTTCATTTCTTATATAATATGTTATTTTGTTATCATTTAGAGCAATATATTAACAAAAATAAGTGTTCTCTCAAGGCCTTTTTTTTTTTGTTGGGTTTGATTTGATGATGATAGTTTATTTTTATATATAATGTTTGCTTTTATGTATAATTTTTTTCATTTGTTAAATTAGAGAAAAACATGTATAAATATATTTAAACATAAATATTTTTTATTATTGTAATAATAATAATATTTATTGAACTAATACTCAATCGACATAATAATATTTAATTTTAAATATTATTATTTTAAGCATTCAATTAAATAATTAACTTAATTCAACAAAATAAAATGGACTAAACTCCTATGTAGTGAGGTTTTTTTATATAATCAACACTGTTTTTTATAATTTTTTTATTGAAGACAGTTAAATTTATTGATATGGAGAGTTGTACCCAAATCAGATGCAAATCTGATTCCAAACCTAATTAATGTGTTGCTTGATAAAATTCATGTGCTTCAAAAGATAGCCTCCAAAATAATTATTCAACACATGTGGTTGAGAACTGATCTTATTTTAGAAATTAACTTAATCAAATTAATACCCAAAATGAATTATAAGGTGCGGTATGTCTTTTAATTATGTGATCGAGGTTTCAATATTCACTTATTAGATTGGAGTACATTTTATAGCTAGTTATTTGCCTCTTCGAAGAATATTCATGGCGAAGGAATTAATCACTACTACCAACGGTGAATATCCTAGTTTCAATAAAAAATTTAAATACCCTAAATGGAAAAATCCAAGAAAATGAAAAATAGATTACAGTATACATTAAAGCATGCTTTAAGTTTCTATGTTCTTTATGTATTTGGAATTTAGTTCTCTTACTTTTATTTTAAGGAATTTAGTCATTTTACTTTTCAGATTTAAAAACACAAGTCCAAATGTTAACACCGAAATTCAAATTCATTACAACGTCGTTTTTTTAGCTACATAGTTACTAAGTGAGGTTTTTGTTTTAATTTTCAAAATGTCATACCAATAAATTTAACCTAAAAAATAGTTGTATTAACAATTGAATATAAATTTTGAAATTTAAAAAATAGATAGACTAAATTCTTGAAAATAAAAATACAAAAATAAATTTCTAAATTAACGAAGAGTAAAGGGGCTTGTGGCATATTTAACCATGTAAATAATGACATTGCTCTTTAGCTTTTTTTCCCTGTTTGATTTCATATACAATCAACCCTCTCTATAATAGTCACCCATTTTACAACATTTCAGTTATAACAATTAAGTTTATAGTAGAATCGATTTTTCATATTTTTTTTTAACTTTTTATAACAACTTTTCACTTATGACCATAGCTATGAACTGCATTTTTATTAAATTAGTTTTCTATAACAACATATTTTATAAAATTTTAAGCAAAAATTATAGCTATTTCATATAAGCAAATCTATTCATTATAATTTATTAAATAAAATTATCTTAATTAAAATATTATTTCAATAAAATATTTAAATGCCATATGAACAAAATTATTATTCATATTTTATTAAATGAAAATAATAATCTTCAATGAGTGAAATTAAAATGTCATTCAATAAATTATTAAGTTCACTAATTAAATATTCTACCATGAATTTGGAACATTATAAATTCATAATTTGATTACTTAAATTTAATAACTTATGATAAATTAATCGATTTAACTTGATAATTTGTACTTGATTAATTGAACTTGTTATATTTATGAACTTAAAAAAATTATTATAGGTTTATGACAAGAACATGGTAATCTCTCGAATTTTATTGACATACCTTAAGGATGTATATATATATATCCAATAGTAGCTACATAGGGTCAAATTGCTAAGGGATAATATCCCATAATAATATCTTATAACATCCCGTTAGAATCAAATTACTAAAAGATAATATTGATCCTAACAGTTTACACCAATTATCCCTTTATAACAACATGATATTATAGATGTATGGCAATCATTTCTCTATAACGAGTAAAATATTAAAAGATAAATGGGGTAAATAAATATTTATTATTTAATTGAAGAAGAAATAGGCCCTTCCAACCATTTGTGACCTTTCACTTCATCTTGCAGCATTTATTTATATTATAGATCCTTGAATTTATTATATTATCTTATTTTATGTTTCTTTAAATAAATTATATTATGAATTAAGAGTTTTTATTTATAAAATTATGAATTTAGTGTTAATTATTAATGATTTTGATATATAATTAATTGGTTGACAAACTTTGATTTTTTAGTCATATCATAACTACCATTTTTGATATGGATATAAAATTTGCAATTAATGAATTTGATATTATCACTACAATTATAAATTATTTTTTATTTTAGGAATCTCAAATAAAATCTTTTAATATCTTTTTTTATAAAATTGTTAGTTATTGAAACTAATTCCTTTTAATTAAATACATTTGGTGAAAGATATATTTTCTAACTTTTAAGCTTAAAATTTTAAAAAAATGTTTGTTTGACCTTTAAATAAACAAAAGAGGGTTAATAGAGGAGAAATTATTTTATAAATCTTCTCGCCATATTATCTATGACCTCTTTCTAATTATTTAAGACATTTCAATAATTTTTTCTTGTTATTGATACATATTTTTTTTATTATTTTTTACCTTAAACCCCAAACTTCAGATCTCGAACTCCAACTCTACATCTCAAATTCAAGACCTTGAACCTCAAATTCAAGATTTAAGATTTGAGTTTGGGGTTTGAGTTTATAATATAAGTCAAATGCTCAATTTTTTATTAGATATTATAATTATTTAATATCATCTTTTACCTCATTCATGCTGCAATTACTAAACTTTATTTTTAACAAATTAATATTTAGATACTACTCTATATTAATTTATGAAATTAAACTAAAAATGTTGCTAAATTTATCACTAAAAAATTATAAATTCTATAAAATAAATCAAATTGAAAAAATTGAAAAACTTTGAGGGCCGAACACAAATTTGTCCTTGTTTAGACACCACATTATAATATCAAATTTTAAAATTTTAAAATTTAAAGGGACTTAAAAGAAATTTTACAAATTTTAAGGCATGGGTGGCGGAGCCCCTGCCAATCCCCTCTAAATTTGCCTCTGACCACAAGTGTCCTCATCCGTTTTATAGTCTGCGCACAATCCTATTTAAGTTAAGGTGATATTCAAGTAAAAACACTTCCAACAATGATGACTCCAAGGTCAATGGCGGGTCTAGGAGGGTTGGCAGGTGCCAAGGGCCTGCCCTCTCTAAAATGGATTCTATTTTGACCATTTAATATTTTAAATTAATAAAAGTAAAATTATATTTTAAACTCCTAAAAATGATAAAATTTTTGAAATAAAATTTTAGATATTCTTTCATACCAAAAAAAAAAAAAAATCATTTGGCAAATGAAACAACATCAAGTAGACATTTGGTGAATAATCAAGTATTAATGAAATGTTATTTTCATTTGGTCAATAATCAACTGTTGTATAGTCCCATTCCCAACTCAAATAATCAAAATAGTACACATTATTTTTTTAATTTATTATCAAAATAGTATACTAAAATTTTCTAATTTTATACTTCCCTTTGCTTGTCGCAGAAACTATCAAATTTGCAGTTCCAATGTAGCCTAGAGACCAGGGATTTGAACCTCATATCAACAATTATTTCACTACTTCATTGCTAGACAAATACCCAACTTAATTCATAAATTAGTCCCTTGCACCATTAATTAATAAGGACTTGAATTGAAACACTGCATGCATTTACTGGTTTCTGTTTTTCTATGTATGGTAATAAAACTTTGGCTCATAGTTGAGTGTTGTCTCCAAAAACATAAGCACAAAATTTAGTTAAAACATCACTACAAATACACACTATTAGCCACCTAAACCCTAAACTAGAGATTAAAAAAATATTGGGTTTTTTATTTTTTTTATTTTTCACAAGAAAAAAAAAAAAAAAGTGGGGTTTTAGGTATGCCTAACTATGATTAAAAGTGTAAATAATGATTAGTTTAAAGATTGGCTGTGGAACAAAGGAGTTGACATTTTGAGAAAAAAAGCTTCTGAAGCTCATCAGTTTCAACTTTCATCACCTTTCCCCATGTGACTATTCTTACAAAAACGTCACCTATTACATAGGGTTTAGGGTTTAATAGTACAAAATTTGATCTTTTTTATAAGTAAAATGTTGTCTTCATATTTTATAGATGAAAAAGAAGTACTAGTTTACTATTGTGGGTTAAATTTGTTATTTGAGGCCTAAACTTGTTAACAACTCACATTGGGTTTTGAATGTTTTTTATTCAATTTAGTCCTTAAACTTGATAATTGTTCTCGAATTAAGGCTTGAACTAGGTAATCTTTCAACATTAGGACTTGAACTTTTTTTGTCCAAATTAATTTTTGAACTTGCTAATTGTTCTCGCATCGGGGCCTAAACTTTAGGATTTTCAAAGAAATATCAAAGGCTAACTTTGACAAAATAAAGTGAGAACAATTGTAAAGTTCAAGGATTAATTTAGAAAAAAATAATTCAAACCCTAATTTAAGAATAGTTACCAAATTCAAGCACCAAAAAGTTATTTAACCATTTTGCTATCTATCAATCAAAACTAAAAACACAAAAGCCCCCCCAAATTTTTTGTTTTTTATTTGGAGGGGGAGAGGTTAAGATATTAATATTCTTATTAAGGGTTAAAGTTTGCTATTTGTGTAAGTTATGAATTTAGTCATTATATTTTAAATTGATCAAATTTAATCTTTATATTTTTGATTTGGTCAATTTTAGTTCTTGACCTTTTCAAATTTTAAAATTTTAATCATGATCCAAGTAATACCAATTAAATTCGATTGGTTAAATTTTGCTATTAATATTGTACTATGCGTGAAATTGTAGATTTAATACATGTACTCCAATTGGGTCATTCTTTGTCTGGAAAACTTTTTGAATTTCAAAACTTTAGTCTTGACACAAACAATTGTAATTAATTCCATTAACTAACTTTTTTGTGTGTGAATAATATACGAAAATAACCATCGAAACAACACTAACATATGATAATATATTTGTCGTGTCAAATTTTGAAAATACCATAATTTAATAAATATAACATATACAATTTGATAAGAACTATAATTTTAAATTTGAAAAGTACAAATATTGAAAAGATCAAATTAAAGTATAATGATTAAATTCATAACTTATGCATATTGCAATGACTAATAGTAAAATATAACCTTTTATTAATTATTAGTTTAATCCTTAGATATTGGTTATATATTTTATTTTAATTATTTTAATATTTTTAAGTTATATGTATTCATAATAATACAATACTAAATATAAAATTAATAATTGAGTAATTTTGTTAGAGAGAGAAACTACCTTCAACAAACATTCGGTAATTTTTAAAAATAATCTTATTATAAATTTTATTATTATATATATTTAAATAATATTTAAAACTATCCATATTCAACTCATAAATAAAAAAATAATACGCTTCAACATACTTAATTTTTTTTATATTGATAATAATATATATATTAATCTAACTAATGCTAGATAAATAAAAATCCAATATTTAAAATTTGAAAGATTTGCAAATTCCCAAAGCCTGCTGAATTTGACTTCAAGATTCCCTTAAAATTTTAACCAGTCTCTACCCTGCCACTCTGTAATCCTAGATTCCTACAAAAATTCATCATCATTTTTATTTCCATAATTACACATTTATATTGAATTTTGATTTAATATTAATATGATGACTTAATTTTTTTAATTTTATAATAATAATTATATTTATTTTATCATATTAGTTTATAGAGATTAATTTTTTGAAAATCATGATTACATTTTTAATAAAGTTATCTTTAAGATTTGATATTTCTTTCAATGAAAGTGTAATGTACATTACTATTAGACTCAACATGATTTTTGGAAGTTATACTTTACAATTATATTAATATAGAAGTTATACATTATAAACATAGAACTAAATAATTAATGCAGTTCAAATTAATTCACTAGAATACATCTTAAACCATCACATTGATGTGTTATTGGTAAAAATACCATAGAAGTTTATTGGGAGTCAAATTGCATTTGATCATTTTTATCCAAAACAGACAATTTAGTCTATGTACGTTAGACCAAATAATAAATTGATTGTTTTGCTAAAAATTCATTTATTTCTACGGTTACAAATTGATTAATGTATGTGAGCACAAGGTACATGTGGCATGTCATGTGTCGTTGTTTGATTATTCTGTTAATCATGTCAGTTTTTAATGGTAGAAATAAATAAAAAAATTAATATAAATGACCAATTTATTTAATTTTTAAGTAAATGAAATAAAATATAATCTAAATTTTACGAGGTATTAAATAAAATATCGAGAATGGTACTAATTTGTAAATTTGAAATAAATTAAAAAAATTGTGATTTAACATTTATACCAATTTTAGAAAGAAGAAAAATAATGGTTGAATGATGAAGAAGTGGTAGTTAGTTCCAAATCATCTTCAATATGAACTCAATGATTCAAGTTGATGAACGGCTAAGATTAGCAGAATTTAAAAAACTACAATGATATGCATAGCATTTAAATACAATATCACTGACAACCTACCGTATATGAATCATGCATGAAATAACAGAGCCCTCAAAAGGATTTTCCACCTCTGAACAACAATCACTCGCAGGAGACGAGAATGAAGAGCACGCAAGTCAACGATTGCACTCATCGAGGCGGCGCGTGAAGACAGGGATACACAAAGTGCATGGAGCATGAAAGGCATGGGGGTTCTATTTTAACAGGTCGGTGTGGGATAACGTGGTGAATGAAGACTGGACACTTTCTCACCTCCTTGTTTGAACGGTAACGTTGAAAACAATTAACCCACACGTGCCGGTCAAACAAGGTTAAAATCTCTTTTAATTAAGGTCAAATTCTATACTTTGGCCAAAAGAGTCAAATTCTATACTATCTTAACTATATATTTTAAGAAGAAATCATACTTTCTTAATTAAATTCTATGTAATGTTAAATAAACTCGATTTAATTTTCAATCTATACGTGTAAAAATTATAACAAGAATCTAATCTATTCCACACTATGGTTATTTGAAACTGAAATTGATGAATAAGGAATACCCTTACTAATGTTTAGTAGTTTCAAATAAAAATTTAAATGGAGTGTGGCCAAGTAGTAAGATAGTAGAAATAATGAAGGGAAACAAATTATTCTCAAAATTGAGTCGTAGTTCAATTGGCATGAGTATTATTATTAATGTAGGAGGACGTGGATTTGAGTACGTTGATTATCTTCTTATTTATGGGTCGAGAATTAGCTATAAATAATTTTAATCATTCTATCAAAAATAACACAGATATAATCTAAACTTATGATGAGATTGTTTAAAAAAAATTAAAAATACACACATTTTGAGAAATAAGAGACTATTATAATAGATGACTAAAATCGCAAAATCCACATAGTAGTAGGACTTTATATACAATTTTGACCTTAAATTAATCATTTGCAACGAATATAAATATTCATCGGGGAAGAGAACCTTCCCTCTAGGTTTCGGAAATAAGAGAAAAAAAGAAGCTGCAGATCTCTACAACCCCCATCTTAGTTGCAGAAACCTTTTAGGGGACCATTCTTTAAAACAAAAGAGAAAGAGGAGAAAAAAGAAAGCTAAAAATTCCATTACTTTGTCTCTTTATAATTTCTTTTTTCTGCAATTAAATCCCCTCATGCTTGTATCTTTAAAACCTTTGATCTTTACCCTTTTGTCTTCTCTACTGTCTCAGCCTTAGATCCATAAAAAACAACCCCTTTTTTCTTCGTCTCTTATAATTAAAAAAGAAAATGGCAACTGGTTGGAGAAGAGCCTTTTGTACTGCAATCCCTAGAGAACCTGAAACCACTGTTCCTAGTCCTAAAAATTGTGCTAAGTTAAGCTTTTTTAGTAGTGGAAGTAACCCTTCTACTCCTCGTCTTCAACCATCTTCCACAAATGAAAACACCCCTAAAGCATCAAATCCTTCTTCTCCTCGTTCACCACTAAAGCTCTCACTTTTTCGTAATAGCTTCAAGTTCAGAGTAAGTGAATTTTAACATTTCGAAATGTGGATAAAGTTTGAATCTTCTTGTTGACAAAGTTCGTTTTTTTTTTTTGGCAGAGTACTTGTGGGATATGTTTGAATAGTGTGAAGACAGGTCAAGGGACGGCGATTTACACGGCGGAATGTTCACATGCTTTTCATTTTCCTTGTATAGCTGCTCATGTGCGTAAATATGATTCACTTGTTTGTCCTGTTTGTAATACTACTTGGAAAGATGTTCCACTTCTTTCTATTCATAAAAACCCCAGAAGTATTAACCAGCCAAAGCCCAAACCGGATTTGAGATCTTACGATGACGATGAGCCATTGCTTTCACCAACCGCTGGTGGTGGTCGTTTCGTTCCTATTCCAGAAGCAGATGAACACGAAGAAGAAAGCGGCGGCGATGTGGAGGAGTTTCAAGGATTCTTCGTGAATCCCAACCCTTCATCCATCGAAGTACACCCATTCAACGGCCGTGATTCGAGGAATGTACAAGTCCGATTATCATCTGAAACGGCGGTTGTTTCAGTTGGCCGTGGATATGAAACTTATGCCGTGGCTTTGAAAATAAAAGCCCCTTCACGTAAAACGGCGTCGTTTTTGGACCTTTCACGTCGTGCGCCTATTGATTTGGTTACGCTTCTTGACGTGAGCGGTAGTATGAACGGTGGTAAGCTTCAGATGTTGAAACGTGCGATGCGTTTAGTCATTTCTTCGCTCGGCTCGGCTGATAGGCTTTCTATTGTGGCTTTCTCGGCTAGTTCAAAACGGTTGTTGCCTTTACGGAGGATGACGGCTCAAGGTCAACGAGCTGCTCGGGACATTATTGATCGGCTTGTGTGTGGTCAAGGGACTAGCGTTTGCGATGCGTTTAAGAAAGCTACGAAAGTGCTTGAAGATCGGAGGGAGAGAAATCCGGTTGCTGGTATTATGTTGTTATCTGACGGTCACGATGAAAGAGGTTCAAATCAACGGGTTCTTTCAAGCCATGTGTCTTCCACTCGTTTCGCTCATATTGAAATCCCGGTTCACTCGTTCGGTTTCGGGCAAACCGGTGGGTTTAGTCATGACCCGGCTGAGGATGCGTTTGCTAAATGTATTAGTGGGATATTTAGTGTCGTGGTTCAAGATTTGAGAATCCAGCTCAGCTTTGCCCCTGACTCAGCTCCGGCTGAAATCACAGCCGTTTACTCATGTAACGGGAAGCCGACCGTTTTAACTTCCGGCTCAGTCCGGCTGGGTGATTTCTACGCCGAGGAAGAAAGGGATTTACTCGTGGAACTCAAAGTTCCGACGTCGGCACTCAGGTCCAATCGCGTGATGTGTGTTCGTTGTCTTTACAAAGATCCCGTTTCGCAAGAAGTCGTATACGGCCGAGATCAATCCCTTCTCGTTCCTCAGCCGAACGCCGCTCGAGCACCGACTCCTGAGATCGAACAGTTTAGATTCTTTTTCATAACGACTCGAGCCATAGCGGAGTCGAGGAGGTTAATAGAGTGTGGTAACGACTTGACAAGTGCACACCATCTGTTGGCTTCGGCTAGAGCTTTGTTAATGCAGTCGAATTCGTTGACGGTGGCGGAGTACGTGCGAGGGTTAGAAGCCGAGCTGACGGAATTGCAGCGGATGAAACAACAGATGGTGGAAATCCAACGGCGGAGAGTGAACGAGAGGGAACGAGAAAGGGAGGCGATTATGGTGGTGATGGATGAGGATGGGGAGCCACTAACACCGTCATCGGCTTGGAGAACGGCAGAGAAGTTGGCTAAAGTAGCCATGATGAAGAAGTCGTTGAATAAAGTCAGTGATCTACACGGCTTCGAAAATGCTAGATTTTAGTTTTTGTAATATTGTTATTTTTCATAAAAAAATGAAAAAAGAAGAAGGAGAAGTTAAAATGAATATATATTATTATATTAGTGGAAAATTCGGATTTTATTTATCCTTTCTTTATCAATTTCTTTTATTTAAGAAAAAGGAAATGTGTGTATTTGTAGGAAATGTTTATGGTCAAACAATATCTTTTAGTTTTTATTTTTGCCTTTTAATTAATTCTTTTATATTTGGAAGTGAGTTTATTATTATTATTATTATTATTATTTATTCACTTCATAATTATAATGCTATCATTTAAAAGAATGATTGGGATAGGACTGTAATGATGACTGAATCATTTTCTTATCATTCTTTCTCTTTATTTAATGTTATTATTTTACTTTTTCAACTTTGAATAATGATGATATAACCTATAATTGAAGTTACCTAATATCTATATTCATATATTACACAACAATACTTGATATAATGATTTTTTTAATAATCTTATTATAAATTTTGATTATAGTTCTATAAATAAGAGGATAATATCTTGTATAATCAAACTCAAGTCCTTCTATATTAGTAATAATGTTCATGTCAATCTAGCTAATACTCAATTGATTGGTATAATGAGTTTTTAAACTTTATGTAGGGTTAAGAAATGACAAATGTCTTATAAAAATTTAGTAAAATATTTTAATAAAAAGGATACATAACTATTTTTTAAAACTGTTTGTAGAATAAAAAGAATACGTACCAAATATTAACATTTATATTATTAGATTTGTTAAAATTAAATGGAAAAAAAGTTATTTATAAAACGATAAATTTAATACTATATATATATATATATATATATATCATTTGAAGCTAAATTCCATAAAAACAATAATGTTTTTAATAAAAATATTATTTTTAACGTAAATAAATTACAGCCACACATATATATCATTAATAAGTAATTTTGGCATTCGACCTCATGATGTGGGTATAGGATTAACACCTTTGATCCATGGATTAAACATCGAAGTTGTTATGTTTAAAATTTTAATACATACAAAAATATGATGACTCAAATGATAAACATCAATTCCATATCTTTTAAGTAAGCTCTTAATTAAAGTATTGTGAGAAAACTTTACTCCATTTAAAAATTTAATTTAGGTTTTTTTATATAAATAAAATAAATTATTTACAAAAATGAGGTCAGTTATAGATTATTTATAAGAATAATATGTTTTAAACAGTAAAATTAGGTCACTCCATATTATCAGGCGACACCAATCTCAACAACACACTCATTATAAGCAAACTATTTCAATTGAAAAAAAAAAATTAAATTTTAAGTGATGTCGCCAATTAGGGTGGTGACATTGATATTTTTAACCGTGTTAATTTTATAAACATAAAATGCTGAAGAAATATTGAGGAAATAGAACTGAACATATTGGTGTAACCTGACATGTTGGCAACACTGATTTAAAATTCCAAAAAGAAAAACATAGCATGTCTGTAGGGGTCGGTTATCGTGATCGACTAGTTACATTGACGATAGAGGTGCCGCCTAATATGGTGGGGATGCTGCTCTTCGCTGGTTGGCCATGGGTCTTGACCCCAAAAATAGTTTTTTTTTTTTTTTTGGCTCCTTTCTTACAAATTAACACAATGGTCCCCTACTCGCCACTCTGCAAACGGTAAAAAAGAACTGATATTTCAGTTTTTGGGGCAGCTTGCAAAGATAGGTTAGTGCTTTATCTTAGTAAAAAAATTTATTTGTAATTTTATATTTTAATCACTCAACTTCAAAAAATTATAAAATGATCACTAAATTGTTTAAAAGATTTTATTTAAATCATTGGGATATTAAAATCGTTGTTATGTGGTTTTCTATTCTCACTACCTATTCCAATTAAAAGCTCTCCTTCTTCTCTCTTCTGTAGTTCAATTTTTTTCAAACAACTTTAAAGGTCGCAATTATGCGAACCAAAATCCAAATAGCTTTCTTTTTGATCTTCAACACTGACCATTATATTGACTTGGATCTAAGGTATATTCTTTTACTCGTCAATTGGTACTAATCCGTCGTACCGATCATTAAATTGTCTATTAGAGCTAACTAGCTTAGCTTTAAAAAAAAACTTAATAGCTCAATGAAATAAAAGCTTCCAATAGTTCGATAACTTAAATTAAGACTTTTTGAATAGTTTAATTTGTAACTTTTTAAAACTGAGTGACCAAAACTTAAATTTACTGATAATTTAGTGACTGTGTGTACAATTTATCCAAACAAAAACTAATCCTTCATTAAAACATTTACCTGAACCTGTAGAAGAAAAGGTGGGATTGGCAATGGGGAGTGACAGTAAGTTATATCAAAGCGTCCAATCGTTGAAAACCTCTCAACGTGGGGTTTTGTGACCTTTTGATTCATCGTGACATTTAGGCAAACAGCTGGAGTGCTAGTTTAAGCTCTCGTAGTTAATATTGTTTGTTTACAGCTTCTCACTCTCACACAGTCATTGATCAGTAACTTCAACAGCTACCTACTACTCTGTGTCAGTCTGCTTCACTGTGCTGCTCACTGCAATGGATTGGGGCCCCTAAAAACAACGTATCATAACATCCCAACCGACGGTGGTGATTTCAATGCCCAACCAAACATCACTCACAGCTGATCCCTTCCCGTTTGGTTAGCAGAACCAAGTACTTAAAATCGGATTTTACAAGTCATCCACATGTTCTTGTTGTTATTGTTATAACTTTTTTTTTTTAACAAGTTATTGTTATTGTTATAACTTGCAAACGTACATTTGGGTTCTTTCATGGTAAATTACACTAAAGGTCATTAAATTATTAATGTAATTATATTTTAGTCACATAATTTTAAAAAGATCATAAAATGGTTATAATATTATTTGAAATTTTTATTTAAATTTATAAACTATTCGAAAAGTTTAGTCTTATTTAAGTTATCGGATTGTCAAATTTTTTAAAAATTTAGCTAACAAACTTGCAAACATGATGATAACATTATCAATATTACAAGTGTCAAAGATCCAATAAACAAATAAAATGTTGAATATACGGCTTTTTCCTCTTGTACCAAGAAAAAATGGAAGGGCTTTTACTGAATCACAATTGGAAGATTATATTTTTTAAAAATTCATTGTCGAAACCATTTTTGTTGGAAAACGGGCCGACTTTAAAAAGAAAAAACGGGAGTCGCCACCAATCTTTTTTGAAGTGTGATTGGGCCACTTATAAAACATTTTGGTCTACGAGTTTTAAGAAAACGGGCTCGGGAGTCGGTTACGCACGAGGAAGGGTTAGCACCCTCGCAACGCCCAAAATTGGTACCGTATTGATTGATTGATGTCCTTAATATTGAAAATAAAAAAATTTAAAGTATGGAAGAAATGTTTGATGACTCAGATTGGATATCAAAATTCTCTTGTTAGAAAATTTGAAATATCATGTCCAAAGACGATAGGACACGATGCTTGAACTCTCGATCCCAAGATCATTTTATGATTTCCAAAATCGTGGAGTGCAATTTGAAAAGGGTATTTCACTATTTGGGCCAAACGAAAAGTCGAAACCCAAAGACGATGGGGCACGACCCTCAATTTCAAACATGAGATATTGCCTTAGTTAAGAAAACACGATAAAGAATCTTTGAAGGATATTTAGTTGTTTGATGAATAGAAAATCGAGACCCAAAGACGATTGGGCACGAATCCTCGAACGTCAAACACGAAACATTGCCTTATTTTCAAAAACGCGATAAAAATCTTTAAAGGTTATTTAGCGATCTAGATTTAACGAAAAATCGAAGCCCAAAGACGATTGGGCACGATTTTTCGGACTTCCAAACACACAAAATTGCCTTTGCGAAATCCTTCTAATAATTTTGAAAGAGCAGACAAAATGTGAAAATGTGGACACGATTAATAGGACTAATAATAATGAACACAAAAAAAAATAATAAAAAAATACTATCATAACCCAAATAACATGTAATAAATAAAAGCAGAAAGAATGATAATATTATTAATGAAACTAATGGATGTGGTAAAAGGGTAATATAAAACTAAAATATAAATAATATAATAAAATAGTAACAACAATTTGGCGAAAAACATATATCAATGAGAAAATACTAGTAATAGTACTAGAATAAAAATAGTAAAAAAATGTAATAATAATACTATATATGATAATGGCAAAAACAAAAAAAAAAAAATTGAAGATGAAATACTTAACAAAAAAAAAGTAGTAATAATATTTTGAAGAATATTAAATGGAAAAATAAATAAAAAAATGGTAAACAACAATATTAGTGATAAAATGATAGTAGTCATGTTAAAATAATAGTAATAAAATAAAACAATAATAATAACTATGATATATATAAAGCAAGTATTAATAAAACCCACTAAAATAAAGCTTTAATAGTATGGGAAAATTAAAATAATAGTTATGACAATTAAAATAACAGAAATAATATGACTATAATGATGATAATCTACATAAAAGAGTAACAAAATATTTAAAAATAATGAATTTAATGGTAAAATAACCAAAATAAACGAAAATAGACTAAATCGAATCAAAACAAAAACTTTGGGGCCAATTTTAAAACAAAACAAAGATGGAAGGTGCAAATCGTCATGCTGCACAACTAGGAGGGTCGAAACCAAAATAACCCCTCCCCAAACGCAAGAGATCTGGCGCGGATTAAATCGAAAGAAGAGGTAAACTTTTGGGCCAAATCAGGAATTAAGAAAACTGATTATGAAACCGGTCAAAAAGCGGAGGGGCTAAACGTGCAATTAGCCCCTCAAACAAAAACACGCGGATCCTAGGCCTTGCTGGGTGGGTTCTTGGTCGAGGACCAAACGACGTCGTTTTGGCCTCTGAACCCATTTAGCAAAAGCAATGCTTTCACAATAGTTATAAAAGCCCAAATTCTTCCCAAAACTTCATTTTATCCTTCTCTTAAAAAACCAAAAAACCTCTCAAAGCTCTCCTTTCCGGTGAGACGCCATTAACGTCCGGTCACGGATCGCCAGAACGCTGTTGCATTGGCCACTGCTCACGGTGGTTTAATCTGAAAAAAAAAGGTCGTTTTTCTTTTTTTTTAAAATATTTGGGATTTTAGTGCTTAAAACAAAAGATACAATGTAAGTGCGGGAAAAAGAAGGAAAAAAGATTCGCAGATTTTAAAGAAAACAAAAAAAAGAAATAAACAAAACGTAAAGAAAACAATGAACCTTTCTGTTTCTCTGTATTTCTCGGAATTGTTTTTCATTTTACAAGTATTTTCTCACTCAAAACCCTAAAAAAAAAAGATCCCCTTTACTGATTCTCAAGGCTTTTATAGCCTTAACCCGAAAAACCTCAAAGATTAGAACCCCTATTAGTTGCTCTGTTTTCCTTTTCTTTCGCAGGTATAACGCGTGGTCGCGCTAACGCGGAGAAGAGCCGTGCGGCGTGGGGGCGTGCTAGCGAGGCGTGCGGCGCGAGGGATTCTACCCGACCTAGGGTTTCCTGTTTTGCAAACCCTTGGGTTTGGGCCACTTTGTGTTTTGGGCCTCTTTTTTTTGTTGTTATTGGGCTCCGAATTTCTTTTAAAAATTGGGCCTTACATTCATAATATAATAGAATGACTTTTTAAATATATATTTTTTAAATTTCAAGTTTTTACTACACATTTCAAACATTAATGCTATATGATAGTTAATTTTAAAATCACAATTTTTTAATTTATTTTTTCTAAATTTTAGCTTATTAGTTAGTTATATAATTGGAGGTTCGATTTTTGCTCATAAAATGAAATATAGTTTGTGATCGCAATTTACTTCTTTAGAGTATTTTTATTGTAAATAAACTAATCAACGTTGTCAATGATGAATACTTTAATTCCAACAACGTGATCAACAATTTACTTTTTAGAGTATTTCTATTATAAATAAATTAATCGTCGTTGTCAATGATGAATACTCTAATTCCAACGATGATGTAAAACTTATCTTTTATTGTGCTTAGCTTTGAATGAAAGAGCCCTTTAATAGGGAACTAAATGTTTAGTTAATAGAATCCAACTCCAATTTCAAATGTTATTAATTTAGTAAGGGTAAAGTACTTTAAGGTCACTAAACTAGAAGTTATTTTACATTTTGGTCATTCAACTTCTAAAAGCAATAAAATGATCATTGAACTATTTAAAAGTTTTCATTTAAGTTATTGGATTGTTAAAATTATTCTTGTAGGATACTCTCTACTCGCATCGCCTGCACTAATTAAAAACTTTTCTTCTTCTCTTCTACAATTTTAATTTTTTTTCATGAAATAACTTTGAACGTTATGAATCTAAGAATTAAAATCCAAACAACTTTCTTCTCCAATATCCCGCAACTGACCGTAAGATCGACTTGGATCTAAGGTCCGTTCTTCTACTCATTAACGGATACTGATCCATCATACCAATCGTTAAATTGTCATTTAAAGTTCGCTAGTCAAACTTAAAAAAAATTAAACTTATTAATAATTTAATAATGTTGAGTGTAATTTATCCGATTATTAATCACAATTAGACAGTTTTGGAAGTCTCTCTCAACAGCCGCGATTAGTGTTTAATAGTTGCCAACTAATAACAAAAGAATCTGATTCTTCTTATATCCTTCGAAAACGACATCGTGGGACCCCAAATTGCAGTCCTTAAATAACACAAGCAAGAAAAAGGGCAACCGGTGGTTACAAAAGACATGCACGTCTTCTCCTTTTTCAATTTGTTTGGTCCTTCGATTCCAAATTACAGCTTCTTTGTCCTTCTTACAATATCCTTTCATGTCCAAATGACAAAACCAAAAATTGGTCCTATTTTTAATGCACTTTTATCAAACATTATTCACCAATAATGCTGCTAGTTTGTTTTTATGTCAGGCTGATAGTCGCGGATCTTAGGACTAATTTTTTAAGGATTAATTAAAATTTTTCACAACAAAATTGAAATTTTCTAAAATGAGGGGCTAAGGCCCCATTGACCTTCATTACAATCTGCCCTGTCGATTGGTAAAGCTTTGTAAAATCAAAAGAGTACAACTGTTGTAACAATAAGGTATGGTGTGGTGGTTGCTTATCCTATCACTTAATTATGTGGTTGAGAATTTGATCCCATCATAAAAATAGAGCATATTCCATGGTTAACCATTTACCTCTTAAAAAAAACTTGCAACTTGATAAAATTAATCACTATTTTCGATTCTGAATGCTTAATTTTGATATAAAAAAAAAAAAAAAAGAAAAAGGTGCAACTGTTGATGAGAAAGTGTATGGGTCCAAAATCTTGTGGGTGTTAGTAGCTTTAGGGAGCCCAAAAGGACCCTCAGTGTTGTTGTCTCAATGTAGAGTGGGGATTGCCTTTGAATTTTGGAGTCTTACTGTTCGTAAAGTGTGGTTCGTTAGGGCTAACATCAGACATCATTGAAAACAAGGGACACACACACTTCTAATTTGATTTTTGTGTGGTCTTGGCTTTTAATATTTAGAGAGAAAGAAGTTTGGAGGAAAGAGGCTTGAGAGTTATAGCCATGATTGTAAAACTTGGAAACGTATATTAGAATAGTTGATAATGATTCAATTGTATAATTTTTTTTTTTTTGATAATGTATAATTATAGGGATGATATTCACGCACTCATATTAGAGATATATTTACATGCACACATTATGTTTAAAGGGAACTGTTTAAATAAAGGCTTACCATTGCTCCCTTAGAGGAGCGAACCCAATTGGGTTTTATGGGTGAACAATTTATAACCACTAAACTAATCACAAGAGTTCAAATATATAAGTTGAATTAAAAAAGTAAAATAAATAAAAAAAGTAAGAAGAATTAGAAATTTAGATTCCTTAACATCTTGACTGGGTAATAAGTTTTTGAGTTTAACCTTTGAAGAAATTGAGATTGATTATATTTATAATCTCAAGTTTCTTGGATATTGATTAGAAATTTAGTATTTTATTTATAAATTGTTATTACTAGCATGATTTCGTGAATCTTGCATTTGAAAATTGACTCATTGCATATCCATGACACTAAAAAGCATTTACGTGATTTTTTTTTGTGAAAAAATTACTAGTTGTTTGTTGATTTTGTGAAAATTTTAGTATTTAAGGCATACATTTATTTGTTTCTAAATGTTTAATAAGAATGAAAAAATATTTTAAATGAAAGTCTACTACTAAAGTAGAAGAAATACAAGTCAATATAAAAAAAAAAAGGTTAAAAAGTTAAGTTCAGCCTTCAAAATCTTTCAGCTTATCTAAATTTTAGGGCGGGATTATAAATCATCATCTAAATGATAGAAATAATATAAAAATGGCATGTTTGCAAAAGGTACCTTATTAACCTCGCAATCACAACTTTCACCAAAAAAATTGAGGGGCTATTGGATTGAAAATTTCCAACTTCTTACTATAGGCTATGTAATAGTCTTATATCTAACTATATTGTACATTGTTTTATCAAGAATTATGTACATTAGTTTATATGACTTTTATAAATGTTTTTATTCTTCAAAATTTGACCCATATTTCAAATTTTTTGACTCTGCACTGTTCCTTCTTACACCGAGTACTTTCTTATTACCTAAATGTGTCACCAATGATATTGTTTAGGTTATTTGCCGGTATTGGTAGGCTCAATGTGGCACGGATAAAGTGTGGGTTATGTTGGCTTCGAACACAATGAGACAACCGAAATGAATGGAGGACCTAGGCTCTCGAAATGTTAGACTTTTCAATATAGCACTCTTCGGCAAGCAAATTTGGTGCCTCTTGCACCAAAAGGATACCTTGTGCTCATGGGCGAAGCCAAGACAATTTTTAGGGGGCGGATGAAATTTTAATTTTTTATAGTTTATATCTTTCTAATTTATAAAAGATTAAATCGAAGTTTTATAATTTTAGGGGGGGCTAAAGTACAATTTTACCTTTACTAATTTAAAATTTTTAAAAAAATTTAAAGGCCTAATTTGAAATTTACCTTTTAGGGGGGGCCGAGGCCCATGCCAGCCCCCCCTGGATTTGCCACTGCTTGTGCTTTAGAGTGTTTCAACCAAATACTTTCCATCAAGTGACATCTTTCTTTGCAAATAAGTTGAGAAACCATTTTTTTGTTTGTTTGGAAAAGGATTAATGACTACACTGGATTCATTTATGTCTAGGCTTTTTTTGGCACATTGGAAACAAAAACAAAGCTAGGACTTGATTTGAGGGGAGTGAAGGGTCTTGATGGGAAGGATCTTGTGCATAATGATATTCTTTCCCTTCATTCCATGGTCTCAAATCTATTAGTAGAGGATAGACCTAGATGGAATAAGGATCATATTTGGGTATTCTTTCATGCGATAATACTTATGGTGACATCTTGGTTTGGGAGCATGGCTCTACGGGTGTTTATTCAACAAAATTTGATTATAATTGGCTCTTTCTTAACTCGATGAGGTTTGGCACTCAGAGAGTTTTTTTTTTAACTCTGGAAAACAAAGATCTTTCCTAAGATTAAATTATTCGGTTGGAGGTTGAGCCATGAGATTCTTATTGGCCAATAACCTTTAGTGCAAGAGATGTGGTTGTCCTTTTCTCAAAAAGGTATTAATTTTGAGTGGTAGTGATGATAACTTATTAAGTGCTGTTTTTTTTTTTTTTTTTTTTTGCAGGGTGAATTTACTAGAGTTTGCAATGAGGAAATTTGATAAGGATGCCCTTACTAGCCTTTTGGTGGTTCTATGATAGTTATAGGAGGCAAGAAACTTGGAGATTGTGCAAGCAAATACTACGATTTCTCGAGATGCTTTCATTTGTGCTCAAGCACTCCATAAGGACTTCAGGTTCATTATCGTCTTTGTACGCGGTTGGTACCTAGGAGATTGAAGATCGACAGACGGGAGGCTCCACATGGTGAACACCTCATGATCAATGTTGACACGGCTTAGAGGGCTAGGGAGCGTGCAATGTCCTATGATGTGGTGATTCGTGATTCGGAAGGTATGGTGCATGCTAGTTGCGCATGCAAGGTTAAGGGTGCCTCTGATGCTTTGGTGACTGAGGCAATGGCCATTGTTGAAATCCTTGGGATGACCCGAGATTTCGGACTTCCGCTGTATCATTGTTAAGTTAAACTGTTTAGTTACTATTAACAGACTTAATAGCAATAGTTTGGATTTATCAATTTATGGCCGAATCATTGAAGAGCACTGTATTTTACATGATTGGTTGGCTTATATTTCTTTTTGTTATGCCTATCCATCAACCAATGGTGTTGCGCATTGTTTAGCCCATTAGTCCTGTAGAGCCTTTGCTTCCAAAAAAAATGGAAATCCACTTAGAGAAATTAAAAAAAAAAAAAAAACCCTCTACTAAAGACTATCATATACTAACCCTAACTTTTAACATTTAATGGGAAAAAAAAGACTTAAAACACAAACCATGACCACGACTTCACATACAATCTTTGACAAAAGCATTAAAAAAAAAAATATCAGATCATATGTGCAATTAGAAGTACAAAGTCAAGAAGTTTGACAGATAATTTGACACTTTAAATAAATAAAAAAAACACTGTAAAATTGTATAAGCATTTATTTTTGAAACTCAAGGTACACCTTAAACGTTTCAATAACAGAAATGCTAAGACTCATTCGAAGTGGTCGCATCATCCTTATGCTTGATCATACCAGAATCCACAAGAATGGGAATCTCTGCAGCAAGCCATGGAGCAAGTCCCAAACAAAGTGCATGCGCTATACCAAACCGAGGACTGCACAACAAAATCATCAAATTCAGAAAAGAAGAAACTACTGATAAAAGATTACAGCATAAACAATATTAATAAGTGCAAAAGGGTTATAACACTGATTATCCTTCAAAACATGGCTCAATCTTGGTTGATCCGATAACAAAGATTAAGAAACCAGATTTGTGAATATCCATTACTTGTTCAATACAAGCCACCTCTTAATGATTTAAAGGAGTATAATGATGAAACATACTGACCCTTTAAACTAGACTACACTGGAAAAAGTAGCCTTCCAACATCGATGCTGCATAATACAAACACATTCAAATCTCATTTTTTTTTACGGCTCTTTGCTCTATTTGACTTGCTCAGAATTGCTCTCTATATCTTCCTTTATATGACTCCAGATTATATTTCCTCTAATTTTCAATCTGACTGAACCTAGTTTTGCTGCTAATGACAGCTTTAGGAAGAACAAAGGTAAAAGTATCATAGAGGCCATTCTACTAAACAAAAGGGGCAAATTAGTCTCCATATGTTAGATCAAAGAGCAAATTGATCCTTTCTGTTAAAAATTTCATTCATTTGTATTGTTAAAACTGACTTGGTTGACAGAATAACCAAATAATGACATGTAGCATATCACATGTGCCTCATGCTGAGGTAAAGTAACCAGTTTTTAACAGTAGAAATAGATGGAATTTTAACAGAAAGATCAATATGCTCTTTGACCTAATGTACAAGGACAAATTTGCCCATTTCTTAAGTAGAAGGGGCAAAATGCAATCTAACTTCTAGTATAAGAGCCTCCATGGTACTTTTACCGAAGAACACAACACAGAAGATTATTTGCTTGTATTGGACAATCATTGAACGTACCAAATTTTCGAACATACAAAATAATCGGTTCAACTACGAACTCGAAATAGGGGATTCTTTACACGGACAATTGGTGCACTTTAACATGGAATTTTCCAACAATGATTATGAACACAGCTAATATTTAATCCCCCCCTACTTGATCAAAGGTTAGATTATGCCCCCAATTTAGATTTTGGACGCCAATTCCAATCAACACCCGATAGTTATATTAGCAATTACACACTACAAACACATGAGATAAGAAGTTAAATTCTTCTATTTCCTAATATAATCATGAAAACATAAAATTCAACGAAATAAAACCCAAAAAAACCCCTTAAAATTCAACATACCAATTTTTTGCCCAAAGTGGCTTGAAATGTACGGTCAAACAAATCTTCCCTCCTCTATACATCTGCCATAAAAAAAACAACCAACAATTAATAATCACATCAAAACAAATAACAAAAAAGCAAAAATTTTAAAAATTTCACCTTCTGAGTCTTGCCATCGAGTTCGGGCAACTCAAGCTCGGGAGCAGTGGCGGGATAAGTAACGGGGATATCAAACTGGAGATTAAACTCGTACTTAAGGAGATTATGGACGTACCAACACTTGCCTGTCCAACGGGTACCTTCAGGATTGGCTGCCGATATACGGAACCAATCGTTATCGTTGGACTTGTTCATCTGGGTGTAGGCTATTAGAGCTCTGTATTCCTCTTTAAGCCTCTGAGTCCATGCCGCTCCGTCTCTGGGGCCCGCCTTCGTAGTCAATAGCGGGATCTGGGTCAGCGTCGACTTCGTATTCGGGTCCCAGCCTTCCATTTTTCGGGTTTACCCTCTTTTGCTAACCCTAACCCTAGATTTTATTCTTGATTGAAGATGAAAAATTGAAGCATCGGCGCCTGTTTCAGTTTGAAAGTATCCGTTAAAAAAGTTCCATTATTTTCTCGTATGTTATTATACCGACTCAATAAGGTTATAATTGGAAATTCACTCTTTAACATGCAAAAATAAAATAGGTTAAAATAGGTTATAATTGTTTCTATAAATCCTAAAAACCCTTCACCTCCTTACTGTCCAACTCATCTTCAACCCCCACCATCGCTATAGCTATACACCCATTACATTACGAAAATCTACACACCCTCGTTATCATCAATTTCCAAAGCTCTACCCGTTACTAAACTCATCACCATTTCCCTCAATCTTTACTAACTCCAAATTCCAGCACCACCACCCTGCCGCAAAACTTATTCACCCAAGCAATCACACTGCTATATATAGCGAAAGTCCGTGCGTATCATTCCATTAGCCAGAAACTAAACCCTAAAACTGAAAACAAAGCACGAGGGTGAAGCATGAGCAGCAATACTCGTAATTGCTCGAGTTACTTTGATGCGCGACAGCGAGATGGAGAGATCAAGGCCTTGTTTTTCCTCGATAAGACACAGCGGGATACCGAAGGTAGACGCATGAGTGATTTGCGCTTTTTGGATCTGGAAACAGGTGAAATCACTGACGTTTTGAGTACGACCCCACCTGATTTTCATTATGGTTTCTCTGTGGTTACCTGTGGCAACCATGCTTACGCCATTGGGGGAAAGATCCGTCGGGGTAGTATCTATCTTTCAACAAACCATGTTTTCTGCTTTGATTTTAAGCACGCTGAACGTGGGTGGGTAAAAGTTACTTCTATGCAGTACGGTCGGGGTTTTCCTACTGCTCTTGCTGTACAAGGAAAGATTTATGTCTTCGAGGGATCTGGTGTTTGTTTTGGCGAGGTTTACGATATAAGTGAGGATATTTGGGTTCCATTGTGCACCCCTCCTATTGCGGAATATTCACGAATAAGTTGCCCTGTCCTCCTAGATTCTTACCAATCTCGGATTTTGGTGCACTTCCGTGGCAATAGATCTCTTTATGCCTATTACTATAACGATAAATCATGGGTTTGCCTCGATCCAAAGTTTCCTTACTGGTCTCACACAGTGGGATTCGTGGGCAATGTGTTGTATGTTTTCTATGAGTTTTCTGACGAGAACTATTATTGGAAGGCGTATGATGTGCAGGATAAGGAATGGTTGCCCGTCAAGTGGTTAAGAGAATTTTCATTACATGCACAAGTAAGTGCCCCTGTGGGTGCCCCTCTGATTCACTTGGGCAATGACAAATGGTGTATGGTTTGGCATAGCTATACGCTTAATTGTTTTAAGTACCTTATATTGAGAATGTGGCGCAACAGACATGGAGGAATTTATGCGGCTGGAGAAGGTGGATATAGAACCTCTGCTTCATTTCGATCCGCTGATCATACAATATTGATGCCCTAAATGAAGGTTAGAACCCCCATTCACATCATAATTATTTCTATCCTTGGAAAGTGACTGATTATTGCATTTGCCAATGCTGCTTGTCATTATATTTGGTTTGCTCTAAATGAAGGTTAGTGCCATCATAATTATTCCTATCCTTGTAAATTGACTGATTTTTCATTTGCTAGCACTGCTTGTCATTGCATTTTGTTTGCTCTTGTTGTCACAAAGAAGCTGATAATGAGCCCTGAACTTCCTGTATAAAACTTGAGCAATGCTAAGGTACAAAGAAGTCGAGTCGTTGTGTGAAAATGTCTTCCTTTTTCCAAGATGAATGATTGGACTCAGTTTTGTTAGGACTATGTGTTGTGCTCTGCTTGTTGTTTTGAAGGGGTACGAGGCTCCTAGCACCTTTAGGGAACTAGAACTGAAGTTTGTTAGCTTTGGGCAGAGAATTTTAACCAAAGGCTTGCTTTACCCCAAATAGTTGCTTCTATTTTGATGATATATTGTTGCCCTAAATAAAGGTTAGAGCCCCCTTCACATGGTAACTATTTCTATCCTTGGAAAGTGACTGATTATGCTTTTGCCAATACTGCTTGTCATTATATTTGGTTTGCTCTAAATGAAGGTCGGTGCCATCATAATTATTCCTATCCTTGTTAATTGACTGATTTTTTTCATTTGCCAGTACTGCTTGTCATTGCATTTTCTTTGCTCTAAATGAAGATTTTTCCCCCTCTCTTGTAGGCCTGGTGTATAGAGTTGAGACAAGACTCATGTTGATGGTGAAGGAAAAACTTTGAAGACACTGTCCATTATCTTGGTTGAAACTTTGAACTAATTGGGTACTTTGTTTTGGATACCCAGATTGACACATTGACGAAGCATTAAAAAAACAACTACAAAAGGAACATCTGACTATATACTATTCTCATTTTGCAGTCCTTCCACTATTATTCACTTCTTTCCAGGTCCCTTCTATATAACTAGTAGTAATATTGAATCGAAAACAAGTTAATGGGAATGACAAAAATGTCATTTTCGTACAAGATTTTACCCTTAAATTTTTTTTTGTACTTAATCAAAATTTTTAGGTTAGTTTCGAGAAAATGCTAGAATCTGTTATTAAACCTCTGTACTTAAATGGTAAATTTTAAATCCGTTTTGGGTGGTCATTCGATAAAGTCAAATCGAATCAATTTAAAAAAATTTTAGGTTTATTGATATGATAATCATATTTTAGCAACTATACTCAATTTGAATTTTTTTAATTGAATTGAGTAAAAATATTGAGTCAAGTTAACTAATTCTATCATTTATACTCAATGGGTAAACACTTATCAAAATGATATATTTTGTCTTTAAATTTAATAATTTTGACTTTTAATTTTAGAAAAGATAAATATTTATTAAAATGTTGTAATTTTGTATTTTCTTATTTGTATTTTTAGATAGCTTGAATTGTGTAATTTATATTTGAGTTAGATCGAAAAATTTGATTTTTTTATTTGAGTTGATCCGAAAAACTTGAACTATTTAATTTAAAATTTGAATTTTTAATTAAATTTTTCGGATACCGAATAACTTGATTAATCTGAATTGTGTGATTTACATTGATAGTGCCAAAACTATTTATACAAGCACTAGCACCAAATGCTAGTAAGAATGTTTAGGGTCGAATTATTTATTTTTAGAATTCAGACTAAATTGATAGAATATGCAAATATTGAATGGAAAATATTGTTATTAAGTCAATAAAAAATGGTCACATCAAACTTCCGTTATCAATTTAATGGCATAGCAACTAAAAAAATTAATTTCGAAAACTTTAACGACCAAATTAAATTTTTTTTATAATTAGGTGACTAAAAAACACTCTCATAGTTGAATGACTATTCATGTAGTTTATATTAGTCACGCCATCCATCCATTTCAGATATAGTGGCTTTGTGACTAAAAATGAATTGAATAATTTAATGGTCAAATTAAAATTTTCATATGAAAAATTTAATAATTTACACAATAAAGTAATATTCAAAGTAAAGAAATGACAATCAAAATAAGAATGACGAAAATCAAAATAATTTTGTTCAAGTAAATTATTTTAAGCCATAATTTTATAGATATCATGAAATAAAAAATCAACAATAAATGTATTTTCTACATTAAGAAAGGGTGGAAAAATTATTGCAAAATTTTATTTCTTTTGCTTTGGAAACAAATATTTGAATTAATTTAAAATTAAAAGTAATAACTCCATAAAAAATATTAATAATTAACAAGCCTGGTTGTAAGTAGACGTTCTCAATTTTCCCTGTTGGCTCTGCATTGAACACCTAATTTCTCCTTGAAAGTTGTTGATTGTATGTTTCTCCAGGCGGGCACCAAATGCTTCCTTGTTTGCGTGGGTTCATGCCATTTGTAATGACACCATGTGGCACTGTCTTGCTACATGCTAATCTGCCTCTACCCTTCTGGTTCCCCTTTTTGAGGTAAGGAATTTTGCCTGCATACAGAAGGTTGTTAGGGCCACTTTGAGGCTTTCAGCAGTGGACGCCTAAAAATAGAAATGTATGCTGATGCTTGGATCTACTTCCCAAGAGTGGCTAGAAGCATGATCGACCCTTTCACCTCATTGCTTTGATTTGTAAACCCCATAATAGATGGAGTTAGCCCTTGTCCAATTCCATTTGTTGAAAGGCTTTCACGACACTGCCAATGTAACACACTTTCACAATTGGAGTATCCTACCAACATTAGTCGAAGAAACTACACCAGTGCTGTGCAGACATGGAGGAGTTGATCACTTTCGGTCATGTATTTGCAGTCACAAATTGAGATACAAATTAAGAGCCAATGTGTCTCTATGCATATGGATGAGGGGAAACAACTTGCACTTGAGGGCATCAGAGGCTCTCGTGTTCCTCATATAGCTCTTATATTAAATGCAGATCCTCCATTCCCGATATGTTTCCTTTGGCAACTTGAAGCTGCATCCTTCTGGCCATATGGATGAGGGAAGCTACGTCCATTCCTTCTGGCCACACTCCTATTCTATCCTTTCTGCTCCGGTGGGGTAACCCTTGAAGCTGCATCCTCATGTCCTGGTGCCAGATTTTTTCACCATGTGAGATCATCTAATTCTTTATAAATTTACTTATTTCAAAATTAAACTGTTGACTTTTATGAATAAGTTAGTCATGTAATTTATTATTTCACATAATT
The DNA here is from genome assembly GCA_025506655.1 of Gossypium rotundifolium. Lineage (NCBI taxonomy): Eukaryota > Viridiplantae > Streptophyta > Magnoliopsida > Malvales > Malvaceae > Gossypium > Gossypium rotundifolium. Next base: position 199,618,077 of record CP106727.1, read on the forward strand.
ACTTGGAAGTAGCCAGGAAACTGGGAACCAGATAGCAATGGCGTGGCGGCTCATCAAGTCTTCCAATTCCCACCAAAAGTCTTCACTTCCCTATGCCACAGGAAATTTAAAGGATAAATTCTGCTATTAGTCCCTATATTATGTGTAAATTTTGGATTTAGTCTCTATGTTTCAATTTGGTCATTTTCAGTTCTTATACTTTTAGAATTTTAAAATTTTGGTCTTGCCCAAATGGTAGCTATTAAATTCATTTATTTTATTTTCAAAATTTGATACGACAACTATATTATTGCACTGTATAATGAGATTTTAGTTTATTATTTCTATATATTACTCACAAGAAAATAAGATTACCGTTTGCATTAAGATTAAACTTTTAGAATTCAAAACATAGTGACTAAGAATGATACAATTGAAGAACATAGGTTAAAACTACAACTTTACACATAATACAATATTAATAGTAGAATTTAATCAAATAAATTTAACTGCTACTATTTGATTAAGACTAAAGTTTCAATATTCGAAAAGTATAAGGACTAAAATTGACTAATTGATCGAGCTACCAATTCAAAGTCTAGATAGTTCAATTAAATAAATCATTAACAAATTTATAAAACTATTAAAAATTAATTCAATCACTCTATATCAGTTCATAGCTCACCCGGTCTGAAGTCTTTCTCTAAACTAATACCATGGTAGAGTCGTGATCCGATCTGATTCATATAACCATGAATATAAGGACTAAAATTGGTAGTAAATCTATATCATACTCAAAATACGGCGTCTAACATCAAAATTTTACCAAAATTAAACGTTTCCCCGACAAGTGACAGTTCCTTCTCTCTTGATAGCACCGAATATGAACGATCATCATTAAAATCCATCATCTCCACTTGTTTCAATTTTTTTTCACTAATGGCCGACGTAATTGTATCTCCTCTTCTACAAGTAGTCTTTGAAAAATTGGCCAACCCTTTAATAAACGAGATTGCCAACAGACTTGGCCTCAAAAAAGAGGTAAAGAAGCTTCAAAGAATCTTATTTATAATTCAAGCAGTACTTGCAGATGCTGAAGAACAACAATTAACCAATAAAGCTCTCACAATTTGGTTAACTGAACTTAAAGAAGCTGCTTATGAAATGGAAGATTTGCTTGATGAATTCTCTCTTCAATCTATTCAATTTAGGGACCATAGTACCATAGCTCAACAGGTACGTTCTTTTATACCTTCTTTGGTAAAAGCAGCTGATTGTATAGATTTATTACCCAGATTAAAACAAATCAAGGAGACATTACAGGTTTTAGCTGAAGAAATGTCTAGTTTCAATTTGAGTAATAAGGGTATTAGAAAAAGAGGGGTAAGGCAAACTGGGTCTTTTATAGTTGAATCAGAGGTTTTTGGGAGAGAAAAGGATAAAGTTGGGGTAATAGAAGAATTATTATCAAGCAATAATGGGTCTTCAATGGGGGATGTATCAGTTGTTTCCATTGTTGGTTTGGGTGGTATTGGGAAGACAACACTTGCTCAATTAGTGTATAATAATCCCATAGTGGTATCGTATTTTGATTTGAAGATTTGGGTTTGTGTTAATGATGATTTTGATGTTGGGAAAATCATGGTTTCCATTATAGAATCTGTTAGTAAAAGTAGATGTGATGTTTTGGGGATGGATGTATTGCAGCTTAGATTACAAGAGTTGCTTCTTGGGAAGAGATATTTGTTAGTGTTGGATGATGTTTGGAACGAAGACGACGGGGAATGGGAGAATTTACGGATGTCGTTGAGAAATGGTGTGGAAGGGAGTAGAGTCGTCGTCACTACACGTAATAAAAAAGTGGCATTGATAATGGAATCAGTGTACACACATCAATTGGAAGGTTTATCAGATGATGATTGTTGGGGTTTGTTCAAGCAACGAGCTTTTGGAAGTAACGGAAAGGAGCATCACAATTTGTTTCCTATCGGTAAGCAAATTGTCAAGAAGTGTGGTGGTGTGCCTTTAGCTGCAAAGACTTTAGGAAGCTTAATGCGATTCAAACGAAACGAAAGAGAGTGGTTGATTGTTCAAGAGAGTGATCTTTGGGATGTATCCCAAACCGAAAATGGAATTTTACCGGCCTTAAGATTGAGTTATAGCCACTTACCATCACATTTGAAAGCTTGCTTCGCTTACTGCGCGATATTTCCTAGAAATTACATGATAAAACGAGAGAAGTTAATCCAGTTGTGGATTGCAGCCGGTGTAATTCAATCACCGGAAGGAAGAAGGTCGTTAGAATATTTGGGAAACGAATATTTCGAGGATTTGGTATGGATGTTTTTCTTTCAAGATGTTCAAAGGAGTGGAAGTGGCTACATAACTGATTGCAAGATGCATGATCTTATTCATGATCTTGCACAGTCAATAGTGGGACATGAATTCAAGAGGTTGGAGCATGATAATATGACAGAAGATCTATCTGAAGTTCGTCATTCAATGGTGGTTTGTAATTTCAACTTATATACAGTCCCTGAGGCTTTGTATGCAGCAAAAAAGTTACGATCGCTCCTCTTATTGCTCCCAAAAGGTGACCTCGGAGAAGTTCCTAGTGAAATTTTTTCAAGTTTTAGACATTTGAGGGTCCTGGATTTAAGTGGTAGTGGCATAAAAAAGCTGCATGATTCGATTTCTTTCACTATATTTTTGAGATATCTCGACATCTCTAACACCCATATCGAAAATTTGCCGGAAGGTATCTGCAACCTTCGTAACTTGCAAGTGTTGAACCTTTCCAATTGTTATAATCTCACTGCACTACCATGTGATGTAGTCAAATTGTATAAACTGAGACATTTGATGATAGATGGCTGTGAAAGACTCATTACAATGCCCCCTTGGATAGGAAAACTTGAGTACCTTCGAACATTGCATACGTTTATTGTGGGAAATGGTGAAGGTCAACATCTTAACCAGCTGCAAAATCTAAACCTTGGTGGAGAGCTTAATATTAGACAGTTACAGAATGTACGCGATGCAACAGAGGCAATGGAAGCTAACTTGATCGGAAAACGAAACCTTCAGTCACTGAGTCTATGTTGGGAAAGTGATGTTAACAGTCTAAATGACGGTATTTCCAATGATGACTGGCTAGAAGTGCTCAACCACCTCCAACCACATCAATTTCTTGAAAAGTTGTCTATCAGAGGGTACCAAGGAATCTACTTGCCTAGATGGATGACTGTTCAGAAACCAAATATAATCGAACTCAGGTTGATTAGCTGCCATAGATGTAAATATCTCCCTTTGTTGGGACAGCTTCCCCTCCTTAAGGTCCTGTACTTGCAAGGGATGGAAGCAGTGAAAAACATTGGAGCCGAATTCTACGGAGAAAGCATGGGTAGACCATTCCCTTCATTAGAAGTACTAACACTAATAGATTTCCCTTCTCTAGAATTCTGGTGGGGTTTCAACAGGAGAGAAGAATTCCCTTCTTTGGTCAAACTGACAATCAAGAAATGCTCCAAGTTGCAAAACATGCCATGGATGCCATTGCTTCAACATCTGGAGCTGCACAGCTGCAACGAAATGGTACTACGGTCGGCATCTAACCTTACTTCTCTAAGCACCCTTGTGGTACGTGATTTTGTAGAGCACTTGATCTTCTTGGAGAAGCTGCTCCAAAACAATCCTCTTCTCATGTCTCTTAAGATTAGTTCTTGTCCAAAACTTAACTCAATCCCTCCAAGTTTAGGGACACTCACCAGCCTGAAATCATTAGCAATTTGCTGGTGCGAAGAGCTACATTCATTACCTCGAGGATTGCAAAACCTTACCTCATTGGAGTACCTGGAGATCATTGAATGTCCTAGTCTCGTTTCCTTGTCCGAGGATATACAAGGCCTGCGGTCCCTACGATCATTATCAATCGAGATGTGCAGTAATCTCAAGTCCTTGCCAACAGAGTTGCAGTTCCTTACAGCCCTTGAGCACTTAACCATAATGTACTGTCCAAATTTGGCTTCTCTACCCGACAGTTTCCAACATCTGTCGAGCCTCAAGAGTTTATCAATTTTGAACTGTCCGGAGCTGAATTGTCTCCCCAATGGGTTGCAATATGTATCTTCAATGCAGAATCTAGAAATCCGCAGCTGCCCAGGTTTGCTTGCTCTGCCAGAATGGATAGCAGAGCTACCCTCACTTAGATCTTTGGCATTATCAGATTGTCATAATCTAAGTTCCCTTCCAAGTGGTCTGCAATCTGTTGGTTCACTTCAGCATTTGTCTATTCTAGAATGTCCAGCTCTGGAAGAGAGGTGCAGGAAGGATATTGGTGAAGATTGGCCTAAAATAAGCCATGTTGCTCATGTCTATATTGGACCAAGAGAGTCCCAAGGCAGCTCATCTCATTAAAGGTCTGCAAAATTTCCTTTCATTGCTATCTGTTTTGCCAGTTCTTTACTTTCCATTTCATGCATGCATTATGTATGGATGCATGCGTGAATGTGAATGTGTGTGTGTGCATGCACGTGTGTGTATGTATGTGCATGCACGCGCAAATGTATATTCTTTTTATCTTGTCTTACTAAGAGTTTCTTTAATATCTTGAACAAATTGCAGATTGGGAACTGCAATTGCTTGCTTATTACACCATGTTTGGTTGGCATGAATAGCCATTCCATTCCTGCCCAATTTTGAGTGCTACAGTAATTTTTTGCTATTACACCGTTTGGTTCACCGTTTACTTGATTCCACAGTTTTGCTATTACCCTCATATTCCGTCATATGCTATAATAGGTATTCCTGGGTGGGGGCGCTGAATTGCTATTCAACACCACAGGCATAAAATTTATCCCCAAAATAGCCTGCTTCATCTCTGTTGCTCCAGATTTCCTCCACCCAAAATAGCCTGCTTTCTTCTCCCTTGCTCCAGATTTCTTCCACCCAAAATAGCCTGCTTTCTTCTCCCTTGCTCCAGATTTCTTCCAACATTTTTTCCCAAATCAACAGCACGTTCGCCCTTCATCTTCGTCTCCGGTACGTTTTTTTTTTTTTTTTTACCTGTTTTCTATTTCTCCTTCCTCATTTCTTTCTCTTACAAATGCTTTTTCCCATATTTTCTCTTCTTTGTTCACATCCTTTCAATTCCCAGAATCTTTATATCTCTTCTTTCAGGTACATAATCTCTCAATCTCTCCTTCTTCTTTCCCTTTCTTTCTTCTACGTATATCTTTCTTCCTCTGTTTTAAGATTTCAGGTTGCTTAACAAATAAACTTCCAGTTAAGTTTTTATAACCCCACGTAAAAAGGTAACACAGTGTAGAGATTATCTGATGTATTAAATTGTAGGCTCATATACTAGAAAGTTTTTGTTTATTTCTCTATACAATTCATAATTCTTAGAAATTGTCAAATTAAAATGTTTTTGGCTATTAGTTAGAATAAGCAAGCAACAAGTATCCCTCAAGAATTCATAATAAGATTCATCATGAATCTGAAATCTAGTAAATTAGTTCAACGCTCTTCCATAAGTCCAATATTGTGAAGATAAAACTCAAGAATCAATCAAGCATTCATAACAAGATTCATCATGAATCTGAAATCTAGTAAATTAGTTCAACGCTCTTCCATAAGTGATCCTAGATCTAAGCAGCAACATTAATCCAATCAATCCAATCAAATCTAGATAAAAGGAAAATAAATGCTCAATTCTCCAAGCTAATCTTCAAATTTGATTATCTTCAAAGCTTGATCTAGCATCTTCCTAGAAGAGAACTCCAAATTCTTCAAAAGAGTGGAGTGGCCATTCTGGATCTTATCTCTCACTAATTACTAGTAGTTAAACCTAATTTTAATCTAAAAATATGTAATTAAGGTTCTATTGGTCTCTAGTAGTCTAAAAGTTTGTTTCGTGTTGCTTGTTTTGCAATTTTTCTTTTCTTTTCATCTAAGTGTGTGTATCTCATTTTAACCTTCATAAGCTATTTCCTGATCTGTTTTCACTTTTCACCTTCTCTCTCGAGAATATATGGTATGGTGTTTATTTGCTCGTGTTTTGCTTTGTTGCATTTGCTTGATTTAAGTTAAGATGCGGAAATTCTTGATACTTTACTGAGATTGCTATTAGCTTTTCGTGCTATCTCTATCTTCAGACCATTGCACATTCTGTATCACGCCTTTCCTAATCAATGCTGGAAAAAGAAATTGAAATGAAGATTATTATCAAATGCTTATGTCTGGACTGGAGTAAGACTTTTGTCTTAATAAGCATTAAGAATAAACTTGTCCTTTTACTTAGTGGTCCAACTTATTTCTCCAATACTCTTACTTTTTTTTGGCCTGGCACACTGATAGATTGATTTACAGCTTTGATTGTTTAGTCTAATCTTTTATGGACAGATATTTATAGGTCTGCAACTCCCTTTTATTTTCTTCTTTTTTCCTTTATAAAATAAATAAAAAATAACATATATAATTTATAAATCTCAACTTCATTCATTTACTTTTGTGAATCCTTGACAATCTGTGGGAGAAGTGTTTTATTAAATTACAATATAATTGATAACTTAGTTACCAAACATTACAGCCTATATTACCCTATGAGGAACATAATTATATGTACTAGTACTGCTTTGTTGCATTTCCCAAAATATATATAAAAAAAAAAAAAATTAAATGAACCCAATAGGACCAATTTTTTAAAAGTTTTCCATGTGGAAATCAAATTTGGTGCTGGTTTTCCTTGAAAACTCTTGAGCTAACCTTCTAAGCTCCCCTGTTAATCCTGGTGCACCACAGTAAAATACTCCTGCAGGTAAAAGAAAAAAATGTACATGTAAATTGTTACCTAAACCATGTTAAAACTATCCATGGTCTCATTTGACTTTGTCTACATTGAGTAATATTTTGGTAAAAGTATCATGTAGCCTTTGTCTACATTGATAGTTGACAAGGAATTATCTAACTTGAATGAGCAGCCAAGCTATCAAAATTACGTAATATCTCTTGCAGTTGAAGGAAACCCATATTCATCAAATCTGTTCAGCAGCAAAACAAAGCTCGCCCACTTCGTAAGAATCCAAGAAAAACCTCCTATTAGCTGGAGTTTTCCAATTACAGGGCCTAAGCAGTGTATAAATAACCTGAAAGAGAAATATAAAATTAGTCTACTTTTAAAAAAAGCTAAAATGAAAAGCAAATAAATTCCGATATGCTTGCCTTCTTATGCAAGCCTTGAGGAGACTTTTGTCTATAAAACTTTTTCGCAGAATAGGACAGATCACTAGAAGGAATCATCCGTCTGCTCTCGTTTTCAAACTAATCCAAAGATAGTTGCCGAATCATCCCACCGAGGTTGCCCACAGCCTCTATAGCAACCACAACCTGTGGAAGAAAACCATTAGAATATTGTGGTTGGACAAGTAGAGAACCATTCAAAAATACGACTTGGAATATACATACAGCTCTATAATGAAGGCGAACATCAGCTTCAATTTCAGTCTCTCCATTGAATATTCATCCATACTATATGATAAAGATCCATCATAAACAAATAATCCCATGTTGTTATTGCCACTGTTGTTTTATTTTTGGTTCTGTTCAAATTGCCACTGTTGTTTTATTTTTGGTGCCAGATGTTAAATTGTTTATTTATCTAGTCTTTTGATCGCAATGTTGCAAGTTGCAGAGGGTGCAAAATCAGCTGGCGCCTCTAGAGTAATTGGCGTAGATATTGACAGCAAAAAGTTTGATATAGGTAAGTAACGTAAGAAAAATAATGCTCAAAGTATTTTATTAATATTAATATGAGATATTCAGTATGCAGTTTGCTAGAAAATTAGAGGTTATTGTCAAGCTTGTCTTTTTTGTAATAAATCTTGTGTTACTTCTATTTATACATGTATATGAATGTATTTTTGCAAATTGAAACTTGCAGGAAAGAATTTTGGAGTTACAGAGTTTGTGAATCCAAAGAATTTTAGAGTTACAGGGTTGAGCATCTTGTATTCACTGAATCACTGTAAGTTATATAACAATTAAATTCTTTGATTTTATTTTACTATTATTGGGTTGCAAATGTGTACTGTTGCGAGTTGGTTCTTAGTTGCATTGGGTGCCATGCATAGCCTACATACTTATAGACCAAGGATTAGATCCTATATTTTAGATTTTTATACACAACGAGATTATGTGAAAAGACTTGTATATGCTAGTGATGAGACTTGTATTGAACAAGTTAGGATGAATAGAAATACTTTTTTTAAACTATGTGAGATGTTACAAACTTTAGGGGGATTGAAGTCGTCAAGGAACATGCTTGTTGATGAGCAAGTGACAATGTTTTTACATATCATTTCTCATTACCTTAAAAATAGAGTTATCAAGCATCACTTTAATAGGTCTGAGAAACCCATTAGCATATTACTTCACAATGTTTTAAATGTTGTCATACGCTTACAAGATGTGTTATTTAAAAAGGCAGAGCCAATTACAGAGGTGGAAATGGTTCAAGGTATTGGAGTGAATACTATAAATAGCTCGTACATAATTTAATCCATTTACATTTAAATATAGGATCTTAACTCGAGGTTTTATACATGTGATGTAGAATTGCTTAGGTGCTTTAGATGGAACCCACATCAAGATTAGGGTTCCAAAAGTTGATAAATCTAGATATCGAACGTGAAAAGGTGACATAGCAACAAATATGTTAGGTGTTTGTACACCTGATATGCATTTTGTTTATGTTCTTCCTGGTTGGGAAGGTTTTGTTGCTGATGGACGAGTTCTTCGAGATGCTATTAGTAGGAGACATGGACTAAAAGTTCCGCATGGTAAAGTGCAAAATTATAGGAATTTGAATTAATTTGTAAGATCATACTTTTATGGGAAATCAACCATGACAAATAGTTTCTTTTTTATAGGTTGTTATTATCTAGTTGATGCTGGATACACAAATTGTGAGGGATTTCTTGCGCCATTTAGATGACAAAGATATCATTTGAATGAGTGGCGTCAGGGTTACCAGCCAAGTACTCCAGAAGAATTTTTCAATATGAAACATGCTTCAGCACGTTATGTTATTGAAAGATGTTTTGGGTTATTAAAACTTAGATGGGGAATATTTAGGAGTCCTGTAACAGCTCGATTGTGACCCTAATCGGAACGGTGGTTTCGGGACCACGAATCCGAGTTAGAAAAATATTTAAATATTAATTTCGGTGTTCTGAATGTGTGAATTTGTTGGTGTGAAAATTTCGTTTTAAAATTTTATCGTGTAGATGCCTGATTAAATGCAAAGGGTCTAATTGCGTAAAATGGAAAATTAAGGGTTAATGTATAAGGGCCAAAATGTGATTGATTTTATATTATGAAATATTAAGGTTGCAATTTGACCATAAATAGGAATTAATGGCCGGCCAAAATGCATGCAATAGTAGATGGGTTATTAAATTCTTTTTTATATTGAAAAGGTCGTGACTTTAATATCATATAATAATATAATAGTAATAAAACATAAAATAAGTGGATGAACATCTTTTCTATCATTTTGTCTTCTTTATTGCCGAAACCAGAGAAGAAAGAAAGATTAAGGTATGTAATTGAGTTCGATTTTTGATAATTTTTACGTTTTTGATATCGTTGCTTTGAATACTAGCTAGCCTAAGTTAGAATTTCGATTTTGATGCATATTTTGAGTTAGGCCATTGATGAATATTTGTGTTTTGTAATGTTTGATGATAAAATATTAAAGATATGTTTTAGATTAATAAGTTTTGTATTGGAGTTTTGATGATTTTGAGTAATTAAAACTAAATTGCAAAAATAAATTTTTTTAGGGACTAGAATGTGAAATAAATGAAATGTATGGACTTGTATGAGGACTAGGAATATTCGGCTCTAAAGAAGTGTGTGCAAATTTTGAGTATTTTGTGTTTTGTGCAATAGGGACTAAATTGTAAAAATTGTAAATGTCAGGGGTAAAATAGTAATTTACCCATTTATGTGTTTTGGATTAAATTGAATGAAAATATATTTGAATGAGCTTAATTTGAAATTATTTAGATCAAGAACAAAAAGGATTGGGATTGGATCAGGGAAATGAGAAGTTAATCGAATAGTCAGAAAACGTAGTCCGTCGATACTCGAGGTAAGTTCATAAGCAATTGAGTTGAATCGAGTTTATTTATAGCGGTGTACATGAATTTAATGGAAGTATGTATATAGATTAATGATATAGCCGATTATGATATCTATATATGTGTATAGTTTAGCGAATGTGAGGTATGTATACGTGTCATTAGTACACTCGAATGGGATGTGATTATGGAGATTGAAATAAGCTACTTCGTAGATTTGTAGTGGAGGTTTAATTTTATATATATATATATATATATAAATGTGTCACAAGATTGAGAAATGCACTAAGTGTGCGAATTGAATTACCCAGCACTAAGTGTACGAAATCGGTCATTATGCACTAAGTGTGCGAAATCGGTTAATAAGTATTAAGTGTGCAAGTAAATTTTCAATTCAAAGATCGAAATCGGTAAGTTTTGATACTATGAGATGTCGAAATCAAGAAAAAGAGATTATTTGTGGATTGGATGGAATGTTTCTTTTAAATGTATATTTTGGATGATATAAATTGATATGTGCAAAAGTTTTCAAAATTATAATGATTATTATATGAATTACAAAATATGATTCGGATATGTGGAAATTGGTATATGATATATGTTTAAATAGTTTGGAACTTGAAAATATCGATAATGCATGGGAACCAAATATTTACATTAGGTTCGGCTTTAATTTGAAAGATAAGAAATGTTTTGTCGTTGCATGAGTAAATGATAGATGATGGATTTTTGTCTATTAAATTTTTATTAAAGTTATGGTATAATGATTTAATGCATTGTTATCACAAAATTGCTTATAACTTACTAAGCTATGATAGATTACTGTATGTGTTTAATTGCATTCTTTTATCAAATGAGTAAGATGTGTCTATGATCACTTGGTTGTTATGAGCCAAGTTATAATATGCTTTGGTGTAGCTATGTATAAATGAAAGTGAACACAAAGAACTAATGAATGAGTGAAATTGACATTAAAACAGTTGTGGGCAGCTGCATTAGTATAAATTTGGAAAATCACCAAAAATGGTGGAAATTGGATTAAAGGTTGTTAAGATATGAAAATAAAGCTTAATGAGTCTATTTTTTTTATAAAAGAAACATAGCAAACAAATGATTCTTATATTTTGAGATATTTGAATTTCTGTGAGACTGGTTCAGAATGATTACGTGATCCCCTGTTCTGACTTGGAAAAATCATTAAAAATTTAAAAAAAAAATAATTAGGGAATATAATTTATATGCTTGAAATCCTGAATGAGTCTATTTTCAAATGAACCAAACAAGAAGGTCATATGAACTCTATACGAGGAGAAAATTGATTCAGTAGTGAAGAGAGGTCAGAATAGTCAAACAGTAAAATAAGGGAAACTTTAATGAATAAACTGTATTAATTAGCTAAGCCAAAAATTCTGGAAATTTTATGATAAGAAGATAAATGAGTCTAGTTTCAATCAAATTTAACGGTTCTTCATTTGGATCTCTGTAGCTCGAGAAATAAATAATTTAGTGACAGTAACTCTAGACAGGTTAATGTGAATATAAGTAATAAGGTGTAAGCATGTGATATAATGATTATATCATCTTAAAAAATTATTGTGAGGATTCATCCATACAAGTTTATTAATTTCTTATTATTTGCATGTGAACTTACTAAGCATTCATGCTTACTTCCCCTCTCTTTTACCTTGCCTTGTAATATCGCCAAGTTAGCTTGGGGATCGGTAGACGTCGGAGACTCGCTCACACTATCAATTGGAACACTTGGTATATCTAGATACATAAATTTTTGGGTTATGGCGTGTATATATAGTAGGCTTGGTCGTTTATTCATATATGTCATATTTCTTATGGCCTAAAATGTTGGCCCTTATTTAACAAATGTTCATTTTGATTAAGGCTATTTGGAGATGGCCAATATTGATGGTTGTTATACGCCTATGATGTGGTTATTCATGTATGTGGTAATTGCATAATTGAGATGCTGTGGATGTGGTTTACAAATGATTTCATGAATGACGACGTGCATGAGAATGTGTATGCAAAATCGGATATTCGAATGTCCAATTATAGCATGATACATGTTGATGAAATGGATGCAAGAGAGTTCCTGTTTTAGAGTGGGGAACTGGCTTGGAAAATAGCCAACTTTCATGCCACACAGGCAGAGACACGGCTATGTGTCTTAACCAAGTGACAGACACGGTCTAAGGGCATGGGCGTGTGCCAAGGCTGTGTGGCCCTATTTTGATGATGACGTCATAAACAGAGAGTTACACGGGTTAGGGACACAGGCAGAGACAAAATTTTCTAAATTTTCCCAAAAGTTTCCAAAGTTCTTGGTTTAATCCGGAGCCATCCTAAAGGATGTTCTGAACTTTATAAGCATAAGGGACAAAATGCATTTGTTAGAAAAATTTTAAATTTGACGAAATTTTATGACCTGGTTTTACATGCTCAAGAATTTTATGTCCGGTAACACCTCGTGCCTAGTTTCGACATTGGATACGGGTAAGGGGTGTTACAAGTCCATCATTCTATCTTGTGAGGGTGCACAATAGAATCATTATTGCATGTTGTTTGCTCCATAATTTTATTAGAACCTATATGAGTATTGATCTTGTTGAAGCAGAGTTAGAAGAAAGATTACCTAGCAATGTGATAGATGATGATGAACCGAATATCGTAAATATTCATCCATCGGATGCATGGGCTACTTGGAGGATGGAATTAGCCAACCAAATGTTCAATAAATGGCAAGCATCTAGAAATTAGTTAGGTTTAGGGTAAAAATAGTAAACGTTACGTTGTTTATGTTATTTCATGTATCTAGTTTATGAAACTTTGGTGGTGTTTGAATTTTTTTTATATCGTACTAGACTTGTTGAATGATAATTTATTTTTCTTTGATTCATCATGTGTTATAATTGTAATGACCCGAATTTTACAAGAATTGAAAAAGTGTATTTTCGTGTCTCCGTTGTTGAAAAATGGATATGCAAATATCTATTAAAAATATTTACGAAGTTAAGTGAATGGTTAATTAAAGTTTAATAAAGTGAATTAACTTAAATTAAGGATAATTAGTAGAAAAGGATTAAATTGAATAAAGTGTAAAAGTTTAGTTGTAGATTAAAAGAAAATAAAAGGACCAAAATGACAATTAAGCTAATTTCTATAGATGTGGCGACAAACATAGATAAAATCTTAATTATTGGATTTTTATGTTTAAGGTTTTAAATTAATTATATTAATTATTATTAAATAAATAAAAGAAAGACAAGTGTATGGTAAAAATAAAATACATGTGTAATAAATATTGTACATACATTTGTAATACATGTATGCATTTACTTATTATTTAAGTAAATATTTAATGTATTTATTATTATTAAATTGATATTATGTGATGAATAAATTAAATTAAGACATATGTATGGTGCATATGGTGACATGTATGATAATAATATACATACATGTATATTTACTTATTATATAAGTATATGAATTTTATGTAACTTTTTGTTAATATATGAATATTATGCTTTGATGTTCAATATAATTTTCAAGTTATTTATTACTTCTAATATTTAATTATTTTTATTGTAAAATAATTAAATTATTTATTTCGATAATGATATTTTAGCATATTAAAAATATGTATTGCAGTTTAAAAATAATAAAGTAGATTATATATATTTTTATAGTATTATATATTTTGATTTTTAATTCATATAATAATAATTATATTAAGACTGCTATTAAATTATTTTTATTAAATTATATTTAAAAATATTTATGTTATAATATGGTTAAATTATTTATTATTTTTATTAAATTATTTTCAATAATAATCTTATTAAAATTTAATAACAATAACAATAATCATCTACCTAACAAAAATTTCGCTAAGGGTATTCGGTCATTTTAGTTCTTTTCTTTATGTTATTACAACATCATTCCATTCAACCAAACACAAGAATATTTTACAGTTCTATTCCATTCCATTCAACCAAACAGTTGAATTACTTATTACAGCTCTATTCCATTACAGTGAACTAAACGTTAGTGTAGTTGAAGCAATACCAACGAGTTCAGCAATGGACAATATTCTTGTAGACATTTCTTTACAAACAAATTTAATATTGTAGATATTTCAAATATCATGTGTAAAAATTTGAGTCTTCCGTGGGTAAAAGTATTATGAAGGTGTTATACTAGAAGTAAGATTGCATTTTGACTCATCTATTCCAAAAATGTCCAAATTAATTTTTTATATTAAATCAAAGAGTAAATTGATCATATTTGTTAAAAGTTTCATCTATTTATCCTATTAAAAATTAATGTGATTAATAGGACAAGAACTTGTATGGCGATGTCACTTTTACCTCATGCTAATAGTAAAAATTAAAGATTTTAATAGAAAAATTAATTTACAATTTGATTTAATATACAAAAATTGATTTGTTCACTTTTTAAGTACAATTAATACAAGTGTCTTTGTAGTACTTTTATCATCTTTTATGTGTATTTACAAAAATATGGAATGATTCACTTAAAACAATTAGGCAAATGGGAAGACGAAGGTCATTGAAAGCTTCAAAACCCAAAAACGGTACATACGGTGGCCCGAAGGCAGCAGTACAAATGATTCTACAGGCAACCCCGAACGAAAACTCATGCCCATTACGCACACCATCATCTCTTGAAAGACACCTTCATGCATCATGAATTTGTACCAAATGATTTTACAGTTTAAGTGGATCCATACTCTCTTTGTATCTTTGTAAATTAATTCAACGGCAGAGTACCATTTACAAGCGGCATTGCCGGTTCAGGGTTGCCGTACTTGTCTGCAAGTTGTACAAGAAGAATTCATCAGTTACAAAACTTGAGGAACCCCATAGTTATCAATAGCAACAACACAGTGGAGGAACAAGGAAAAAAATAGAAGATAATAGAAAAAGCTAATGTGATGCAAGGGCAGAATGAAGTTGACATACCAACAGCAGGATCAGGTTTTTGTTTGTATTCGACATTAACGCGATGAGCTGCTAGCAACATTATTAACTTTCCCGAGCTCTGGTGATCCGATGTAAATATGTGCAATATGAGCTATTTTGGGCCAATCCTTACCTACGTTTTTCTTGCAATTCTCTTCAAGCCTTGGACATTCATGAACCGAGAGATGCTGAAGGGTGTCCAGGCTCTGAAAACCTTCTGGAAGTGAGTTCATATTAGGACAATCTGATATTGCCAAAGATCTAAGAATCGAAAGATCTGCAATCCACTCCTGCAACATGTGCAAACCCAGACAACCATGTATATCAAGATTTTGCAGTGTTGTAACATGTTTAACACTTTCAGGCAAAGATGATAGCTCCGGGCAACATAAAATGGACAAACTCCTCAGCATGGAAAGGTTATGCCACTCAGTTGGCAAACACACCAGGCTTGGACAGCACATGATGGTTAAATGTTCGAGAGAAGTAAGATGTAGCAGTCCAATGGGTAATGATCTTAGGTTACTGCAGTTCTTGATGGATAAATATTTGAGGGAAATTAACCCGTCGATATACTGGGGTAAAGTAGAAAGGCCATGGCATTCACTGATCTCTAGAGACTGCAGACAGGTTAGATTCTGCAATTGTTGTTGCAAAGATGAGAGCTCGTCACACCAACGAATCGTCAAAGATGTTAGGGACACAAGGCTCCCCAAACTCTGCGGGATGCAGCAAAGGTTGGGACAAGAGCTGATAGTTAGAGACAAGAAATGAACATTGTTCCGAAGCAAGTTATCCAATAGAATTAACTGTCCAGTAAAGGCACCAATGATGAGGACAGATAGCGAGTTTATATTTCCTGCTGACATTAATATAGAGTCATTGCAGCTCTGCAACTCTAAATGCCTAAGCGCTGCAAATCGCGGCATGTTTATCAACTTAGGACATTTATTGATGATTAATTTGACAAGGGAGGGGAATTCTTCACCTCCACTTGTACCCCACCAGAATTCCAGATCAGGGAAGTCCATGAGGGATTACTCCTTTAATGATGCAAACAATTTCTTCTTGTTTTCCCCGTAGAACTCTCTGCCTATATTCTTCACGCAATCCATTCCACGCATATGGATGATCTCTAGTACTGGAAGTTGACCTAAAGCAGGGAGATGTTCACATCTTTTGCAGTTCATCAACACTATTTTAGTTAAAACAGGCAGTGAAGGAGTCTTTATCCAGCTTGGAAGATGGATTCCTGGATACCCTTTTATTGGCAAATGTTTGAGATTTTTTGATGGTTGCAAGCAGTCAAGCACGTTCTCACCTAATTTGCAGTTAGAATCGTTTTGAACATTCAAGACCAGCCGCTTATGATCATCACCCCATGACAGCTCTAGTGAATGAAGGTTTTTCATACCCAACATTACTGCTCTAATTTCTTGTTTCACATCCTCCAAGTTCTTGATTGTCAGCTCACCCGTAAGCCGCAGCCTCACCAACTGTTTAAAGTTCTTGTTTGATTCGATAAAGATCGGCAATGTCTGAAGATGAAATAGCTGACCAATGTTGTCTGGCAAGCAAGTTAACCTTTCGCAATCATTTATGATCAGATGTCTTAGCATGCACAATCTAGATAAGTTCCTTGGCAGACCAGTCAAATCAGAGCAACCTGAAATGTTTAGCACCTCCAATTTGCAGAGGCTACCTATAGTTTCTGGTAATGTTGCAATAAAGGTATTCGACAGGTCAAGGTACCTCAAATGCTTCAAGCAAGAAACTGTGCTTCACAACCTTTTGATGCCACTATAACTGAGGTCTAGGACTCGCAGGTTCCGAAAATGTGTAAACAGCTTGGCTGGGATTTCACCAGAGTCACCATTGGAAAACAAAAAGATAAGAGTTCGTAACTTCTTTGCCTCATACAAGGTTTCTGGAATGGTACAAGATTCAGAATGGCAAACTACAGACCAGTATCGAACTCTAGCCAGATTTTTCGGCAGGCAACCACGTTCAAATATGAAAAACTTTTCTCCAGCAACAGATTTTGCAAGATCATGAATGAGATCGTGCATTCTGCACTCAACTACATCACCATCGCTGTTTTTCTGCACTTCTTCAAACAAAAACATCCACATTAATTCGTTAAAATAATTGCTCCGGTTGTTCTCAAGAGATGTTCCTTCTTTACGTGATTGAGTGCCTCGCAAAGGGTATTGGCAAGACTGAATTAAGCCTTCCGCAATCCAAAGATGGATTAACTTCTCTTTCTTGATAACGTAGTTCTTTGGAAAGATCGAGCAATACATAAAGCATCCTTTCAGATGTAGTGGCAAATGACTATAACTCAACCTTAAGGCAGGTAATATCCCATTTTCGTCTTCACAAACATTCCAAATCTCATTTTCCTGCACAGGTAACCATTCATCTGGCTCTCTTCTGAACCGCATCAGACTCCAGAGTGCCTTTGCTGCTAAAGGAACACCCCCACATTTTCTCACTATTTGTTTTCCAATAGGCAACAGGTTTGCGTAGTCCTCTTGATCATTTGCGAAGGCACGTTGCTTGAACAAACCCCAACATTCATCATGAGACAGACCCTTCAAATGGTGAGAAGACACTGTTCCCATAATTGCAGCAACCTTTGCACTTCTTGTTGTGACTATGACTTTGCTTCCCTCTGCACCTAATTTCAGCAAACTTTTAAGCTTATCCCATTCATCAGCATTTTCGTTCCATACATCATCTAGTACAAGCAAATATCTTCTCTTGAATAACAAGTCCCGTAATTTCAACTGAAGAACATCCATCCCTATGACATCATCACACCTTCTCCTGGTTGCAGATTCTATCATCAAATTAACAATCTTTCTCACATGAAAATCATCATTAACGGACACCCACATCCTGAGTTCAAAATTTCCCATCACCCTTTCATCATTATAGACTAGTTGAGCAAGTGTGGTTTTACCAAGTCCCACTAAACCCACCATGGGAATAACTGAGACAACCTCATTGGCTCTACTTTCAGCTGTTAACTGTAGCATGTCTACTATCTTTTCTTTATCTTCTTCTCTCCCTATAACTTCGGATTCAATCACAAAAGAAACAGTTTCTCTTTTCTGTTGACTTTTAATCGCTTTATCACCATCTTTTCTCTTGAGCTTGAAATTAGACCTCTCATCCAATAACACGTCCAATCTCTCCCTAATCTGTTTTAGCTCAGGCAACTTTTTAGGATATGTTATGAAAGGTCTCAAAGAAGGAACAATGTTTGTCACCTGTTCAGTCAAGCTATTATCGTTTTCTTGTATCATCGCTTCAGGACCAAACTCTTCAAGCAAGTTGTCAGCATCAAAAGCTACCTGTCTAAGCTCACTTAACCACAACTTTGAACTTTTGTCTGTAGCTTGCCACTCTTCAGCATCCTGAAGCACACTCTGGATAGCGCCCAATGTGCGTTGAAGCTTCTTGATTTCATCCTTGAATCCACATCGATCTGCAATCTCTTTCAGGAACCAAGAGGCTAGCTTTTCAAAGACAACCTGTAGAAGAGGACACAGAACTATCTCCGCCATAATCTTTTCACACTGCTGGTGAGTTAAAAAGGTTTCAAGCTCTTATCTACAATTTTATATGGTAATGTGGATTCTGTAGTACAAGACAATCAATTTTCCTGTCAGCCTTCAGAAGCTGAAAGTGAACACTTCTTTCACGCAACGCAGCTTTGGTCAATCGTTCACAACTTTCACTTCTTTTCCACAATATGGCAACCTATCTTTAAGGTAACTGATATGACGGTGCATTTATTAATTAATGACTTTAGCTTTGAATCTCCGACTATGCTTAACCGAACAATTAGAGGACCTACATATCAGCAAAATTGGGCTATTTTACAAAAACTGACTTTAAAAAATTTAATATTTATAAAAATTACTCAAATTTAAAAATAATTACCAAAATAACTTCTAATGGCCTTATAATGGCCGGCACCATATGGTATTTTAGCCCCATGATTGCTTGATGATTGTGTCTGATTTTAAAAAATTAAATTTTTTTGTTCTGGCCTTCCAATGGTCGGCATCAGAGTAATTTTTTAAATCGTATCATACTGGTATACAAAAAACCAATATTTTAAAAAAATATTAGTGTTTACTGTCAATGGCTGGCACTAAACTCAGTATTTAAAAAAAAATTGTTCTGGCATTCTAATTGCCAGCACCAGGTACAAAAAAAATTAATTTTTTTAGGTGCTAGCTTTCTAATGGCCGGCACCAGACTACCAATAATTTAAAAAAAAAAAGTCAATGGCCGGCATCAGACTTAGTATTTAAAAAAAAAATTGGTTTTGGCCTTCTAATTGCGGCACAGGACTACGATAAATTTTTTTATCTTTGGCCTATCAATGGTAGGCACTGGACTCGATATTTAAAAATAATAATTTACATATCTGGTGCCACCATTAGTGTACCAAAGAACCAAATTTTTTTTTTAAATATTGTTCTGGTGCCGGCCATTGACAGGTAGTACAATTTTTTTTTAAAAAAATACTATAGTCCTGTAATCGGCAATTAGAAAGCCAGAACTATTTTTTTTAAATATTGAGTTTGGTGCTGGCCATTGATAGACTAGTACCAAAAAATTTTTTTTAAATATTGGTAGTCCGGTGTCGGCCATTACAAGGCCAGAACCAAATTTTTTTTTTTAAATACTGAGTTTGGTGCCGGCCATTAACAGGCCAGCACCAAATTTTTTTTAAATACTGTAGTCTGGTGCCGACATTAGAATGTCAAAACTAAACTTTTTTTTAAATACTGAGTCTCGTGCCGACCATTAAAAAGCCAGCAACAAATTTTTTTTTTAAATTACTGGTAGTCTGGTGCTGGCCATTAGAAGGCTAGCACATAAAAAATTGATTTTTTTTCGTACTTGGTGTCGGCCATTAGAACGCCAGAACCAAAAGTATATTTTTTTTAAATACTGAGTTTGTTGTCGGCCATTAACAGGCCAACACTAAATTTTATTTTTTTAGAATATGATTTTTTGTATACCAATATGATAAGATTTTTAAAAAAAATACCCTGGTGCCGATTATTGAAAGGTCAGAACTAAAAAATTTAATTTTTTAAAATTTGACACAATCATCAGATAATCATAGGATTAAAATACCAGGTGATACCAGCCATTAAAAAGTCAAAACCCTATATTACTGTTTATTTTAGATCATTTTGATGATTATTTTTAAACCTGAGTAATTTTGTAAATATCAAATTGTTTTAGGTCCCCGCAAAATTGCTACTGAGTTTATGTACAAAGAACAGTGAATACCCAGTTCCCCATTCAATAAAGTAAAATAATCACTTTCTTTTATTCAATAAAGTAAAATAATGTCAACATGTAAGACTTTTCAACCTTCCCAAATGTGGACAATACCCACAACTGGGGGAGAAAACAACAAATGAACCTGACCTTGAAAGAATGAGGTAACAAATCACCCTTGACTTTGATACAATGCCTAAATACAGGGCATAGATTATGGATCCACAAGCAGCCCCATCAAACACCACCACCTAATGAGCCAAATCAATCCTCCCACCCCACAAAACACCAAGAACCACAACTCCACAAGAATTTGTTCTATATGAATACCTCGCACAGTCACACTACAAAATTCTAGAAACAAAAAATCACAAATCTTTTGTTTCTTCGTTACTGCCAGATGAATAAATGTAGGCCCTGCTATATGAAAATGGTTGCAGCAAATTCTGCTGATGAAAGTTGAACTAATGAGCCACCAGCAAAATATACAGGCAGAACTATGATAGGAAACTAGCTGCAATCACAAAAATTTCAGTATAAGATTACTTATTTTCCGTACGAAAATCAAGCCAGAATGTATAAATTAATATATACTTCAGCAGCTAGAGAGAAGGCTGATCTCCACTTATTTGCTTGTTTCCATTACTTCTCTTTTTCCATCTAATTATGTGTTTATCATGGTCTCAAAATTCTTGGCAGTTGTGGAGTCGCCAAACTAATTGATTCATGGTGTGCAAATGTCCTTCGACGAAACTTATGGCATTGTATTAGGATAAGTGCTTGATACTATCCGGTTATTAGTCAATATTTAAGCAATGTTTAATTCCTATCCTAAGCTATTTGCAACTTAGTACAAGGAATTTTTATCACATCAACTTTAATTGAGATCTTAATAGACAGACATTTGTGATTTTTGGTTTCAGAGAGCAAATAAGTCAATATTTAACTTGTTGTATTATCACATTTTCAAGATATTAGGACAAATGAGATTTATCATTAGTCAAGTCAATATGATGTCATACATAAAATGTGACTAGGTCAATAAAAACAATTGTCTGGTATGATAAGTCATATATTCATGAATAATTGAAATTATGAATAAAATTTGATGAACTAAATACTGACTCAAATATAATTAATTTGAACTAATATGTAAATTGATAACTATTCATAAAATGTATTGTACAAAAATAGAGAGTACATATGTAAACTTCAAAGTGCAAGTAGTAAAAATTAACATAACTTATGATTGAAAAATTTATGTACAAATATCTTAAAATAGCTTAGTAATAAATAATAACAATCTTATTTGAAATTATTAATATTTTCTAAAAATTTAATATTCTAATTAATATTAAAATATTTAATCAATATTAATTTAGTTATAATACTTTTACAATGAACTTACGTCATGAGTGATTTATATATAGTTTGTCGTCTGTGTTCCGAGACTTGATAATGGACAATTCTACTTTAGATGATTTTAATAACGTTTATAGGATATTGTTCCTTATCATCTATTTGGCTGAACGTGGTGATAAAATCTCTTACTGTCCTATTCAGTGAATTGCATGTACTATGATCTTGCAATGTTATATTTCGGGTTACAATCAATGATGAGATAACTATGTTCTATTCAATGTTTCACTAAGTTTAAAATGATCTGATGAATCTAGTGGTTCATTGTGAGGTTATTAACTTAATGAATGTTCTATTAAGATAAATGGTCTGAGTGAGTTGATAACTCATAATTGACAATGTTCTATCTAAAATTGATTTGGCAAAAGTTAATGGTTCATAATAGGTTTACTTCATAAGTAATCATTGCAAATTTTGTCAGCTGAAGGGGAAATACTCAAGAGTTAAAGTTTCTTGAATTTATTGAATAGTATTTGTATTATTAATTTGTGAACTAAAAGTGGTATATTTTATACTTATTAGGCTCAGATAATGTACATTTATTATAGTCTTGTAACAGATTGTTTATGTTACATAGACATAGTAGATTTACTGTATTCTTGTATAGATACTTTGCTAGATTAAATACTAGTTATAACTGAATGTTGATAATTGCTTGTATTTTTGAAAAGTATTAAATAGATGTTAAATTTGATGATAATCTATGAATTCTATTAATAATATCAAATTATTTGAACTTTATTTGGTCATATATGATTAACTATTGTTATTTCCTAAAAGTAATTGCAATTATCTAATCTAATTAAATTGAAATATTTAATATCTTTAAAATTTGATTAATTTTATATCATTATATTTAGTATTTTAGAATTTGATAATGTTTTATTTTTGATGATTTGATTGCATTAAGTTGAGGTACATCTAAGTCATATAATACCATGTGTATATGAAACACGTAGATTGCTCACTAAGTCGATACCTTGAACATATGTTGATCACTAGACATACAATTGTCAACTTTTTAGATATTAGAACTAATTAATTTTGAAACAGAATAATTTGAAACAATTTGATCTATTTAACTGATAGACATTATTATTACAAGTCTAATTACACATAGTAAAAATTAATTGATTATTAATATCAAATAATTAAAATTTATATATTAAATCAATATTGTTTACAATAACACTATAATAATTAACAGAATAAATTATAATAATTTTAAAATTTATATTAGTATATAATAAATTAATTCCTTTAAAATTTGAAACATAGCATAATTAGGTAAATAATAACTTAATAATATGACAATTTCATTACTTCATAAAAACAATCTTAAATGTAAATTAGTTATGTAAATATTCAAACATGATGAAATAGTTGTCCATTTAGAAATAATTAAATATTTTACAATATTATGTAAGTTATATGAACATGTTAGTGATTAGAATAGTTAATTGAAATAAAAATGCATTGTTAAATTCTAAATTTATATAAATTAAAGAATAGAATATAAATTAGAATATACCAGTAGTAAATGACGCCAAATTATAGGATCAAAATATTAGAATTTATGTAAATAATTGTAATTGTATATTATATGAAATTATGTAATTATATATATTAATTTGTAATTTAATTAAATATAAAAATATATATTATAGTTTTAATGTGTAAATTAATAAATGAAAATGAATAGTTAACATCATATTATCTATTATAATAAATTTAGTTATAGTTATATTAATAAATTTATGTATTCATAAATTATATATATTTAATTAGACATTAATATCTATCATAATAAATTCATGAATTTTCGATTAGATTTTTTAAGTTTATTGAATGGTGAAGAAAGTTACATTCTATGCATTACATAGGTTATCTAAGGCTCTTGAAACGATGATAGTTAATGTATTACAATATTTGTGGAAAAATTTATTCTTCCTTTAGGCTCCAGTATATCATATAGTCTTGCTTAATATTTTTTTTAATCAAATATTATTTTTATTATTTTCCATATCTTTTTTATTAAATCAAAATTTAGTTTTTATAATTTAAGTTATATTTTATATTATAGATACTTTATTTATGATAAACCGATATCTTGTAAGTAAAATTTAAGACGTAATCTTTTATAATTAAAATTTTTATTATATAAAATATAACAGTATGACTAATTTATAATAAATGATTAAATAGAATTAATAAATACTATTATAGAAATTTAATTAACAAAAATAATTATTATATATATTTAATGTTTCATATAAATATTAAAATGTTATGAAATAATTTTATTATGATAATTTAATATAGTTGACTAATTTGATTATATTATATAAACTTAATAATCATACAATCAAAAATAGAATGTTCATAATATACAAATGATTCAATTAAGTAAATTAGAATGCCTAGAGTTCAATGATTGCAAGATTTATAATAGGCTTATAATATGTTGAAAAATTATAGAAATTCATGAATATAATGTAACATTCATATTTATGATGGAATTATACTCTTCATATTTTTTGGTTAAACATAATTGATGTGAGTAATGTTAAGTTGAGTATATGTTTGTCTGCAGGAGATAATTATTCATTAGTCTTAACTTGAATGAATCCTATTAATTAAGTCTTGAACAAATGATGGTAACGAATTGTATTATGAATTAGAAGACAATTGTGAATTAAATATGTATTGATCAATAGTATGAAGAATATTTTATGCTTAATTGAATCTTTTAATAATTATGCGTAAATTGTATTAATTGTATGAGTCAAGAGTTACAATATAATTTTATAGTTCAAATAGTATTGTATATATTAAATATTTATGTGAATTCTTATTAGCTTCATAATCATAAGATGTAAATGAATTCTTTTGTAAAAGTATCATTTATCATTTAAAAGATTTAAAGTTCAATTCTTATATAGTTGAAAACTTGATACAGATGTAACTTATCTTCATCTATTTAAAAACTTGAGTTAAAAAAATGTAATTAAAAATATTGCATTTATAAAATTCAATGTTATATAATATTTAATTAAAAAAGAATTATTCACTGTTAAATACAAATTATCTTTCAGTGAAAGTTAATACAAAGGTCTCTGCCAAAAACTGTACAATAGTCACAGATCATAATATAAAATAATATTCTTAAATGAAATGTATCAAATATTAATGATTCTATTACAAATAATTTATTTATGCATATGCTTTGAATAAATTCATTATGCATTAGCAATGGAAAAGTATCATCACAAGCAAAATGCAGTTCAGAAGTAACATCATTCATGACAGTACGAATTCTCACAATGAATTAGTACCAAATTCGCAAATATACAAGTTCGATGACATAGGAATGAGTAAATATGTAATTCACAACGAAGTTCGAACTTAAGACAAGACCATTCAACGCAGTATTGCGAAGCAGCATTGCGACATTCATAATTAGTACCATGTACAAGATATGTAAATTTCAGTTAGATCCATACCTATGAATCTTATAATTAATATAACACAGATACCATTGGATTGACGATAGATGGATGCAGTTGCGACTTCATCAGAATCAATTGAAAGCCTGTATCAGATCAGTAAAATACTAGAACATGAAATCCGAACTTACACGAATACTTGAGTCAGATGCATGATGAAAGTGATATGACCAGCATGGCAAGTGTCCGGTTCACATTCAAGTTGACATCCTAGACATATCTATTCTAAGTTGATCAATTCTGACATCCTGATGCATTGAACATCTTCACATGTCATTCAAGAATGAGTTGATCATATGACATGGTCTACTACCTGGAATAGTTTGCAATGCTATTTGCAAGCATAAGTTGCTAAACCGCAGTGACAAGAGGTAGTCCAGTTGAGAGATCCTGAGTAAAGTTTAGACTAATTTGATGGCAAATTGAGATTACGTAAAACTGTCACGTCAAATTAAAGGCATCAGTACTCAAGATGATTGGTACATCAGCTTGGCAAAGTGAAGTTTAGAAAATTAACTGTAGCAAGTCCTGAATTACTAGCATGGCAAATGCCAAGGTGAAACATTGAACAGCATGAATGGTTCAAAGTCATGTAGATTTACATGCCAAGCTGCAAATGTTAGGTCAATGTTTCTAGCGTAAATTGAGTCGAAACTATAATGTAAGACAAAGGCCATTCACAATTCAGAAGAACTTGAATGTGAATCTGCATAGCTTTACATATCCTAGATTTCAATGATGTACTTGTTCCACTCGCAACATCAGCAATGATGTAACTAATATGCATGTGACAAAGTTATGACATTTGTAGCAAATACTAGTTGACAAGCAGTGAATCATACATTTCATTAGAATTATCAGAGAATAGTTGATCCAAGATATTAATCATTCTGTCCCCAATTAATTCAAATGCATGGATACTCTAGATGGTTGATCAACTACGTTTATCCACATTTACTTAAATTCATAACCTATTACGCAGAATTCTAAAAAGAGTTCCTATCTATTACATGTCATCCTTTTTTTCATCTTCAGCAATCATCTAATTGATTTAATAATTTGCAGAGAATGTTCAATCTTTCAGTCAACGCTTAACAGTTCATTAGCTAGACATCAGAAGTCTTAGACCAAAGATGAAGCTATGTTCTGCCAACTATTTGCAAGTCAATTTGAATGTTAAAGTCTTTAAGATGTAAAGTACCTAATTTCTTAGATCCATATGAATTGTCAGCACCTAACTTCATCACTATAAGTTAATAATTTCAAATGATTCTGAAGCTTGGTCCACGACCAATTGCATAGACACCAAATTCGTAACATTCTTCCAATTCTGATGACAATTCTAATTTGCAAAGTACAATTACAGGATTACAACAGTACCAAATGTCTAGCAACAATACCAAGTCATATCGTGTTGCATGCAACAATATCCTGACTAGCTAAAGTAACTTTGCAGTCTAATTGGTTACTAAAGCTTGGTAGCTCATTTCAAGCAAACTCTTAACTTTGAGCCCAAACGAGGTCTAGCGAGCATGCTTCGCTCGATACACATTGAAATGGATAAATCTTCTCTTAGTCCATGAAGATTGATGAACGATCGATGCCTATACAACACTTCATTGAATTACAATCACAAATAACATCTTCTCAACGATAAATCAATTTCTGCCTTGCCAACTAATCCTGTCTTTTCCTTACTCTTCAACAAGATCAATCTTGAATGTCTGTTTGACACAATCTCCCTGTTCATCAAGAATACTTCAAAGTATTGCGTCTGAATATGTCGAGATTGCAAGACGAAACTTCCAATCCATTCTATCTTTAAAGACTTATAATCATCTATAAGCATTTCAATATGCAAATGATATCTTACTTATCATGCTATACATTACTTTCAAATCTATTTCGCAAATACTTTACTTCTCATCATCGATCTACCTTCATACCACATTCAGACACCCAATTCTCACATTTCTTGAATCAAGTGTAATCACATCTCGATACTCATTGAAAGCTACTTTCAACAGATTCAAGCTCTTCAGGAGAGCACTTCCAATACATCAGCCTTAAGACTTCACCTTGCACATCTTGATTCCATCTTCCCATACATCTACTTAACTTACATCATAGCACCATCATAGATCATTCTATACAAGCAAGTTTTCACTGCATATCCCTATGAAAACTCATACCTAACTCATCACTACCTTCCTTAACCTTGTATAGCATTCTACATCAAATTCTCCTTCTAACAATGAATCATCATTAAGCACACATTCCTCTTAATTTCAATCCGTTCATCACTCATTATGACTATTGACATTCTTAAGTCCTCTAAACCACTTGGAACAACTTAATCATCATCTTCTATACTTTCAGCATTCTATACCTATCTTTATACTAGATCTATTATCATGGCTATCCTTCACATCTTACTTTCGAATTTATCCTTAATAGCATCAATCTCTTGTACTTCTTACTAGATACTTTTACATCGTTAACATCTTCCTGAAGCTGAAATTGACCTCTCTCATTACAATCCAAGTCTTGTAATCTGTTAGTCAGGCACTTTCACTTTCAGCAATATTATGCATACTCATAGGAACTATTGCATGCTGCTCGCAACTCTATTTGCAATGCAGATTCCATATTTCTAGCTAATTCCACATTCATGAACTGCTTCAGACCTAAGCAGCTAAAGACCTGTTGAAGCCATGACTTAATCTCAAACTTTATGCCTAGTGCTGCATTCATCTCAACTATATGGTAACCATTCTTATTCAATCATATCCTGAGTCAAGGACAAGAACACTCTTTCAATTGTCAACGCTTGCAAGTGACAATTCAAACTTCTCACAATTATTGGACATAATCTTTACACTACTCATTTAGCGAATGAGCATTAGTTAAGTCATACTTTCTGTCAACTTCACTTATCTTATTCACAATGAACCTTCATTCAATGATTAACTTCTGACTTGTATGCCACAATATGCTAGTCCATATCTTATAACGACTACATGACCATCAATATAATAATACTTCATACTCTTTTAACTGTCAATGACAACACAAAGAATTCCATAATAAATACAATCGCACATTGAAAAAAAATCTGATAATAAGTAACAAATGCAATGCAATGTACAAATCCCTTTTTGTACATAATGGATCAGAATCAAATTAGCACCCAATGACACCATAAAATGGAGAACAATATGCCTTGATATAATCACGAACTAATGACAAACATATTAATTCTTGCAATCTGGTATGAATGCCCAATGACACAGAGGTAACAATCTGATCGTCCAATCGAGGTCACCATGTGGCGGCTTGAGACCGGGAATGCGAAATCCTTGGCTCGGATATCGGTATCCATGTTTCCAAACAGCGTGATTCCAAAGAAGAACCTATAAGGAAAAAGAAGAGACACCAGCACAAAGATCGCCGCCGTCCTTTGCGGTAGACTAGATTTACGGCGGTGAATAACAGCTGTAAATGCCTTGAAGAGGAATGTTTGCTGTTCCCGTTGGGTAAAAACTTTTGAGACGGAGAGGAGAATCCGGTTCAAATATTGATATGAATGTTTCTTAAAAACAATCATTTAAAAGAAAAGAGTAAACTTTACATAATATTATTTTATTTTTATTTTAATTATTCAACTATAAAATTTTCGGTAAATATCCCATATATATTAAAAATAAAAAATTATGAAAATCGTCAATTTGAAGAATATTTACGGACAAGTACCATTTCTCTCAAAAAATACGCCCCAGTCGGTAGCGTTTTTGGAGATGCAGAGCTAAAGCGCCCCTTAAGACGTGCTTTTGTCCACCTCAAGAAAAGCGCTACCACGTGTCCTAAGGGGCGCTTTAGCCCTCCAACATGAAATCCTGACGGCAATTTTTTTGACCGTTAGGCCCCAACGGTAAAAAAAAAAGTATAAAACCCCAACCCTTTATTTTTTCACACTTCAATCCTTTCTTAATATTCTCTCAATTTTCTCTCAATTTTCTCTCAAAGTCCTTAAAATTTACGCTTAAATTTCTAAATAGTCCTTTACTATTTCTGAAAAAGTCCTTTATAATTTTTTAATATATTTTTGAAATATTTTAAATTTTTTTTATCGGATTACAATGGCTGGGGAATTATGTCGCCTAGACAACAAGCACATCTCCGTCGAGCAAATGCAAATGGTAAGTTTTAATTTTAATTTTTACATATTATTTAATTTGTTTTTCAATTATGCAATTTTAATTAATTTTTAATTATATAATTTTTAAACAATCAGTAGATCGGTGTTGGAATGTTATATTCATAACATGCATGGTCCCCATCGCCGTTGATCGAGACTTACCCGTGAGAAGCGGTTTTTGGCACGTGGCCACGATAGGTAGGGGTTAAAGTTGGAGCCGCCTTTGATCGGTCAGCGTTGATAGAGGTGGAGACCCGAGACGCACACTTTCCATCTCGCCATGCGAAGAGTGTACCATCACTCTAGAAGATGTGCAATTGCGTTGGGATTACCGGTGGATCTGCCGGTAGTCACCGGTCCGCAACATCTACCGATTGGATGGCAGTATGCTACGAGCTTCAGGTGCCATTCGGATAGAATTCAAGGAGCTCGGATCGATATGGCTCAGTTACGAGACGTATTCCTGAGCCGAACGAGGGTTCGATGAAGTAGAAAGAATACGGTATGCTCGGGCATACATTCTTGATAATTGGAGGCTATCGATCTGGGACCTCTCTAAAAACCTCGTCCACGAGATGGCTCCGAAACTTGTTGATTTCAGAGTGACCATGATGAATTGAGTTGGGGTCTGTCTGTCTATCGAGGTTGTACGGAGATGTCGGGCGACGCCACGAGTAAAGCCAAAATCGGAGGTTGCCTATCACTCTCTGCATCATGGGCATGGTTTGATTTCTATTTTACGCCCTCGACTCGACCGACCATATTCATTCCCACCGATAACGAGGTAAATTTAATATTATATTTTACAATTATTTCAGTAGATTTATAGTATAAGTGCATGCTAAAAGTTTATTTAATTAGGTGGAACCATTCAAGTAGTCATGTTGGAATACCTAACTCGCTTGAGGATATCTGACTCTATTGGACCAACGGTCAAAATCACAAGTAAGTTTCAATTTCGTTATTATAATTTAGTATTTCGATGTAGTCTCTAATTTTATGTATATAACTAATATTTTGGTAATGTTAATATAGTTTCAATGGACACCATACGAGGATCCAGAAATTCGGGCGGTAATTTTGGAAGAGTTCTTCCAAAATCTGAACAGTTGGCACGTTAAGGTCCCATTGATCACCTACGCGACCGTGGAGATGCACCAGTCAGATCGGGTTTTGTGGCAATTTAGATTTCGACAACCGATCCCCGTGCCACCGGAGATGCTCGATGATGAGCACAAAGTGGACTTACGGCAGCCGCACACGGATTGGCCAAGATTTTGGTCAGGTCATATCGAGACATGGGAGAACCGGTATGACTTTTTACCTATCCGGGAACCGATCATCGTTCCTGAGTTAGCGTGCGTGTCGGAGTACATGCTATGGTTTAGGATCCATGGCAAGTTGTATCTGTTGTCGAAGAAAAGAGGCGACAGCAAATTCATGCGGCGAAGGAACGTCAGCCCCTTTAATCCAAGAAAAGGGTGAAGAGAGGGCCATCAACGGCGCTTACACAACATCGGGCCCAAAGAACAGCCTACACAATCCACGGGCCCATCGGTTCATTGACAACACCGACATCACAGCCTCCATGTTTATGCCAGTGCGTATCCTATCCCTTATATGTATCCTCCTAACCCGTAATTGTTTTCTTTTCCGTCCCACCTGTGTTAGAATGCATGGCGGGTTCAATCTGTCCTCGACTACTCTCGCTAGTCACCGATCGTGAGGCCGACGTCGCGATGTGGGATTAGAGGATGGGCCGTCGGGAGCGATTCTTTCTACCAGCTCCTTCGCCGACGGATGCGATCCTGCATTGTGGTTTATGCAAACACCTCCGGTCATTATTTTATCAAGGTGAGTCATCATCGCAACACCTGAACAGACCTCTGCCGAGGAACCCGATTCGCCTGAGGTTCCACGACCCCGCCGAAGCTAGAAGAAGGAGGAATCTACAGAATCATAATAATGCTCGTGTGGCATTGGTTCCCACCCACGCCTCTAAACCCTAATTTAGTTTTGTAATTTTATTTTTTGTAATTTAGTTTTAATATCTTTGATAAGATAAAAATGGTTTAATTTTTTTTGTAATTTATTTTGTTTATATTTAATAAAATTTGAGTTTAATTTTATTTCTTTTGTAATTTAATTTTTAATTTAATTTTAATATTTTGATAAGATAGAAAAGGTTTAATTTTTTAATTTAATTTTTTATATTTAATAAAATTTGAGTTTAATTTTATTTCTTTTGTAATTTAATTTTTTAATTTAATTTTAATATCTTTGATAAGATAGAAATGGTTTAATTTTTTTTGTAATTTGATTTTTTATATTTAATAAAATTTGAGTTTAATTTTATTTCTTTTGTAATTTAATTTTTTAATTTAATTTTAATATCTTTAATAAGATAGAAATGGTTTAATTTTTTTTTGTAATTTAATTTTTTATATTTAATAAAATTTGAGTTTAATTTTATTTCTTTTGTAATTTAATTTTTAAATTTAATTTTAATATCTTTGATAAGATAGAAATAGTTTAATATTTTTTGTAATTTAATTTTTTATATTTAATAAAATTTGAGTTTAATTTTATTTCTTTTGTAATTTAATTTTTTAATTTAATTTTAATATCTTTGATAAGATAGAAATGGTTTATTTTATTTTTTTGTAATTTAATTTTTTATATTTAATAAAATTTGAGTTTAATTTTATTTCTTTTGTAATTTAATTTTTTAATTTAATTTTAATATATTTGATAAGATAGAAATGGTTTAATTTTTTTGTAATTTAATTTTTATATTTAATAAAATTTGAGTTTAATTTTATTTCTTTTGTTATTTAATTTTTTAATTTAATTTTAATATCTTTGGTAAGATAGAAATGGTTTAATTTTTTTGTAATTTAATTTTTTATATTTAATAAAATTTGAGTTTAATTTTATTTCTTTTGTAATTTAATTTTTAATTTAATTTTAATATCTTTGATAAGATAGAAATGGTTTATATTTTTTTGTAATTTAATTTTTTATATTTAATAAAATTTGAGATTAATTTTATTTCTTTTGTAATTTAATTTTTTAATTTAATTTTAATATATTTGATAAAATAGAAATTTTTAATTTTTTGTAATTTTTAATTTAATTTTAATAAGTTAAATAAAATAAAAGTTCTTGTACAAAAGTTCACCGTTTTCCTCCAAAAAATAGAAATTACATAGCCACCAGGAGACAAAAAGCTAAGAACACGGTCAACTATTCCGATTTGGACACGAGCGAGATGTATGGCCCGGGTTTCTACACTATCCGCACAGCCGACTTTGGTTGCTCGTATCTCAAATATCCATATTATTGCGTATTTTAGTCGAGCAAGGTCGACCTTTTGGTTTGCGCCTCAATTGTCTATCCGACAATAGCTTATACGGTGCAAGCGATACCGACGGCCACTTACTTTCATCTAGGACTGGTGAGAATACGTGTCTCAACACGTTGTACATGTTTTCTAATTTGTACACTTCGTCGACATAGCTCATGGGATCAAGACGGAGATTCTGACAAGCTGCAAGTACATGAGCACATAGGTAACGAAGTGCATCAAATATCCACATCGCAGTCCTATTTGTCAAGTGTACACGATAATGCCCGCCAACAATACCTTGGTTCGGTCTCATCAAACTCCGTGACACGAAACCATAGGTCGTCGCGGTCATGACACACCGTGTGCATGGTGTTCGCCCGTGCCTTCCCACGGTTTATTCCTTGCAAGACCTTTGGGCTCCATACATGGCCTCCTTGCATCTGCCCTCTATAACTCGCTGCTCTCTTCGAAAATAGTGCCGCTAAATGAAAATATGTCTCCCGTACAACCGATGTAATCGGCAGATGGCGGGTTCCTTTATAATGAAATTTATGCATTCGGCCGAGTTTGTGGTCATATGACCATATCGTAGGTCATCATATGCTTGTGTCCACTGTTCAAAAGGAATATTGCACGAGTAATTTACGCCTTGACGTTATCGAGCGCTAAATCGCCAAAGATCTCCGAAAACGGTTTTATTGATCTCGTATACGCCAACATATGTTGATAGCGAATATTACATACCACTCTTCAATTGAGAATAAATTGAATATTACAAATGAATTTATATTAATAGATATTTCATACCCATATCGGTCACTTGTTGTTTCTATCTTTTAGATAGATGTTGCCCATAGTAGTTGGATGAAACATGCCTTAGGCAATATCGATGGTGTGTGTGATGCCACATGCTTCTCTGACGTTCTATTGCCGCAAGTATTCCAGGGGCCCGATCCGATATAACACATATGTCAGGTTGGGGACAGACATGCCTCCTTAAGCTAGATAGGAAGAAGTCCCAGTCATTAGCTGACTCCCCCGGTGTTATTGCGAACGCAATCGGAAGGATTCTCCCACAGCCGTCTTGTGGCACAGCTAGCAATAGCCGATGTGTATATCTACCATATATAAAGGTACCGTCAATTTGTACCAAGGGCTTGCAGTATGTAAAAGCATCTCGGCATTGCTTAAATGTCCAGAACAGACACTTGAACACTGCGCATCCATGGAGCAGACGATCGTTGTAGTACGCCGGTTCCGTTTCAAGGTCTGTCGTGCTGCCTGGGACATATCTCTCCAGCACCTGACACCACTGCCACACTTCATTATATGAAGTGCCCCACCGATCGTGCAACTTTTCTAACGCCTTCTGCTTGGCTATCCAAGCCTTTCTGTAAGAGGGCGTGTACCTCAATTGGCTACGAATATTGCCAATTAAGGCCGACACCGTAGTCTTGGGATCGACTTTCACCGTCGGGATTATTAAGTCAGCCAACATGTCTAAATCCATCCTCGGATGATCTTGTGTTACACCTGTCATCGAAGTACGTTAATATAGCCTAAGTTTGCTGGAGACCACTGTAGCAAAAGAGCGTCCACGTGGGAGCTCTTTTCGGTACTCCTGCCGACAAGGCACCTCGCCGAAGCGTTTGGCCATCGCTTGTTCAAACGTCTTCTCAAAATTATTTTTCGGAGACTCATCAGCAAAAGAGCGTCCACTTGGGAGCTCTTTTGGTACTCTAACGACAATGCACCTCTTTGGAAGCGTTTTTGTACCTGTTTGTTCGTAAACGTCTCCTCAAAATTATTTTACCGAGACCATCAGAGCAAAAGAGCGTCCACATGGGAGCTCTTTTCGTACTCTATTGACGACAGTGCACCCTGCTGGAAACGTTTTTGGCCACTGTTTGTTCAAAAATGTCTCCTCAAAATTATTTTATCGGAGACTATCGCCCAAAAATTCAATTAATTATTCATAGGAATGAACAAAAAGCGCCCACGTAGCGCGTTTTGGGGATCTGAGCTAAGCGCCGCCTTAGGGCGTGCTTTGTCCACCTCAACAAAAGAGCGCTTACGTAGGCGCACTTTTGCTGAGGTGGACAAAAGCGTGTCTTAAGGGCGCTTTAGCTCAGATCCGCATAAAAACGCTACGACGTGACTCGTTTTGGGGAAATTGTACTTTCCCATAAATATTCTTCAAACCGGCACATTTACGTAATTTTCTTTATTTTGGTATATATGGGATATTTATCCAAAATTTTAATTTAGTCATTAATATTTAAAAATTATTTTTTAGTCACTAAACCTTTAAATATTTGTCTTATATTAAGAACAAAGAGGATCATGGTAGTGCCATTGTTGGTCTGAGAGGCTCACTAAAAGGTCAGGCGATAACGGCAGTCGATGACTAGGGTTTAAAAGAAGAGAACAAATAAGGACTAAAGAGATTATTATTATTTATCTTAATAAATTAGGTGGAAATCTGGTGGCATCAATAAAACATTTTTTGCTTCCATGTCAACAAAAAAAATACCAGTCATGTAACTAAAAAAGGCAATTTTGTTGCTTAAGTGATTAAATTGAAAATTTTAACAATTGAGTGACTAAAATAAAATAAATTAGAAGTTAGTAACTAATGATACTTTATCCAAAAAAAAGCGTAAGCTAGAGTATGTGAAAAAATACATCAAAATGTAACTATGTTAACTATTTAGGTAAAATACTGGTATTACAAAAATAGAGAGATCAAATTAGATTAAATTAGTATGGATTGAAGTTAGCAAAAATATAATAAAGCGGCGAAAACCATGATTTGACAAAATTTAGTTTCGATACTTAAAAAGTTAAAAAATAATTCGTACTTTAATAATTTAAAATTTCAATTCAATCATTAATATTTTAAATATCTTTTTGTTAAAATTTGTCAACTTATTCACCCAAGCACGCTGAACGTGGGTGGGAACAAGTTACTTCTATGTTGTACCGTCGGTGTTTTCCCGAGACCCTTGCTGCAGAAGGAAATATTTACGTCTTTGAGGGTTCTGATGTTTCTTTTGGCGAGGTTTACAACGCAAGTGAGGATACTTGGGTTCCTTTGTGCACCCCTTCTATTTGGGACTATTCAAGAATAAGTCGCCCTGTTATCCTCGATTCTTCCCTATCACGGATTTTGGTGCACTTCCGTCGCGATAGATCATATAGATCTCTTCACGCCTATTACTATGAGGATAAATCATGGGTTTGCCTAGATTCACAATTTCCTTACTGGTCTCACACAATAGGATTCGCAGGCAATGTCTTGTATGTTTTCTGTGAGGTTTCTAACGAGCCCTCTTTTGGAAAGCTTACGATGTGCAGAATAAGAGATGGCTGCACGTGACGTGGTTAACAGACTTTTCATTAAATGAACCTGTGGCTGCCCCTCTAATTCATTTGGGCCATGAAAAGTGGTCTATGGTTTGGCATAACTACAAACGTATTTGTTTTGAGTACCTTACACTAAGGATGTGGCGAAACCTGAAAGGAGGAATTTTTGCTGCTGGGGAGAGGGATATAGATACTCTGCTTCATTTCAATGCGTTGAACATGCAATAGTGATGCCCTGAATGAAGGTTAAAGCCCCTTTCACATCATAATTGTTTTGGGTTCCATGTGTGTGTGTATGTATGTATGTATGTGCATGCACGCGCGAATGTATGTTATTTTTATCTAGTCTTACTAAGAGTTTCTTTAATGTCTTGAACAAATTGCAGATTGGGAACTGCAATTGCTTGCTTATTAATGTAGCTGAAGCAAGACCAACTAGTTCAGCAATGGATGATATTCTTGTAGATATTTCTTTAGAAACAAATTAATACAGTATATATTTCAAATATCATGTGTAAAAATTTGAGTCTTTTGTGGGTAAAAGTAATATGAATTCCTTTACACTAAAAGTGAAATTGCATTTTGATCTATCTATTCAAAAAACTCTGCAAATTAATTCTTATATCTTAAATCAAAGAGTAAATTGTGATTAATTCTTATACCTATTCAAAAAATTATGTTTTTTTTAGACATTCTTTTGGAATTTGGAATTTTTAATATTTTATGATTTTTGAATTATTTGTTGAGGTGACATATAAGACATATAATACCATGTCAGTATGAAATACACGTAGATTGCCACGTAAGTTACCTCAATCAGATGCTTCCCTTGACCAAGTTGTCAACTAGGACATTAAATGCTAACTCGAGTATGATAGGAACATATTTGAAACACAAAATAAAATTTGAACACATTTGTATCTATTATCTGGACAACTTAGATTTTACATGTAACTATGTTTATTTATTACAAAAGGTCTAAATTATTCATGCAATAGGTACATATGAAATATACAAAGGCGGATAAATTACTCACATTTATTATTAAAAAAATATTTTGTTTTTAACTTAAGAATCCACTAAAAATTTAACCAAAAAGTAGTGAATATATATTTTAAAATTTAATCACTAAAGAAAAAAAATGTAAACAGTAAAATGTGTGGTAAAAGTATCATGGAGTCGTTGTATTATGAGTCAAATTACATTTTGCCCGTTCTTTTAAAAATATGAACAAATTAGTCATTGTACATTAGATGAAATAGCAAACATGTCATTTTGTTAAAAATTCTATCTATTTCTACAATTAAAAAAAACTAGTCCTTTTACGTTAAAATAAGTGTAATGACCCAAAATTCATGGGCATCGAAAAGTATAGTATCGGGCCTCCATCTTAGTAAAACGAATTCGTAAATATTTATTAAAAATATTTATGAAACTAGTTGTGTGTTTAATTAGGTTTTAGTTAGGTGAATTTGTTTTAATTAGGAGTAATTAGGAAAAATAACTAAATTGAAATAAGGGTGAAAGTTTAATTATAAATTAAAGAAAAATTAAAGGGAATAAATAGGAAATATACCAGGTCCCATAAATGAGGCGGCGGCATAAGTATGATAAAATATTAGATATTTATGTTTTAAATATATTAATATATTATTTAATTATAAAATATATTATATTATATTATATTATTATGTAAAATTTAACTAAATCTTAACAAATGAATAGTAAAATTTAGACATGTGTAATACTAATATACATACATTTGTAGAATATATATATGTTTACTTATTTTATAAGTATATTATTAAATTATATTATTATAATAAGTAAACATTTATGTATTCTACAAATGTATATATATTAGTATTACACATGTCACAGCTCTATCGATCAACAAACCATGTTTTCGCTTAGATTTTAAGTACGCTGAACGTGGGTGGAGAAAAGTTACTTCTATGCTGTACCATAGGGGTTTTCCTAAGGCTCTTGCTGTAGAAGGAAATGATTTACGTCTTTGATGGACAAAAATTGTATTCTTCTTTGCTTCCATCATCATCTTCTTGCCCCTAAACTGTTTCTTCCTCCTCATCAGCAATATTAAGTCTTGTTGGATTATTTTCCATTGTCTTTGTTTTGATAAATCATTTCTTTTAGTATGTTTTGAAACCCTAAATTTTTTTAAACAAGAACCTTCTTTTATCGATAGAACGAAAAAAACCCTAAGACGTGCTTAGACTAATTTAAAGATTCGATATTTTAAAATTATAGAAATGTTATTGCATTTATACCGACTTTGAATCAAAGTAGGTGAATTATATTTAGTATGAATTTAAAATAAAAATAAGAAAAAAAATAAATTTATATTTAGTACTAATTTAAAAATAAAATAAGAAAAAAATAAACATATATATTTATGATTTAATTTATAATCATTCAGACAAAAATTTTAAAATTTGTTTATGCGAAATATTCAATATGAGTTGAGTGTGAATTTTAATATTAGAAAATGACCTAAGTTTGAATCGAATTGAGCCCACAATACATAATGGGCTTATATGCTTATAGCTTAAAAATAGAACCCAATAATCAACTCAAAATTAGAATGTTCCAGAGAAGCTAAACTATGCCAAGGATGTGGTCTATGGTTTGGCATTACTACAGGCGTAATTGTTTTGAGTACCTTACACTAAGGATGTGGCGAAACCTGTAAGGAGGAATTTTTGCTGCTGGGGAGGGGGATATAGAACCTCTTCTTCATTTCAATGCGTTGAACATGCAATATTGATGCCCTGAATGAAGGTTAGAGCTCCCTTCACATCATAATTGTTTTGGGTTCCATGTGTGTGTATGTATGTATGTATGTATGTGCATGCACGCGCGAATGTATGTTATTTTTATCTAGTCTTACTAAGAGTTTCTTTAATGTCTTGAACAAATTGCAGATTGGAAATTGCAATTGCTTGCTTATTAATGTAGCTGAAGCAAGACCAACGAGTTCAACAATAGATGATATTCTTGTAGATATTTCTTTAGAAACAAATTAATATTGTATATATTTCAAATATTATGTGTAAAATTTGAGTCTTTTGTAGGTAGTAAAAGTAATATGAATATACTAAAAGTGAAATTGCATTTTGATCCATCTATTCAAAAAATGTGTAAATTAATTCTTATATGTTAAATCAAAGAGTAAATTGATCATTTTGTTAAAAGTTTCATCCATTTATACTATTAAAATTGACGTGATTAATGAATAATCAGAGAGAAACTTGTGGCGATGTCACTTTTACCTCATGCTAATGGTAAAATTGAAAATTTTTAATAGAAAGATCAATTTACTATTTGATCTAATATAAAAGATTAATTTGCTCACTTTTTAAGTACAAATCGACTATTAATACAAGGGTCTCTAGCACTTTTATCGTCTTACGTGTGTATTTACAAAGTGCTGCATCAAAAAAAAAAAAAAAAAAAGATAGTTACAGAAATAATATCATATTAATAATAATTATTTTCACATATTTCCATAATTGTTTGTATTACATATATAAATATGGAATGATTCACTTAAAACAATTAGGCAAATGGGAAGAGAAGTTCATTGAAAGCTTCAAAACCCAAAAACGGTACATACGGTGGCCCGAAGGCAGCAGTACAAATGATTCTACAGGCAACCCGAACGAAAACTCATGCCCATTACGCACACCATCATCTCTTGAAAGACACCTTCATGCATCATGAATTTGTACCAAATGATTTTACAGTTTCAGTGGATCCATACTCTCTTTGTATCTTTATAAATTAATTCAACGGGAGAGTACCATTTACAAGCGGCATTGCCGGTTCAGGGTTGCCGTACTTGTCTGCAAGTTGTACAAGAAGAATTCATCAGTTACAAAACTTGAGGAACCCCATAGTTATCAATAGCAACAACACAGTGGAGGAACAAGGAAAAAAATAGAAGATAATAGAAAAAACTAATGAGATGCAAGGGCAGAATGAAGTTGACATACCTACAGCAAGATCAGGTTTTTGTTTGTATTCGACATTAACGCGGTGAGCTGCTAGCGACATTATTAACTTTCCCGAGCTCTGGTGATCCGATGTAAATATGTGCAATATGAGCTATTTTGGGCCAATCCTTACCTACGTTTTTCTTGCAATGCTCTTCAAGCCTTGGACATTCATGAACCGAGAGATGCTGAAGGGTGTCCAGGCTCTGACAACCTTCTGGAAGTGAGTTCATATTAGGACAATCTGATATTGCCAAAGATCTAAGAATCGAAAGATCTGCAATCCACTCCGGCAACATGTGCAAACCCAGACAACCATGTATTTCAAGATTTTGCAGTGTTGTAACATGTTTAACACTTTCAGGCAAAGCTGATAGCTCCGGGCAGCATAAAATGGACAAACTCCTCAGCATGGAAAGGTTTATGCCACTCAGTTGGCAAACACACCAGACTTGGACAGCACATGATGGTTAAATGTTCGAGAGAAGTAAGATGTAGCAGTCCAATGGGTAATGATCTTAGGTTACTGCAGTTCTTGATGGATAAATATTTGAGGGAAATTAACCCGTCGATATACTGGGGTGAAGTACAAAGGCCATGGCATTCACTGATCTCTAGAGACTGCAAACAGGTTAGATTCTGCAATTGTTGTGGCAAAGATGAGAGCTTGTTACACCAACGAATTGTCAAAGATGTTAGGGACACAAGGCTCCCCAAACTCTGCGGGATGCAGCAAAGGCTGGGACAAGAGCTGATAGTTAGAGACAAGAAATGAACATTGTTCCAAAGCAAGTTATCCAATAGAATTAACTGTCCAGTAAAGCCACCAATGATGAGGATAGCGAGGTTATATTTCCTGCTGATATAGATTCATTGCAGCTCTGCAACTCTAATTGCCTAAGCACTGCAAATCGCGGCATGTTTATCAACTTAGGACATTTATTGATGATTAATTTGACAAGGGAGGGGAATTCTTCACCTCCACTTGTACCCCACCAGAATTCCAGATCAGGGAAGTCCATGAGGGATTACTCCTTTAATGATGCAATCAATTTCTTCTTGTTTTCCCCGTAATTCTTCACGCAATCCATTCCAAGCATATGGATGATCTCTAGTACTGGAAGTTGACCTAAAGCAGGGAGATGTTCACATCTTTTGCAGTTCATCAACACTATTTTAGTTAAAACAGGCAGTGAAGGAGTCTTTATCCAGCTTGGAAGATGGATTCCTGGATACCCTTTTATTGACAAATGTTTGAGATTTTTTGATGGTTGCAAGCAGTCAAGCACGTTCTCACCTAATTTGCAGTTAGAATCGTTTTGAACATTCAAGACCAGCCGCTTATGATCATCACCCCATGACAGCTCTAGTGAATGAAGGTTTTTCATACCCAAGATTACTGCTCTAATTTCTTGTTTCACATCCTCCAAGTTCTTGATTGTCAGCTCACCCCTAAGCCACAGCCTTGCCAACTGTTTAAAGTTCTTGTTTGATACGATAAAGATCAGCAATGTCTGAAGATGAAATAGCTGACCAATGTTGTCTGGCAAGCAAGTTAACCTTTCGCAATCATTTATGATCAGATGTCTTAGCATGCACAATCTAGATAAGTTCCTTGGCAGACCAGTCAAATCAGAGCAACCTGAAATGTTTAGCACCTACAATTTGCAGAGGCTACCTATAGTTTCTGGTAATGTTGCAATAAAGGTATTTGACAGGTCAAGGTACCTCAAATGCTTCAAGCAAGAAACTGTGCTTCACAACCTTTTGATGCCACTATAACTGAGGTCTAGGACTCTTGAGTTCGAAAATGTGTAAACAGCTTGGCTGGGATTTCACCAGAGTCACCATTGGAAAACAAAAGATAAGAGTTCGTAACTTCTTTGCCTCATACAAGGTTTCTGGAATGGTACAAGATTCAGAATGGCAAACTACAGATGAGTATCGAACTCTAGCCAGATTTTTCGGCAGGCAACCACGTTCAAATATGAAACTCTTCTCCAGCAACAGATTTTGCAAGATCATGAATGAGATCGTGCCTTCTGCACTCAACTACATCACCATCGCTGTTTTCCTTCACTTCTTCAAACAAAAACATCCACATTAATTCGT
This sequence comes from Gossypium rotundifolium, assembly GCA_025506655.1. Classification (NCBI taxonomy): domain Eukaryota; kingdom Viridiplantae; phylum Streptophyta; class Magnoliopsida; order Malvales; family Malvaceae; genus Gossypium; species Gossypium rotundifolium. The sequence goes on from CP106727.1 coordinate 199,660,474, forward strand.
TAAAATAATTGCTCCCGCTGTTCTCAAGAGATGTTCCTTCTTTACGTGATTGAGTGCCTCGCAAAGGGTATTGGCAAGACTGAATGAAGCCTTCCGCAATCCAAAGATGGATTAACTTCTCTTTCCTGATAACGTAGTTCTTTGGAAAGATCGAGCAATACATAAAGCATCCTTTCAGATGTAGTGGCAAATGACTATAATTCAACCTTAAGGCAGGTAATATCCCATTTTCGTCTTCACAAACATTCCAAATCTCATTTTCCTGCACAGATAACCATTCATCTGGCTCTCTTCTGAACCGCATCAGACTCCCGAGTGCCTTTGCTGCTAAAGGAACACCCCCACATTTTCTCACTATTTGTTTTCCAATAGGCAACAGGTTTATGTAGTCCTCTTGATCATTTGCGAAGGCACGTTGCTTGAACAAACCCCAACATTCATCATGAGACAGACCCTTCAAATGGTGAGAAGACACTGTTCCCAAAATTGCAGCAACCTTTGCACTTCTTGTTGTGACTATGACTTTGCTTCCCTCTGCACCTAATTTCAGCAAACTTTTAAGCTTATCCCATTCATCAGCATCTTCGTTCCATACATCATTTAGTACAAGCAAATATCTTCTCTTGAATAACAAGTCCCGTAATTTCGACCGAAGAACATCCATCCCTATGACATCATCACACCTTCTCCCGGTTGCAGATTCTATCATCAAATTAACAATCTTTCTCACATGAAAATCATCATTAACGGACACCCACATCCTGAGTTAAAAATTTCCCATCACCCTTTCATCATTATAGACTAGTTGAGCAAGTGTGGTTTTACCAAGTCCCCCTAAACCCACTATGGGAATAACTGAGACAACCTCATTGGCTCTACTTTCAGCAGTTAACTGTAGCATGTCTACTATCTTTTCTTTATCTTCTTCTCTCCCTATAACTTCGGATTCAATCACAAAAGAAACAGTTTCTCTTTTCTGTTGACTTTTAATCGCTTTATCACCATCTTTTCTCTTGAGCTTGAAATTAGACCTCTCATCCAATAACACATCCAATCTCTCCCTAATCTGTTTTAGCTCAGGCAACTTTTTAGGATATGTTATGAAAGGTCTCAAAGAAGGAACAATGTTTGCCACCTGTTCAGTCAACCTATTATCGTTTTCTTGTATCATCGCTTCAGGACCAAACTCTTCAAGCAAGTTGTCAGCATCAAAAGCTACCTCTCTAAGCTCACTTAACCACAACTTTGAACTTTTGTCTGTAGCTTGCCACTCTTCAGCATCTTGAAGCACACTCTGGATAGCGCCCAATGTGCGTTGAAGCTTCTTGATTTCATCCTTGAATCCACATCGATCTGCAATCTCTTTCAGGAACCGAGAGGCTAGCTTTTCAAAGACAACCTGTAGAAGAGGACACAGAACTATCTCCGCCATAATCTTTTTACACTGCTGGTGAGTTAAAAAGGTTTCAAGCTCTTATCTACAATTTTATATGGTAATGTGGATTCTGTAGTACAAGACAATCAATTTTCCTGTCAGCCTTCAGAAGCTGAAAGTGAACACTTCTTTCATGCAACGCAGCTTTGGTCAATCGTTCACAACTTTCACTTCTTTTCCACAATATGGCAACCTATCTTTAACGTACCTGATTTGACGGTGCATTTATTAATTAATGACTTTAGTTTTGAATCTCCGACTATGCTTAACTGAACAATAGGAGGACCTACATATCAGTAAAATTGCTACTGATTTTATGTAAAAAAAACAGTAAATACCCAGTCCCCATTCAATAAAGTAAAATAGTCACTTTCTTTTATTCAATAAAGGAAAATAATGTCAACATGTAAGAATTTTCAACCATCCCAATTGTTGACAATACCCACAATTGGGAGAGAAAACAACATATGAACCTGACCTTGAAAGAATGAGGTAAAGAAAAATGCTTGGATAGGTAACAAATCACCCTTGATTTTTGATACAATGCCTAAATACAGGGCATAGATTATGGATCCACAAGCAGCCCCATCAAACACCACCACCTAATGAGCCAAATCAATCCTCCCACCCCACAAAACACCAAGCACCACAACTCTACCAGAATTTGTTCTATATGAATACCTCGCACAGTCACACTACAAAATTGTAGAAACAAAAAATCATAAATCTTTTGTTTCTTCGTTACTGCCAGATGATTAAATGTAGGCCCTGCTATATGAAAATGGTTGCAGCAAATTCTGCTGATGAAAGTTGAACTAATGAGCCACCAGCAAAATATACAGGCAGAACTGTGATAGGAAACTAGATGCAATCACAAAAATTTCAGTATAAGATTACTTAGTTTCCGTACGAAAATCAAGCCAGAATGTATAAATTAATATATACTTCAGCAGCTAGAGAGAAGGCTGATCTCCACTTATTTGCTTGTTTCCATTACTTCTCTTTTTTCCATCTAATTATGCGTTTATCATGGTCCCTTGTTTTGAGGTGGGCAACCTCTCTGATAACCAGAGTCTAACTTACAAATAAAATGCAAAATCAAAATGCATACCATTTATGCCCTCAGCATAAAAAAATTGTAGAGATGAACTTCTGTCACTTGATAGCCAAGGTGAGTACTACAAAATGCAACAGTATGATATATACCTGGAAACCCTCCTTCACAGTGTCCAATTGTCGAATTGGGTTTGAGTAGGGGCGTCCCCATCTCTTTGGATCCCATAAAATGCTGCTGTTGAAAGCAAATCCCAACATATCAACATGAAACCTACGAAGTCTTTTACTTTTCTCATTTGTGTGCCATCCGATTACTTGACTTCCATTGCATACCGGACCTTCCAGGATTGCCTTGTTTTTGCTTGGTGCAAGCATGGCAACAGGCCAAATTCCAAATCGTCTAGAACAAAATAAGATAAATATTATGATTCATTATAAAATAGAAACACAAGAATAACAAAGCAATTCATAACAATTACTTTACGAAATTTATAAAGCAATCCAAAATTGAAAAGCCATATCATCCCAAACAAAATCAAAATAAACAGTTAATGGACATCTTCATTAACCACTTACAAAGGGAAAACTTCTAATCAACAGCAAACAATCTTAAGTTAATTCCTTATTTAAAATCTCATGACAAACCGGCAAAACGACATTCATCAGCAACCGGCAAGGATGCAATAAACAGAAGATGAACCAAAGGCTAGAACTATAGGATCATCGAAGCTATATGATTCCATTGTTATATGAAAATGAAACTAGATCTTGTTACTATAGTAAAGAGGTAACATGCTGATATGATTCACAAACAAAAATACTAATGCATTAAGTAATGACAATAATTTTCAGATAGTTAATCACTAAATATAAACCAAAATTACTTCCTTTTTTCGATAAATACATCCCATTTTCGACTGCCCAGCAAAACAAAATGTTCATAAAAAAAATCAACAATTATTGTAATCACAAAACATTCCCAAAAAAATTAATGAAGAAAATTAGAAAAGCTAAAATTACCTAATAGTTCTCAAGCTTTCAAACAACTCCACCGTGTAGACGTTGTCATCGTCGGCGAAAAACACGATCCATCGACCTTATGCCGTTCAATATGTTCCAAAGCGGCATTCCTTTGATGAACACCTCGATCCTTCGGTTCACTAGGACTGCGTGCACACCACGTGCCGATACATAACACCGGTTCTCCTCAAAATCTCTGCCGTCTCAAATGACGCTACTTTCTCCTCCACCACTATCCAAACCAACGGCGGTTTCACTAACCTCAAAACTTGTCCTAACCTGTTCAAGAAATACGCTTGGAATCCCCTGTTATAAGTCGGCGTAACGAATATTAATTGCTTTAACGGTGGCCCGATTAAATCGTCAAATTCCTTTGGTTCTTGCAATCTGGTATGAATGCCCAATGACACAGAGGTAACAATCTGATCGTCCAATCGGAGGTCACCATGTGGCGGCTTGAGATCCGGGAATGCGAAATCCTTGGCTCGGATATCGGTATCCATGTTTCCAAACAGCGTGATTCCAAAGAAGAACCCTATAAGGAAAAAGAAGAGACACCAGCACAAAGATCGCCGCCGTCCTTTGCGGTAGACTAGATTTACGGCGGTGAATAACAGCGGTAAATGCCTTGAAGAGGAATGTTTGCTGTTCCCGTTGGGTAAAAACTTTTGAGACGGAGAGGAGAATCCGGCGCCGTTCTGGTAAGAACGGTGGTGATATGCCGGCGACAGAGTTCTACGAATCGAAGCCGTCTGATTGGTTGAAAAAATCACAAAAAAAAAATAAAAGAAAAATTACATAATCGGATCTTTAAAAAATTAATAAATTACATAATGCGGCCGAAGTCTGACCTGGTTTTCTATTTTTTGAGAGCTGAGTAAAGGGCTCTTCGACTTCGTCTTTGCTTCGTCTTCGAGAGAGGGTGGACTTAATTTTGTTATATTTATTTAGATCTAATTGTAGTTTTGGTCCTTGTATTATGTTTGAATTTGAGATCCAGCCTTTTTACTTTAATTTAACATAATTTTGATCCTTCTATTTATATAATATCATATGCCGGTGCAAATATTGATATGAATGTTTCTTAAAAACAATCATTTAAAAGAAAAAGAGTAAACTACATGTTTAGTCACATAATATTATTTTATTTTTATTTTGATCATTTAACTATAAAATTTTCAATTTAGTCATTAATATTTAAAAATTATGTTTTAGTCACTAAACCTTTAAATATTTGTCTTATATTAAGAACAAAGAGGATAAATTAGATGGAAATTTGGTGGCATCAATAAAACATTTTTTGCTTCCATGTCAACAAAAAATACCAGCTCATCTAACTAAAAAAGCAAATTTTGTTGCTTAAGTGATTAAATTGAAAATTTTAATAATTGAGTGACAAAATATATAAAAATTTTATATTAATTATTTTAATAAATTTATTACACAATCATTTTCAGTTGTATTTAATATGTTATAATCTAATATAAATAATTACAATGTTGATGTTATTTTTCAAATACCATATCTATGTTTTATTTTTTTATTTTTTATAATTTTTCATAATAATTGGTTTTAACTAAAATCATTTGACTTGAAATTGTAATAATTATGTACTTACTACACTTTAATATAAATATTACTTTTTCAAAAGATAATGAAATGATATTTTAGTTTACCTTAAAAAGATGGAAACTTTGTGAGCAACCCATCAATATTTTGATGATAGGATTGAATTTATAGAAATTATGAATTGCTTGCACATTTGAACAACTAAACAACCTGCAATTTTACACATGGACAAAAGAGAAAAAGAGGAGGTTTTTAATAGCAAAAAATTGGCTCACCACACACAGAATATTTTACTTGTTTTTCTTTTCTTCACACCCAAAATACAGTAGAAGGAAGTGATTATTACGTTCGAAGTTAGTTTGTGAGAACCTAAACTAACTTCATACATTGAATTCATTAAGAAATCCAAACTAAAACCACTTAAATTAGTCATTTAAAATAATCAAAATTCATTTTTTTAGTCTTTAAAATCATATCAAAAACATTTTAAAACGATTTTCTAGGTGTTAAGAAGTGTCCAAGACCAATTACGGGTCTGGGAGTTGAAACAACTCAAAATAAAGAAGGGATCCTAGTCTACCATTGTTGATTCAGTAGAAGTCTAAGGAGTACTCGTACTAATACAAGTCCCTGCTACTATAGCTTTTTACTCACTATCATGCTTGTATCAACACAATCCGGGCATTGATACAACTATGCTTGGACCTAAAATTCACCTTAAAACTCATCTATTTTATGTTGGATCGTCAATTCACCCCTTGGCACAATGAAAAAATGTTATGACTACCACAAACTAGGAATTCATGTACGAGGAACAAACTAGTGCTAAAAAATGACGAAAAATATACCTTTAATTATATGAAAGCAGCATTGGTATGACGTTAATTCTTTTGTCCGTGTCGCAAACCATAGCCGCAACACAAAAGTTTTTGCCTCTATTGGTATCCACCCCGGATGAAATCGATCAGAAAATCTCTCATGATACTTCAGAAAGAAAAAGGAAATTCTTTTGTTTAGCTACAGGTCAAAAAATAGTATTTTGCGTAACTTTGAATTTGGGATTTGCCTTCGAATCAATCATCATGAAGAAAAATAAGATATATCTCCTAAAACGAGTTTTCTCCCTAAGGAGATACCGATTTAATTTAAATCCTAAACTTTTTTTTTTTGCTTAATTGAATTTTATTAAATAAAATATTTAATAAATTTGAAAACACATATTTATAAATTAAAATACATGAAACATAATTTCACATTATTTTAATTTAATCCTCTTTATATGCGTATCAAGTATGTGCATATATTATGATAATTTTAACATTATCAAATTAAATTAATTATTAGAACATTTCTATAATCAATTTAACTTTTATGACATGTTAAACTTCATCTCAACTTTCATTACATTCTGATTGTCCCAACCAAAAGGTGTGACCCTATGGGATCTTGTAATATTGACAGTAACATTAAAACGATTCTAATGTTACAAATAATGAGTGACGTCTAGCAATGCATCGCTGCTACCCAAGTCGCAAGAAGTCATGGTTGGACATGGTCTTCTATGATAAACATTATTATGTACTGCATCCCTTTGTCCTTTATATCTAGATTGAACACAATTCATAGAATAATCACACTTATATAATCCAATCTCAAATTTATTGATTCCCAAGTAAACTAAGATAAACAAATAAGTGTGACATCTCATATCAATTAATTTAATCTTAGCCATGCATTTCTAGTCTCAATCGACCAAGAGGTTTGAAATATTTCTCCCATTATGTAAAAGGGACAAATCTTATCTTGATCACTTACAGCTCACTACATAGATTGTGGCACACCAAACATTAGCTCTTACATTACAACTATTTACTGTAAATGTTTGACTGTGTCAAAGCATACGACTCACGATATTGGAACAATGATTGTAGCGATCTAAATTTTACATGGGCGCTAGTTGAGGTGATTATTGAAAATTTGAAAACAGAGTTTCAATTTTATTTAAAAAAAGAGAGTCGCCACCGATCCTTTTTCCTAGGTGTGATCGGACACCTAATGAATCCTCTTTTTAAAAGAAAAATTATTTTTTTTAAATTTTCTTTTAAAAAAAGGCCGAGTTTAGGTCTACATCAAAATTCTAGAGAAAAATAGGTTTCGATAGTCAGTTACGCACAAGGAAGGTATTAGCACCCTCGCGACACCCAAAATTGGTATCTCGTTAAGAGCGTTGTCTTAATTTTTAAAATACTAGTTCAATTTACTATTTAATCGTGATCCGATTGAAATACGAGAATTTTAATAAATAACATACTATCATATATTCATTTAAATATAATTTGATAATTTACAAAAAAAAATAAATAAATAAATAAACATTTTATTTTAAAACACGAGAGCCTTTTGAAACACGAGAATTTTAAAAATACGAAAAGTTTTTAAACTCGAGAATTTTTGTTATCCGAGAATTTTGAAAACATGAAAATTTTTGAAACACGACAATTTTGATAAATTACATATTATTGTGTTATAAGATTTTTTTAAATGCGAAAAAAAAAGATAATCTACTATTATTATTACTTTATCTATCAATTTTAAAAACGATTTAATATTTGATTGTGATCAAGATTATTTATTGTTTATAAAAAACGATCATTACGATAAATTGTAAATTAGCGTACTATACTATATATATATATGTATTTTTTTAAAAATGAAATTTTACTAATTTTAATAAAGATTTTATTATTAATTTTAGAAAATTTGAATTTTTAATTTCTAGAAAGGTGTGCTATATTCAACAAAAATCAAATATGTCCACCCAACATAGCATTGAGATCAATGATTTAATGCTAAACCGATTCGTTGCTTTAAAAATTGAATTTATTAAAAATTAAACTTTGTAAATAAAATCACACAATAATATTTCAAAAAAACATATAAATGTTAATATAATTGAAATAAGACAACATTAATAATATGGACTAAATGAGTAAATAAAAAAAGGGTCAAGAATATACCAAAGCCCAAAATTATGGGCTGCTGAAATCAACCCATTTCCCTCTTTTGGGCTGCTGAAATAGATTCAATTTGGAATGGGCCTGCACTGCTGTTGGGCTGCTGCTGGTAGCATGAATTGGGCTACCCCTTTTTTCTTTTTCCTTCTATTTACGTGGTCTCCTCCTCCTCCTTTCTCAACTTTTTTTTTTTCTTCTTTTTACACCAGCCACCGTCAATATGCACCACCACCCTTGGAGCTCCGATCAAGCGCCGTCTAACACCAAAACGAGGCACTCCTTCCCCTAGAACCAAGTAACCCGAAAATGGAGTTGTGTGGGTTTATTTTATTATTTATTATTTTTTATTTGGGTATGTTGATGATAATGAAGTTGGGAGCAATTGGTGGAGCGGTTGAATGGTAAGGCTTAGGGTCTTTTTTGGGTTCGGAAATGGGAGATTTTTTGCTTGATTCGAATGTTTGAGGGGTCCTTGTTTGATTGCCGAACCTCTTGGGAGGGGGGTTTTCTTTTTGCCGAATGTTCTTCCCCCTGTGTTTTGGTGTGATTTTTCCATTTTATTTCTATCATTTTGCTTGTTTCCCATGCCATTGTAGTGGGTGAAGAAGGAGCAGCCACCCATGCTGGTGGCCAGAAAATCCAGGGAGTTGGTGCCCCAAATAATATAATCTGCCAGAAGGACTAAATCGCAAATACAGTAAAACTAGCAGGGTTAAAATGTAATTTTGAAATAATTTAGGGGTTAAAATGTAATTTTAGAAACATTAAGGGTCAAAATGTAATTTTGGAAAAGTTGAGGGGTCAAAATGTTATTTTTATTTTTTTGTATTTTTCAATTTTGTATTTTTTTATTTTTCTTAATTTTAAAAATTAAACACGAAATTGAGCCGGACAAAATTTAATGCTCACAATGATGATCTCAAATCTAAGGATCATACATACAATTATCACTATGAAAAATGTTGTGAGTATTAGATAAAATCCAAGAAACATTCTCATGGTGGGTCAAATCAGTACATTGTTCTCTAACATGTACTTATGTGTTAATTTGATATTAGATATCTATAGCAACACTTATCATTAATCAAGCACGTATTGTTATCCAAGCCCACAATAATACTTGACTAAAGACATTTAAGAATAATTATATTATTCTTTAGACATTATCATTATTCAGTTTATTCAAATACAGAAATAAATACTAAAAACAATAGTGGCAATGCCTTTATTAATAAATTAGGAAAATGTTTATTATTAATTATCATATGACTAATTTTTGGGCATGCTCCAACATTTTGAGCCTTAACATGCTCATATCAAAGCCATGACTCAGAACACTCAAAAATCAGTTTCAAAGCATCATTCAAACATATTTTAACAACTCCAAACAAAGTGAACGCATATATGCTAAAATAGCTTTCAAGTGCATATTCCTCGTATGCCTAGTTCATACTTCAACTAGGACATTGAAAACTTAACGTAATATATGCATACATGCTTTGAACTTAGGTTATGATAAATTATACAATCACCCAAAATACCAACAGGGCTAACATTAACATGGTAAATTCCAACTACTATCTATTAACTTAGGTACATGTCAAGACACTTCTCATATTCAAAATCAGTAATACAAGCTTTGGATGAGTTGAGACGAGGATCTTGGATGCCACTGAGAATCACAAGCTAACGATACCTATTTGTCACATGCACACAAAACAAACATATCCACATATTGAACATAGAAAGCTTAATAATGCTAATATAATTCGAATTCAAAACATTAAAGCATTATAAAATTAACATCTTAATAATCTTTAATTTTAACGCATCCATTTCAATTCAGTAGTACTTAACATGTCTTGCAATTTCACAACATTAGGTTACTTAAGTCATTAAATTAACTTTGCAATGATCTCTTATACATTGCATCACATATATTTCATATCCATAAATCATAATGTCACTTGTAAATCATATTTCATGCAGTGTTTCTTATCTCATCATAATTTGCTCGTATATATGATAACATTACATGTCTATAATTCATATCATAATGAAATCATTTCTCATTGCTAATTGTCTTTTTTGGTCTTATTTCAGTCACATTCCATATGCGTAATTGATTTTCATATCATGCTCATAATAATTTTATGTATCATTTTCTTAATGAGCCCCTATTAACTGAATACAAACTAAAGGATGGATACAGATTAATCCCCTAACACTCCACAATGAGCACATAAACGGTAATTGAGCATTAATGCATTGATCTCCCCTGACACTCCATAGTATGCACCATAGTGTCAGAATGAATCACATCGAAGTATTTGAATTAATTGCATCAAAGTGCAAGAGTGCCAGGGGTGAAGTCAGAACAGTTTTTTAGGGGGGCGAATAAAATTTTAATTTTTTATTGTCTATATCTTTATAATTTTTAAAGGATTAAATCGAATTTTTATAATTTTAAGGGGGCAAAGTATAATTTTACATTTACTAATTTAATTTTTTAAAAAAATTAGAGGGCTTAAATAGTAATTTTTCATTTTAAGGGGGGCCGGGGCCCATGCTAGCTCCCCTAGAATCGCCTTTGAAGAGTGCATTGCTTCAAAGTGCCAAAATGCATTGCAACTATATCCGAACTCTATCTAATATTGTTAATCGGACAATTTTCATTATTATTTAATATTATGGGATAATTCAATATGTTTCCATTCATGATTTCACGTGTAACTCAATTCAGAGCATCATATTGATGTTCATATAGATACTTACTTGGGACCTTGTATTTTCCTCACAAGGAGCATAACACTTTCTTCATGCCATCATCAACACTCAATTTCTTAGATATACTCGGTATTTTTATGAATTACTTTCAAGTCATTTTGACATCACTTCAACCAACACTCATTACCTTTTTAATGCTCAAACTCAACAAGGCATCACTCACCAATAATTTGCGTCATTATTTAGGATTAATACTCTTATTAAACAAACTATTTAACCAACACAAACCAAATTCATTGCACGTCATCTGTTTTTGTCTTTGACCCTCGACGTTTCGGCCTTGTCTTTAATTACATATGATAATATCAATATAGAAACAATGATAGTTTCTCAACATCAAGTATATAAACTAATAGTTAAAACAACAAAGCTAGGTTCCGGATGTTCAAAATTCTTATATCTTTCAATTCTCCGATCAAATCAATATCTGACTTCATAACTATATTCTAGAGACCTCAAATTATCATTACATATCATCAAATCCCAAAGCTCTCTTCTCTTTCACATGAGTACTGAAGGAAATTCTATGCACGTATTTCTCTAGTAATAACATTAAAATAAACTTTCATGATTCGAAAGCGATGAGTTTTCCAAAGTTTGTCGGAGCAACCCATAGTTCCAATTGAGTATTTGTATTGAAATCTGATAGTTCCAATCTAATTGGATCTTTAGGTATCTCAACAACATAACTAACTTTAATATGCTAATTGAGCCTCAATTTAATTAGCATCGTTGTTATTGCAACAATCAAGAAGATACAGATTTGAATGCGCTTAAGCACTCATTTTCGTCCAATTTAAAGGTGAGGGGTTATAGGTTAAAGTTGGCTTTGTATAAGAAAAACTAAGATTAATATCATGAGTAATTATTTTGTACACTACCAATAATATTTTTAGACAGTACAAAGCGATTGAAACAATGGCATGTGTCTCTTTGTACATATTTAACTATTTTTATTATATCTTACGACTTTATATATTTCCCAATTTTACTTGCGAATCTAAAAATTCCACCGACAATTCTCAATAGATGATATTGAAAAAAGCCCAACTTCACATGAAATGTTGTGATGGGGAATGAAAAGCAACGGTAAGGCCAGTAGTAGCCATTTTCCCATGCAGTGTTGGGCTTTCATATTCTCTCTTTCTTGTTCTTAATTATTAGGCTTCCGAAATATCATAAAAATAGACCAAGCCCATTTCTTTAGAGAATTAGTAGTAAATTACATGCTTAGTGAAAATAATGGATATTAATAAATATTTGAAACACACCATTCTATGCATGGAAAATGGTAAAAATATTAATATATTTTTATCTAATTAAAATAATTTTTTTTATATTTTAGTGCATTCTCCTATCATGTATTTCGGCATTGATGGATCAACTTTGTCTCTATGGGCTCAAATTGGTGCTCCTTACTAGGCCAACATGCCGATTAAATAATAAGATAGTTGTCTATGCCTACTTTGTTTCTCTCTCTTTGAACCATTTTTCTTTTTGGGTATAATTACAACATAGGAATGATAATATTGTAACTCTGATCTTTGAGGTGTAAACAAAAAAGCTTAATCACTATTCGGTATACCCATAGTTATTCTCACTCGTACTACGGTCCGAGTTCTTATAAATTAAGAGTAGTATTTAGATAAATTTCTCCTAATAATAATTTCAAGATTCGAACTCAGTTTATATATAATCTATTAATATTTCATATCATCACTTTAACGATAACAGCTACCTAATTTTACTAAACCTATGCACTTGTCTTTCTCCTCCCCTTATCCCTCTTCTTCTTTATTATACGTGGGCATTGCATGATTTATCATCACAAATTTTCATCACTGGAGGGCCTAAAAAAGTATACATTACTTTATAGCTCCTTCTAGGTCATAGGTTCCTTGAATGACATTTCCCCATTCCCTTACATGAAAGGTCCCCATTCCCATCCCCATAACCTTTCTACAATTTCCAGTCAAAATGCATAAAAAAGTGGTAATAGTGACTTGTAAGGGCAAGAATTTCTCAGTCAAATGTTGAATGTATGAACCGACAAAGCTTGGTTGCATTTAACCAAAAAGCTACCTTGTCTTTAACATCTTTCGGTTCTCTCTTCAGTTTCACCTCTTTGGATAATCTCTTTTTTTTTTTTTGAGATTTAGTGTCTTTGTGTAAACATCAACGTATCCATGTCATTGTTACCGTATCTAAAATTGTCCCAAGGGATCACTATCCCAATGCGGCACTCTATTGGCACCAAAAGAAAGTGATGTGTGTTGTTTTTAAGTTTGTTATGCTCTTATTATTCTTTTTGTCCTCCTTACAAATCATCCACTCAATTCGACTTTCTTCACATTCTAAATAAAAATAAAAAATCTTTTACCTAGAAAAATTCTCCGACAAATCATTAATATCACGACAGATAATTTAAATTAATTTCAAGTTTATGATTGACACTAAAATCAGAATTTAAACCCTGAGTAATCTCCAATCCTCTTTTTAATAAGGGGTCAAAAAGGGATAATTTTTTTTCAAAATATCATTGTTTTATATGATAATTGTAGTTTAGAATATAGTTGGAGAGAGATCGAAACACTAAATTAAAAATCGTTATAAAATATAAAATCAAAATAAAAACCCAAATAAACTTTTCAGAAACTAAATCTAGACTTAATTTTATTTTTATATTTTTAAAATATATTTTCAAAAAATATATTTTTTTAATATTTAAGAAATATAGGCTTAAAACTCAACATGTTAGACTGAGCATTGATCATAAAGAAAAAATTTGGCATTTGAGCTTTTTACTTTTGACCCATGAATAATTTTAATATGAAAATATCAAATATAATTATTAACATCATAGAAAATAAATAAATTTTAAATAAAATATATATCTTTTTAACTTTTATAATTGCTGTTGCATATATGTAATGTAAATTTTATTAAATATTATAGTGTTGTAATTTTATTTTATTTTGTCTAGACATATGAATGATGAAAAGTCAAAAGTTAAAAGTAAGTATATATATTTGATTGATATAAAAGGTGAGTGATTTAAACTAATAAGTTATCTGTTAGTTGTATATTAAATAACGATAATGCACATCAAGAACTGGTTATACAATCTAAAACCTTTTCCTAAACTTGGTGGGAGGTCTTGCCCGAAAAGAAATCTATTATGAATGAACTATATAAATTGTGATTTAAATTTAACTTATCAAATTATAGTCTCATTCTTATATATTCAACTAAGATTGCACAACCTCGTAGTATTAACATTACCAAAATCATATCAAAGTTAAATTATAAATTCTTGACGAGATCAAAATAAAAACTATGGAGAGATTAAAATCAATAATCGGTATTTTCAAGTAGCAAGTAATGCATGTTAATTTAAACCTAAAAGATAAAAAGGGAAAAGAAGTTAAAATTTTAGGAGGACAAGGCACCCATGGCATTTGAATGTAAATACAATACAACAATGTCATATAGATTTTTTAATATAGAGAACCTTAGATGCTCAATTATGGATGTATGCATAAGTTTCTTGACTTCTAAGCTGCAAACTTGGACTTAGACCCGCCGCCTATATAATTTTGTTTGAGAAAAGATTTTATTGTTATTTGTATGGTATGGATAATTTCGTGTTATTCATTGTAAACACCATCACCTAACCTAAGATTCTAAAGGTGGTATTTAACTAGAAGAAAGTTATTCTTTTTGGTATAATTATTAGAGGGTTAGTATTTATAAATATTGTAGGAAAATATCCACATTACACATACACAGTTATATTTAAAGAGAGTGACCTAATAATTCCTTTAAAAGCTCAAACTTGAATAGAACAACCCTTTTATCATTAGACCAATTATAATTTTTTTTTTTTTTGAAAGTTATTGTTTTTAGTACAACAACATTATGAAAGTTGAACCAAATGCACATCGGTTCTTGGGGAATTGATGGGAATGGGCATGCTTTCGTATTACACATTGCTAAGACTCATGCACTAAAAAGGCCCAAATCTTTCTACTTATTTTTCTCCTTTGAATTTGACCAAGTCATGGTCATCAACATAATCATGCATCACCCATTAAGATCGAGTCTAAAAGGGAATATTAAGAGGGAAAGTTTGGGTATATTTTCTTTTTATTTTCCTATGGCTGGAAAAGAGTTTATGGCTTGTTGGACTCCATTTTCTAGTTTGAGCTTCTTGTTTGTTGGACTCTATTCTTTAGCTCAAGCTTCTAGCTTGTTTGACTTTTCTAGCTTTATTTTTCACTTTTTAATAGTAAGAATTGATAATAAAAAATTTGCTCGATCGAGCTTCTAGCTTGTTGGATTTTTTCAGTTTTACTTTTTAATTTTTAATAGTAAAATAGATAAAATTTTAATAAAAAATTAGATATTTTTAATTTAATATGTATGAATTAATTTATTTATTTTTTGAATAAAAATAAAATATAATTTAAATCGTGATATAAAATATCCAAACATACTTCTACTTTTTTTTCCCTTGGTAATTCAAAAAAGAATTTATGGCTTGTTGGACTCCATCCTCTATTATTTGTTGTTGGATTGTCGAATAAAGGGGAAATTAATAATAATGAGGTTGAAAAACACTTAAAATTTGTCTATAATAAACGCTAAACTAACAAAAATGTCAAACCACTAAATTAGAATAAATATATAGTCATCTCTTTTGTCTGGTAAAATATCATAAAGATCCCTCTATTAAGAGTTAGATTATATTTTATCCTCCTTATTTAAAGAATAGATAAATTAATCAGATTAAAGAGTAAACTAGTCTTTTATCTTCAAAATTTTATTCATTTTTACCATTAAAAACTGGTTTGACTGACAAAATAATTACACAATTACACGTGGCGGGTCATATGTGACTTATTTTGAAGAATAGTGACTAGATTTTAACGGTAGAAATAGATAAAATTTTTAAAAATAGAATCAGTTTGCTCTTTAATCTAAATGTATTTACCTATTTTTTAAATAAAAAATAAAAAAATACAATCTAACTCCTAATATAAGAATCTCCACGATATATTTACCCTCTTTTATTTTCATTCACTTTCAAAGTTTGAAAGCAAAATTACTTCTTACTACAACTCCATTTATTAAGCATATTATCCACATCTATTTCGGCCAAAAGAGTTGATATATGTTATCCTAAAGACTTTGCACTAGTTGGGGTGAATTATCTTTGATGATGGAGGGTCGGTTAGTGGTTGTCTTGTAATTCACATCCATTAACAAAAATATCATCATATATAAAGTGTTCTATGTAAAAAAAATAATGTAAGCCCTAACATTCTATTTCTTTAAATTTTAAATATTATCTCTTAAAATATTGTATGAATCAAGGACTGATTAGATATATTTTAAAAAGTTGACAAATAGTTATGAATCGATAAAAATCGAAAATATAAACAAAAAGTGAATGGTTGATTTAGTTATGAATTTTAATAACTATTAAATTTATTAAATTTTGTTATTTTCAAAATCGATGAGGCAAATATATTGTCATATATGTAATGTCATGATAGCTTAATATATTTCTACATATATTACTTACAAAAAAAAAAAGCCAAGTAATAATAGATTTAATAACTATCTTAATTAGTTGTAGTATAGGACGAATAGCAGAATCTAACCAAATAGATTTAACTGTTATTGTTTGAGTCATAGAGTTGTCCATGGATTAGGCCGGGTCCTAACAAAATTTTAGGCCTGATTGCTAGGCTCGGGTTCAGGCTCGACCCGGCCTAAAAAATGGGTCTAAATTTTTGTCCAAGTTCGACCAGGATAAAAATGCTAAAACTCGAGCCCTGACCCGTATTAATTTTTTAAAATTTTATTTTTTATATAAAAATTTAAAATATAATACACAAAATACATTAAAGATATTAAAATAAATGTTTCCTAGTAAATTGAAAATAAATTTAAAAAGTCTTTATACTTAAAAGAGCACTAAGATAAATGTAACTTAACAAGCAAATGTCTTTAAAATAGTAGCAAAATTAACAATAAAACAAGTGTTATACAATAACAACATAATAGTGAAATGTAGCAAAACAATGGCAAAAAGTGGAAAAACAGTAGGATTTTTTATTGAAAATTCAGGTCGAGCTAGGCTCGAGCAAAAACCTTTTCCAAGACCTAGCCCTTTTTAAACGGGCTTTTTTTTCTCAAACCCATTTTTTGAGCCTATATTTTTGTCTAAATCCTTTTATTTTTCAGGCAGCTCAGTCTATGGACAACTTTATTGAGTCGGGATTAAATTTTCAATTTTAAAAATATAAAAATAAAAATTAATCAAATTAAAATATATAAACTAAATCCACAACTTATACAAAATACTTAAAATTTGACAAAATTTTTTCCTTAAAAAGCACCAAAACTTAAAAGCCCCCCATGGTGCCTACAAATTACTATTTTTGTTTGCTTCTAGTGGTACCCATTACACCTAACGCCAAAATAAATATCATTGTGGACATTGTTGGTCCTTTGGTCCATTTGTCCTACAAAACAAAACGAGAAAAAGAAATTACTATAACCAAAATGGTCCAAACATTTGCAAACATGCAACCTTACAAGGAATTGGGTGTCCTTTGGTGATCCTAATGCCACACGATTGCCATCTTTGAACCCACATATCATTCAATATATAGCTATACCTTTCCTTTCTAATTCTATTCTTTTAAATAAGGATATCTAATGTCGACAATAATAATTAATCTTCTCGACATAGGTATTTACCGAAGAAGTAAATGATTGGTTATGAAATGTCCTTTTTTAATTTTATTCATTAAGTTTATACGATATAACTTGATCTGATTTCCTACAATGTATAGATAAATAAATTGATAGATAAAATAAAATAAAATTTCAATATATCAAGGATTTAGTATTTTCACTACAAAGAAAATAGACTTTTAGCGGCATTTTTTGGGCATTTAGCGTTTATAAGCGCTACAAAAAGTCTTCTTGGCGCTTTTCAAGCGCCACAAAAACGCCGCCAATACAACCGTAGAAAATTTTTGCGGCGTTTATGAGCAAAAAGCCACTAAAGACCACGACTTTTAGCGGCGTTTGTAATAAACGCCATTAAAGACCATGGCCTTTAGTGGCGCTTCTTTTAAAAACGCCGCTAAAAGTCATGGCCTTTAGTGGCGCTTTTCACAAAAACGCCGCTAAAAGTCATGGCCTTTAGCGCTTTCCCAAAAATGCCGCTAAAGTCATGGCCTTTAAAGCGGCCTTTACTTAAAAATGCCGCTAAAGGTCGGGGCCTTTAGCGGCGCTTTTTCAAAAACGCCACTAAAAGTCGGAGCCTTTTAGCGCTTTTACCAAAAACGCCAAAAATTTCTTGACTTTTAGCGGTAGCTTTTGTACAAACGCCGCTAATTTGTCTGATTTCAAAAGTACAATTTTTCAATATTATACCCTCCCGCACTAAAACCAACCAATAACGGTATATAATTCCAACGCAAAACAAAGAATTTAGCATAAAAATCACATCAATACATTAATTTAAATGATACTTGAAATTTAATAAATTAAATGAATGATAATCGAAAATATTGTAACAATAATGTTAAATGTAATAATGTCAAAACTTCTTACAACGAGAAACTAAATGTCTAAGATGGCGGTTTCTGCATTCTTCAAACATATCGCATCATATCTTTCAAGTCGGTCTTTGGAGCTCTTCGTATTTTCTCGCTCTCTGCTAGCATCGATCGCCTCTGCCTCCTCCTGTCGCTTGCTCTCTCTCTTCTTCTTGCCTCCCTTCTTCTTTGCCGCTTCAGATCCGCTTTAAGTCATTGCTAGAGTTCTTCATATTTTCTTTGAACATCGACAATTTCTTGCCTCTGCTCAACCGTGCTCTCTTGCATCCGAGCTATCTGGTTTTGTAGCCTCGAACTTCAAAGACGAGATTGACCCCCGGAAGGCATGTACTGCTGGGAGGCGGATCCAAAATATTGGGTCGGGGTAACACCAGATCCTTTAAATCGAACCCGACCATACCTTTCAAGACCAAAAACATCAGTGATAATTCTATTAAAAATATACTAAAGATTAGCAGAACTATCAGTCGAAGCAGTCGTACCTTTCAGGACCCAAAACATCTGTAATAATTCTGTTATCAATCTCCTCAAGATTAACAGAACTATCAGTCGAAGCAGCCGCTTCATACTCGGCCTTCTTCTCCTTTAGTTTATCCTAATAAATCAATGAAAGAGTTAGAAACGAAATATATAAATAAGAAAGAATGCAACATAATTTAACATTATAAATTTAAAACTATAAACGATGAATTAAACTATTATAATTAAACGGTAGAAATATTTATAAAAAATAAAATTTTATTAAGTAAATATACCAAAATTTCTGCAGCTTCGGATGTCATCGGAGATCCATCCTTCTTTCTATGCGTAATGTCAAAAAGCTGAACGCGTCCAACTTTTTGACCAGTCGAAGTTTCCTACATTTTAGCAAAAAAATATAATTTAATAGTATAAAGTAATTAATATTTGACAGAATTAATAAATTATAATACCTCGGCGTCAGCTACACAAGCAAAACTTCTAGAACTGCCGGTAATGCGTGAATTTACATTTTATCTGCTTTGCTTATTCCAACTCGCTCACGGTCCTACATAATGCAATTTGAATTATATATATAGTAAATACTATAAACCAAATAATTTATACGATTTTAGAAGTACGTAATACCTCTCCTTTTTTTGAATTCCAAAATCTAACTTGATCTTCCCATTGGTACCTCAACATTCCCGGTGGAACATTTCTTAATTTTTCGTCGAGGCTTATGTCTTTCTTAAAATATTATTTTTTGAGCGTGCTTTTATTGTCTCTCCATTTTTTACCCAATGTCTTCTTAACATAGTCATCAGAGACCTCTAAATTAAATCTACCCTGAAGAAAAAAAGTATAAAAAGTTAATATAAATGAAAATTAAATTAAAGTATTATAAATTACATTCACGTTTTATTACCTTAATATTTTCGAGAGCTCGATTTTGTTGGCATCGGGCATGTGATGCCATGATTAAGTAGTTAATGGGCAACATATTGGGATTTCGTGCTAAAATGCCCAAATAGCCTCCTAACAATCGAGCTTCAGATCCAACAGCTAGCCATGATTGTTTCTCCTTACTTTAACACGATCGGTAGGCTCTAAGTCGTATAAATCTTTAAGTAATGTCGCCCCGACCTCTGCGCGTCCCACCACCTTCAAATTTGAAAAATGATATATTATTATATTAAAATTGAAAATGAATCAATAATAAAATTCAACATGCATGTAAAATAAACTTAACATTACTTTCAAATTCTCCGGGCTCGTCATCTATGTCCGTAGAGTAGAAGATCCAACAACTATTTCTTTGTTCACTACTATTAGCTTCTTACGGATTTGGAGTTTCATGGACAATATTTAAATCTCGTAATCGTCTTCTAGGCATTTTTCCGCAATACACATAAAATAGTTCAAAATTTTAGTAACAAATAACAACAATAATAGGACATTTAAAATAGTTAAATTATATAACATGACCAACATGAAAATTATAATATTACATATAAATAATAAATCGTTAAATCTTACTACATCATATTTCGTAAATATCTTCGTCCACATCCTGACGAACCCATTGAAATTGTTGACTAGTACTAGGGATATTTTCAGTTAAGTCTTGTTCTGGAAAAGGCAAAGTTTCTGATCTTTCGACTATGTCATCTCTACTTCCACCGCCAATGTCGAAGAAGTCTCTAGGGTGTTTCAAGTACAACGTACCAACCCTCATCAATTGGATCTTCCGAGTAAAAAACTTGTTTAACTTGAGAAGAAAACACATACGGCTCGTCCATCAGTTGTTCTCCGGTGTGAATTAATCGAGAGAAATTCACCATTGTAAAGCCATATTGATCGTTTTTAATTTCATGAGCAGTATTCACATCAGCCCAATCACCTCGAAATAAGACAACTTTGCATTGGCCGTAATAATCCAACTCAATGATGTCGATAATAAGTCCGTAATATTCCAAATTCCCTAATGGGATTCGTGTCCCTAGCACTAGCATAACTTGTAATCGAAGAATTAACAACAATTTCGCAATTTTGGGTTCTCCTCAATCTCTCGCGATACCTTGTATGAAATCTGTATCCGTTGATGAGGAAGCCACTATATCTTTTAACTATTCTGTTTGGACCTTGTGAAAGCCATTTAACGTCGTCATTTACTTCATTCCGACTCCAAACCTATTGAGTCGAAAGTAAATTGAGTAATTATGAATGTTATGAGAAAATATTATTACTTGTCAATGAAAATTTAAATTGCATACCATTTGGCTTAACCATTCATGGAATGATTCTGCGAACAACTTATTAATTTCTCGTCGATTTAATCTTCGAGATCGTGAACGAGCTCTCAATATTTGTTTGTACTCACTACGGTAAAAAAGGTTTTACTTTGTTAGAAGACAAACAAATCATAATTGATGAGTATTTATCAAATTGTAGAACGTACTTCAGAAATGGTTCCATTGAATCGTGATGAAAAAGAACGTGTCGATGTGCTTGGACCCACAATCTATATATCTAAATTAAATAATTTCGAATACTAAAAAACCGATCGGTTCTAAATAAACTTTGAAATAAATAAGTTTCACCAAATTATGATCTGTGAGCCCAAATTGATCCCTAAGTTTTTACTTGGTCTTGCATTCATTCTTGTTTCAACATCTTCCAAATACCTCGAGCAGAAAGTCATACATTCCTCGCCAAGTAGCCCTCGGCAATTGATCCTTCCGGATAACGCTTATTGCAAAGATGACTTCAATTTGGAAAGGAACCTAAACACGATATACAACATTATCAAAAGTTGGAAATAAAGGCATTTAGCTGAATGAAGGAATATTTTGCAAATAAAGTAAGACCTTTCAATGGGATACATCCATCGATAGAAAACAGGTCCACCAAGAAGTGCTTCACGCGGGAGATGAATTAACAAGTGCACCATGATAGTGAAGAAGGAAGGCGGGAATATCTTCTCCAGATTGCATAAAGTTAATGCGGCTCGATCTTGTAGTCTCTCAAGTTCTTGAACATTCAAAACTTTACCACAAATGCCTTTCATTATATTTGACAGTTCAATTACAGGAGCCGTCACCTTTTTCGACATACAACACCGCATAGCAATCTGGCGCAAGAAGTCTTGCATCAATATGTGATAGTCATGCGATTTTAAGCCATATAATCTTCGATCCTTAAGACTCACACATCGCGATATATTTGATGCATAACGCATCCGGACCTTTATATCCTTCAACATCGTACAGAACACTTCTTTCTCCATCTTCGACATTGAAAAAATAGCAGGCGACAATCGATATTTCATATTCGGAAGTGCTCGGGGATGAAGCTCACGCCGAATTCCCATGTGGACTAAATCAAGTCGACTCTGAAGATTATCTTTCGATTTTCCATCGACATTCAAAATAGTCCCAATGATGTTCTCGCAGACATTTTTCTCTATGTGCATGACATCAAGGTTATGGCGTAAAATCTGATGCTCCCAATAAGGCAACTCGAAAAAAATACTTCTTTTTTTCCACAAGTCCGCCTCATTAGGATCATCCTCTTCATCAGATTCATCATCAGATTCATCCCTAGATCTTCTATTTCTATGCGGGTTTGCCGGTTGATTCATCTTCCCATAAATGAAATTCATATCTTTCAACATTAACAATATTTCGGATCCATCGGTCTGCGAAGGAGCTGATCTGAACTCTTCAGTACCATCAAACTGAGCACTCTGAAATCTAAATGTATGATTTTTCGGTAACCACCGACGATGCCCCATGTAAGAAAACTTCTTCCCATTATATAACCATTGCGAACATGTCTGCGCAGCACAACACGGACAAGCATAACGTCCCTTGGTACTCCAACCAGATAAATTAGCATAAGCTGAAAAGTCGTTAATAGTCCACATTAATGCCGCACGTAAATTAAAGTTCTCTTTTCTCATTGCATCGAATGTCTGAACACCAGCCCATAGTTGTTTTAACTCGTCAACAAGTGGCTGCAAATAGACGTCAATATCATTCCCCGGCCCTTTCTCTCCAGGTATAATCATAGACAAGATAAAAGAAGATTGTTTCATGCAAACCCATGGAGGCAAATTGTAGGGAACAAGCACCACAGGCCAAATCATCAGACGTTGTGCTCATAAGTTTGCAAGGTTAAATCCATCGGATGCTAGCCCAAGCCTCACACTCGAGGATCGCTTGCAAAGCTTGGAAATTTGGAGTCAAAACATTTCCAAGCTAAAGAATCTGCAAGATGCCTTAACAACCCATCATCGGTTCGTCCATCACGGTGCCACGTCATTGATTTGGCTGTCTTGACGACATGAAAAGCCATTGAAGCCTCGGTATTAGGGAAAATACCGTAAAATCTTAATCGGTCGCTTCTTTGATGTGTACCGTGTTCATCCTCGTTATCGTCCTCTATATTTCTATTAATCCAACGGATTGGCGCATACATGACAAAGACTTGTTGGTTTATGCGGTCGCCTCAATACAACATGCAGTCATTTGGGCAACTGTGAATTTTGTTGTATCCAAGGCCTAAATCCTTTATCAATTTCTTCATGTCTTTGGAAGATCGAGGGATTTTTGCAAACGGGAACATTTCTTGCAGAAACTCTAACAGCATTGTCAACGAGTTTCGGTCCATCCCCAAACATTTCAAGTGAAAAAGACGAATCTGAATGACAGTTTGGAAAATTTTGATCCTCATACGTTCTTCATTCATTTCACCAAGTAACGTGTAGAACCTCGCCGCTTCTTCATTTGGTTGTTCATCCGACACTTCTTTCCCTTCGGTGAAAGTATTTCCTCCAAAATTATGATCATCGGTTGCACCCAAGTCGTGGAAATGACCGAAACCATCATTGCAAGATATTAAAAGCATCCGCAACATGTTTTCCATGTTATCGTCACTAACATTCTGATTGAAAGCACTATGAGGATACCCTAGATTCATCGATGAAGATGCTCCACTAGATGTAGACTCGCCATGAAAAAAACCATATTTTGTACCCCCGGACAAAGCCATCAACAACTAGATGTTCGTAGACCACTTCACGATAATGCCAGTTAATATTGCAACACTTCTTACACGGGCAAAGAATCATATTCTCTTGGCTTGCATTTTGAAATGCGAAATTCAGAAAAGTTTCTACTCCATTTCGATAGCCGTTGCTTACCCTTGACAATTTCATCCAACTCCTATCCATTTCGTAGTTGTTGAAGTCTAAAGTTGACAATAAATTATACGGCTAAATTGTTAATTAATAATTTATGTAAATAATGCTATGGAATTTGATCTTAAAATTAGGTAAGTTATGTATTCTATAAGATCCATCATACGTGGCATTGTTACACCTAGGGAGGATCCATTATATCTAACAGTGAGATATAAGGCAACCCGTCAGGTTTCCAGCCTATATACTTTGAATCCTTTTTTTAAAAAATTATACAAGTATTATGTAAGTTATGAAGTTTGATCTTAAGGGAAAATTATGTAAGTTATGAAATTTAATCGTCAACTTATGTAATTTATGAAATTTGATCTTAAAATTAGGTAAGTTATGTATTCTTTAAGATCCATCATACGTGGCATTGTTACACCTAGGAGGATCCATTATATCTAATGAATGAGATATAAGGCAACCCGTCGAGTTTCCAATCCTATATACTTTGAATCCTTTTTTTTTAAAAAAATTATACAAGTATTATGTAAGTTATGAAGTTTGATCTTAAAGGAAAATTATGTAAGTTATGAAATTTAATCGTCAACTTATGTAATTTATGAAATTTGATCTTAAAATTAGGTAAGTTATGTATTCTTTAAGATCCATCATACGTGGCATTGTTACACCTAGGGAGGATCCGTTATATCTAATGAGTGAGATATAAGGCAACCCGTCGAGTTTCCAAACCTATATACTTTGAATCTTTTTTTTTAAATTATACAAGTATTATGTAAGTTATGAAGTTTGATCTTAAGGGAAAATTATGTAAGTTATGAAATTTAATCGTCAACTTATGTAATTTATGAAATTTGATCTTAAAATTAGGTAAGTTATGTATTCTTTTAGATCCATCATACGTGGCATTGTTACACCTAGGGAGGATCCATTATATCTAACAGTGAGATATAAGGCAACCCGTCAGGTTTCCAGCCTATAAACTTTGAATCCTTTTTTTTTTAAATTATACAAGCATTATGTAAGTTATGAGTTTGATATTAACTTAAAATTAGGGGTTAAGGGTTATAGGTTATAGGTTAAGGTTTAGGGGTTATAGTTTAGGGTTTAGAGTTTAAGGTTTAAGGTTTAGAGTTTAAGGGTTTGAGTTTAAAAGTTAGGGGTTTAAGATTCAAATGTTTAAGGGTTTAGAGTTTAGGGTTTAAGGGTTAGGGTTTAGGGTTTTAGGGTTTTAAAGTTTTAGTGTTTCAAGGGTTTAGGGTTTAAGAGTTTAATAAATGTTATATTATTTCGATATTTAATTTGGTATTTCATTTAGATCCATCATACGTGGCATTGTTACACCTAGGGAGGATCCGTTATATCTAACAGTGAGATATAAGGCAACCCGTCAGGTTTCCAGCCTATATACTTTGAATCTTTTTCTTTTATCTATACAAGTATTATGTAAGTTATGAAGTTTGATATTAACTTAAAATTAGGGGTTAAGGGTTATAGGTTAGGGGTTAAGGGTTAGTGGTTAGGGTTTAAGATTTATGAGTTTAGGATTTAGGGTTTAAGGTTTAAGGTTTAAGGTTTATGGGTTAATGGATTTAAGATTCAAGGGTTTAAGGGTTTAGGGTTTAGGGCTTAGGGGTTAGGGTTTATGGTTTTAAGGTTTTAAGGTTTTAGGGTTTTAAGGGTTTAAAGTTTAGGGGTTTAATAAATGTTATATTATTTTGATATTTAATTTGGTATTTCGTTTAGATCCATCATACGTGGCATTGTTACACCTAGGAGGATCCGTTATATCTAACAGTGAGATATAAGGCAACCCGTCAGGTTTCCAGCCTATATACTTTGAATCTTTTTTTTTTTTAAATTATACAAGTATTATGTAAGTTATGAAGTTTGATCTTATGTAATTTATGGATCTTAAAATTAAAGTTATGTATTCTTTTGTCGTGGCATTGTTACACCTAGGGAGGATCCATTATATCGACATGAGTTATGAAATTTAGTTATGAAGTTTGATATTAACTTATTAAGGGTTAAGGGTTTATGAGGGTTTAATTCAAAGGTTTAAGGGATCAAAGGTTTAAGGGTTTAGGGTTTAAGGCTTAAGAGTTAGGGTTTAAGGTTTTAAAGGGTTTAGGGTTTAGGTTTAATAAATGTTATATTATTTCGATATTTAATTTGGTATTTCTTTTAGATCCATCATACGTGGCATTGTTACACCTAGGGAGGATCCGTTATATCTAATGATGAGATATAAGGCAACCCGTCAAGTTTCAAACCTATATACTTTGAATCTTTTCTTAAAATTATACAAGTATTATGTAAGTTATGAAGTTTGATATTAACTTAAAATTAGGGGTTAAGGGTTATAGGTTGGGGTTAAGGGTTAGGGGTTAGGGTTTAAGGTTTAAAGGTTTGGGTTTAAGGGTTAAGGGTTTAAGATTTAAAGGTTTAAGGGTTTAGGGTTTAAGGTTTAAGGCTTAAGGTTTAGGGTTTTAAGGTTTTAAAGTTTTAAAGTTTTAAGGGTTTAGGGTTTAGGGGTTTAATAAATGTTATATTATTTCGATATTTAATTTGGTATTTCGTTTAGATCCATCATACATGGCATTGTTACACCTAGGGAGGATCCGTTATATCTAACAGTGAGATATAAGGCAACCCGTCAGGTTTCCAGCCTATATACTTTGAATCTTTTTCTTTTATCTATACAAGTATTATGTAAGTTATGAAGTTTGATATTAACTTAAAATTAGGGGTTAAGGGTTATAAGTTAGGGGTTAAGGGTTAGTGGTTAGAGTTTAAGATTTAAGGGTTTAGGGTTTAGGGTTTAATGTTTAGGGATTAGGGTTTAAAGGTTAGGGTTTAAGGGTTAAGGGTTTAAGATTTAAGGGTTTAAGGGTTTAGGGCTTAAGGGTTAGTGTTTAAAGGTTAGGGGTTAGGGGTTAAGGGTTAGAGTTTTAAGGTTTTAAGGTTTTAGGGTTTCAAGGGTTACGAGTTTAGGGGTTAGGGGTTAAGGGTTAAGGTTTAGGGTTTAGAATTTAGGATTTAGGATTTAGGGTTAACCACAAATACAACTTAGCAAATAATTCAATTATTACAATTTAAATATAAAATAATAGAATTCAAAACATGAAAAGTTATTACTATCTTTTAGATAAGTTTTGTATTCTTTTAGATTAGGTAAGTTGAGATGTTGTGAGGTGCTTAGAAAATAAATATTATTAAATTATTATTAAATAAATATTATTAAATATTATTATTTACTATTATATTGGTTGAAATATGCTATAAGTATAATAATAGTTATATATGTATTAATATTTTAGGAATAATTATATGTTATATTTTGTGTTAGTAATACTAATACATTATAATACATTATTGTATTATGTATTAGTAATATATCAATTTAGTATTGGTTTAAGGTCGGGTTTAGGTAATCGGTTTCAATTTTTGATAATAGTTATATAATATATTACTATATTATTATTAAAGCTTAATTTTATATATTTTAATAATTATTATTTTATATATCTTTTATACATATATAATTATAGTATTCAAATTATTTGTATTAATTTGATGTTTTTAAAAATTATTTCACTTTATAATTTAATATAATAAAATTATTATTAATTAATTTTCCTATTAATTATATTAATTATTAATACTTATTATGATCGTAACGAGTTCAAATTGGTACGGACGGAAAAATTATATTAATTATTAATACTTATTATGATCGTAACGAGTTCAAATTGGTACGGACGGAAAAATTATATTAATTATTAATACTTATTATGATTGTTCAATTATAATTTTCAAATACACGAAAAGTATAGAGACTTATAGCGTATTTCAACCAATATAATAGGTTTTGCAGACACCATAAAGTCGACAGTTGTATGATATAGAAAGCATCCATATATAATAGCAAGCATAGACATAAAAAGATGGTCATGGGAATGAGAAGGGTACTCACGAATTTATCCTAAAGTGCTGAGGACTCCAATATCCGGGATTTCAATAGTTGTTATCGTAATCTGATTGGGTCCGCTACTAATCAGTCCCAATACAGACAAGTACACAACGACCCTGCAGCAAAACAAAACTTCATATTCAAGCACAATACAATTTGCAGCAACACAAAACAATTAAATAAAAAAAAGGAACACACTACAATTTGCAGCAATTTTATGCAAAAAGGAACACAAGTTTTGTTCAAGGAACACAATTTTATGCAAAAAGGAACCAATTTAAGTATGATAATTTAAGTACAAAAACAATTTAAAAAAGGAGCAGAGGAAACTGAAATGGATACACTCCTATTACCTATGCTTAAGTGGATAAGACTTGAGTCATGTTCAAGGTTGACAAGTTTTTGTGTGGGAAGTATTACCCTGAATGAATATTAAAGGTTCAATAAAATCTAATAAGTTAGATTAATTCATTGAAAAATCGTAATTTAATTATTCCTTTCGCGTGTGTTTCGGCTAGCGACACAAACTAGTTTAGACCGACTCTTGTGGACTATATGAAAATACTAACTAATTTGAATCATGGCATGCTATATGGAATGTGTGTGTATATATATGTGAGTTGTTATGAAGCGATTCGTGTTGTTATTGGAAATAAATTAACATGGAAACCTTGGTGTATCTCGCCAATGAAAACTCATGCATTGGCGGTGAAGAAATGGTGGACCATATCACGTAACATAAAAAAAAGATGCATGCACCAACTTGAGTAGTCACATTGTTGTGCGATGTGATCCGATCTAAGCACATAACTCAAGAAAGCCTTTACAATTTTGTCTTGGGTGGAGAAGCATGAATAAGATGCTCTTGAGCTATAAAATCATATATGTAATGATACGTCATATCAAACATAATCTAAAATAAAAACTTAAGCTGCTAACATGGAATGTTTGTCCTCTGCATCAATTTGGATTAGAGTTCAATGAAGATTAAATTAGAGCAAATAAATTGGATCATAGCAGAGAAAAAAAAACCAAAGCAAGAATACAAAAATCCCCCCACACATATCAAACAAACATTTTTCCTGAGGGCACGTCAAGTTAACAGACAAAAACTCGAAAGCTCGAACGACAATAAACTATAATCTGAACCCAGAAAAAGAAAAACACCCAGCTTTGTTCTTGAACTTCAAAAAGCCTAAAACGATTGCATTTTCTTAAAAAGTAATCAGAACCCGAACTCAATCCGATTAGTAAAAACCCGATTCGAGAAAATTCCTGAACCCGCCTCAATCAAATCATTCGTTAACACAGAGACAAAACTCACCTCAATCTTCTTTGTGGAGTATCGTAATCCGAAAGCAATCGAATCTTGGCGTACCGAGTCCTAACAAAGACAAAAATATAGAACAAAATTAATCACACAGTACACAATGAATGAGAATTACCAAGAGCAAAGGACAACCAAAGGGCACAAATTCAGCAAACAAACCTGGGTTGTTCTCGGTCCAGGTACTGAAAATAAAAGAAAACTTGTCGAGGTAATCAAATTGGGGAAGAAATTGCACTAGAATCGAACAAGAAATTAGGGATTCGGAGGGGAATTGGAAAGGGATCAGGCTTTGGAAGTTAGAACAAATTAGGGAATTAACACGAGACAAAACTCACCTCAATCTTCTTTGTGGCGATCAAGAAAGCAATCGAAACTAAGTCCTAACAATGACAAAAATATAGAACAAAATTAATACACAATGTATGAAATTACCAAGAGCAAAGAACAACAAAGGGCACAAATTCACAAACAAACTGGGTTGTTCTCGGTCCAGTAATCGAAAATAAAAGAAAACTTGTCGAGGTAATCAAATTGGGGAAGAAATTGCACCAGAATCGAACAAGAAATTAGGGATTCGGAGGGGAATTGGAAAGGGGATGAACAAATTAGGGCTTTCGGAAGTTAGAAAAAATGGGGAACTTTCGAAATGAACTAAGGGTTTTGCTTCCTTAATTTGGCTGTAAAAAGAACGACGCCGTTTATGAAAAATTAAATCCATTTTGCGGCATTTTTAAATAAACGCCACAAAATAAAATACAAAAATGCTGTCGTTTGTCCCCAATTTGCGGCGTTTTTATAAAAAACGCCACTAATAAAATATACCAAATCGGCACCGTTTTGGAAACTCTTGATATATTAGTGGCGTTATCGGGCTAAAACGCCGGTAAAACATAACTTTTGCGGCGTTTTAACTAAAACGCCACTAAACTGAAAAGTAGACATGGGTAACTTGTTAGTATTCTTTTAATTCATTAGATTTATTCTTTAATAAATAAATTTCATTTTAAAAAATTGAAAAGTAGACATATATAAATATTCATTAGATTTGTAACTCCGAACCAAAACAGTGATGTCTTTTTTACTAAAATAAAATAAATTTTTTGTGGCATTTTAATAAACGCCGCTATTTCTCTAAAATTTTGATACTAATATATATTTAAAGATTTAATCCAATTTTTTATTTATTTTAAAGTTTAAGTAATATTTAAAGAATTGGATAAATTTTAAAATCTTTAAAATTTATTTAACACTTTAATATTTTGAAATCTTTAAAATTTTTAAAATTTAAGATAATAGTATTTTAATTTTTTATTTTTAACATATATTTTTAATGTTATTAGTTCTAAATTTTTGTACATGTCATTAATTTTTGAATATTTTAAAATTAAATTACAAATAAATTTTATTTTAATTAATTAATATAAAAAATTAGTTAAATAATAATAGATCGAAGAGGATGAAAGAGTACTGCATGAGTTTTCGAAAATAATACATGATGACAACTTGGATGATGGATCAGATTGTAAGGAGCAATACAACACCGGTTTGTTTAAATCCAAACCCTAAGTCTGCCCCTAAACCCCTAAAACCTATAAAGCCCTAAACACATTACCACGAACTCTAAACCCTAAAATATTATAAACCTTGAAACCCTAAACCATAAACCTTTATAAACTCTAAACCTTGAAACACCATAAACCACGAAGCCCTGAATCATAAACCCTTATAAAACATATAAACCCTAAAACCATAAATACTAAACCTTAAATCAAAAACTCTAAACCACTAAACCCTTAAACTATAAACATTAACCCCTAAACCCTATGACCCACACCTTACACCCTAAATGCTAAACCCTTAACACTAGGGCAAAAAAATTAAACAGTAAACATAAATTAAAAATGAATTATTATACAATGATCAAAACAACGCTTTTTTTTTGTTTTCAAATAGGTTGAATAAAGGCTACCCTTAGTGGCGTTTTTGATAAAAACACCGAACTTTTTTACACTTTTTATATTTACATGAAAACGATGTCGTTTTGTTTTAAATAAAATTATTGTTATTAAAACGAAGTCGTTTCTATTTTGAAATAAAAATTATTTTGTGGCATTTTTTTAACAAACGCCGCTATAAGTCACCTTTAGCGGCATTTTTTTAAAAAGCGCCGCTAAAATTTTCCAAATTTTATATTGTTATTGAAACGACGTAGTTTCTATTTTGAAATAAAAAAAATATTTTGTGGCGTTTTTATACAAAACGCCGCTATAAGTCATCTTTCGCGGCGTTTTTTTAAAAAAGCGCCGCTAAATTTTTCCAAATTTTATATTGGTATCGAAACGACGTAGTTTCTGTTTTGAAATAAAAAAATTATTTTGTGGCGTTTTTGCAACAATCGCCGCTATAAGTTAGCTTTAGCTGCGTTTTTTTATAAAGCGCCGCTAACTTTTTCCAATTTTTATACTGTTATTGAAACGACGTAGTTTCTGTTTTGAAATAAAAAATTTATTTTGTGGCGTTTTTTAAACGAGCGCCGCTATAAGTCTTCTTTAGCGGCGTTTATTTAAAAAACGCCGCGAAATTTTTTCAAATTTTATATTGTTATTGAAACGACGTAGTTTCCGTTTTGAAATAAAAAAATTATTTTGTGGCGTTTTTTAACAAACGCCGCTATAAGTCATATTTAGCGGCCTTTTTTAAAAAGCGCCGCTAACTTTTTCCAATTTTTATTTTGTTATTGAAAAGACGCCGTCTCTGTGTTGAAATAAAAAAATATTTTGTGGCGTATTGCATTTTCTAAAAACGCTATAGCTAATCTTTTGAGGCGTTTTTATAAAAACGCCGTTATAAGTCATCTTTAGCGGCATTTTTCTAAAAAAACGCCGCTATAGCCCAATCTTTTGTGGCGTTTTCCTGTTAGCGCCGCTAAGGTCTAAATTTTGCGGCGTTTTGGATAAAAATGCCACTAAAAACGCCGCTATATGTCTATTTTGCTGTAGTGTTTCTGATTATCCTAGTAGTTATTCATCTATTGGTAAAAAAAAATTTTGATTACCCAATTATAAAAAGTTACAAAATGGTCACTGATTAACTATTAGTAAATTTTTTGTTGATCACCTAACTATTCAAATTTGTTGTTTTTTTCACCAATTGACTAGCTCTGATAACTTTTAAAATTGACATAATAACAATTTTAGTCCCCAATATTTATATATTGTGTCAATTTAATTTTAATTTTAAAAATCTAACTTTTAACGTTACTTAGCATTTTTACAAAAGAATGGTCTGACAATTTCTTCTTTTTCATCACCAATCCATTATTTCATAATCTTATAGATAGATTTTCGATAAGATATGTACAAATTGGTGACTATTTTTTCTTACAAAGAAAACCCATTTATTGGCATCTATCATGTACAGAAGATTTTGATTCAACATTTCAATTAATTATTACATGCATTGTCGTTTCTTGTTTAAATTTTTTTATTTATGAAAATACCAAAACGTCACTTGAAAAACTTGTCTATTTTGAAGTAACTTGATTGATGAAATGAAATGCATTTATGCATTAGGGTTTACAAAGGTTTGACGATACATGAAGAAGAATGACAATTTGCATGCAAAAGGACGATTAGATATATGCATTGATTGCATGCAATCCCAAGGTGATGCCAATGCCTGCAAGGGCTTATATGATCTAGACTCGACGATACAAAATTATTTAAACTTTATGAAATTTTAATTTGCAAGTGTTATATATATATATATATATTTAATCATTACATTTTACAATTTTGGTAGAGGTGAGGCCGGAATTTTTTTTGAAAAGACTGGAATTAAGTTATATGTTTTTTATCATTGTATTAGTTATTATTTTTCTAAGTTTTTAAAAGATTAAATCAAAATTTTATCATTTAAGGGTAAAATGCAATTTTATCATCTATTAACTTATAATATTATACAATTTAGAGGGTAAACCTACAATTTCCCTATTTTAGGGGGGTAAAACCTTTGCTTGCCCCTTAGTACTAGACCTGATCATGGGTCGGGCTACTCGGCCTATTTTGAAGGCATGCCTTAAATGTGGGAGGATTTGAGTAAAAATATCGGCCCAAAAATGGACTTGGACAAAAAAAATAATGATCGTTTAAAAAGGGCGGGCCTCGGGTAAGACATTTTTAGCCCGGGCTCGGCTTGGCCTGGCCCGAATTCATTAAATGACAAAAAAAATCTGTTCTTTTTTTTTTAATGTTATTTTCTTGTTATTTTCTCTCTATTTTGCTACCATTTTACTATTATGTTACTACTATTTTGTTGTTATTGTTTGGATATTGTATAAAACTTATTTTATTGTTAATTTTTATTATTATTTTAGAGGTATTTGCTTTTTAAGTTGCATTTATCTTAGTGTTATTTAAGTCTACATATTTTTTAAATTTTATTTTCAATTTGTTGGAAAATATTTATTTTGATGTTTTTAGTATTTTTTATGTATTATATATATTTAAAAATTATATAAAAATAATATAAAAAATTAACATGGGTGGGCCAGGTCAGGCTCGGGTTTTAATATTTTTATCCAAGTCGAACTTGGGCAAAATTTTAAGCCCATTTTTCGGGTCGAGCCTGGGCCTAGTAAATGGGCCTAAATTTTAGTTGAGCCCAGTCCAGCCCACGAGCACATCTACTTAGTAATGCCTCTGATTTTGGGAGAGGAAAAAAGGATGACCGAATTTAAACCCATATCAATTATATCCCAGACGAAAACTTTAACCATTGCTTCAAACAAGTCTTAGCATTTACGTTATAAATAAGCTCTAAACTCTAATTTTTTAAAACTAAAATGCAATTTTAATGAATAAAAAATTTTTTTAACCCAAAAAGGGTGCTAGATGGCATAAAAAATTACAAAATTGCATCTTTGTCTGAAAAAGTTTATAATTCAATTCTAGTTCTCAAGAAGAAAGTTGAGTTTTGCTCCTTGTTGTAAAGGTTTTCAATATGGTGGTTGATATCGTACCAGTACTAGTCATATCAATCAGTATGTGTTGTTCTCAATAATCTAAACAAGTATTAAGTAGTCTAAGTTATGTTTCAATTAAAATTTGGGTGTGTTAATTTGACCGTTTTGGTGTGCTTTGGCCCATTTTGGCTAATAACTGCTTGTACTTACTCCTATCAATTGGTATAAAGTTTCGATACTTTAAACCAAGTTTTACTCTTTCCTTCATCTTAATCATGTTATTTTTCTATAAATACATTTTAAATTAAAACATAATTATAAATTTAAGCTATTGAAATTAATTAATAAATTTAAAACTTAGATTTTCATATAAATAATTATATGAATGTATTTGAGATCTATTTGCATGTAAATATAATATATAATTTATTAAGAAGATAAAAAATAAATATGTGAAAATGATTTAAACATCTATAAGTCCGAAATAATATACTGAAACATATCGATTTCCATATGAAAATAACAGTATGCTGATTGATACAATATTGACTACCTTGATTTTGAGTGTCCTTGAAACACTTGTAATTTTCAAAGATTTACATGTTTTAGGTTTTCTTATTTATTATGGTAAAGTGTGAACTTAATATGTCAAAGGTCTCCAACACTAGATCATTTGTGTATGTGAGTGAAAAATAATAATTTTAAAATTATATTTATTAAAATAATCAATTTTAAAATAAAAATAATTAAAATTTAAAAATAAAAACAACTTTTTTAAGTGAATTATTATTGTTTGTTGTAGCTAATTAGTTTAGATATATTAGACTAAAAAAATACTAAGAGAGAGGTAAAATGGGATTTGAATTTTTTTTTTTGAAATATGAGAAAGGGTATAAAAGCTATACATGTAACATTCCAAATCCGGCCTAGAAGTTATGACCGAATCTGGCGATGTCACATGATAGAGGGTTTAAAAACTAAGTTGTCACGAGAAAACATTTCCAACTTTTCTATTTTTAGTTATCTCTTAATAACTTCAAAAGTCATTTGCTAGTTTAATCGATTTGTGAAAAATATATTTCGTTGCGGAAGCTTTAGAAATCATTTATTTTAAGAAAAACAGTTTGTTTGTTGAGTTTTCGCAGTTATAAGATCCATAAAAACAATTAAAAACCCAAAATTAAGAAAACAATCCAAAAGTCTCAAAAATTACATCAAAATACCCCAATCAATAATAATAATAATAATAATAATAATAATAATAATAATAATAATAATAATAATAATAATAATAAATCAATAAACCATGGAGCATAATAAAATACATGTGGCCACCGTTGAGTCCTCTGCCGCATCGAACCGTCTAAGTCTGGTGATTACCTGTATAAATTGGACAGAAGGGGTGAGTTTATGTAAACTCAGTGTGTAATCCCCACAGAAAGCAAACATTTAGTAAATCAAAGTAACGGTCACATGCAGTCTGGGCTTAGGCCCGTTTCAATTTCAGTAGTAGTTTGGACCGTGGTCCATTTTAGTTTCAGTATCAGATATGCATTAGGGCTTCAGCCCATCACAGTAACAGTATCAGATATACATAAATCAGTAAACAAAGTCCTACCCAACTAGCCTCTACATACCATCTCCGTCCATCCCTACACTCTATGTGGGGTTAAAAACACCCACCCATCCCTACACTCCAAATAGTACCGTATGCGGCACATAATTAGTGAATTGCAGCTGAGCTGCCAGATAACAGGCTTAAGAGCCTTTCAGTACACTTCCTCCAAATATCATCATCCCAACCCAAAGCAATGCAACATACAATAAATGATATGCTATTACATGGTTATCGGTTATACATACAAATCAGTATACATAGATATAATCAACATGCTTAGTACATACATCATACATTCAGTTCACACATATGAAGGTCTAAATAATGCTTACCGACCCTACAGTAGGTTCACAGTCGACTTGGGCTACCCGTGCAACCTTAGAAATTATTTCAGTTAAATGGGCTCACACGTCCGTGTAGGCCCACACGACCCAATTTGGCATTGGTTGTGTGGATCACACGGCCTAGCTTAGAATTCCATACGCCGTGTGGACTACCCTTATGGACCCACACGCCGATGTGGCTCACACAGCCCAAATCAGTTTAGCCCGTGTCTCGCACACAACCTACCTAGCCATCACATGGCCGTGTCTTGCGCGCACGGCCTAGCCTCATCGATCACATGCCCGTGTTATGGCGTCACGCCCGTGTGGCATCGATAGTGGGGTTTTTAGCTTTCACTGAAACCCTATTTTCTGTATTTTCGGGTACACACCTGGTTTCGATTGATGCTAAAACGATCCCCGAGCACTTCAGGACCTATAATTGACCAATTTCCACCCAATTAATCACTTAATCAATTAAACTAAAACTGAATCTGAAACAAAAACACATCCCTTAAGCGATGAAAAACTTACCCCAACACCTCAAAACAGTTGATTACGTAATAGCACGATGAGATCCTTGGTTCAAACAAGATGCTGCTGGAAAACGTTAAAACCCTCAAATAAAAGTTGAAAATAGTAAGTTAAAGAGAGGAAAACCTCACTTACCAGAACGAGAGACAAAAATAGACACAATCGAGACCCAAAAAAAATGCACAGTAGAGTAATAGAGATGAAAATGAGAAAAATCGCGAAGGAGAAATTCAAAGGAAAAAAAATGGCAGGGAAAGGAAGAAAGAAACGTCCAATGTTGAAAAGGAACCCAAATTTTCAAAAAAAGAAAATAAAATCAGATTTTGGACATTTTCCCCCATAATCCCTTAATTCACTCCTAAAATCACTCAACCCAACTCCCACTACTTAGAACTCTAACACCACTGAAACTCTTTTAAGAAACCGAGCAAAAATTAACGTCATTGCCTATGCAAGGAATTAAACACAGGACCTCCAACAAACCAACACTCCACTTAACCACCAAATCAGTAAGCCCATTCTGATATAGTTTTATAAATATTTAAACTTAAGCCTACTGAACAAGTTTAAGGCTTTATTCAGAAAAATTCCAAAATTTTGCCATAAACTTGGGACCTCTCACACACTCCCAAATCACTTAACCACTAAAGCAGATACACATTTGTGTCACATTTTAACAGAAACAAAACTAAGAATTTTGGGGTGTTACAACTCTACCCCATAAAAGAAAGTTTCGGCCACGAAATTTACCTGATTAGAACATATGAAGATATTGCTGGCGCATCGAATCCTCAAGTTCCCACGTGGCCTCCTCAGTGCTATGATTTCACCACAGAACCTTTACTAGTGAATAGACTTCCTCCTTAAAACCTTTACGTCGCTATCCAAAATCTAAACCAGCTCCTCCTCAAAGGTCAAATCTGGCCTAACCTTAATCTCCTCAACAGGGACAACATGAGTAGGATCAGAGTGGTAGCGCCTTAACATCGAGACGTGGAACACGTCATAAGTATGATCCAACTCCGGAGGTAGCTCCAACTAATAAGCAACCGGTCTCACTCGTTTCAGAATCCGTTACGGCCCAATAAACCTAAGACTCAACTTGCCCTTACGACCAGAACCTCAGAATCTTCTTCCATGGCGAAACCTTAAGAAATACAAAGTCTCTCACAGAGTACTCAATCTCACGTCTCTTCAAATCCGCATAAGATTTCTGCCTGTTAAAAGCCGCTTTCAAACGATCCCGAATCAGTCTAACCTTATCTTCAGTCTCAGAAACCAACTTAGGACCCAGAACACGTCGTTCACCCAACTCAGTCCAACATAGGGGAGTGCGACACTTACGACTATAAAGAGCCCCGTAAGGTGCCATCTGAATGCTAGACTGGAAATTGTTATTATAGGCGAACTCCGCTAGCGGTAGATACTCCTCCCAACTACCTCGAAAATCGATAATACAACTCCTCAACATATCCTCCAGTATCTGAATCACCCTCTCAGATTGACCATCGGTCTGAGGATGGCACGCAGTACTGAAGTCCAACCTTGAACCTAGAACCTCATGTAGCTTCTTCCAGAACCAAGACGTAAAGTGAGGATCCCTATCAGAAATTATCGAGACTGGTACCCCATGCAGGCTCACTAACTCAGAAATGTAGAGCTTCGCCAGCTTCTGCGGTGAAAAATCAATACGAACCTGAACGAAGTGTGTAAACTTGGTCAATCGATCCACAATGACCCACACTGAATCCTTATTAGTGGGTGTTAAAGGCAACCCATTAACAAAGCCCATAGTCACTCGCTCTCATTTCCATAGAGGAATCTTAATCGGCTGTAGCAAACCCGAAGGCAACTGATGCTCAGCCTTAACTTGCTGAATGTCAGACATCTAGCCACAAAATCAGTAACCTCTCGTTTCAATCCTGGCCACCAGTATAACTCACGGAGATCTCGGTACATCTTATTTCTGCCAGAGTGCATAGTATAAGGGCTACTATGCGCCTCCTCAGTATAGCCTGCCTCAAATCCATATCATTCGGCACATAGATCGGCCTCAGAAACACAACACACCCTCAAAGTTCAACCCAAAATTTGTAGTGCTACCACTCTCAATCTGACAGAATCGAAGACCCAAAGACTCATCCTCCAAAGATCTAAAGACTATGTACAAGAGAATCAAGAAAATGAAGAACTAAAATGTATTATTTTGATTTGGATCTTTAGGCATGTCTCTCTTGTGTCTTGTAGTGTTGTTGAAGTGTAACTAACGTGGCAATTTACATGTGTTTTATTACTGAAGTGGGTAATTTTTTTTAAAAAAAATAAGAACCTTTTTTTAATATTTTTTGCTAATATTTATTTTGAAGTAAATGTGGACTATCAGATAAATTGTCATGTTAATGTTGTTAAAATTTCAAATGTCCAAACAACTTTTTATTCTAAAAGTAAAAGCAACTTGATAAAGAAAAAGAATTAGAGTCAAAGTAGGAGCAAAGCTAGATTTTTTTTTTAAAGGGGTCAATTTAGAATTATAAAATTTTGAGAGAACTAAAAATGTAATTTCTTCATTGTATTAACATTAAATTTTACAATGTTTCAAGGTATTAAACTGTGAAGCTTTTTTTGAGAGACCAGAATTGAATTTTAAAATTTAAGAGAGGTTGAATTACAATTTTACCATTAAATTAATTAAAACTTTACAATTTCTAGAGGGGCGGTTATTCATTTTGGGAGACTAAAGTCTCTACCTGCTAAGAACTAAATGTGAAAAGACCGTTAATAACTAAATTTATCATTATATAAAAATAATAACCAAACAATTACTAAAAACACATAAAGCTTTACATAAATGAGAGAACAACCTTCTTTATTACCCAGAACCTCAACAATCCAACCAATAAGTAGTTGGAGTGCAATGGTAAGGCACATTGCACTCATAAGGAGACCTAAATTTAAATTTTGAAGACAACATTATTAAGTGGACAGTCACAAACCAAAAATATGAACCGTAAGACGGACATATAGAATATATAGAAAAAAAAAATTCTCAACAATCCAAATCAAATCATTAAAAACCTACCGCGATGCATCATAGATCAAACAACCTAAGCCAACAACTCCTAAAGACCAAAAGAAAGCAAGAAAACAAGGTGTAAAAGGGCAGGTCAACCAGAAAGAGGTAAGTAAACCTCCTCAAATCAAGGAAAAATGAGCAACAAAACAAGCTTTATTAATTAAATCATTAATCATTAAATAATTACATTTAATTTAGAATAAATAATTGGTTTAATTTGAAAAAGATAATAATTGAATTTTTATAAAAATTTATTACATGATATAATATAAATAAAAATGACAAAATTGTACCAATGTGACTTTGGGATTATTGGCAAACACCCACTATTTACAATCATGATGTTTGAGTCTTCCTCTTCTTATCTTTTTACCATGTATATATGTTGTATGGGTTTTGCCTGAATTACTTCGGTTTTTGTCTAATCTTTTATTTTTTTGTGCGATTCTATATTTTAGTAGGTCGGACATATATTTATATTTGTATTTGCAATTTATTTTTGTCTTATACTTATAATTATATTTTTATATTAATTGAACATTTTTAAAATATATATAGATTACAATATGTCATAAATTTATGTACTCTTCTTAAATTAAGAATTTAATCTCTATATTTTTTAAATTTTAAAATTTAGGTCTAGCTGTTAATATTTTTAAAATTATTTTATTAAATTCAAGTTTATTAAAAGTTTATTAAAATGTTATTTTTTAGTTACATTGTTAATAAGTGAGTATTTTTTTTATTTCAAAATGTCAAACCAATCAATTTAGTAAAAAATTAACAGTGTTAATAATTAAACTTAAATTTTAAAGTCTAAAAAAATAAAGAGACTGAATTCCTACAAATAAAAGTACAGGGACTAAATCCAAATTTATAAAAAAATAGGGACCCGAGCAGATTTCAACATAAAAAGAAAAACATAAATGTTTGGGGTTTTCTTTTGGATTGGTAAAATATGATTGTTGGGGCCACGTAATGCTGCCTGCAATTGGGGTGGATTACTAAGTTCAAGCAAAATAAGGATAAGACGAGAGACACGTGGCGCTTTGTAATGCCACTTTCCGCTAAAGAAAAATGAAAAATGTGTTTTTCAATAACACGTGACTTAAAATATTCTATTTTAATGTGGTGGAAAATAATGGGCTCATAGTTATCCTATAAGGCCACAATATGTCTTCCCCATGCCTCCCAAAATACTTAAATAGGAATTATTGGTTACAATAAACCCTATTTATGATTGCCGTAACCATTTTTTGAAAATAAAACGGATTCGACTTTGGATTTTAAAAATGAAAAAAAAAGGGGAGTCGCCACCGACCTTTATTTGGTGTGATCGGATCACATTTATTTTAATAAAATATTTTGCTTTACTAAAACAGTATTTTTGGTCTGCGAAGTTTTGAAAATCGGGTTCGGGAGTCGGTTACGCACGAGAAAGGGTTAGCACCCTCGATACGCCCAAAATTGGTACCAAAATGATTAATTAGTGTCTTAATGTCGGAAGTTTGAAAAGGTTTTAAAATACGGGTCTTTTAAAATGTATTAGTATTTTTGAGATATCTTTGTTCCGGGAGGGTACGAACATCACATCCAGCACGTTAGGACATGATATTCTAAACCTTCGTAATCAAACTTATCTCATGATTTTACTAAGTTTACCAAAAGGATGTTTAGTTATTTAGTCAAACGGAAAATCATAACCCAGCACGTTAGGGCACTACTCCCCGAGTTCCTAAATATAAAACATTGCCTTTATTTCAAAACCTTTAAGTGGGGTATAGTAAGTTTACAAAATGCGTCGGATCGGATTGAATTTAAGAAAGGGCTTGAGTCAAAACTTGAGATTTCTTTGTCCCGAAAAGATATAAACATCACATCCAGCACGTTAGGACACGATGTTCTAATCTCTCGTGATCAAAGTCATTTCGTGATTCGCAGAACTTCGTAAAAAGGATGTTGAGTTATTTAGTCAAACGAAAAATAGCAACCCAGCACGTTAGGGCACTATTTCCGAGTTTCTAAATACCAAAATATTGCCTTATTTTGAAATCTTTTAGATGAAATATGATGATTTTACGAATGATGTTTTGTTCAATAATATAATACAAAATGAAGATAACAAATGTGGATGTGAATGTGGTAAATAAAGAAATACAAATAATAATATTAATAGTAATAATAATAATAATATGATACTGGACAAAGTAGTAATGGAAATAAATAAAAAATAAATAACAAATAAATAAGATAAGAAATAATAATAACAAAGTAATGAAGTTGATATTTGAAATGAAAATGAAATAATGATGACAATATGTAAAAATGATTATTGCAATTAATACATGAAATAATATATATAAAATAAAAATATATACATGAAAAAATAAAATAATATAATGATAACCATAATATGGACAAAGTAATAGTAAAATAGATAGCCCTAATAATAAAAACAACAAATAATAGTAAATAAAATAATCATCTCAACCCTAATAATAGTAGATAAATAAAATAATAACACATACAATTGTTATAATAAATAATAGTAATATAAATAAAGAATAGTGAAAATAAAATCAAAATAACAAATAATAATATGTTATAGTAAATAATAATAATAGAAACAAATAATAGTGAAAATATGATCAAAATAATAAATAATAATAGTAATAGTAAAGTTAGTGAAATGCATTAATAATAAAATATAAAAATATAAGAATGATAATAACAATATTAATATAATAACGAAAAG
Source organism: Gossypium rotundifolium (assembly GCA_025506655.1). NCBI lineage: Eukaryota > Viridiplantae > Streptophyta > Magnoliopsida > Malvales > Malvaceae > Gossypium > Gossypium rotundifolium. The sequence goes on from CP106727.1 coordinate 199,703,235, forward strand.
ACTAAAAATTTGCAAAATAATTAAAACAGATTAAATTGCATTAAAAATAAAATTTTTGGGGTTAATTCAAATAAAATAAGAGAATAGGGGCTATTTATACGCTGAAAAGATTGAGGGACCAAAGAGGCAATAAGCCCTTTGGCCAAAACGCAGAAGAAAGTGAGAGGGACCGATTGCGAATCAAGTAAATTGTTGGGCTAAATTTAAATTAACAAAGACTTAATTGCAAAATTATAAAAAGGCGGAGGGACCGCGTGCGTAAATAGCCCATCGATTAAAAAACACGCGGATCCCCTAGAGCGGGTCGGGTCGCACACGGGTCATGTCAAAACGACGTCGTTTTGGTGCCTGAGAGGCATGCCGAAAACGACGTCGTTTTGGAGTCCTATTTATAGGCCAAAATTTGCAAAAAAAATTCATTTCTCCTGTTAAACCAAAAAAAAACATTCCTTCCCCTTTTTTTTTCTGCAGGGAAGAAATCAACGAGGGGCCACGACTGTCACGGCAGCCGTGAGTTCGCCACCACCCACGGTGGCCGAAAAAGGTAAAAAACTTTATTTATTTTTTTTATTTTATATTTATGTGCTTAAAAAAGGAAATAAGGGATACAAACGAATACCGAAAGCACGAAAAAGAAAAAAAATAAAATAAAATAGAATGGCTTTAAAAAACAAATCACCTTTGTTCACTTTTTTTTTTTTATTTGTTCCTTTTTTGCTTATCGTGTTCATTGTAGACCTCTTTGGGTGGATCTGAAACCCTTTTTATTTTCGAGAGAAAAAAACCCCTTTACAAAGTTATTTTCGGGCTTAAATAGTCAAATATATGCTTTTTTTTATTTGTTGCTTCTTGCGCTTTTGCTTCATTTGTGTGTTGTCTTTTCTTTTGCAGGCATGGGAGTAGGTGGAGGAGGCGGTGGCGGTCGGCCGGAGGCGGTGGAGGAGACGTCGCATGCAGAGAGCAGGTGGAGAGTTATAGCTACAGCTTCCTTCATTGAAGTTACAGTTGGGTTGAAATCCTTGACCTAACAAGGCATTATAGCCAAAAATAAAGGTTGGAGGAAAATATTTGTGACGAGAGCTTATCGTATTTTTTTTAATCTAGAGTTAAGTGTTTAGAGAAATAAGTCAAAGTTCAAAGTTTGAAAAAGTTTAATCTTGTTATAGAAAATTAATAAAACAATAAATAAAATAGGATAAAAAATACGAGAGAATTTTATTGTTTTATTTTCATTTACGAGGTGCTATTTATAGGCTCCTCTACAATCAATAAATATATTTAATTAACTAAGTTTTCTTAATTACTCCATTTAATGGTCTCTAGATTGTAAATAAACTAAAGAGTTTTATCTCATTACTTTAATATGCTTAAGGGGGTTATAGACATCCATTTAATTTACAACACTCCCCCTTGGATATCTTTTAAAAAAAATGTGCCTCATTAAAACCTTTATTAGGAAAAACCCTGTGAGATAAAAACTTAATGAAAGAAAAAGAGTACACAATCTCTTATTACAAGTTGCCTCATTAAAAACCTTTACCAGGAAAACCCAGTGGGGCAAAACCTTGGTTAAAGGAAAAGAGTACAACGTGTTTTGGACTCCCCCTGATGACGACATCATATTATGTCTTTGAATCGACGCATTCCAATCTTGTTTCGTAGTCTTTCAAATGTTGAAGTTGGCAATGCCTTGGTAAAAAGATTTGCTAAATTATCACTAGATCGAATTTGTTGAACTTCTATGTCACCTTTCTTCTCAAGATCATGAGTAAAAAATAATTTTGGTAAAATATGTTTCGTTCTGTCACCTTTGATATAACCACTCTTTAATTGAGCTATACATGCTGCATTATCTTCGTATAAGATAGTTGGCATATTTTCCTGTAAAGGCAAATTACATATCTTCTGGATATGTTGGGTTAATAACCTTAGCCAAACACATTCTCGACTTGCCTCATACATTGCAATTATTTCAAAGATGATTTGAAGAGCGTGACTAATGTTTGCTTTGTCGAACGCCATGATATGGCAGTACCTCCACATGCAAATAAATATCCCGTTTGAGATCGACCTTTATGTGGATCCGATAAATATCCAGCATCAACATAACCAACTAATAGGGATTTTGAATCATTTGAATAAAATAACCCCATATCAATGGTCCCTCTAAGATATCTAAATACATGTTTAATTCCATTCCAATGTTTACGTGTTCGGGAGGAACTAAATCTTGCTAACAAGTTTACAGCAAAAGCTATATCAGGTCTTGTGTTATTTGCAAGATACATCAATGCTCCTATGGCACTTAGATATGGTACTTCAGGACCAAGAAACTCTTCATCATTCTCACAAGGACGAAATTGATCTTTATTCACATCTAATGATCGTACAACCATTGGGGTACTTAATGGATGTGCTTTATCCATATAAAATTTATTTAAGATCTTTTTCGTATAAGTTGACTGATGGACATGAATTCCATCTTTTAAATGCTCGATCTGCGGACCAAGACAAAATTTTGTTTTTCCGAGATCTTTCATCTCAAATTCTTTTTTTAAATAATTTACTGCATTTTGAAGCTCTTCAAGAGTTCCAATAATATTTAGATCATCAACATAAATAGCAATTATCACAAAGTTTGATTCAAACCTTTTTATAAAAACACATGGGCAGATTGGATCGTTTTTATAACCTTCTTTTAACAAATATTCACTAAGATGATTGTACCACATATGTCCAGATTGTTTTAATCCATATAAACTTTTCTTTAATCTGATTGAGCAATTTTCTCGGGAAACACTATATCCTTTAGGGATTTTAAATCCTTCTGGGATTTTCATATAAATTTCACTATCAAGTGTACCATTCAAATAGGCTGTAACAACATCCATTAGACGCATGTCAAGTTTTTCACATACTGCCAGACTAATAAGGTATCTAAACGTGATTGCATCCACCACAGGAGAATATGTCTCTTCATAATCAATGCTGGGTCTTTGCGAAAATCCTTGTGCTACAAGTCGTGATTTATATGTTACAACTTCATTTTTCTCATTTCATTTTCGCACAAATATCCATTTATATTCTACCGGCTTTACATATTTAGGAGTTTGAACTATAGGTCCAAAAACCTCGCGTTTAGAAAGTGAATTTAATTCTGCTTGAATTGCGTCTTTCCATTTTTCTAATCTTTTCTATTTCTACATTCCTCAATAGATTTAGGCTCAGGATCCTCATTTTCTTTTGATATTTCAATAGCAACATTATAAGCAAAATTGTTGTCGGCAACTATATTTTTTCGGTTCCTTCTTTTTCCTGAAGTAACATAACTTATTGAGATTTCTTCGTTATCACCATTTTCAGGTACCTGAACCTCTTCTGGGGTTTTTTTACTAGTTATATCTTTGGCCTTTTCTGGGGCACTTGCCTCCACAATATTACCATCTTGAATAATTGATCCTTTCCTTTTACGAGGATTTTTATCTTTGGAACCGATTGGTCTTCCACGCTTCAAGTAGATTACTTTCTTTTGCACTAACAATTTCCTTTATTGGGATATCAATTCGTATTGGAGCATTTTCAGCTGGTATGTGAGATTTTGTAATTCTTCTTAGGTCAGTAAATGAATCTGGCAGTTGATTTGCAATGTTTTGCAAATGTATAATCCTTTGAACTTCTTGTTCACATTGACTTGTACGAGGATCTAATTGAGATAATGATGATCCATTCCATGTAATTTCTTTTACCACTTGTATTTTCTCTCCCCCTAATGTTGGGAATGTTGTTTCATCAAAATGACAATCAATAAATCGTGCAGTAAATAAATCTCCTGTTAATGGTTCAACATATTTAATTATAGAAGGAGATTCATAACCAACATATATTCCCAACCTCCTTTGAGGACCCATCTTTGTGCGTTGTGGTGGAGCAATTGGAACATATACTGCACATCCAAAAATTTTAAGATGGGAAATATTTGGCTCTAAGCAAAAGCCAATTGTAATGGGGAGTACTTATTATAACTTGTTGGCCTAAAGCGCACAAGTGCTGCTGCATGCAAAATAGCATATCCCCAAGCTGTAACAGGGAGATTTGTTCTCATAAGCAATGGTCGAGCTATTAGTTGGAGGCGTTTGATAAATGATTCAGCTAAACCACTTTATGTATGAACATGAGCTACAGGATGTTCAACTTTTATCCCAATTGACATACAATAATCATTAAAAGCTTGGGATGTAAACTCACCAGCATTATCAAGACGAATAGTTTTGATTGCATAATCTGGAAATTGTGCTCTTAATCGAATTATTTGAGCAAGTAGTCTCGCAAACGCCAAGTTGCGAGTCGATAATAAGCTCACATGTGACCACCTACTAGATGCATCTATTAATACCATAAAATATCTAAATGGTCCACATGGTGGATGAATGGGCCCACATATATCACCTTGAATACGTTCCAGAAATGTTGGAGATTCAATCCCAACTTTAGCTGGTGATGGTCTAATAATTAATTTTCCTTGAGAACAAGCGACACAAGATAAATCCTTGAATTCAAGAATCTTTTGTTTCTTTAATAGGTGTCCAATTGAATTCTCGATGATTCTTCGCATCATAATAGATCCGGGATGGCCTAATCGTTCATGCCAAATAGTAAAAGTATGTGGTTCTACAAACTTCTGGTTTGTAGTAACATGTGACTCAATTGCACTAATATGTGTATAATATAAACCTGATGAAAAAACAGGTAACCTTTCCCAAATATATTTCTTTCCATATTCAACATTTGTAATATATATATATATATATTCAACATTTTCTCATTCATAGTCTCAATATGATATCCATTAAGACGAATATCTTTAAAACTCAATAAATTTCTTTGAGACTTGGTGGAATATAAAGCATCGTCAATGATAAATTTTGTACCTTTAGGTAATAACATAATAGCTCTTCCGAGCCTTCAATAAGTTTTGAACTACCGATATTGTATTAACATGGGCATTACTCATTGTCAAATGAGAAAATATTTTTATCTTTGAGTATCGTATGTGTTGTAGCACTATCTCGCAAGACACATGTCTTCATTGATTTTGGGTCCATAGAAATTTTGTTGAATATTCATATTCTTCATAAAACAAACAAAATATAATATGAGAAACATTGCAATTATTTATTAAATATATAAATTATTCTTTATGCAAGAAAATAAAATATACTTAAAACAACATAAAAATGTCAAAATAACATCAATTTTTCTAATGATTCTCAAAGAAATCTGCCACATCTTGGTGAGTTATATTATTAAGGTCATTAAATTTATCATCCTCGTAGGCATGGTTAGTTTTATTATTATAGTGAATATCTTCATCTTTTGCCTCCATTTCATCATTTTGGGATATAAAATTTGTCTCCATATGCTTTCCCTTCCTTTTAATGGATGCTTGATAAAGTTTCACTAAGTACTCAGACGTACGACATGTACGTGACTAATGCCCCTTCATACCACATCGGTAGCATATATTCTCAACAATCTTTGAAGGATTATTTTGACCATTTTTTTCTTGTCTTTCATTGTTATTCTTTTTCTAGTGGTTAGAAGTATCATTATTATGACCACCATGATAACGATTACTAATATGTCCTCGACCACGTCCCCCACTACGTCCATGACCACGGCCGCGACTTCTATATTTTCTATTTTCATAATTATTGTGTACTGCTACATTCACTTTAGGGAATGGTGCAAAACCAGTGGGACGAATTCTATGATTTTTCATCAATAGCTCATTATTTTGTTCAGCCACCAAAAGGCATGAAATCAATTTAGAATACCTTTTAAAACCTTTTTCACGGTATTGCTGCTGCAAGAGCACATTAGTAGCGTGAAAGGTTGAAAATGTTTTCTCTAACAAGTCCTCATCAATTATGTTTTCTCCACATAATTTTAGTTGAGAACTAATTTTGAAAAGTTCTGAATTGTATTCACTTACAGTCTTAAAATGTTGTAGCCGTAAGTGCATTCAATCATAACGAGCTTTAGGGAGTATCACAATTTTCTGATGGTCAAATCGTTCTTTCAAATTTTTCCACAACTCAAGAGGGTCTTTCACAGTGAAATATTTTACTTTTAATCCTTCATGCAAATGATGACGGATGAAAATCATTGCTTTTGCCTTGTCTTGATTAGATGCTTCTTTATATGCTAATATAGTATTTCCTAGACCTTTAGCATCTAGGTGAATTTCAGCATCTAACACCCATGACAAATAACTCTTGCCGAGATGTCTAAGGCATAAATTCAAGTTTGACAAGATTTGACATTATAATCACTTCAATCAAAATAAAAAAATATTAGTAAAATAGTAAGTATTCTCAACATGAAATAATTCAATTATATATACCAAATTTGCTAAATAATAATATGTATATCAAATATTTGCATAAAGAGGAATAGTCATAATAATAACTTAACACAAATTAAATTAATTGAAATATCTTTTAATAAAAAAACCATGAATATATAATTATCATTATTAGATTTTAGTTGTAAAAATAAATGTGCAAATGTTACCCAAAGCAAATATTTTATCTAGAAAATAAAATAAAAGAATTATGAAAATACGTATACCGTACATAGTTTAACGGGAGTTATACGGGCAAAATATATAAAGTCGAAATGACGTGAACTTCACTATGAACTCGTAGAAGCTCGTGCTGATAACGTGTTATATAAAAATTAATAAAATAATAAATAAAAGAGGATGAAAAATACGAGAGAATTTCATTGTTTTATTTTCATTTACAATGTGCTATTTATAGGCTCCTTTACAATCAATAAATGCATTTAATTAACTAAGTTTTCTTAATTACTCCATTTAATGGTCACTTGATTATAAATAAACTAAAGAGTTTTATCTCATTACTTTAATATGCTTAAGGGGGTTATAGATATCCATTTAATTTACAACAAATCTAAGATTAGAAGGAAAATGTTGAGCGCTTAAGGTTAATTTTGTTGAAACGTACACTAATCTCGACATTCATAAATGCTGAGATCATTGAATTGTATTTCATTAATACTTCTAACAACCAAAAGGGCATGAATTTCGTGGGTAATTTATGGCGCACGTACCTTGACACCCGCAAGTGTCAACTAGGAGATGACTCTAAAAAGTACATATTTTAATAAATAAATTTTGTACAATATTAAAATAAAATTGTTTTAAACTAGTTTCAAATTTCAAAAACATTTTGATTGAGTCATCAAAATGTCATTATTATAACAATCAAGTTCTTCCATCAACATCACCATTATCTTTGCTGTTAAATATCAACTTAAAAGGGATATTTAAACATACGAGTTAAGTTATAAATATGTATGCACCTGCTGCATAATTTGTATTTAATTTGTATTTATATATTTTATGAATAAAAAGACTGGTATTTATTATGCACATGGCTCATGGCGGTTAGATAAGAGTTTACAGTTTAAAATGCTTTGTTTATATCAAAGATCGCATAGGGAGAGATCCAGAGCCGTCCCTGAATTTTTTTTGGCCCGGGACGAACTGAAAAAAATGGACCCCTAACGCACTTCTTTGGGCCTTGAATTTTTTTTTAAAAAATAGACCCCTAACGCATTTCTTCTTTAAGCCCTAGATTTTTTTTAAAAAATGGGCCCTTAACGACTTCTTTTCTTCAAAAATGGAATTTTAATCAATTCTTTTAATAAAATTTAATAATTTTTCTGTTGGCCACTGGCAAGGGCCTCACTTGACACCTCAAGTGTCAACTAGGAGATCCACCTAAACTGATGTAGATCATATTTTAACAATCCAACCGTCATATTTTATGCCCCATTTATGTAGATCATGTATGTCAAGTTTGACACAAATTAAAAAGTTTTAACTATTCATTTTATGCAAAAAGAAAATTTTTCCATCATTAATATATATTAATATAAACAATATTTTATATAAGATTGATTCAAAAAATTACATGCATAAAAAATTTAAATATCTTGACAAAATTCAGAGATTAAATTATTAAAATATTAATAATATAAAAATTAAAAAAAAACCACTCAAATTTTATAGAGAAATCCAAAGTAAAATTTGGGGTTACATTGAATTTCCTGTTGGGAAAGGGGGACCAGCTTTGTTTCCTGCTGCATCTTCTATCCAAAAGAACTCATAGGAACATTACGTAAAATCATCATCAGTACCGATGCAATGTCCCCACCAACACTGACCCATTTCAGGGTTTCCCACTGCCAAAAATAAAGCCCTTCTCTTCTTTTTTCTTCCATTAATTAAGCTTCTTAATTATTGATTGTATTCCATTTAAAAAAATTTATTTGTGGGTTCAGTCATCAGTGTTGGAATTGTAGAAGCCAAAGGCAACCAAGGTGGAGGTGGAGCCTAGGAAACTGCCAAATTTGGCAGAGCCACTGCACCAAAACATTGTCATGTGAGAAGTAGACAGAGGTAATAATAGGTGGATTTTGTTTCTTCAATTGAAACAGGCTCCACTCTCCCCCTCCCCTACTAATTTTCTAAATATTTTGCTTCAGATTATTGATTTCAATCCCATCATAAACAAATGCCAATCACTGTTTGTTTTCAACCCTTCCATTAATTCAATGCCCGAAGCTTTTCGGATCTTTTTCAAAAGTTGGACAAATTTCTGAGAACTTGCTATTCATTGTATTAAAGAAAGATGTTATTTTTGCATCATCAGCCCATTTGATAAAAGTAGAGTGACTCGGTTTTTCTTTAAATTCGAAAGATAAAATTTTGAGTAGAAAGATAAAAAGATGGTATATTTATTTCATCAGCACAATATTTTAACAAAAGGAGAGTGACCCAATTTTTCTTTAGAGTTGAAAGATAAAACCTTGAATAAAAGAAAGTGGCCTAATAAAGAAAAATTCGGAATCTGTTATTCATCTAAAAAGATACTCTAAATAATTTAAAAGAATATAATCATAAGGAAAAAGGGAAAATTCTTGACTTTTGGTAAAATTTTAAAGGAGAGGAAAAGCTTACCAATTCCATACAAAAAGGGTGTGGTTAATTAAGGGATTAAAAGTAGGTAAAGCAAATTATACTAATTCTGGGTTATAGATATGCTCTAGGTGTAAGGTTATTGTTTGCCTTTAAAGGAAAGGAAGAAGAAGAAAGTCAAGTAGAATCATGTTCCACCAGTCCTTTTTTTTTTCTTTTAAAATTTCATAGCTTTCTCAATCCTTCAATATATATACTACACATAAAGAGAAAGAAGTAAACTTTGTGACTATTCACTTCTACATTTGTTATTTCATATAACATGGAGGAATATAAAGAAAAATAAAGAAAATTACAAATGAAAATTTAGTTAAACAAGGTACAATAGAGAATTAGAGTGGGAAATGTGTTTTTTATCAGTGTTTTTCTATGATGGTGGGGGATTGGCCAAAAAATGGAACTGAAATTAATGCTCAGTATCTGTACTGAGTGAGTTAGATAAGAGAGGGTCTTTTTCATTTGAAGCAGGCTTCACAATATCAACATTAATGGACATTATCCCTTCAAGATCAGCCTTGGCATATTGATCACGTTGTTTACTTGAAATGGGCAATGGGGATTGGTGTTTGTTGCTATTAGTGGTGGTTTGTGTGAGGACTTTGGCTCTTTCTACTTGAACCATCCAATCTGTTCTATAAAGGACTAATAGCATGAGTAATGCACAGGTTGCTTGAGCAGCAAGTAAGCCAAGCCAAAGCCCGGCAAACCCCAGTTCGATCACGAACCCCATTAGGATAGCTACCGGCATCCCCACTAGGTAAAATGAACCCAAGTTTATGTTGGCTCCGATGGTTGGTCTGGCGGTGCCTCTTAAGACCCCACAACCGGTTGTTTGAGGGCAATTCCCGAGCTCGCAAAGCCCCACGATTGGTAATGCGACTGATGTAAGCTCGAGGATTTCTGCGTCGCTGGTGAAGAACTTACCCCATTGGTGTCTCATCAAGGTGGTGAATAGCATTGCTGAGAGACCGATAGCTACGGCGCAAAAGACCGAAACGATCATGGAAATACGAGCTTTTCCAGGTCGGTTTGCACCGAGTTCGTTCCCAACTCTTGTGGATACTCCAACGCTTAAAGCTGAAGGGAAACAATAGACTAGAGCTGTCGTTTGAATAAGGATCCCCATTGAAGCAATAGTAGCTTTGGGGTTAACAAGTAAGCCACAAAGCAATATCATGAGTTCATACCACCACCATTCGAGGCAAACAGACGCACAAGTCGGCAAAGCTAGAGCGAGCAACGATGACCATCCCCTAAGACAATCAGTACTTGGAGTTACCCAAGAATCTTTATATACACCAGAAAAGTATACAAATAAAGAAATCAAAAGGAAGACATTGAGATTAGTCCACACCATAGCTATTGCTACCCCTGCTACACCAAGTTTAAGATAAACAACAAGAAGGAAATTCAATGGAACATGAAGTAACACTGAGATGGCTGAACAATAAGTTACTGGTAATGTAATGCTTTGAGTCCTAAGATAGACTCTAAGTGGATGTAAAAGTGAAAGGAAAAAAAGGTCAGGGATTGAAAAAACAATAAATACATGAGCCACTAATGATATTTCTTGGTCTTGACCACACCAAAGAAGAATAGCTTTCATATTGGCCCACATGAAAGAGATAGGGATAGAAGCTGATAAAAGAAGAAGCACTGTTCTTTGTAATGTTAACCCAAGAAGTTTCCATTGTTTTGCACCATAAGCTTGTCCACAAATAGGTTCCATTCCCATGGCTAAACCAGAGATAACAGAGTAACCAGTAATGTTTGCAACACCAATGGCAAGTGACCCACCGGCAAGCTCAAGTTCACCAAGGTAACCAAGAAACAACATAGAGATCATAGCTCTTGAATATAAAAGTAAACTACTAATAGCTGTAGGACCTGAAATCTTCCCTATAGCTTTAATTTCCTCCATAGCCTGAATGCACAAAAACAAACCATGAAAATCAGACATTTGATAGCTTATAGTGATAAACAAAAACTACCCTTTTTTCTAAACAAGTTTTTATTACCTCAGAGATTGTTGGCAACCTATGTAGCTGTTCTTCATCATCCATAGTTTTGTTCAAAGGGTCTTTGCTAGAAGGTGACTTTGGGTTATACATAGCTATATGAAATGGATAAAAGAAGTTATGGGAAAGGAGAAAAAGAGATTTGATTACAAAGGGGGGAAAATAGGAGCGCCCTTATGGCTTATTTGTGCATATGGGTGCTAATATTTATATAGGAGTGAATTGGGGCCCGTACTCTTAAGGTTCTTGAACGTGTCAATATTTATATAGAACCCCCTAAAGCCAATACTAGAACACTTTTTGTAAGCACCCATACTTTTTTTTTTTTTATAGCTTCTTTGTTTGTCTTTCCTTATCTCTTTTAGTCTAAATTTGAAGGTTAGTTAGTCACTTGGGATTTGTATTCCTTTTGTTGAACACCTAAGGTTGGAGTAATATAAAGAAAACCCAAGTTTTTGAGTGTGGAAAGGAACTCAAATAAGTGCCTTTATGTAATTAAATATCATTTACAAAGATAATATGACCAACCCCATTTCTTCTTCTGGCATTTTGTGTTGGTTAATATTGAGTTTAATACTCTTTTAAAAAGTTAAAATAAATCATTTTTTATTAAGCGGATGATGTTGAAAACAGTAAGTTTATTATAGATAAAATATAATAATATTTTATTCTTTTATATAAATAGATGAAAATTTTAATAAAAAGATTAACTATGTATCCGCTTACATTATACTTTATTTTCTTTATTATATGTAGCATACTTGTTTTACTAATTAAAAGAGAGATAAACTAGTTTATCTTCAATTTGTCAAGTGGGAAACCCTTGATTGACAAGCAAATAAACTTGGATCATCTCTTTAGTGAAATGACAAGAGCATATCAGTGCATATATATAATCTTTTGACAATGGTTGAGCATATTGCTATATATATATATATATACCTATATATCTATCTGTTTGCAAGAACTAAGGCAGCCATGCATGTTCCATTTTTGCACAGCCCATGTGATGAAGGAAACCCAATTTCAAGCACCGTTTTTATTTGTTGCTTTTTTCTGCAACCACTAAAAAAAGGATCACCAATATGGAGAGTTGACAATCTTTTATTCATATATCTTTGTTTCAGGTCCCATCTGTTTGTGGGTTTCTCCTTTTACTGCTTCATTCCTTTTGAGGGGCAATGAGTTTAAGAGAGTGAAGCAGCAGAGACTGGCCTGGCACATTGAAGCAGTAATGGTTAAAATTTGTTGCTAGTCCCTGTACTTTGACAAAATTTGTGATTTTATCCATTTACTTTAAAAGTTAAAAATTCAATTATCTTTACTTTTTTTTTTTTTTCCTTTAAGAATCCCATTTCAAATTGACAGAGTAACATGTTTACTTCTCATCAATTATATGTCACATTATATGCAAGTAGCCTAATCAACACGTCAAAATGATAAATTTTGAAAAAAATACTTGCAATTTTTACTTAAATTTTAACTTTTAAAACACAAGGATTAAATCTCAAACTTTGTTAAAGTACAGGAATAATAACATATTTTAACCACAAATACTACTTCAACTCCACATGCAAGATTTAATGAATGGGGTCTATATTTTGATTTATTTTTAAATGTTCAATATTATCTAAGTACACATGATAAAATTTTAATCTAGTACACCCTAAGTAAATATAATTATAAAGATAGCCCCTAATAATAATAAATTGTAATAGAAATGCTAACAGTGAAGGTTGGCAGTGTCTAGTGTTGTGCTTCAGTTTCCTATTCCTCTAATTAGGTGCAATAGTACTTTAGAGAATGCCAATTCGTAGAAGGTTCCAAGATTGTAAGATGTGAGATAAAATGGGGTCCAAATGGGGAAAGGCAGAAAGCTTAAGGAAATGAAAGTAAAGACCATGTGGGCATTTAGGGGTTCAAGTGACCAAACTGTCGTATAATCTATAGGAATTTTATTTTCTTTCCTTGCCCAAAAAAGGGTTTAATTTGATTGTTGGTTAAAGGGTTATCTTATTTTGAAATGGGACCAGCAAAAGTGTGTGCTAATGGAGATGACAGAGTAGACTAGAAGATGGAAGAAAGGGGAACACTGAGAGAAAACCCTTTTTTGGGTTATGTCTGAGACTGGCGGCAACCCTACCATTTAAACCCCAAAAAACAACTTGGAAGTGTGCGGCAATGGGCATGTTGGAGTTCTGGTTTTAGAGATAAGATATTTACTGCTTTTCTTCTTTGAAACCCATACCTCCTCCCCTCTTCCAATGTCGTCAGATTCCATGTGTGTTTCATGTATACGACACCTATGATGTGTCATGCAACTCCAAATATATATATATATACATATATCCAATTAAACAATAGACAAAGTTCAATAGACTAAAATAAATATATTAATCCACACACATTAGACTAAACAGTAAATTGGTCATTTTGTTAAAAGAATTCATTTTTATTGTTAAAAGTTAGTTTATATATATTAGTATGGGATACATATAACACGCCAGATGTCATTGTTTAGTTATTTTATCAGTTATGTCACTTTTTAATAGTAAAAATCAATAAAAAATTTAACAAAAAATGATCAATTTAGAGACTAATTTACCCATAATTTATCACTCAATACAGAGACCACAAAACTCTCATTATCATTATTTTCTTGATTCATAAAACTCAAACCTCAAATATTGTTTAAAGAATGTCAAAATCCATAACAAATTTTCTATTTACTAATCACATTAGGCATCATCTTTTAGCATTATTTGCTTCATCTACGGAACTTGAACCCAAAGCTTAAAAAGAATATCAATCACTGGATAACGTTTATTCTCAAAATTTCTGATGGGAAATGGGGTTCACCAGAGGAGCTGAAATAATTTGTAGGATCAGAAGAGGGATGATTCATGCTATTCGTTTCTAGTGTTGGCAATTAACTCATATTATATATATATTATTATATTATAATATACTGATTCTTGTCTAGGAACTCGAACAAATTCATAGATTCCATTTCTTATCCCCAAAATATAAAAAAGAAAGGTCGATACATTGCTTTGCTTAGTCTCAATATTCCATTACAGCACCTACTAGAGTTTCCCTGTTTCCAATGTCCCATCAAAAATGCCACAGGCAACAGCTGTGTCTGTATCTGTGTGATGATATATGATAATATGCAAAAATGGCACCAAAATCAATGCATCATCACTCTCAGCCATAATATGCATTCAAAGAAAGTTCTTCAATCATGGGTTTTTTCGTTCTGCCTCATTGCATGTATGTCAACAAGATGACGATAAAGTTTGAAATTTAATTTCTATATTAAAAAATTCAAATTTGTTGAAAATTTGTCATCAATTCATCACACGTCCATGCAATATGATAAAAGTATTTCTATAGTGAGTTAGATTATGTTTTGCTTCTATTTAAAGAGTATATTAGATTAAAGAATAAATCAATCATTTTTTGTTAAAAATTTTATCTATTTTTATTGTTAAAATCTGATGTTGCCGACAAAATAATCCGACAATTACACGTGACATACCACATGTCCCTCATGCTGAGGTATAGGGACCAATTTTTAACCGTAGAAATTGATGAAGTTTTTAATAAAAAGGATTCGTTTACTCTTTAATTTAGCATACAATGACTAACTTATCCATTTTTTTATTAAAAAAAGCAAAATGTAATCTCGCTCATTATACAAGGGCTTTTATAGAACTTTTTTTAAGTAGATGGATTAAACTTTAAATTTTATTAAAGTATGAGGACTGGTGGCATATTTTGACCAATTTTGATAAGAATGCAATAAAACGCAAGAATTTATTCCAATGTTCAGATATCAAGCAAAGCAACAAAAACAGGGGGGGAATTATGTAAAATATTACAAAAGAACAGAGCAATCATGAATAGCACAAATAAATGAAGCTTTTTTCATATAAAAAATAAAATAAAATCAAAGCATATAAAACATGTCTCCCCCAAGGTTGCAATCAGCACAATTTCACCACCTTAATACTACAAACTGGGGCATAAAATGCACGATATTCCAATATATAATGATTAGACCACAAATATGCAAATTGCAAGCATTTCCTTTTAATAAAATAAAAATAAGAAAAAGTTGAAGTTTTGATAAAGAATAGATACCAAATCAGCAGCTACTTATCTTGTGATGCTAATGGAAGCAGTCCTGGGACTAATTCTCGAATCAAGGCTTTCACCAAGATTTTCCAGCGGGTGAACAAGTTTTTCATCCCAAAAAAAAATAAAATTTCTCCACTTATTTTCAGATAAGTTGTCCCATCCAGAATTCAGTAAATCTACAAAATACATTTTTGGGCTAGAGCAACATTTAGTTCCTAAACTTGACGATTTTTCTCAACATAGTCCCTGAACTTTTTTTTATCCGTGTTAGTCCCTAAACTTGACAAATTTTCCCAGTTTTGATCCATGTGATGATATGGCACTCTAAGAATGTGCCACATCATCACCTAAATTTTTTTGGAGAAAAATATAATTTTTTATGTGATGGCATGGTAGAATCTCAAGTGCCACATCATCACATGAACCAAAACTGGGAAATTTGCCAAGTTTAGGGACTAAGTTGGAAAAAGTGGCCAAGTTCAGGGACTAAATGTTACCTTATCCCTACATTTTTCTTTTGGAAAAACTTCATTGAAAGCTACCAATATTTGTAACTATCACATTTAAGATACCATCATGAGTCATGACCAATATGCAAAATACTTCCATTTTGAAGGGAGGCATAGAATTAGTCATTCTGGAAGCTTACTGTGCGAGAAACAATCTTGTTTTAGGTTTCAGATTTCATCAAAAGTAGCTGCAAAAAAGTATAAAATTCTAAAAGACCTAAAAGCTTCAACATTTGAATGTAGTTCAAATGCCAAACAACAACCACAAATCACAACGATTTTATTAATCAATAGAGCAGCAATAGCTATACACAAATTGTTGCTGTGTGAACAAATATAATATTCATGTTGATTGCATAAAAAAAAAAAAAAAAAGGTACAACAAAATACCTCATGGGAGGACAACCCTGGGCTTCTGTGAACTACTTCGAGGGATAGCCAAGATTGCTACCAGTCCACCGGTGAGGGCTGCAACACCTGCTACTGCGAAAGCTGGTGAGTTTCCACCACCAAATAGTTGATCCCATGGTCCACTTCCCAGAGACACCACAACCTGTTGGTAAAAGCCAAAGTTTCACTACCTAAATTGCTTGAAAAAAGATCAAAGATGAACTTCCGTAACAATCAAAATAGCAACATTACGGAAGGCATCAAGTAACATAGTGGTTAATGCTAAGCCATATAGGGAAAAAGGGAAGATTTGATTATGACTTCCCTGTCAGTCGCTCTATGACTCAACCCTGTTTGCTTGTTCATAACAAAAGGGCTATTAATTGCAACTTATCATGGAAATTGATAAAACTATAATAGAAAGGGAAAGACCTTGATCAGTTTGAAAGATTCATTGTAAAAGAGCTTCCTTGCCAGAGAGAACAGATTTTAGAAAGGAGAATTTTCTCTTTACACTTCAGACTGTTCTTATAAAATTATGACAAGATGCTGCAAATTAGTTGCCCACATATATGCGACAATTCTATAGTAGCCTTGTAATGACCTTTATTTTTCTGTTAAACTTCCACAGAAACATAAGCAAGCCTCTTTTACCAAATTTTCAATGGTTGTTCACCGAAAGTTTCCAAATTTTCATCTTAATAGAATTAAAATATGTTTCCAAGAATTAATGTTAAATGCACTCGAATAAGATTATTTAAGTCAAATGCATGTCACTAAAATTTATCAAAATATGTTCATAAGACAATAGAATTTCAGAACCAAGTTATATTAATTACTAACGATTTCCAGAAAATGAAAATCTATAAAAGAAGAAAACAAAACTAGAAGTGGTACATACATTAATCATCTTCCATCAAATAGCTGGAGTGGATGTTCCCTAGTATCTAAAAGTTGATGCTAGAATGCATGCATTATCTGCGTGCATGTGTGTGTCTATGTCTCCAGGCGAGAGAGAGAATTCTCATTCCTATAAAATTCCATGGTAAGTTGAACATTAAGTCACAAATCATCCGAAGCCTAATCACTATTTAATACAAACACAAGTTTACATTGCTCCAACTTATTAAATCTTTTGAATGACGTCAAGACAAATAAATTGTTTAAATCTGTCCTGTTTAAGAAATTTATTAGAAAGGCCGTGTCCAGTCCACTTCAATTCCTTAAACATGTATTCAAATGAGATGATCACTTCAAATAGAATGCTCTTATGCTTGACAGCAGGGACGAAGACAAAAATCTCAGGATTTTTAAAGGGACTAAAATGGAATTTTACGATTGGGATGGAAGTGGGGGAAGGCCCCTGCCTGCCCCCCTTGGTGCTGTCCCTGCTCAACAGGCTATCGCTTTTTTTATTGCCAAGTAGATAAACCATCAAATACCAAAAGGCTAACTGCAGCTATCAGCGGTCCAACTGTTAGGATGTGATGAGAGCCATCCAACAGGTGATTGTATCATGTCAAGAACAAATGGTGCTATCAAATAGATGACTTTGTGATATCTCCCTAATAAGTAGCTAAAAGTAGATAGCAGCTTCAAAGCATGTGATTCCAATGCATGACTTTAACATTCCATGCGATAGCATGTTTTTCCTACATGATAAGACCAACTATACAATACAATCGTAACAACATGCTATTTTGATCACAATTCAAACAATTAGTTCATAAGAATGTTCACAATTTATGTATTCTGCCTTTTTATAATGAACAACATAAAAACTCCCTGCCCAACAAAGAATATTATGACTAATTTAGTGTTTCTCAAGGAACGACAGTTCTTTTGATTGATGCCAATTCTTAATTAAGATAAGAGGTGACAATTGAGCATGTGAATGTTAACTTTTAGTTAGCTTAAAGAAAAGGAATCATAATCAATTCAGGGCTCCTGTCCTTATCATGAATCCACAAGAGCAGGGATGGGAAGAATTAATAAATATCAATCAAGTTCATTTTAGACCCCTTCTCCTTTGCCAACATCAACAAAAAGAAAAAACAAGAAGATAGATCACATTAAAAATGAAGTCAGGTGCAAAGCAAGATCACATTAAAAATGAAGTCAGGTGCAAAGCAATACCTGTGGAATAACAATAGCAAGATTTAGGACACCCATTGATAATCCTGTAAAAAACAACCAAGAGAATCAGTGCCTTAACTGCTTCTCCATAAATAAAAAGGAAAAGAGCAAAAATTTACCTTGGCCGAGTCCCAAAGTTTCAATACGTGAGGATATCAAGGCATATGGAACACTATAAGTAATCTGAAATAAAATAGAAACTGCATTAGTTGAATGCCATAACTGAATGCTCCTAATTTTTTCTTTCAAAAAAAGGAGTTTAATTGGGACACTAGCAGAACCAAGCTAACCTCAGGCAATAAGTAATATTGAACATCAAAATCATACCCAATATGACCAATGAAAGAGAACCCCATGTTATTAAACCTTAGGAGCTACCATGTGACAAACTCATAAGGGGTAATAAGCAAGAGTGACACATGATAACAACAGAACAAAAGTTGGGTTTTGATCCCATCTTGAGCATCCATCCTAGAACCAATTGGCAATAGGAAGAGAAACCCAACTTGAATTAAGGCAACAGGCAAACTAGGATTTAACCAAAGTGAAAGAACACTTTAATAAGGAGCAATGTTTTAGTACTTTCATGAACAAGACTAATGATATTTTGGTCCGGAGAAAGAAATTGCCATCTCTATGACCGTTAGACAGATTCAATTAAAAGCCACATGACTTTGTGTAGGAGAAAAGGAGCAGCTTACAGCCAATGGAATACCAAGGATGGAAAAAATCACTAGTGCACCAATGACAATGCCAACTGGGGGTAGACCATGACCAATATAATCCAAATGATTGGCCACATATGACAGAACCAGCATTGCAAGAAAGCATAGAGCCATAAGAATGTTTGAAACTCCCCAGATAAAACCAGCTCCCCATTTGCTACAAAGCTTCTCCATAAGCACTGAAGTAATTCCTAGAACAACAGAATTCAACATTAATCCAAATGCACCCATTCTGACCCCAGCATTATAGTTATCCCCCTCATTTGGTTGACCACCATAGATCTCTCGACCCATCCAGTCAGTATCAAAGAGAAGAAAAGGGAACCATCCTATCCAATTCAGTGCAGTAACAGACAAGACTATCCATATAGGCGCTGAGAAATATCTAAATGTTCCAAATAGTTCCCATAGAAAAGCTTCTTCAGCTTGGCCACCTTCAAGCCCCTCTTCTTGAAAGGGTGTAGATCTATCACAAGAACCTAGAGGTACTTCCTTAGCAGCTAAAACACTGAGATATGTAGTAATTGCAATAAAGATAATGTCTAGAAAGAAAGCAGACTTGAGATTCGCGCAATCAACATCGCAGGCATCTGTCATGGTAAATGGAAGAATCTTATACCAACCACTGTATGATCCTGTTGCGAAACCAAGAACATTGCCAACAGCCATGAACAGAGAGAAGTAAGCATTTGCCACTCGAGTTCTTCGATGGTCCTTTCCTAAAATGGCAAACCGGCAACAACAGCAATCAAATATGTGGGGTGGAAACCGTATGATAAGCAAATATACCATATAAAATGCTGAACAATCTCAGAAGGTTATTCAATCTTGAAGGAAATGAAACAGATTATATATATAATAGTTAAAATGATAAGATCAAGTTCCATTTAATAAGATCCTAAATTGGTAATCACTTATTAACTTCAATACTTAAGTAGCTCACTGCATTGAAGCAATCAAATAACCCAAGCACTGTACAGAACCAAAATTTTGATAAAAAAACGTTAATTGTAATTATTAGAAGTAATGTTGTACTGTATCTAAACTCTGAAGGGGTAAACTAAAAAAAGACAAGCACTAGAGGCACAATCATTGAAAAATAAAGTAATACCAATAATCAAACGTAAAAATAATTTTATATTCCATGATGAGTGATGACTACTTTGCTTTACTCTTTAAAAAGATGTCATAGAAAACGAAATTATCATAATTTTCATATTAAATAAATGCTAATTAAGCTCTAAATTTATTTAATTCCAACAAAAAAAAAATCGAAAAAAAAAGAAGAAGAAGAACTAACCGGTAAGATCAGCAAGAAGAGCTCTACAAGGACCTTGAGTGGTGTTATTAGCAACATCAAGAATCCAAAACCCGAAAACAAAAGCCAGGACAGCTCCCGGGCGAGAACTTTTATTATCGCCGAACAACCATCCGATATCGGCAGAGTGACCGATGATCAAAACGGCGACGACAATCAAAATTGCACCAGCAACAATAAACGGCCGGCGACGACCGAACTTACTGGTGCATCGATCACTCATATGACCTACCAAAGGCTGCACCAGTAGACCAGAAAGCGGTCCACAAAGCCATATGATACTAGCCCACTGGTGAGGTATACCTAACTCTTGAACGTAAGGTGTCAAGAGAGAAAGCTGTAAAGCCCAACCGAATTGTATCCCACAAGCCACGGAAGCGACTCGAAATAGCTGCCGGAGTGGAACTCTAGCTCGACCCGCCGGTCGAACCGAAGAAGACATCGGATTTTTCGCTCTAGCCGCTCTTTGGCTGTCTGATTCCGGGATCGGCATCCGTTTTCCTTTGAATTTCAAAAAAGTTTCTTCTCACTCACTAGAAAACCGATTCGGTTTCTTGACTGAACCGGATTTTCCGGGCTTGCCTCCGGTCGTTGAAAAATTTGACTTGCCGTTAAAAGATAGTGGAAAAAGGTGGTAGACAGGTTAGAGGGTGACGACTGACGTGAGAATCAATACATCAATAAAAGAAGCCTTAAAATTGAAGGAAATTACAAACAAAGCCATTAAGATAATGAAGAGCTAGAAATTTGAAGATTGACCAAATTGGAAATTTTTGTGTGTATTTGAAGGACTATTTTCGTATCAGATTTTTCTTTTCCAGCTTTCTGACAGCATCGTATTCGTAATGTCGCACATTAATAATGTAATAATAACAACTCCCCCTAATTCAAGCAAGTTGGAGTATTTAAGAGTGCAAGTGAAAAGTTTTTATTTGGATCATTTTTGTTGTTATTGGATATAGCTAAATTAGGCATCAATTCTGATTTTTAAAATCAAAATAGGTGGATTTTGGAGAGAGAAAAACACATTCAACTGGATATAGTGTGGGTGTATCTTTACTGTATGTGTAAGTATTAATAAGAAAACTTTGAATTGAATTAGTTTCTTCTTAATAAACCTAATCATGGACCGGACCACCTGTTTAGGTATAAAAAGTGAGAGGATTTGAAAAAAATTTAAGCTCGAAAAATAGTTTTGGATAAAAAATAAGACTCGTTTTCTAAACGGCCTAGTCTCGAGTAGAACTTTTTGCTCAGGTCTGGCCCGAATTAGCCTTAACTTTTTTTTCTACTATTATTTTACCATCATTTTGCTATTATTTTGTTATTATTGTTTGGATATTGTACAACTTTTGTTTTATTGCTAATTTTGCTACTATTTTAGAGGTATTTGCTTGCTAAGTTGCAACAACTATCTTAATATTATTTAAGTATTAAAGACTTTTTTTGTAATGTATTTTCAATTTGTTGGAAAACATTTATTTTTAATGTTTTTAGTGTATTTGATGTATTATATTTTTAAATTTTATTTTTATATAAAAATAATATAAAAAGTTAATACGGGTAGGGCTCGAGTTTAGAATTTTTAATTTGGACCAAGCCTTGACAAAATTTTAGGCCTATTTTTCTGGCTGAGTCTGAGCCTAAAATTTTACATCAACTGACCCGACCCATGATCAGGTCTTGTAACACCCCTAACCCATATCCGTCGTCGAACAAGGTTACAGAGCATTATTGAAGTTTACAGATCAAGTACAATCATTTCATATCATTTCTCATTCATATCAGAAATCAATCATAATCAATCATATTGTCCCTTATATAAGCCCTCAAGGCCCAAAATACGCAATAGAAATAAGTCGGGACTAATCTGGTACTCAGAGAATTTTTTGCAAAATTTTTCTAGATGCAGGGGACACATGCCCGTGTGGCCAAGCCGTATCTCACACACGGTCAAGAGACACACCCGTGTCTCAGGCCATGCGGGTATTTGAAATATGGACACACGGCCGTGTCACAACCCGTGTTCATACTGTAACTCTCTGACTTGGGTCACACGGCCAAGCCACAAGCCCGTGTGCTAGGTTGTGTAAGCATACTGACTTGCATTAATAAGGTGCAGGGGTCACACGACTAAGCCACATGCCCGTGTGCTAGGCCGTATGGATAATTTTAGCATTCTATTTCTCAATTTTAAGATGCAGAGGACACACGGCCAGATCACACGCCTATGTACTAGGTTGTGTGTCACACACGGCTGAGACAAGCTCTCGTGTCTCTGTCTATGTGGATGAAAATGGGCCATTTTTCAAGCCCCATTTCTCACCCATTTTTGCTTTCAACCTAAATCAACATTTTTACACATCCACAAGTCAATACAAAACATTCAAATCAAGCTACAACTAAGTCTTATGCATGTAATATCACTTCATAAATCCAAGCAACCAACTTACCTATAAAATTACTATCAATCAACTTTACCAGACACCAACATCAAACATGATATAACCTCTTATGTACACATCAAAACCATGCTCATCACAAGCCATTCTAATGGCTAGTTACAACCAAAACATTACATGCCAACATTTGGTTAATTAGCCTATACATGCCATTATAACCAAAATTAATTATCTATATATACCGAAATGGGCCGATGGATAATGTGATGTAGCTCCGACCAGCTTCCAACCTTTACGAACTTTAGAGTACTATAAGACAGAGAAAATAAAACAGAGTGAGCATTTAATGCTTAGTAAGTTTATATAACGGGAAATTAACTTACCATTTAATTACAATTAAAGTAAACATATTGACCAAAAGCCCTAGCACAGATCCTCATCAAGCATGTTAGTCATGAAATTCATGTAACAATTCATATTCATAAATGTACATAATCATCAAGCAAATTTCATACACATATATCTTTCATCCTATATTTCAATTTGTCAAATATCATCAATTTCATGTATTTTAGGTATATATACGGGTAATAATTCATTTTAAACTCATATTTTCTCATGTCAGGATTTTTCCGTTGAATATTATTGAAAATATCAATGGATACATGGGTAGTACACACAAGGTGTACAAAACTGTAATCCGTGAATTCATATACATGAATTCTCATGCAAACATGTAAACAGGAAGCTCATGAGCCATGCAACGGGAAGTTCAAGCGAGCAATATCAGAAAGCTCCAGAGAGTTATTAATCGGGATGCTCATGAAGAGCCTTTAAATGGGAAGCTCCAAAAAGCCATATATCGGGACGCTCATAAGAGCTGTGGTGTATCCACAACATATGCAGGATCACAACCGATCGGGATGCTCCGAAGAGTTATTAACGGGAAGCTCGTGAGAGCCAAATATCGAGATGCTCATAAGAGCTAATAACGGGACGCTCTTTCAAGCTATGGTGTGTCTGCAACACATGCAGGACTACAACCAATTCGGGAACCCTGTATCCATCAAATTTTCATTTGTACAATCGGGACTTTATACTTGTCGAACATTGTTGGATATGTGATTAATTTTCATACACGGAAATTTACACAATTCACATACACAACATTCAATTCAAAAATATAAACATACAATTTAGTTACACAAACTTACCTCGACAAGTGTTCGTGGATTTGTAATCTATCCAACACTTCTTATTTTCCCCGTTCTAACTCTATATTTGGTCTATCCGGATCTATACGAATAAATTTAACATCAATTTAATGCAATTCATATTCAATTTAATCCAATTCACATCTTAGGTAAAATTACTATTTTGCCCCTATACTTTTAATTAATTCCAATTTCATCCCTAGGCTCTGAAAATATAATTCATGCAATTTAATCCTTATTTCATGCCTAGCTGATTTTTATATGTAACAATAGCAGCCAATGTATTTAACAAAATTTAGAATTTTTCCATGAATTTTACATCTTTTCAATTTAATCCCTAAATCACAATTTCATCAAAATTCCTTTTACAAAAGTTATTTATCTATCAACAACCTTTCAATTTGTACCATAAAACTTTATAATTCATGCATACTCATCCATGGAAAAATCCTAGTACTTTGATAACTTTACAAATTAATCCCCGAGATAGCTAAAATAAGCTATTACGATATCGGAAATATGAAAATTACTAAAAACAAGACAAGAATTCATACCTAATCAAGCCAAAATAGTTTTCTTGAACTCTCCACCATAACTGGGGTTTCCATGTCTTTAATTTTAGGTAAGATGATAAAATGATGATATTTTCAATTATTTTATTATTTATCATCTTATATCTTTTATCTTTCCAATCTAGTCCTTTTCTTTATTTTCCATTGATGACTAAGCATACTTATCTACTAACTCCTCTAAATGGTCTATTTTCCATATAAGGACCTCCAATTTTGAATTCCATAGCTATTTGATCCCTTTAGCTATTAGAATCTAACTTTTGCACTTTATGCAATTTGGTCCTTTTCATCAAATTAAACATGAAGTCGGTAAAATTTTCTTAACGAAATTTCCATACGATTTTTCTATCATTATGCAGACCATGCAATAATATTAAAATAATTTTTCTTCCGGACTCGAATTTGTGGTCCGAAACCACTGTTTCAATTTCATTGAAAACGGGCTATTATAGGTCTACTTCCCAACAAATAAGTGTTTGGGGTAAGAAAATATTGCCTAACGAAGAAAATGATAGAGAGGTGACAAAACTTTATACTTTACATTACAAAACCAATAAATCGGAAAAGGATGAATTATCTTGTGAAAGAATTTTCGGACTTATAAAAAGTGGAATTTGCACTTATGGAAATTATGGAGTAAATGGAAATGAAAGGAGGCACTAAATTTTGTGAACAATGCAAATTTGAATTTGTTGATTCTTGAATACAGAGATATCAAATGGGATACATAAATCTAACATGTCTAATATCTCATGTATGGTATATAAAATGTCTTCCTAGTTATATTGTCAATCTTTTAGATAAACTTTTCGAAGAATTAAAGGATTAGTATATTGCTATGTATGATTTGATCGGAAATATTGTTTTACAGATTTCACATATTAAGTTATTAGTTAAATTAAAAATTTATTTTAAATATTAAAATATTTCAATTGAATCTTTAAATCGAAATATATTTTAATTGGATTTTACCATTAATAAAACTATGTATTTGAGTAAAGTTTTTAGTTTTAAATATACTTTCAGATTTGTCCTTGAAAAGGTCAGGCAAAGCTTGAATAGTTAGAAGCTAATAAGGTTTCATTTGCAAGAGGTGTTACTTTGGCAAAAGCAATATTCTTATAAGTAGTCTATTCTAAAGGGAAACTATGATGACGTTGAGAAAGTGGCTCAGAAATTTATTTGTGCCTATAATACAACTTGATATTAGTTAAATATTAGGTAATCAATGAGTATATATTTATTTATTCATTTTATTTTTTATGCAAGAATTATTAAAGACGAACATACGAAGATTAATTAAATAAAGATGAAATAATTTAATTTATTAAAACGGTCCAAAAAATTATAAGTAGTTATGATAAAACCATTGCGTTAATGGCACAAATCCTAACACAAACATGAAATCACTTAAACAACAAATGAAGGCAAAACAACCAATTACAACGCAATGGCCTTGAAAGCTATCTTCACTATAGTAAATCTTCGGGTACTCAAGCGCATCTCTAAGAGTGTGGTTTTTTTCTCATGAGGCTTGGACCAATCCCAAAACATCACATTATGCCACCATTTTTATGAAATAATCGAAACTTCGAATAGTAACATCGATGTTTAAAAATATGAGAATGTCAGATGAAAAAATAATTTCTAATTTTTATGATAAATTACATGACATGTATAACCAAGCCTTTTCTTTTGATGAGGAGTACTCGAATGCTAAACCAGTGTGTAAGGTCTTGTGATGTCTCTCATAAAGATTTTCCATCGAAGTGGTGTTGGTGTATAGGGATAAAAAAACTTATGAGAAATTAATAAATGTTTCAAGGCGTATATCAATGCCACTTTCTTTAAGATTCTATTCGCCTCATCTATATTGTGATGTGCAAAAGAGTTACTGACAAATGAACTTCGAGGATACAATGAAGTCCAATGACTATCTATATTTTGCACTAACGGAAAAATCCACTGAGCATTGAGCAAAGCATAGTAAGGATATCAATTTCTATAAAGAATTATTGTACTAGCTGTCGATTTTGCTTGAAGGAATTTTGATGTGGTTTGATCCGAGGCTGCGGACTTACATAATCTCGAATTCTTGTTGAAAAAATTATCCAAATATTTTGAATTATATTTTTCATCATTGAACTTGTCCCACCATTTAGTTTTGTAGTTTCGAACTAGTAATGGAATTCCAGTACATTGATATTGTTCATAGGAATAATTCCAAGAAACAATCCAAGAAATGCACAGTTTTGAGAAAAAATGGATTGTTCTGTAAATGTGTTTTTGGTCTGGTTCAGGTAAAATTTGTCAAAGAATTTGGGCCATAAATTTTGAATTTTTTGGTAGAATCTAAAAAGATGATGGTCCATACCAATTCTATTATTCTTGGAACCAGTTTGGAAATTTGAATTGGGTACCGTATTTGAAATATATGAGCCAAGAATGTCTCATGTGTTGGTTGTTCATTAAGAAAGCATTGTACCATGCCATTTGGTAATCTCAATATGTAAAATATAGGTGGTGGTCAATTTTGGTGGTAAATTTGGATGGAAATCTCTTTGGAGAATTTGGGTTTTCACTCCAATCCCTTGGTCAAAGAATTTTTAATATTTGGGCTGTTGAATGGGTAATAAAACAATATAAGAATATAAAAGATAGTGGAAGAAATAGAAATAAACTTTGTTTCTATATTTTTTGATGTGTCATACAAATGAAATTTCACTTCTAAAATAGGACGTCTCATGTCTATTCATAGATACATAACTACCTAAATAATAGCCCTATCTTTAGCAATAAACACAACTTGAATAATTATGAATATTTATTAATAACCAATTGACATAATTTTTGGTTGCTTATAGCTTTTCATTCGCAACTATTGAAATACTATATATATATTAAAAATGTTCAAACAATCTCCCCACATTTTTTAAATATTTTAAATTTTGATCATCTTGAAAATCAATTGCATAAATGAAGGTGTCTTACATTGAACCTCAACTTAGTGAAAACATATTAAAATTAATCGAAATTTTGCCCAAGCCCGATCCACATTGTATTAAAATTTTTACATTGTTTTTTATATAATTTTAAAAATATATATAATATATCAAATACACTAAAAATATTAAAATAAATATTTCCTAACAAATTGAAAGTAAATTAAAAAAGTTTTTATACATAAATAACATTAAAATAGATGCAACTTAATAAACAAATACATTTAAAATAGTAGCAAAATTAACAATAAAACAAGAGTTATACAATATCCTAACAATAACAATAAAATAGTAGTAATATAGTAGCGAAATGGTAGCAAAACAGTAGTAGTTTTTTTTTTTTTTTGCAAATTAGGGTTGAATCGAGTCAAAAAAAGCTTACATGAAGCCCGATCTATTTTCTAAACTGATCTTATTTTTAGCCCAAACTCATTTTTCAAAATATTTAATATCTATTTAAATAAACAAAATATTAGATTATAGCACGTAGATTATTATAATCCATTTTTTATAATGATCGGACGAGTAGATAATCAATTTTCGATTTAATCGATTCGTATAATTTGATTAAATCAATTATTAAACAATTCATTAAAAATATAAAAAATTTAGTTCAATAAAATTTTAACTCGATTCAATTAATCCATACCAATTCAATTTCATAAACCGTAAACCTTAAAAATTAAAAGACAATAATACCCTTATACTAATATAATTCATTTCTTATGAAAAAAGGATTTTAATATTTTTAATTAACGGGTGATTTTCGAAAACATAAATATTAGAAATATTTAATTTCCATAAATAAAATATCAAATCTCTAATCATATAATTAAAAAATAAAATGAACAACCAACTTGACCTAAGATGATGGTTTCACAACACGTTTTATATGACAATAAATTAAGTGCGTTCGCATTGCTTTTCAAAAATTCCAAAAGTACTTTTGAAGAAAAGTCAAACAATTCTTTAATGAAATTTTAGCTTTTAAGTCTTTTAAAAGATTAAACGAGAATTAAAATTTTAGCTTTTCCATTCAAAAGCACTTTTAGTGCTTAATTACTTTTCACCCTCTAATAACATAGTACTTTCATTTTTCTTGGGGTTTAATTACAAATGTGTTAAAATCATTAATTAAAAATAAAAAATATTTTAAAATATTAATTACAAATATTTAATGATTATATTTAAATATTTAAAATGTAGTTTATATATTCTAATTAAATTTTATAACTAATTAATATTTATTACTTACAAATATTTAAAATTAAAATTTATATTTCATATATTAAAATATTAAAGTTATAGTAATTTTTATATTCTTACTAAAATATAATAATATTAACTAATTTAAAATTTATTTAAATGTATATTTGTTACTTGATAATAACATGTCTAAAATGGACATTTTATTTTCAAAATCTTTTTGACAAAGAATGCTAAACACTCAAATTTTAAAACAAACTTTTCAAAAGACTTTCAAAAGACTTTTCAAAAGACTTCAAAAAATTTTCAAAAGTTCGCAACTAATTTCAAGTGGGACTTGATCGGTTGGCGACATGATTTTCGCCCGCCTTTACTTTTGCTCCCTATTTCCATTTAGTATAATCTTACCTGCCGCCCATTAGGACCCTACCTTGGGTCATTGTCTTTCTTTTTTCACTTTTGAACCCCTAAATATAATTCTAATTTAATTAACTCGTTGCATGTAAATTAAATTTTTTAATCATATGGGTTAATTTCACATTTTAATTTTAAAAATAATTTAATTCACTTCTTAAAATATTAGTATTATGTCACTTAAGTTCTTCAATTAACTTAATCATTAATATATCGAGAATATTTAAAACATATATACACGTAACTATTAATAGACGGTTTAAATCTATTGTGTTATTAAAAAAAGTAGTGTGTATTTACAATTTGACCCGTGTTTAAGCATGCTTCATGTAAGTTCAAATTGAAAGCAAATTTGATAGAATAATATGATTAATACAATATCAATATCAATACCGAGGACTCGATTATTTTTTTAAAATTAAAAATTAAACCCTAACTTATAAATTGGTATTAAAGATTGATAAATTAGAATTTGAGTGAGAGAATCTTAGTTTGGGTGTTAAATTGGATTTAGTAATTGAGTATATATAATATATATTTTTCCATCAAATTAAAGCAATAAAAGATGACAACTATTTGCTTGCTTAAGCCGCAAATTGATTCCTTTGTGGGGTTTTCAACAATTAACAAATAATAATCATTATCATTAATGGATTACAAAGGAAAAAAAGAGAAGGAAATTATCCTTTTAATACCAATTGAAAGACATGACATTAAACATCAACTACAGTTTTATGAAAACACCCTTTTTCGTTAATTAAAACCTTGATTAACGCATACGTTTATTTATACAACTTTCATTCAACTATATATATAATAATAATTTTATTATAGATTTTGATCATATGAAAAAACGTTTCAACGCACTCGAATCTGCGTCCTCCTACATTGATAACAATATCCATTCCAATCAAACCAAGATTCAACCGGCTCAAATGTTTACATATTTACATGAAAAGAGAGAAAAAAAAAAACTAAATTTTCATCATTTAACTCTTGGTATAATTATGATTTTAGTTTCTCTACTATGTTGAAATTTGAGATTTGATCCTTTTTATAATGTTATTATGATAATTTAGTGAATTGTTGCTATTTAAGTGATGACATGGAATTGTTTTTTTTTAATTTTAAGCATTCGATTGATATGAAAATTTATCATTGATTTAACATGTTTGGTTGAATTTATACGCAGTTCTAATTATGTGATTGAACAATGGTTAAAAAATTTCACGTAATCACTCTAATACGGCAACTGCTAATGTCACCAATTTTAATCCATTAATAACATTATAATAATAAAATACTAAATTATGTCAAATTAAAATTTAAAACTTAAGTCCCAAACTTCATCACCCTAAAGAGACTAAAACCATAATTAGATTTCTTCACTTTTGTAAATAACAAATTTTTAAGGCCCAATGTTCCAAAATCCAAACCCTAGCACTTCTTTTTTCTATTGAAGGTAGGATGATGCAATTCATTGATAAGCCCATTGGGCTCCCTGTAGTCCACAAATGTAGCCTTTTAAATAGGATTACAAATATCACAGTGACGTCTAGGATGAATAAGAGATATTCAAAATATTCTTCAAGGTAATCGTGTCAATCTCCACAGAACACGTCAATCACGGATACCATTTGCATCATTTGGATCAATTCAATCTTTAATAATTTGTTTTGTAGATTAATCTTCATATATGGGTTAATACGCATTCACAAAATTAATTAATTCACGACTCAACTACTTTAGAATTTATTTGTTTTCATGTAAAATATTTTATGAATAATATTTTTTATATTTTTTTTATATTTACTTAATGAAAAAATAAACGTCAACAAAAAATGACTTACAGGTCAACATAAAATAAGCTATTTTTTTCTTGTAAAATAACATACCTTTTGAAAAGCGTAAGTCATTTTTTGAAAAAGAATTTCTCGATAATTTTATTTTTATTTTTAAAAATATTTAAAATATTAATATAAAATATTATATTTTTAATATTATTAAACATATATATTTAATTATTTATATTTAGGCATATAATAAATTATTAATATAATTAATATAATAAATTATTTAATATTTTAATTTTATTTTAATAATAAATTTTAAAATAATAATTTTAAATAATATTATTTACATATTATTGAAAATATCAATATTAATATTTTAATAATAATTATTTATTTCAGTTATAAATATATTAATAATAAATGTTTTGTAGTAGAAAGGTTAAAATATGTCATAAATCTATATACTTTTCACAAATTTGCAATTTAGTCTCTGTATTTTTATTTTCAAGAATTTAGTCCTCTACTTTTTAGATTTGAAAATCAAGTCCAATTGTAGACATTTTTTTAATTTCACATCTTTAAATAAAAAATACTTATTTGGTAGTCATGTAACTAAAAAATAACGTTGCAATGAACCTAAATTTAACAAAATATTTTTAATATATGTAAAAACAATATAAAATATAAAATTATAGATGTAAAATAAACTCAATTAAATAATGAAAAGATAATAAAAAATCACATGTATGTTTGTTTAATTAAAAACAACTTTTTGAAATATTTTTAAAGAACTTGCCAAACACAAGAAAATATTTTATACAGATTCATCCAAACAACAAAAATATTAGCTTTTCCAAAAATTATTTTTCAAAAGCTATTTTCAATGAAATAAACGGAACCTTAATTCAAAATATTGTCAACCTTGAATATAGCATATTATGAAACTTGAGTACCATAACAACTCCAACATTAGAATGAGCACCAACTATTCAATTTTGTCTTGAAACACTCAAAAATTCGTGACAAAAAAAAGAAGACAGAATTGAATAGTTGACTCATCATTTTATTACTTTTTATAGTTGGTTCATTAAAAAGACTAAATTGAATAGTAAAATTATCATTTTATAACTTTTCATAGTTTTGTGATCAAAAAAAAAAATTATAATTAAATGATTATTTATGTAGTTTAGTAAAATAAATAAATAGGAAAAAAACAATAATGTGAAGTGAAAAGCAAGTGATGATGAATATGGTCAAAGAAATTGAAGGAATAAATTGAAGAATAATTTACTCTATCCAAATCAAAGTAAGGTAACTATCAATGATCGTGGAGCCCCATCATGTGGAAAATATTGCATGAGATTTTACCATCATTTTCGAAAGTTACTCCTACAAAATTTGAAAGTTACCTAAAACTATTATCGAGGTATTTGTATTAAGTGTGAGTTTACATTTAATCTTTTTTACTAAAAGAAATGGATAAATCATTTTTATATATTAAATTAAAAAGTCGAACGGTTCTTTTTGTTAAAAGTTTCATTGATTTTTAAAGTTAAAAACTTGTGTGCCTAACTAAATAATCAAGCAACACCATGTGTACCTCATGATGATATATTGGGACCAATTTTAAACAATAAAAATAGATGGATTTTTTAACAGAATGGCCAATATGCTCTTTAAACTAACGTACAATGACTGATTGCCTTTTTTTAGCAAATGAGGCAAAATACAATCCGAATCCTAATAGAGAGGCCTCGATAGTATTTTTACTTGAAAGTTATGAATATTTTCATGACATGGCCATATAATTATATTGATATGATAAATATATTAGATTGATTTAAAATTTTACATGCATGACAAATACAATTATACTAATAAATATGACAATTAAATTGTTAAAAGGTCGATTATAGAAAAACTAATGAAAAGATGTAAAACTAAGTTAGTTTTACTCCGATATAAGTGGATCATTCCCGTATAATATTTATATATTAAATAAAATCAAAGTTAACTTAAAAATATAAGTGAATCCCTCCTCTTATAATATATAATTGGAAGGGAAGTTATGAACACCGAAATTGTTAGTATTCATGAATTACAAATCGGATATGGATGATAACTCCCTATAATTTAAAGCATACCCACTTACACGGTTACACATTTCACGTTTGAAGAAAATCTAATAAATCTCATTGAGATCTATTTATTAGTATAAAAAATCAAGTAAGTACCAAGGAAGCCCGTGTAATTGGGTGTGGATTGGATATCGGCCCCTCTATTGAAAATATGGACAAATTAATTCTTATACATTTCGAAACGTGCAAATTAACTCATCCGCTAAATTATATATATTAAATAATGAAGTGGAACTTAAATTGAAATGGTTAATTACTAATTTGATCTCTGGACTATAGTTAAAATATTGTTTTATTTTTTAAATCTTAACAATAATTCTAAGAAATTAAAATCATCTTAAAATAAATGTAAAATATTAAAATATTATATTAAAATTTAAAAATTCAAAAAATAAAAATAAAACCATTAATTAAAAATTATAAAAAATTTAATGTTTTAAAATTTAAAAATTAATTAAATGATGGCGTGTCATCAACATGGCAATCTACATATATGGCATATCAATAAAGTTAATAAACGTTAACTTTTTCATTCAGTTTGGTATGACTTGACAGAAAATATAAATTCAAATGTTAAAATAGACAAAAATTAAATGAATAACTAAAATAATTTTTTATATAAAATTAAGAAAAAATAAGTTATTACATCTTTATATTATTAAATTAGTTGATATCTAAATTTTGTTAATTCATGGTGTGAAGCAAAAGGCCAAGCCGCCCGTGATCATGACAACAATGATGGTGTCATTTTGATTTATGGATTTGTTTGTATTAGTGAAGAAATAAAATTTATGGGTAAACTATATCTAATTATTAATAAGTTTACATTTTAATTAATTAATTTTAAAATGTTATATAAATTGTTATTGAATTATTCAAAATACTCGTATAAAAATCATTGTTGTATGGCTTTTTTTGTTCACATCGCTTGCACTGATCTAAAACTCTCATTCTCCTTCTCTTTTACAGTTTTTTTTTTTTTCATGAAATGATTTTAAATGTCACAAATCTGTAAACCAAAATCTAAACATCTTTCCTCTCTAATCTCTAACACTAGCCATCAAATCAATTTGGATCTAATGTATGTTCTTCTACTTATCGATGTGTACTAGTCTACCATATCAATTATCAAATCATTACTTGGAGCTTGTTAGCCGGACTTTAAAAAAAAAAGAAAAAGAATTTAACAACTCAATAACTTAAATAAAATCTTTCAAATAGTTTAGTAACCATTTTGTAACTTTTTGAAGTTAAGTAATCAAAATATAAACTTACTAATAGTTTAATGACTTTTAGTATAAACTTACTCTAAAATATATTTAAGCGAAATCAAATATAAACATTTATTAAATTGAATTATAAGAAATTTAATGTTGTTTAAGTAAATTTTGAAGTTTTGAATCTGTTTAGTACACAAAAAATAGTTGAGTATTAAGGTCAAGAAAAACTAAGAGAAGTACTCAAGACACAATTAGCCTCGCTAAAGATGCTCCTCCTATGGTGTGAGTCTTAACTTTATTGGCATGGGCATTGTTGTCAATGCAGGAGGACGTGAGTTCGAATGCATTGAAGCGGATTATCCTCTTATTTATGAGTTGGGGAGGGCTATGGATAGTTCTAGGTATTGTGACAAAAGGAGCACATATGATCAGAACCTATAATGAAATTCTTCAAAAAAGAAAACCTTATTAAATATGTGTAATATTATGCCAACTTGTTATTTTCACATATTACTTATTAAAATTTCCAGTTAATTATGAACGATCCAATTGAAAAATACAAACTGAATCAACAACAATACACATAGTACAAAACTAGTAATTGAATTTAACTAACCAAATTAAACTATTACTATTTTGGTCAGAATTAAAATTTTAAAATTTAAAAGTATAGAACCTAAATTCACAATTTATGTAAAATATAGGGAGTAATATCAAAATTTAACTCATATTTTAACTAGTCTGTGGGTCAGGGTATTAAATAGTTATGGTTATATAAAAATGGCAAGTGTGAAATAAAAACTGATTCTAGAATATGAGTCAATGAATCATCCAAAAGACTAAATAGATTCAATGTATTTTGAGACCTTTCTTTTCTCCAAATATGGACCCTCTTCATTTCCTTACACTTTCGTCCACAAATTACTGAAGGCGACATGCCCCTAACTTGAATTCACCCACGTGCTTTTTTTCTACACCATTATTTTTAAATTATTAATCATCTTTAAAGAAATAAGAAAAGTCAACATCGTCAACTTTACCTGCTTATAAAAAAATTTTGAAATAATTTTTTTAATTTAATAATAATAAATTAACATAAAAATGTATTTATAATAGGGGTGCGGCTTGGGTGATATACGACCCAGAATTCTTATTATACATGTATACATGTAAAAATATCAGATTTAGAATATAAATGTATATTTTAAAATAACATATATTAAATAATAAAATATATATTTAAAACTAATTAATTATAATAACATATGAAATATATACGATAATAATGTAACACCCCTTACCCGTATTCAATGTCGAAAGCAGTACGAGGCATTACCGGACTTACCACACAAGCAATCATATAATTTCGAGTCATAAATTTGCATCCAAATTAAAATCATTTACATTCAGTCATAGAGTCCTTAATATGAGCCTACAATGCCCAAAATATGCTTTGAAAGTGGTTCAGGACTAAACTGAGAACTTTAAAATTTTTATAAAACTTGAAAATTTTTACTAGAAACAGAGGTCACACGCCTTGTGTAATGGCCTAGATTCAAGGTTATCGGAACAATGGTTTCGCAACCATAAATCCGATTTAAAGAGAAATTTATTTTAATATTTTTGCATGCATATTTATATGATAGGAAAATCGTATTAAAATATTGATAGAAAAATTGAGATCACACGACCAAGTCACACGCCCGTGTGCTAGGCCTTGTGGAAAATTAATTTTTATAAAATAGGTGCAAACTTCACACGATCAGGGCACATGCCCGTGTTCAAGGCTGTGTCATCCACACGGCTGAGACACACGTCCGTGTGCTCAATTCTGAGCATTCTGTTGCTCAAAATTAAGGTGCAAAGGACACAAGGCCAAAACACATGCCCATGGAATAGGCCGTGTGTCACACACGGTCTAGATACACACCCGTGTGGACAAAATAAAAACTATTTACCAAGCCATTTGCCACCCTCATTTACTGTAACACCCTTACCCGTATTCGTTGTCGGAATAGGGTACATGGCATTACCGGAGTTTACGAATTATTTTTTTTTACTCAATATAGCCCCGTTATAGATATCTAGCCTTCCCTGCAAATTTTAAACCGAGACCAATCCACATCAACCAGTCCAATTCAACATATTTTCAAAATAGATTCATGCATATTTATAAGATAACATCAACACATACCAAAACCAAGATTTGTTAGCCACACCAATGGCTGACCTTACATTCATTTCATATTAACATTTACTTTATTAGCTTATACATGCCATTGATTTCCAAAATAAAGTTTCTTTATATACCGAAATCTTGGGGTTGATAGTGTGATATGTCTCCGACTGAATTCGACCTCCGAGCTCTTAACACTACAAAACAATGGAAAAGGAAACAAGGTAAGCACTTTGTGCTTAGTAAGCCCATGTAACAAGAATTATACTTACCTAATATTTTCAATACAATGTAATAAACATTCATATATCCATTCAATGCACTATTACCCTAATATGCACAAACTCAACATTCAAGTTAGTCCAATTTCCATGTATCAATAATATATACCATGATTGATGAACTCATCAATACCATGATTTCCATTCCCTTATTATTTTTCCATATTTATCCCGTTGAATTTCTTAGAATTTTCGATGGATTTTCAGAGGTACATTTTAGTGTACAATTTCGGGTCCGTCAATTCATATTCATGTGCGCACATTTCCATTTCAGAGAGCACACTCCTGTGAACCTCATCCTTACAATGGATTACCGGTCCAAAGCTAAATCCAGTAATATAAACTCATAGAGTATTGTAGGATTACCACCAAGCTAAATCCTCTGCAACGACAATTACTCTAATGAGTTTGGATCCAATTACCATCCGAGCTAAATTGAGACCCTAATTCGAATTATCCGTCCAGGCTAAATCCATTTTACACATATTGTTCGGGAGGGCTATATCAGAATAGGATCACCCGTCCGGGCTAGATCTTTTTTACCGTCAATTTCTTTTCAGAGATCCATCAAAATTTTTCTTTCATTCAACCGGGATTTTTTCCCCTTTTTATCAAATATATCAATGTTTCATCAATTTTCATACAATGAACATTCAAATTATATTCACATCAATAACATACATTTCAAGCATTTAAGAATATAATTCAAATTACATGAACTTACCTCGATACTTGTTCGTACACAAAAATCTACTAATCTGGGACTTTTTCTTTTCTCGATCTAGCTTCATATTTGAGTTTTTCGGATCTAAATAAATAAATTCAATCATCAATTCAATACATTTCATGTCCACATGTAGCATCCTCTATAATTCTATTATTATTTGTAGTTCATTCAAAGCTATCTATTTGAGTCATACTCATTAAATTATTTTTATCTTGAGCTAAGAACTCCAAATTAGGATCCGCTAATTTTACCTGAAACTAGACTCATATATCTTCATACCATAAAATTTTAAGAATTTTTGGTTTAGCCAATAAGTACAGTTTATTCTTTAAAGTCACCCCTGTTCTGCTGTATGACAGTGCTGACCCTTCTTCACTAAAAATTAATTATCTGTTCATACAGGATTCAGATAATGTTTCCGTTTATTTCTGTTGAAAATAGACTCATCAGGATTATAAACATATAAACTTAAGCTCCTAATTATTTTTATTCAATTTTTTATGATTTTTCAAAGTCAGAACAGGGGAATCGGAATTCTTACTGACCTTGTCTCACAAAATTCATTATATCTCATGATTTACAAATCCATTGCTTACACCGTTTCTTATATGAGAAACTAGACTCAATAAGATTTAATTTCATATTTTGTTCATCTTCTAATTATATTTCTACAATTTATGGTGATTTTTAAAAGTTAGTCTACTGCTACTGTCCAAAATTGTTTTAGTGCAAGCTGTTTATTACCATTTTTCCCCTAAGCTTTTAATAAATAATAATTTCGTCCCTACTAAATTAGCCTCTCAATTGAGATGATTTTTCTAAATTAACACCTTATTATATCACTTTAAATTACTTTATAACCTTTAGGAATCAAAATTTAAGTAATAGACTTTAATTCCAAACATTTTCATAATTAGGTCCTAAAAATCACTTTTTGTTGAAATTACCTAATAAAGTCATCTCATAAACAAATTAAAGCTTCAATTTCATTCTATTTCATCATAAACTTACAGCACTCAACCATGGTGACTTTCAATTTCATCCATGAAATCAAAGACTAATGAATTTAATAGTAGGACCTAGTTGTAAAAGTCTTAAAAATAAAAAATTACAAGAAATAGGCAAGGATTAACTTTCTTGGTGCAAAAATTATGAAATACCAGCTTATAAAACCCTCCTATGGCGTTTTTGGTTGATGATAATGAAGAAAAATGAAGAGATTTCTAGATATGCCAAATTAGTCCTACTTTTATTTAGTAAATTTTGTTATTTTCCCACTTTACCCCTATTTCAGTAATTCTTCTGATTTTTCTCAGCTTATGCCGCCTAAAATATCTCCTTTGGGCTTATTTGCGATTAGATCCCTCCTCATTTGACAATTGAGCTATTTAATCCTTCTAGTAACTTTTACACCCTTTTCAATTTAGTCGTTTTAATTTATTACCTACCCAAACGTTAAAATTTTCTAATGAAATTTTAATATCACATTACTAACATTTTATAAATATTTATAAAAATATTTCCTACTCAATTTTATAAGATCAAGGTCTCGATGCCTTGTTTTTATCCAATTCCTTCAATAATTCTTTTTCTAACTAACCAATAAATCAAGAAAATTTTTCTATCGATATTTTAATACGATTTTCCTATCATATAAATATTCATGCAATAATATTAAAATAAATTTCTCTTTAAATCAGATTTGTGGTTACGAAGCCATTGTTTCGATAATCTTGAATTTAGGCGATTACATTTACACCTACACTTACACCAATTCAATGACACAATTCATGGCATACTTAAGCAACCAAAACATCCACAATCATGGTTAGAGCATATCAATTCATTGTCAACACTTAACATACTTACAACATCATATTCTACCAAACCAAATCATATCAATGTCACAACCACAAGTATTAACACCAATACCTTCTTCAAGCAAAGTTTTGTTTAAGTCTTCTAACAAATCAAAATACCAACTTAACCATTCAACAACAAAACCAAAGAGCCACATTCAACCATTTACTAAGCATTGATAAACCATATCACCAACAAGGCATTGGCACATACATGCATATATATAATATACAAGCTTACAACCAATTCAACCAAAATGAGCCAAGTTACATGGCCAAATACCACAACTAACCTTTGACAATTACAAGCCAATACATTTGGCCAAATTCATAATAACACATATAACAAAATGACCAAGTCCCTATACATGCATATTCTCAAAATGCTAAATTTCATCAATACCCAAAATGATAGATTTGATAGTGTGAGGCAAATCTCCGATGATCCCCAAATTCCTAGCTAGCTTGGCGACACTATAAAACATGGAAAAATAAACGGAGTAAGCTTTATATCTTAGTAAGCTCGTATGCAAGAAATAAGCAAACCATACCATACAATCAACATTCAAGTGATATAATTTAAGATGCTGTAATTTTACCATAAGTTTCCAAACTATAACTCATTCTTTCACAACTTACCTTGAATTCATCATTTCTCGAATTCAATAAACATAAGCTTTATGTACGTACCAGTGACATCTCATAAAAATTACATGTATTCTCATATTTGACATACTGTGAACCACTCGAAATAAAAATGTCGGATACTCGGGAATCTTGCACACTAAGTGCCACATATGTAGCTAATGCTACCTAAGTCTCATATCACATAGTTGCTCGCTCTCAAGCTATTAACGAGCCTGCTCACACAAGCTGTCAGTCCAGATGTAGCTATACGGTGCTGCTCACACAAGCTGTCAAGTAACCGCAACGTATGCCGGTATACTCAACCACTGATAGGTTGTACAGGACCAGCACCTGAATTACATAATCACATAACACATAGTAACGTTAGTGATATGTCACTTGTATCCAAATCTATTCCTAAGGTTTAAACAGATTTCTTACTTGTTGAATCATCGTCGAACTCATTCGTAGAATTAAACTCGTCCACATAGTCAATCATACAGTTCATGCAATATTAAAGCATTTAAATACATTTATATTAAAGCTTATTTAACATACGAACTTACCTAGGTTACAAAAATGGCTATTAGTTCGATTTAGTCCACAACCTTATTCTTTCCCCAGTCTAGATTAGAACCTCATCTTTCTTGATCTATAATATCAAATTTAACTTATTTAATCATCACATTGTTCAATTCATCCCGAAAACACACTATGGCAATAATTACATTTTTGCCCCTAAACTTGACATTTTACATTTTAGTCCTTACGCTCGTAAAATGATTTTCATCTAATTTCCTCATTACCCAAGCCTAGTGAA
Source organism: Gossypium rotundifolium (assembly GCA_025506655.1). Lineage (NCBI taxonomy): Eukaryota > Viridiplantae > Streptophyta > Magnoliopsida > Malvales > Malvaceae > Gossypium > Gossypium rotundifolium. Next base: position 199,743,992 of record CP106727.1, read on the forward strand.
CCTTTTTCATGCTCATAACAGCCGAAATTTTTATTTATTCACATTTTTACCCATATTTTACAACTTTTTACAAATAGTCCCTATTTGACATTTTCATTAAAAATCACATTGTAAATGTTATTTACCCAACATTAAACATACATCTTCTACCATTGGACATCAAAACACATGCAAATTCAACATGGGTAAAATTTTAGACTTTAATTTTCTTTCAAATTAGTCCTTGAAATAGCTAAATCAAGTTACAAGATTCACAAAAACATAAAAATCATTAAAAAAATGGACAAAGACGGACTTACAATCGAGCTTGGAAGCTTGGCCAAACCCTAGCTATGTCTTCTCTTGTAAAATTCGGCTAGGGGAGGATGAAATTGAGAAGATGACATCTTTTATTTGATTTATTTTGTCTTTATTTACCAAATGACCAAAATGCCCTTAATGCATAACTTTGAAATTTTACCTAGCCATGTCCATTTTTGCCCAACCAAGTATAATGGTCTAATTACCATTTAAGGACCTCCAATTTAAGAATTCATTACAATTAAACACCCTTAGCTTCTAGAACACACATTTTGCACCTATTGCAATTTAGTCCTATTAGTCAAATTGGACACTCTATTGATAAAATTTCTTAGCAAAATTTTCACACAAACATTCAATCATACTATAGACCTTAAATAAATAATAAAATAAATATTTCTACTTAGAATTTGTGGTCCGAAACTACTATTCCATTTTGACCCAAAAGCAGGCTATTACAAATAAAATAAAAAATAGATTAAAATTGAGTAAAATGAAATTTAAACATAAAAATAAATCATATTAATAAATATTAAATGGATTACAATTTTTATAAATGTATTGCCATTAATTGTGAGTAAGTGTCGAATTGATTTGTGAAACCAACTCATTTAACAACATTATTAATATATACAAATAATGGAGATAATATATTGTACATATTAAAATAAAATCGTATAAAATATATCAAAATGAAATTTGGTTGAGTAGTAACTTTAAAATTTCACTAATTCAATTGGTGCGAGTTTAAATCCCACCAAATAATACCATCAAATAATATAACTTATTTTAATCAATGAATGACATCTCCATAAATTCCTTATTCGAGATGGTGCTTAGTTGACTTGTGACACCAACTTGATTAGGAGTTTATATAGCAGTACAAATATACAAATGACGGAAATAATAAAATGTGTATAATAAAATTAAAACATATAAAATTATTAAAATAAAGTTTTAATCGAGTGATAGATTAAAAGTTTTACTAATGTAATCGATGATTTAAGTTCAATTCCAACTATCTACACATTTTATTGGTTTTTTAAAATATTTTGATTACAAAATGGCATGTCTGTAATTTTTATATTCAAATTGATGATCCGGTTGAAGCGATACTAACTCAATTAAGAGCTTAAATAATAATATAATAATTATTTTTTATTTTACACAATTGTTAATAATTATGTAATGATTGAGGTAATCTTTTAGAAATATAATTTAACCTTAATTTTATTTTAGTGCTAGTGAATAGATTTTTATTATATAAATGTAAAGATATTTTAAAATAAATTACGATAATAATAAATTATTTCAGCTCCTACAAGGCTATAACCCTATGGCAGCTTGTTTAGTTCTTAGGGGGCATACATTGACACGTGGGGGTACCAAATTCCAATTTTGTCCACAGCTTTTGAGATAAGATGACGTTAAAAATGATGTCCACATTTGAACTTCCATTTTTTCCTTTCCAAAGAGTCCAATTATGCTGTTAGTCCCTCTATTATTCATTAAATTTACTTTTTTATTTTAATTTGTCATAAATTCACCTTCTATTTTTATAGTATTACTAATAAATCCAAATTGAGAAGTGAAATTTAATTAATCATGTCAAAATAATAAACATATGTGTCAGCAAAATGTTGAAGGGTTAATATTTGGTACATGGCAGTGTACTTTTCTTTTCTTTTACAAGTAATTAGGGGCAAAACTAGAAAATTTTTTAGGGGTCGAAATTAAATTATAATTTTTACGATAGAAAAAAGGCAATTCCCCCATTTTAATAAACTATATCTTTATAAATTTTAAAGGATTAAAGCAAAATTTTATATTTTAGGGGGACTAAAGTATAATTTACCTTTATTAATTTAAAATTTTAAAAATTTTAAAGGGGCAATATGGAAATTTTCATTTTAGGGGGCTCGGGGCCCTCGCCACCCCTTTGGTTTCGCCACTGCAAGCAACCTTAGAAATTTGTCATGTGTTTTTTAATATTTTACTATATTCTTATGAAATACTTGTTAACCCCTTAATCTTATTTCTGTAGTCTAAAAACTTCACTAATAATGTACCAAATATGATTCTAATGTTTAAAGTCATTTTTATATAATTAAATCAGATCATCACTTACTATATAACAGTCAACCGTGTTTTATTGTAACCATTAATAATTAGAGTTAAGTAAGAAAAACTGAAAAATTGAAAATTGACTCGAATCACAATTTATGAAATACATGTTAAAAACCACTTATAATATTATGGGTGAGATCGGTTTGGTTGAGTAAAAATTTAAAATTTTCAAACCATCCATCAAATTTTAGTTTGGTTGGATTCAAATATTGGGTTTTTTTATATTAACTTTTATTTTGGACTTTGACCTTATTTTGATAAAATAAGTATGATTTTAATGCTTATAGATATTAATTAGTAAAGTTTCATATTTTATATAGAAATTTTAAGTTAATTTTACGGTTTTAAATATAAATTATTTATTTTATCATTATATAAAATTAAAATTAATTATAAATTGAATAAAAGATTCAAATAATTGCTATTTTTAATTTGTATTCAATAAATCTTTTAAACACGTTGATTTAGGTCAATTTTCAATATTATTTTATTTTTCTTGCTCTAATTAACATTCCAAAGGTAAAAGAAAAAAATCAACTTATATCAAAATTAAAATAAAAAGATTAAATCTCAAATTTGAAGGACTAAAACTGAAATTAGACGGTTCTAAATATCAATGACTTTTTTTATTTTACTACAGAACAATGACGCGTTTTTAAACTCAATTTTGATTCAGTCACCATGCTCACGTTAAAAGTGTCACCACTTTAAGTCCACTTTTCTTCTTCTTCTTCTTCTTCAAGTCCACCACATTCTTGTCTGGTTTTTTTTTTCTTTTCAATCCTTCAAGCTATGTCAAACACATGTTCTTACCACCACCAAAAAACCTGTCTCTATTGGTATCTCACTCTCGTCTTCTGTTTTTTCTTACCATTTTCAGTCAAATCCAATGAACTCCAAATCCTATTGAATCTAAAATCCGCTCTCAACAAATCCACAACCACTGCTTTCAATTCATGGCAAGCCCCAAATTCCATTTGTACCTTCAATGGAATCACTTGTAACCATGAAGGTTTCATTACAGAACTCGACCTTTCAACTCAGAACCTAACCGGTATTCTTCCATTTGACTCGCTATGCAAGCTTCCATCTTTACAAAAACTCTCTTTTGGTTACAATTCATTACACGGTCCGATCACCGGAGAGTTAAATAATTGTGTAAAGCTTCAATATTTAGATCTTGGGAACAATTTTTTCACCGGTTTCTTCCCGGATATATCTTCTCTTATTCAATTAAAGTTCCTTCATTTGAACAAGAGTGGATTTTCCGGGAAATTTCCATGGAAATCGCTGGAAAATTTTACCGATCTTACTGTTTTAAGCATTGGTGATAACCCTTTTGATCGTTTTCAATTCCCAAATCAGATTTTCAAGTTAAAGAAATTGAATTGGCTTTATATGGCGAATTGTAGTATTGAAGGGAAGATTCCATCCGCCATTGGTGACCTTATTGAGCTTATAAACTTAGAGCTTGAATACAATTATTTATCTGGTGAAATCCCAATGGAGATTTCAAAGCTTCATAATTTATGGCAGCTTGAGCTTTACTACAACAATCTCACCGGAAAACTCCCTGTCGGATTAAGAAACCTTACAAAGCTTGAATTTTTCGATGCTTCGGCCAACAAGCTTGAAGGAAACATATCAGAAATGGGGTATTTGAACAACTTGGTAAGCCTTCATCTTTATCAGAACAAATTCACCGGCGAAATCCCACCGGAGTTTGGTCAATTCAGAAAACTGGTTAATTTGTCTCTGTATGAAAACATGTTAACCGGTCCTTTGCCGGAAAATCTTGGTTCTTGGGCTAATTTCGATTACATCGATGTGTCGGAAAATTCCTTGACTGGTCCAATCCCTCCTTACATGTGTAAGCAAGGTACCATGAGAGGCCTCCTTTTGGTTCAGAACAGGTTCACCGGCGAAATTCCGGCGAGTTACGGGAATTGTAAAACTTTGAAGCGGTTTAGAGTCAACAACAACTCACTTTCCGGCGTAGTACCGGCCGGAATATGGGGGTTGCCGACGGTGGATATAATCGACATTGCTTATAATCGATTTGAAGGGCCGATTACATCTGATATAAAGAATGCAAAGGTGATGAGTATACTTTCAGTAGGATTTAACAGATTATCAGGTGAGTTACCTCAAGAGATTTCGAAAGCCATATCTTTGGTTAAAATTGAGGTTAATGATAATAAATTTTCCGGGAAAATTCCACGTGGAATTGGGGAATTGAAAAGATTAAACATCCTTAAATTCCACAACAACATGTTGTCTGGTTCCATACCTGAGTCATTGTGTTCTTGTGTTTCACTTAGTGACATAAACATAGCTGTCAATTCACTTTCCGGTAAAATCCCATCATGTTTAGGATCTTTAGCGACGTTGAGTTCTTTGAATTTGTCACTAAATGAACTTTCCGGAAAAATCCCAGAAAGTTTATCGTCACTAAAGTTGAACCTTTTTGATCTGTCTTATAATCGTTTAGCTGGTCCTATACCAGAGTCTTTATCCATTGAAGCTTATAATGGTAGCTTGGCTGGAAACCCGGGCCTTTGTAGTTTGACCGACCAATCTTTCAAGCGATGTCAATTGGGTTCCGGCATGTCAAAAGATGCTCATACGATTATAGTTTGTTTCGTGATCGGCGTGACGGTCTTGCTTGTTTCGATAGGATGCTCCTTGTATTTGAAGAGGACTGAAAAAGATAAAAATGGTGATGGTCATTCATTGAAGGAAGAATCATGGGATGTTAAGTCTTTCCATGTTTTAACTTTCACCGAAGATGAAATCCTTGATTCGATCAAGCAAGAGAATTTGATTGGAAAAGGCGGGTCCGGGAATGTATACAAGGTAATGCTATCTAACAGAGTGGAACTCGCTGTGAAACACATATGGAACACGAAGTCTAACAGCCGGTCAAAGACCCGGAGTAGTGCCCCAGTGTTAACCAAACATGACGGTAAGGCAAAAGAATTTGAAGCCGAGGTCCGGACATTGAGCTCAATAAGACATGTCAATGTGGTTAAGCTTTATTGCAGCATTACTAGTGAAGATTCAAGCTTGTTGGTGTATGAATACTTGCCAAACGGCAGCTTATGGGATCGGTTACATACGAGTAAGAAAATGGAGCTTGATTGGGATACAAGGTATGAGATTGCAATCGGAGCAGCTAAAGGACTTGAATACCTTCATCATGGATGCGAAAAGCAGGTGCTTCACCGAGATGTAAAATCAAGTAACATATTGTTAGATGAATATTTGAAGCCAAAGATTTCGGATTTTGGACTTGCCAAGATTGTTCAAGCCAATAGTAGCATTGGTAATGACTCCACCCATGTCATTGCAGGAACCCATGGTTACATAGCGCCTGGTAAGTCAATTTTAATATTGCTTCACTTTCCAAGTTCAATATTAACTAAATTACTAAAGCAACACTATTTTTTTCATAGAATACGGCTACACCAGCAAAGTTGATGAGAAGAGCGATGTATATAGTTTCGGGGTGGTATTACTGGAGTTAGTGACCGGAAAAAAGCCAATAGAGCCGGAATATGGAGAAAATAAGGACATTGTGAGTTGGGTTGGCAGCAACTTAAAGGGCAAAGAGAGTGTTTTAAGCATAGTGGACCCAAAGATACCACATGCATTCAAAGAGGATGCAATGAAGGTGTTGAAGATTGCCATTTTGTGCACCACTACACTGCCTGCCCTAAGACCCACCATGAGAAGAGTGGTTCAAATGCTCAAAGAAGCTGAACCCTACCGATTGGTCGGGATTGTTATCGGTAAGGACAGTGACCCGAAGGAAAAGGAAAACCATTGATGGATTCATATTGTAACATGTGGAGTAACTTTTTTTGTAACATATTAGGTAATTTCATCAGCATTTCATCGGTTGTATGGCATATTGGCCTAGTTTTAGATGGGCAGTTCAAAAAGTTTTGGGTTTTTCTTTTTTCGATTCAGTTAGTTTTGAGTCAAGTTTGTTCAAGTTTTTGTGTCTAATCATTATATGTTTTGATATTTCAGGTGTAGGTTTAGATTAGATAAATTTAAATTGTTGATTTTCATGATCAAATCAAGTTGAGGCTTGAGACAAATTTAAATTTTGATTGATCTAATCGAGTTTTTAAGTTTATGATAAAATTAGAATAATGGGTCTATCTGTTATTCCAATAATGATTGGAAATTGTGAAAATGAAAGTGCACTATTTTTGTAATATTGTGAAATTATTGGTGTGAATTGATTAATGTCACATTAGTAATAGAATAGGTGCAGGAACTTATAGACAAACGGATAAAACGTTTACTTAAAAGCATTGTCGTACCTGCGGCTCCTTTATTATTTTAATTAGAAAAAATAAAATAAAAGAGACAAAAATATATATATATATATATATATATATAATCATATATAAAATTTAATCTTTCTAAGTAATTTGTTTTTCTCTATTTTATGATATATGTTTAAGGTTTATAACTAAGGATCTTCCTATGATAAAGTTTTAAAATCATGCTAAAACTTGTATAATTATAAACAATTAGAAATTCTAATTGATTAAGTTTTAACTCGATTGACATGAATATTATTGCCAATGTAGGAGGATGTGAGTTTAAGTGTATCGAAACGTATTATTCTCTTATTTTTGAGTTGAAAAAGAGTTTTGAGTAATTTCAAACATTATCTAAAAAAAAGATATGATTATAACCTATAATAAGATTATTTAAAAAAAGAAATTCTATTATACTCACATGTGATTTTTATTAAATTTAGAATGAACTAATCATTTTACCATCTCTCTTGTTTTTATGAGATATTCATGCTTCCATAGTATTTGGATTTAATTGAGTACAATTTAATTATTATTTAATTAAATTTGAGCAACTTAAATAAATTAACTTTGAAAATTTTAATATTTAACTCAAATAAATTGTGAGCCAAATCAATCTTTTAAATATATATTTTATACAAGGATTTAAATAAGCAGAATGTTCGAGGAATAATTTATGAACGATTCAATTTTTGTTCTTTTATATTTATCTATAATGTCTTTTAAGTTATATTTAAAATATTAAAATATAAATAAATGAGACACGTGTCAATTTTTCAACATATTTGTAAAATTATAAAATTTAATCGTGATATTAATATTTTTAAAATACTAAAATTTTGATTTTTTTTTTAAGTGAAGCCTTGGGTCTCAAGAACATAGACCCATAAGTACTGGATTTTAAATTTTCAGTTACTGGGTCCTGGATTATTCAACACAAATAAGCCAGTTAATTTTTTGTTACATTATTGGCTGCAATAATTATCCAAAAGAAAAGGAAAATTCAACCCACAGTTATTTTCATATTTATTATGGTTCAAATTTATATATATTTTAGGTTAAATTCTAGTATTAGTTTGGTTAATTTTAGTTTTGTATATTTTGAAATTTGGAATTTTAATCCCGACCTAAACAATAGCGGTTAAATTTGTTTAGTTAAATTTTACTATTAGTCTTATATATTTATACATAGAATTGTAGATTTAATCTATATTTTCTATAATAGGCCCAATTTGCCCTGTCCCAAGACCAAATAAAAAAACCAAACCAAAAATAAAATAATTAAACAGTCCAGTCCAATTTTTATAAGCCTAAAATATCAAAAACCTAGCCCAAATTTTTATAGGCCCAAAAACTTAAAAATTTTTCGGAAAAAAAAAAAAGAAAGAAAGAAAAAGAAGCAGAAACCCTAATACCCCATGTGCGCCTCATCCCGATTAGAGGTGAGCATAATCAACGGCCAGCCCAAAAATGGGCCTAAAATTTTCCCAAGCCCGCCCATATAAAAATATTAAAACCAGTGCCCGCCCTACCAGATTAATTTTTATATTATTTTATATAATTTTAAATATATATAATACATCAAAATATTAAAAATAAAATAAATATTTTTCAACAAATTGAAAATAAATTTTAAAAATATGTAGACTTGAATAACACTAAAATAGATGCAACTTAACAAGGAAATACCTCTAAAATAATAACAAAATTAACAAATGTCTTTAAAATAATAACAAAATTAACAATAAAATAAGTTTTATATAATATCTAAACAATAACAACAAAATAATAGAAACATAATAGTAAAATGGTAGCAAAATAAAGAGAAAACAATAAGAAAATAATATTTAAAAATATTTTTTACCTTTAATGATTTAAATTTGGCAAAAAGCCCTGCCAAGAAATTCTTACCGAGGTCTGCCCATTTTTAAACAGCCTCATTTTCTTAAGCCCATTTTTCGGCCTATATTTTACCCGAACCTCCATTTTTCTAAGGTTGGTAGGTAAATGGCTCAAACCATGCTCACTCTAATCCCCTGGCACCTTGACCGCCATTTCACCAAAGAAGCCTTCTCCGTCTCAGTCAATGCCTGCAAACAAGCAAAAAGAAGAGTATAGAAACAGAACGAAAATTGTAGCAGAAATGAAACCATGAACAGTAGCAATAGTGAAATAAACAGTAAAATAGGCTATGTAAAATCGGCTATAAAAAGCCACGAACATTATCAATATTTTTTTACACACGAGATTAATCAAAAAAAAAAACTCAAAGACAAAAAAAAGGTGATCTTTTTATTTTATTTTTTCGTTTCATTTCGAAATAATAATAAATAAGTAAAAAAAAGGAAGTTTCGTACCTGTGCCGCTTCATCTACCCCGCCGTCGGAGGTCTTCTCCGACATAAAAAATGGCTAGGGTAGGGTAGAAGACATTTCTTTTTAAAATCGAAGGCCTAACCTCCGGATTCGGGTCAAAAAATGCTTTCTTTTTCTCTCCGACCACCAGAGGCAATGGTCACTGTCGCCGATGACCGATGGCCATGATGATGCTGATAACCAAAAGGAGGAGAGGGTTTTGGAGAGAAAAGAAAGGTTTCAGCTTTTTTTTTAAAAAAAATAAGGGTTGAAATGAAATTTAATTTTTTTTTACTTAAATAGGAATTGCAAAACGGCCCTATTTTGGGCCAGATTTTAGACGTCTAAATGACGTCATTTGAAGCGACCCACGGAGCGACCAGACCCAATCTAGAATTCGTGCCTTTTGGACGAATGAGTTATTTACCCATTTAGTCCTTTTGTTTTTTTTGCCTGCTTCAATTTAATACCTTTCTGTTTTTTAATTTTATCACCTAATTTTACTTTATTTTTAACTTGGTCCTTAGACCATTTGAAGAGACGGATGCCTGAAACGGTGTTGTTTTCGATGACCCGAAACCCGACTTGGTTTCCAAAATGGATCCGCGCATTTAATTGTTGTCCTGGTCTTTTTGATTTTAAATGGTTTACAATTGGTCCTATTTCTTGTTTCTTATCCTACGATTTTGGTTTTGTTACTTTTTAATCCTTAGTAGCTTTTTTCATTATTTATAATTTATACTCCCTAATGTCATTTTAATTTCAATTTGATACTTGATTTATTTAACTTCAATCCCTTTTTGCAAACTGATTTATTCATTAGTTTATTTATTCATTTATTTATTATTTCTTCAACCTTATTTAGTAATTAAAGTTTATTTATTTATATTCTTTTTATGTACTTTTATATTTTACTATTATTATTATTATTATTATTTATATATTTTATTATAAATTGTATCTTTAATTTCATTTATACTTTAACTTGGTTCTTCATTTTCAATATTTTATAAATTATCTTCCTTATATTTATTTATGTATTTGTTTCTTTGTTTTTATTTTTTTTTATTGGCATTGTCCTTTATGTGCATGCGCTGTTGCTATTATCACTGTTATTATTTATTTTATTTATCTTTTGATTGTTGATTTTAATGTTAAAATTGTATACATTATATGATTCACATAAATTATTTTTATTGGTATATTCATTATTATCATTTATTAATGTGACATTTCATTCATATATCATTATTTTCTTCTCTACATCACTATTTTATTTCGATAAAATCACATCAAAAATCGTGTTTAAATGTATTTATCCAATTATATTGTTTAAATAATACGTTTGATATTATTCAAAAAAGGAAAGTTTTCAAAATAATGAAATGATTTGTGTTTGGAAACTCGAGAAAGTCGTACCCTAACTTATGAGGTTTCGATTTTTCTCGTTGGGTTTAAATAACCGAATATCATTTTAAAATTAAAGCACATAAGATTTCAAATAAAAAATAGAGGCAAGCTTGTTCTCAAAGGTTCAATGTGTTGTGTTCTAACTTACAAGATGTGACATTTTGTTATCTCGAGATGAGAGGGTCTTTAACATTTATTTCGATTTATTCAAGCAATTTTTAAGCAAAATATACGTTAATACAAAGAGGTATCGTATTTTAAATTCTTCAAATATTCAATTTTCGACACTAAGACATCAAGTAATCAACTAGGTACTAATTTTGAGTGTCACGAGGGTGCTAATCCTTCCTTGTGCGTAACCGACTCCCAAACCCGTTTTTTAAATTTTTGTAGACTAAAAAATATTATTTTAATAAATTAAACCTTTTATTAAAAAGATCAAGTTTCGAGGTGATCCGATCACACCTTATATAAAAAGGATTGATGGCAACTCCCATTTTCTTTTTTAAATAAAAGTTGATGTCAAAAAAATGGTTTCGACATTTTCTAATTGGATCATTCTTAAACCTTATAATTTTTTAATTTTAAAATTTTGGTATTGACGAAAATGAGATAATTAAATCGATTAATTGACATGGGATTATACACGTGATGGTATGATTGTCAAATCAGATTTTAGAAATAGCAAGACGCAACTTAATAAATTTAATTGCTATAATTTGATCAGGACAAAAATATTAAAATTAAAAAAACTCAAAGGCGAAAAATGACCAAACTAATGTACAATGACAAAATTTATAGTTTATGCATAATATAAGGACTATAATAGCGAAATTTATTATTAGTACTTCTAAGAAAATATTTAGCTCAAGCACTAGCTTTTCCACTCACAAATGTCCCTCCCATATGCTATAAGGTACATGTTGAGGTTCTCCCACTCATCGCCTTCCTTTTAAGTATTCGAGCTCTCAACAAAATCAGAAATAAATTCTCGTAGGGGGTTTCAAGTGAATGATACTTCACAAATTTCTTAAAATTAAATTAAATTTTCGGACAAACAATACTTCACAGATTTCTCCAAAGAAAGTCGAACAAGTACAATAATATATTGTAATAACTAATTTTGATTATAATTATTTTAACGTATGACATATTAATTATATTAATGTAGTTTGAAATTTCTTCTTAAGAGGAAAAAAAATGTAAACTATGTATGTATATATATATATGGGGGGATATACCTCGCATTTGTCGGATACATTGTGAACACTTGAGACAAGAATTGAGAAGAAATCAAATAAGAGCAGAAAGTCACGCGAGATTGGGACGAGGAGGTCTCGAACATCGAGACAAGAGGCCACGTGGGGATGAGCTAGGTAAAGCACGTCACGATGCAGCATTCTTGGTAGCCAAGCAAGGCTGCGATGTCATGATAAGCAGGAAGGTCACGTCACGACAAGGCGACATATTCTACTTAAATACAACTACAGATTTTGACTCTCAATATGATTTCTCTCTCAATCAAACTCTATTTCATCTAAGAGTATTTTAGTTATATTGGACTCACATCCCAAGCTTATTTAAAGGGTTTTTGAACCCTTATTATTAACAATTAAATTCAAAAATTAGATTTGCGTTTAATATCTCTTGTGTAAGATATCTTAAAGGTTTTCGGGGAGAGTTTTTGTATTTGGAATATTTGGGTTTCTTTTGGGAATTGCTCTTTATATTCGGGTTTTGGATACTTTTCATCGTTGTACTCTTTTGTTTGTTGTTTAGTAAAAAGTCAAAATTTTTTTTACCCGTAATTTTTTATCCCTCAATAAGGGTTTTCCACATAAATACTTATATTCTTTTTTAATTTTACTATCTCGTTGTTTATACGTATCAATCCCCACAATACAAAATATGCTAATTCAACGTCGTACAAAATAAGTCACACGCATGATAACTAATCAAAATATTTTATATAAAAGAATATTAATAATTATGTACAGTAAGGTATTAAATTACTAATTATTTATTTCCACTTTAGATTATGCTTTTCTATTACAATTATTTATTAACCATGATTCATTTTTTATACAAAATCATGATTAATTTTTGAATAGAAATAAAATACCACATTTAAATCTAATTGCAAATCTAATTATATTATATATATGTGAATGGCATAAAATAATGGCCAAAAAATATGTGCATAAAAGGAATTCTAAACACAGTGGCCAACAATTGTGCAGCTTAATAAACATGAAATTTGCAAAGTTGTTAAAATTAGATTGGATTAATCGGATAAATTAGGTAATTTTTTTAAACCAGTAAAAACTTAGAAACCCAGAATTTGACTTTTGTTTTCTTTATTATTTTTGAACTTTAAACAAAAAGGGTAAATTATAGTTATGGTTGTTAAACTATTAATAATTTACGTTTTGATCATTTAATTTCAAAAAATTAATAGTTTAAACTATTCAAAAGTTTTCATTTAAATTACCAAGTTGTTATAATCGTTATTGTATGGCCTTCTTCATTCGCATTGTTTACACTAATCAAAAGCTTTCCTTCCTTTTCTCTTTTATAATTCATTTTTTTATAAACCAGTTTTGAACATCACGAATCAACGAATCAAAATTCAAATAATTTTTCTTCTTCGATCTTTGACACTGATCGTTAAATCGATTTGCATCTAAAATATATTCTTCTACTCTTCGGTGGGTACTAATCTACTGTATTGATCGTCCAATAATCTATTGGAGCTCACTAACCGAACTTTATTTAAATTCTTTTTTTTTTAACAATCAGTAACTTAAATGAAAACTTTCGAATAGTTCAATAACATAAATGAAAACTTTCGAATAGTTTAACGATCATTTTATAATTTTTTAAAATCGAATGATCAAAATATAAACTTGATAATAATTTAATCAACTTGAACTCAGAAATTGAAGATTGCTTTGATTATTTTTATCTTTAATTTTTGAAATGATTGCATCGAAATAATGGAAGCAAGTTCAATAATGTTACTGTGGTGAGAGATGCGGCCTACCGTAGCCTTGTGTCACCTTTTAAGTTAAAAAATATTTGTATATATGCTCTTTGTTTATGCCATTAATTCGCAATTTTTTTATTTGGTTAATCTGCAATGAAGAAAATGGATGTCAATTTCAGCACAAAAGTGGATTTATTCTTTCATTCTTTAATTTTCCACTTACCAATTACCATATATCATACAAACAATATTTCATTGTAAGAACGGTTTCATAATCCTTACATCAACAATAATAAAAATATATAATTATGTCAGATAAATAATATGTCAAAATTTATATATCTATTAGCCGATTTGTACGTATGTATGTATGCATGCATGCATGCATGCATGTCTACAATCATTGAAACAGTATGCCTTATCATCTGAATACAGTCATTGACTGTTCTTTTTTGTTTGTTTATATATATATATATATGCATGAATCTCACAAGTGATATATGCATGAATCTCACAAGTGAGTGAAATGGTATTGGCTATGTATAAAGCAAAAACATAGTACACTTGGACAAGCTTAAACAGCACATCAAGAGGGTTCTGTAGATTATTCCAACATCTAATCTGCATATGTGTGTATATATATATATATATATATATAGTGGTGACATTAACGTTATTCCTTTCTACATGAGATAGTGGTGTATATATGCAAATACGTATATATATGTGTGTGTGTGTGCCACTTTATGCAAAAGATCATAAGCACAATACAAACCTACAACAAGAACCTGCTTTTTTTCTTCATCATCCAAGCTTTTAAAAATGGCACCAAAAGCTGTTTTTCTCTTCCTAATGTTACTTAGTTTCATGTTTTATTCTTCAAAAGCTATAAGACAGAACCAGTGGCAGTTCTTCAGCATCATGAAAGCCTCGTTATCGGGAAATCCGTTGTCCGATTGGGAGGTAAATGAAGGGGCAAGTTACTGTAATTTCACAGGAGTTAGCTGCAACAATGAAGGATATGTTGAAAGTATGAACTTTTCAGGCTGGTCGCTTGCCGGTAATTTCCCGGCCGATGTGTGTTCTTATCTACCGGAGTTACGTGTTCTCGATATCAGCCGCAATAACTTCCGTGGAAACTTTCTTAATGGCGTCGTTAACTGCTCTGTCTTGGAAGTGTTCAATATGAGCTCTGTTTACCTAAATGCAACATTTCCTGATTTATCGAAAACGACATCTTTACGTTTACTCGATTTGTCATACAACCGTTTTCGAGGTGATTTCTCTATGTCAATTACTAATCTTACGAATCTCGAGGTGTTGTACATCAACGAAAACGATGGATTGAACTTATGGCAACTCCCGACGAACATTTCCCGGCTTACTAAGCTCAGAATCATGGTCTTAACGACTTGCAAGTTGTATGGTCGGATACCGGCATCGATAGGAAACATGACATCACTTGTTGACCTCGAATTGAGTGGAAATTTCCTTTCAGGTCAGATCCCAAAGGAGCTTGGATTGCTTAAAAACTTGCAGCAGCTCGAGCTATACTATAATCAGCACTTATCGGGAACGATACCTGAAGAACTCGGAAACCTGATAGAGCTTAGAGACTTAGACATGTCGGTCAATCATTTGAGTGGAAGCATTCCAACATCAATATGTCGACTTCCTAAACTTCAAGTCCTACAACTATACAACAACAGCCTTACAGGCGAAATCCCGGGCGTTATTGCAAACTCGACAACCTTGACCACACTGTCACTCTATGGAAACTTCTTATCAGGACAAGTTCCTCAAAATCTGGGGCAGTTATCACCTATGGTTATTCTAGACTTGTCTGAAAACCAACTATCGGGTTCGTTGCCAACCGAGGTTTGCCGTGGAGGTAAATTGCTCTACTTGCTTGTCTTGGATAACAAGTTATCTGGGAAGTTGCCTGATAGTTATGCAGATTGTGAGTCTCTTGTTCGATTTCGGGTTAGCAATAACTATTTGGAGGGACCAATACCAGAAGGACTTCTTGGCCTCCCTCATGTCTCAATCATTGACTTGGCTGATAATAATTTTACGGGCCATTTTCCGGGTTCAATAGGAAATGCTAGGAACTTGTCTGAACTTTTCATGCAGAACAATAAGGTATCAGGTGCTATACCTCGCAAAATCTCTCGAGCTATCAATATGGTAAAGATTGATCTCAGTAACAATCTCCTGTCTGGTTCAATACCTACAGAAATCGGCAATCTAAAGAAACTAAATTTATTTGTGTTACAAGGTAACAAGCTCAGTTCATCCATCCCGAACTCCCTTTCTTTGTTGAAATCTCTCAATGTCCTCGATCTTTCTAGCAACTGCTTGACTGGGGATATCCCAGAGAGTTTTAGTGAATTGTTGCCTAACTTCATCAACTTGTCAAACAACAACCTTTCCGGCCCGATTCCTCTCTCGTTGATCGAAGGTGGATTGATGGAAAGCTTTTCAGGCAATCCAGGTCTTTGTGTTACAGTTCATATTCGAAATTTCCCCATATGTTCTTCACACGCTTACAACCACAAGAAGCAAAATTCTATGTGGGCAATCATAATATCAGTCATTGTCATTACTATTGCAGCTCTCTTGATTCTAAAACGTTGTTTCAGTAACCAAAGAGCCGCAATGGAACATGACGAGACCTTGTCTTCATTGTTCTGTTCATATGACATGAAGAGCTTCCATAAAACATATTTTGACCTACATGATATCCTCGAAGCAATGGTCGATAAGAACATAGTAGGCCACGGAGGATCCGGCACTGTGTATAGGATTGAACTCCGAAGTGGAGATGTTGTTGCAGTAAAGAAACTATGGAGCCGACCAACAAAAGATTCTACTTCAGAAGATCAGTTGATTATAAAAAAATGCTTGAACACCGAGGTCGAGACTCTTGGAAACATAAGGCATAAAAACATAGTCAAACTATATAGCTACTTCTCGAACTTCGATTGTCATCTATTGGTTTACGACTACATGCCGAATGGAAACCTTTGGGATGCTCTTCATAAAGGATGGTTCCATTTAGATTGGCCAAACCGACATCAAATCGCACTTGGGGTTGCACAAGGCTTAGCATACCTTCACCATGATCTATTACCACCTATCATTCATAGAGACATCAAATCAACCAACATCCTACTTGATATCAATTACCAACCCAAAGTTGCCGATTTCGGAATAGCCAAAGTATTGAGAGATTCAACCTCTACAATCATAGCAGGCACATATGGTTACTTAGCCCCTGGTAAGACACGTCATGTTATTCATATGTTTTTTTCTTTTGTTGTTGTTGAACTTAATGTGATTGTTGGTTATGACAGAATATGCATATTCGAATAAAGCGACAACGAAGTGCGATGTTTATAGTTTTGGGGTGGTGTTGATGGAACTAATAACAGGGAAGAAACCAGTGGATGCCTATTTCGGAGAGTATAAGAACATTGTATATTGGGTTACAACAAAGCTGGATACAAAGGAAGGGGTAATGGAGGTTATAGACAAGAACTTGCTGGGGTCATTTAAGGATGAGATGATTCAAGTTCTTAGAATTGCAATGTGTTGTACATGTAAGAATCCATCTCAACGTCCAACAATGAATGAGGTTTTTCAATTGTTGATTCACACAGACCCTTGCTTAACAGATCCTTACAAATTTTCAACAAAGACCAGAGAAGCATCAAATGTCACAGAGAACCAATCAGAAGAGGTAGAATCATAACAACTTAAAACTTTTTCTCTTTTGATCAAATTTTTCTGATTAGTGGCTTGTAGATTCTCTTTCCGTTTTTTTCTCTTGTAAGGACCTAAGGAATTTAAATCACTATAAACTGCTTTATGGCAATACACAGCATGTATATGAAATCATTGCATAGCTTCCAATCGCTTTGTTTTCTCTGTATGTATGTATGTATGTATTACATAACATCATACACCTGGCAATCTTGTATTTGTGGTCTCCCAAGAAGAATGAGATTTTAATGGAAAAAAAGTAGTCTTTTAAGCATGGTGGAGAGTCCATATAGAGAAGTGGAAAAGCTATGTTCAATGGGATTGTTTTCAACCAAAAAAAGAAAGGGTACCAAAGCAAGCTTGGGCATTTATACAAGAATCAAAAGATAAGCATCAGGCACAACAAAAAAACAGTATATATATTCATTCAAAACAGTACATGAATTGTTCTAAAAAACCCAGATTCCAGAAAAGTAAAAAGTACCTAATGACAAACTTTTTTACTGAATCAGATAGTTTACCAACAAGAAGGAAACAATGCTTGTTATTCACAAGGATGGGTTATCAAGTTGAGCTGCCCACTTTGTGTCTGAAATGATAAAAGCAGTGGTAGTAAATTGGTAAAAGTGGGTTAAACAATTCACAATAAGAAAGTTTTAAAAAAATGTAGATGATGATGATGATGGTTTGATTGAAACACTAAAAAGGCCACTCATATATAAAGAACTTGAATGCCTAATTGAAGTGGCTTAACAGGGTTGAGCACTTTACAATGTTTTTTCCATGAAAAATTGAATACAAAAATATTGACATTTACTTGCACTTCCATTGAAATAGTAGAAGACATCAACAAATTGGTGACATTTCAACATGAATAACAATTGGGATATTATTTGATTTACTGATAATAAAGTGGATCATATACCATCAATGTATAAATAAAAACCTGAAAAAGAAATCAATGGAAGATCATGATAGATTGACTTTGGAGGAATTTAACTGGGCCTTCTTCAGTCCAAATGGATGAATGTTTGGACTTCCTTCTTGGATCAAACAAATCAAGAACTTCCATTTCTTTGAGCTTTTGACAATCTTTTGACACTTTTTGGATTAAGAAAAGGATTTTAGATAGGGTACTATATATAGAATAAGTTTTACATAATTTCAATTATTATTTAATGATTAAGATATGCCATAAGTTTTTGTATTTTTCATAATTTGAAATTTAGTCCTTTTAAATTTTAAATTTTAAATTTTAGATCTAATTATTTGTTAAACTTAAGTTCATCACGTCTATTTTTTAGTTACATGGTCGCTAACTAAGTATTGTTTTATTATTCAAAATGTCACATAAAAAATTTAACAATATTAACAATTTGACCTGAATTTAGAAATTTGAAACGTAAAGGGGTTAAATCCCTAGAAATAAAAAATATAAAAAACTAATTTTCAAATTTGTGAAGAGTATATTTAATTCAGTTGTTTAGGGAGTGCGGACTATGGAAGACCTATTTTGTGGCTCCTTTAGTGGAATTAATTGATTTTAATTTTACAAACTATATTAACTCTTATATATGCATGGCTTGTTTAGGTTAAATAGAGGACTGAAAGAGCATTATACTTGTTCATAGAGGAAATATTTTATTGAGTGTAGATATCGTAAGTAGTTAAATTGAATCAATTAATTTATATTTAAGATTTGAGGAAAATTATCTAGATCGAGTATGGGAATGATGTTACAACTTGATGAGTGAGTGGAACTTATATCATAACTTGTACTTATTGAGAGCATAGTGAAGTAACTCTTTAGGCTAGGCCACACAAATATCAACTTGTAACATAACTAAACACTTGACGCACTAAATGGTGATCATGCTGTTGATTTCTGTGCAAGATGGAAGGTGTTTTAGTGACCAGATCCCCTATGTTGGACGGCTTCAATTTTGTTTACTAGAAAGTTAAGATGATGACTTTCATTAAGTCCATGAATGAAAGTGCTTGGTGTTAAACTTTGACAAGTTAGGAACCTCCTATAGATGTTTTAGGTATGAAGACACCCAAATTTGAGACAACCTGTACAAGTGAGGAACATAAGCTTGCTAATGGAAACCCCAAAACTCTTAATGCTATTTTTTTGGAGTTGGTGAACAAGAGTTGAAGAGGACTTCGAAGTGCACTACAAGTAGAGAAGCTTAGTTAATTCTTGAGACTACGTACGAGGAAATTAGAATTGCGAAGCAATCAAAGCTTCAGATGCACTCATCTTCTTGTCTTTTACTTCTCTCTTTTAAAGTAACATCAGAATTTGTAGATGTTGCTTTGATAATGGTTAGAGATTTAGATCAAGAACATAAAATATCTTCAATGTAGTAACAAAAATACCATCTTTTCTTTTCTTTTTGTGTAATTGGTCTCATTGAACCCATCTAACTTGATCATATCTTGATGAACTTTTAGACTTGAAGTTAATTCAATCTCCATGTAGAACATGCTTATAATAAAGCCTTAAGATTGTTAAAAGAATTTATAGTAAAATAATAATAATAAATAGACTTTGAGGCATGAGACAGTTTTCTTAAGGCTTTAATTAAATAAGCATCCAAAGCATAATAGTAAAAATGACTGATCATAAAGGTTCTTTAAATAAACAAAGTAAAATTACTTCTGATAGTCACTTAACTATTGTCAGAAATTGGCCGGTTGGGTCTTTAGCCCTATTGTCATTATTGCTAATATAGAAGACGTGAGTTTGAGTGTGTTGAAGTGTATTATCCTCCTATTTAAGGTTTAAAACTTACTCTAAATAATATAAAACTCATAAAATGAGCTTAATCATGCAATCGTCAGGTTTTTTAAAAAAAATATTTTTTATTGGTGCCGCGTGACATTTTGACAACACTGTATTAAAGTGTGATAAATAAAAATATTTTAGGTACTTGATATGAAAAAAAAAAAAAAGCAAAAAAGGGTTTATGAAATAATTTCCCCAAAAACATATTTGGTGTTGCCTAGAGGTGCATGGGCGGGCGGTACCATTACCAAGGCCGCCCTAAATGTGGAGGGTTTGACAAAATATAGGCGAAAAAATGGGCAAAAAAATGAGGCGTTTAGAAAACGGGCCTTTGTATGATTTTTTTTGCCCACCAAATATTTTTATTTGTTATATTTTAATTGTATTTGATTTATTTTAAATGTTTTTTATTTGTATTTGATTTATTATATTTTAAATGTATTTGATTTATTATATTTTTATTTATTTTTGTTTATTTTATTTTTAAAATGTATTGAATTTATTATATTTTATTTTAATAAAATAAAAATTTTATACTAGTCGGGCAAGCTTGGGCTGGCTACCTAATTTTAAAGCGGGCAGCCTGAACAAACTTTTAGGCTCATATTTGGGCTAAACTCGGGTTTACTAATCGGGTAGAAATTTTTTGAACCCTTTGAACCCGACCAAACATACTCTAGTGTTGCCTAACAATGTGGCGGCAACTTAAATTATTATTTTTTACAACAATCAATCTGAAAGAGAAAAGTTTTATATTAGATCACTAAATATTTTGGTTTATCGCACTTTAATTCGATGCCACCAATATGTCAAGCGATATCAATGATGATTGGGAAATAAAGTGATGTCATCAACTAGTTAAGTGACATCGATATTCATTGTAAAAAACATCTCATTTTTGTAACTAATTTAATTCTTATACCATTTTTGTATTTAATTAATATTACTTTTATAAAAAATCCCTAATTTATTTATTTATTTATTTATTCATAAATAATATATTATTTCATAATATTTATTGCGAACTGTTTTTTTAAGATAAAGGGGAAAAAAACATATGGGAGTCAAACTACAAACAGACCAGTCTGCACATTTGGACAATAATTCTGTAAGGGATCTTTACCTCCACTAAAATTACCCAATGAATAATAATAATTAAAAAACTAAAAAATAAATATTAAAAAACATAAAGATTCCTTTTATCAATTATTTTATTGTTTATTATTATATTTTTAATTTTTAGTGGTTATATGTATATATTCAAACATAAATATAAGACCATAATTTTTTAAAAAATTTAAAAATAAAATATACACATATTTAATCCAATTCAAATATTATTATTAAATAAAAAAATGCATGGGCACAAAGCTTTCATTACTGTTATTTTTGTTTTTGAAGATACAGCGTAAATGGAGGTCAGAAATTCAGAAGAAAATAAGTGCCAAAAATAAATTAAAAAAACAGTCCATGATTTGCTGTCACCATAAAAGAAAAAAAAAAAAAAAACAGAGTACCCTTTCTGTTATTTAAAATTAAAAAATCATTAATCATAAAATGAAATGAAAATTTAAACATAGTATATTTAATTTCTGAATTGTTCATTTAATATTTATACAAAATTTTAAAATGTTTTAATTGATTTTGTAGAAATATTTTATTTTTATATTTTTAAAAATGAATATATTTAATTTTAAAAGTTTCTTTTTTGTAATAGAAGTCCTGAATTAAATTTTAAATTGATTTTAAACTTCAAAATATTTTAATTAAAATTTAAAATATCCATAGTATTAATTTATTTGTTTGATCAATCTAATTTTTTGCTTAGATATTAAATGACAATTTGCGTAAAAAATGGAGGCCAATCAGATGACTTTTACCTCTCTTTTTTAAGGATTTTACAACTACAATCACTAATAATACATGCATTTGCATCTATAACTAAAACTAATTCAATATAAAATAAAATCGAATTGAAAATCAAAATATATCCAACTAAGGTCCACACATGGTGGAACTTAGACTTAGAGTACATATAATGAGACTTAAACCTAAAATAAAATTAAGAGAGAAACCACACGTGGTATTTTTGCATGCTAAGTTTTGAAAGTGGACACTTAAGATCCCGAGACCTCATAGGTCGGTTAATTTTAACTTTTGAGGTTTTAACATTTTTGGGGTTTTCATACTTGCTTCAATCATTGTTTTTCGGTAAAAGTATCATGGACTCTCCTATACTAAGAGTCAGATTGCATTTTACCTCCCAAATTTAAAAAAAAAAGAGGCAAATTAGTCGTTGTGCATTAGATCTAAGTGCAAATTGATCATTCTGTTAAAAATATCATTCATTTCTACTACTAAAAATTGGTCTTTGCACGTTAATATGTAGTATACGTGGCACACTACATGTCACTATCTTGCTATTCTGTCAGCCACGCTAATTTTTAATAATATAAATACATGAATTTTTAACAGGAAGATATTAGTTTGTTCAGGGACTAATTTACCTAGTTGTTAAGTAAATAGGATAAAATGCAATTCGACTCTTACTAATGAGCCTCCGTGATACTTTTACCTCGTCTTTTATTCAATTCTACATATTCTAATTTTTCACATGTCTAGTTTTAATATGATCTCTATGTTAAATCTGAGCTGACGTTTATAATTGAATCCAAAGTAACAATTAAGTTAATGGAAGAAAATGATTAATAAAATCTTAACATATATATTTTTATCTTTTAAGGTATTTATGAAAATGAATCCAATAACTAATTATTCATATTTTATAGACTTCATTAAGAGAGTAAATGTTGACTACGAATTTTAAAACTATTTCATACCCAATATGAAAATCAAATTATTAAGATAGAAAGATATTGATATTTTTAATAGTGGAGTTAAAACACTTTATTTGGAGAATTTGGTACCACCATTATTTACTATTTGGTTGGACAAAATTATTGAGAATTCATTGTCACTATTACAAATTCCTGCCCTTTTTCAAAGTCAATTCCCTTTTTGGCCTTTTCCTTTTAGTAAGAGGCTTTTTCTATTATATCATAAAAACGTCATTCCTTAGCTAAGATTTGAAATTTTGACCTTTAATTTAACTCAAAATTTGAATTAAAAAATTATATAAATATAATCATTAAATATATATAATGTTATGATAACTTATATATATATATATATATATATTTATGATAAAAATTAATTAATGAATTTAATTACTATCGTTTTACATTAAAATTTAAAGTTTAAAATTCGAGAAGTATTGGATTTAAGAATAGAGGCAAACCAGAAAATTTTCGATATTGATTAACTTATATCTTTATACTTTTTTAAAAGATTAAATTAAAATTTTATCATTTTTGGGATAAAGTATAATTTACTATATATTAACTTATAATTTTATAAATTTTAAAGGATCCAAATTGTAATTTCCCATTTGGAAGCTAAGAGCCTTGCTAGCCTCCGGCATCAGCCTTATAAGGACTAAATCTAGAAATTTACACATAATATCAGAATTTAACTAAACTGATTTAACTACTATCGATTAAATTAGAATTGAAGTTTAGAAATTAAAAAAGTATAAGGACTAAAATTAATTATTTCAAGAAATACATGGACTAATAGTAAAAATTAACCAAAATTTAACACAGAATTCATTTCATGGAATGTGAGTGTCTAAACGACAAACCCCCCAATAAGAAAACAAAACTGTACGATTACTATAATATTATTATTCAAGAACTGAATTTTGCTTTTTCAGTAGTGCAATATTTTCTTCATTATTATCGATTCATTGATGAAAAAATTGAAAGAAATGGTCAAAAAAAAAACCAGAAGCCGATAAAAAATTCTTACGTCACTTTGAAGTGAAAAAACAGAGCAGCTGCCGTTGCCTTTGCTTACCAGTGAGCCCTTCTGCCGGTCTGGTCTGGTCTGGTCTGGTCTGTCACTGTGCCTGCCCTGTACTATGTGGGGACACTGTGTGACTCACTGGTTTTTCTCATTGTTTATCACTATCAGTTCATCAAAAAAGATCCCTTTTTTATTCATGAATTTTGTAGGAAAAAAAAAGGGGTTATTTGGGGTGTCTTTGAAAGAAAATTTAAAAAAAAGGTACGAAAAAAGAAACGATTTTGAGGGACAAAAGGGTGAGTTTTTAAAGAAAGAAGAATATGATAAAAAGTTGAAACTTTGCAAATGGCTTTTCAGCTTTCACTCCCCCAAAAAAATGGTTGCTTTTTATTTACACTATTAGAATTCCCATTTTGGAAATGAATAGCCATTTTCTTTTCCTTCATCATCATCTATCCATGTTTTTTTGGCTTTAAAAAAAGCCAGACAACCTTAAACCCAGAAAGCAAAAAAAACCTTAAACCCATTACTGTAATGGCTGTTGATAGCTGTAATGTCCAACCTACCCTTGGTCTTCTTCACAGCTTTTGTAAATCGAAGGTCGTTTTCGTGTTTTCACAGATGAGACTTGAGTACTGTATAGCTCTGTTTCTCCCTGTGTAAAAAAAAAAAAAAATTCACTCCTTTCTCTTATTGCTTGCAAAAAGGCAGACAGGATGAAGCCAGGCAAATATAAACATATATTTTCTATATATAGTTTCCTTCTTTTTTTTTAATGAGATTCTAAAGGTGAAGGAGGAGGAGCAATGGAGCATATGGTTCATCCATCATCAATCATGGTCATTCATCATCATACATTGAAATGCAGTGGGAATGGATTGAAGAAGCATTTTTAATAATGTTATTATAATGCTATGCTTTATTTTAATGTGTATTAATGGCTACGGTGATGGTGATGATGATGTATTTTCCCAACTTCCCATGGATTAACACTTTGCTTTCTATAAATATAAAGAGATAGTTGCTTTATCTTCATGCATTTTATGTATGTACTCCAATGCACTTTTAATGCTTTGAAATGTTGAAACCAATTCTCAGTATGGAATGATTCTATTTTGCCTTTAATGGAACTTGGAACTTTGTTTGTATATTTAGCTTCATTGTTGCATTTTGGTCCATGGAAAAGAATCATTTCATTTGTATGTGGTCCATGTAAGTAATAAGCCTAGTTTTTTTTTTTTTCTTCTATATTTATGCCAATTATGATGTTTAAGGATACTAATTTGGTTGACTTTATGCATTATTAGGATTTGAAACTTTGACTACCTTATTGTTCTTCATCGCAACAATGATTTGAGTACCTTAATGAATGTTAGTGTCTTAAGGTTTATGTATGCTATCTGGTTTGCTTATCCTTTGTTATATTGTATCATAATTCATACATTATGTTGTTTACGTCGATTCGATATATGCCTTACATGTTCATTGCAATACAGAATCTGTTCCTCGTTTACTATTCGGTTTTGTTTGAGACATATTTGTACCATGGTGTTGCAACGAAGATTCTATTTTCGTGTTTACACCGTTGCTCGTACAAATTTTATATCGGTTTTATCTTATCATCTAGATTGCTTTATATAGGTTTCAGCTTCTTCTATTGCAGCTTTCAGTTGCATGACCTTAGTCTAGGCCTATAGGGTTCTCACTTTTGTGGCATATTAGGCATGTTTATTTAGATAGGTTGTTAATTTTTGAACCCGGATGAAGTTGGAAGCTATGAAGCTTTCTACATGTTCACCATGACACTGCACTATGGTCAGTTACGACCCAGTTCTGCTGCTTTGCTTGCTTTATATTCAGCTTGAAATAGCAATCGAGTTTTTGTCGTAAAGTTGCACCATGGTCATTCTTGTAGAAACAAACCTCTGTTCAATAGGCCTAGATGATTATCCTTTGTTTCGATGTTAGTGTCTTAAGGTTTATGTATGCTATCTGGTTTGCTTATCCCATGCAAAAACATGGTCTTATTACATTTAGCAGCATGGGATTCACATTCTGTTGCTTGTTCATGGATTATACTACCTGTTTTT
Source organism: Gossypium rotundifolium (assembly GCA_025506655.1). Classification (NCBI taxonomy): domain Eukaryota; kingdom Viridiplantae; phylum Streptophyta; class Magnoliopsida; order Malvales; family Malvaceae; genus Gossypium; species Gossypium rotundifolium. The sequence goes on from CP106727.1 coordinate 199,770,016, forward strand.
CAACCCGATTCTTATCATTTTCGTTCTTGCACCGATAATCAAATCAGTCTTTTAACACGCTCAGAACCCTTTCAATGCCACACTAGGGGTTGAAGCTAATGCATAGATATCTTAGCTTTTTGGCCAACTGGATGACATTTTCATATATAGATGATGCATGTACACTAGAGAAGGCGGCATGGTGTATATTGTTTGTTCGTATACGACCAACCAAGTAGATATTGTAGGAAACCGGAAAATGGTAGTGACATTTACGAGAAGTCGACTTGTTGGAGCGGTAAGGGTCCGGTCTCGTTTAATCTGTAACTGCAGTTTAGAACCCATGGTGCTTTGGTCTTTGCTTGAACCTTTCTCTATATGGGTGGAGTTTATATTCATATTTGTGGGACTGTCCTGTTTTGCTTTGTTTTTACACCATAAATCCACGGTGACTGGATCAAATTAATTACTTGTTATTAAATGCATCAATTTAATTCCTCTAAAAATAAAAAGATAAGTCCAAATTATAACAAAGTTAGCATTTTCTATATAAAATTATGTCTTGAAACAATTGCATTTCAATTCTAAACAAAAGATTTCATTTATAGAACTGTAAAAACTTCAAAAATATTAACTTTATTAAACAGTAAATGTTAACTTTATTCCAATTTAACTTATGTTAATAGCATAAGGACTAAATTGAACCATTTAATAATAAAGTAACTAAAAGGACCTCTTGACTACATTCATCATAAATATTCACACAAGTATAAGATGTTAACTGAAAATATATCTATTATGCATCAATCATTTGTTGAATTCATTCCCATCACATACATACATCATTTCTCTATGTAGGTAAATTCCCTACTGGATTTCACATTGTTGCTAGTTTTACAGAGAATACATTCTACTGTATAAAAAGCTTGGCCTTCCTAACTCACCATTTTAGAAGTACACGCTTGCCGGACCGACATCGGTCCTCATTTTCAAGGGAGCTTTTTGGAAGATTCATCTTAAACCTGATAATATACAGCGGCTACCATCTTGATGCTCGGAATGTGTACCAGACAAGTATACAACTTAAAAACGATGGTCGGGAACTAGAAACGGAAATCACCGGCTCCCATAATAATTATTGAAATAGATCTGGAAATGACCACATTATGAACCGAGCAAAAATATCCGATTCCAAGAACTCTATATGAGCAGCTCTGCCAATTAATGTGTTCAAGTTCCTGCCATGAGAGGATGTGTTGAAGTTGATATCACAACGCACAAACACCCGATTCTCAGCTGTAGGAGCGCGTATCTGGTCCAAGCAGTTATTCAACATCTCTAGAAATGCCTTTCCCTTTTTGGAGTTGTCCATTGATGCTGCCCGGCATGACTCGATTCTGGCGGAATGATATGGAACATAACCATCCTGAGAGAGACGCTATCTGTCAATGGCCTTATGGTAGAAGGGAAAACATGAACAGCTAATGAGCTTTTTAATGGGTAAACTGCACAGATAGTCACCCAACTATAATAAATTTTCATTTTAAGCACCTAAAATAAAAAGCTTGTAATTTAAACACCCGGATTATATAATTCAATCATTTTGATCACTTTTGTTAAAATTACAAATAACAAGCTGATGTGACAATTAAAAATATAATAACAAATTTAACCTTCAATTTTATATATTATATCGATTTAGTCATAATTTTAAAAATTAACCTTTAAAATTTACAAATGTTCTCAATTTGACCCTAACTTTAAAAAATTCAAAGAAATGTATAAAAGTACATAAATATTTTCAAAAGAATATAATAATCAATTTAAATTTTATATGAATATGAATATTAATACATAAATATTTTCAAAAGAATATAATTATAAATTTGAAAATATTTATGCATTTTTATATATCGAATTTTTAGAATTAAGATCAAATTGAAAACATTTGTAAATTTGAGGATTAATTTTTAAATTTATGACTAAATCAATATGATATATAAAAGTTGAGAGCTAAATTTGTTATTATACCAATTTTTAAATTGTCACGTTAGCTACTGAGAGTAACCAAAATGATCAAACTATATAGCGTGAATGCTTAAATTGTACATTTTTTATTTTGGGTGCCTAAAATGAAATTTTTCTATAATTGGGTGACTATCTTTGTAGTTTATCCTTTTTAATTATACCGTTAACGTCTTAATCACATAAAACTTCTAAATTAAACTGTAAATTTTCATTAACCTTACTGCTTACAAACAGCCTGATGATCCTAACAACTACGAGAAGAAGAAAAAAATCAGCAAGGGCCGTGGTGGAATACCTGGGGCGAAGAAAGGAGGATTATATTCTTGAAATTTTCCAGAGTTCTTTGCTGAAAGAAAGAAAGGAAAAAAATTATATGTTTCTGCCATGTCTTAAGCAAAACAGAGGGCACCAGATAGGAAGAATGGCGGTAAAAGTACCATACAAGTCAGTATTAGGAGGTAAATTGCAATTTGCCCCCTTTACTAAAAGAAAAAAAGTAAATTAATCTTTGTATATTGGATCAAAGAGCAAAATTGGTCTTGCTAAAATTTCATCTATTAAAATTAAGCCCAATACGTCAAAATGAGACTGTCCAGATGAAATTTTTAACAAAAGAAAACTGCTTTTTGATCTAACGTATAGGGACTAATTTGCCTTTTTTTTGAGTAAAATGAGCAAAATGTAATCTGACTCCTAGTACAGGAGCCTCCATGATACTTTTACCGAAGAATAGCAAACTCGAGACCATTTTGCAACTTTGTTCTCAATACCTCGCAAAGTTTGTAGAAGTATGTGTTACGAATATCAGGGTCGTCAGCAAAAGTGAGCTGATGAATGCATTGTGTCCCCTTGAGCTTCTTCAAAAGCCACAGTCCAGAATTGAATAAAGAATTTGAACTGTATAGATATCCCAAATGTGGACCAGATAGAGACACAAATGTATGGAGGAATCTCAGGTAAGGTTCCATAGCACTCTCTGCAAAACGAAATGAACATCTCTAGCAGACATTTCAAAGTCATCAAAATGGAAACACGGCTTTAAACAAAGATAACCGACCTGCTAATGCTGTTCTTATTATAACGTTTCCAATAGAATGCCCGACAAAACTAAGTTTGATATCTCTCAAGTGTCCAGATCTCGAAGCTTTATCCATTTTCTTTTTAACAAAAGAAATGACTTCATGCGCCAACCTTAGTCCCATTTCTCTAAAGTCTCCAGATGTTTTCTCTTCGTTTACTTCAGACATAAGAAACTCTATCTTGGGATCTATCAAAAGCCATTGGTTCCGAACAAGCCGCAAATCCAAATGATGCCCCTTTCATGTTCAAGATAGGATCAGACACATTAACTCACTTGACAAACTGTCTGTAGCAAAACACCGAAACCTAACAAGGCAACAAAAAAATAACCCAAGAAACAAGTGTGGGAGAGAAGAAACTTGCCTGAAAACCATGTACAAAGATGACAATCTTTAAATCACGGCCACTCTGCGCAGCACTTGCACTTGATAGCTTTTTCACAGCTTCAGAACTAGGAACAGTGCTTGTGGTAATTGAATCTATTATGTCCAAGTTCCTCATGTACAAATTATCACTAGAAGTACGTTGAGGTGCATTCATTACATGCTCTATAATTACAATAGGAATTCCTGAAGGATCTCCAAATATTTGCATGTCTTGGATTGATCGGTTGTTCATCTGTGTGCAAACAATCATTACCGGTAAACTAAGGCATATGTAAATAAAAACAATAAGCATTAAATATAAGGACTTACCCTCATTTGTGCAATACTTCGCCGATGAAGCTCAGCCCGCATGGCTGCCATCTGCGCAGGCTGCATTCCACAAGATGAATTTGGAATTGAAAAAAATTATTGTTGTTCATAGCCGATTATGTCAGCCAAGAAATAAAAACATAAATGAGTAATTACATCATCTGTTAATTTCCACAAACTTGAACCCCTCTTATGCACGATTTGGTGGGAAGACTCATCAAAACTGCCATTTATGTAACGATGAGGCATGTCAACTTTGGAGTACACCATCCATATTGACCATTCAGCTCTTCGATCTTTAGCCCATTCATCACGAAGGAAGTCCAATATCAATGTTTTACTATCCCTGGAAAGAGACTTAAGTTTCAATAAGAGGGATACTGAGCATAACAAGCCTACAATTAGGGGAGAAAATGTTTAACAGCAAGAACAGGAAGTGAAGATGTATGTGCTAACCTGTGGAAATTCAGGAAAGTGTTCCATAAATAAAACACTTGATCACCCGATAGATTAAATATTTTAAGTACATCATCCTTCGATAAATTATGGAGCAATCTATCACTTTGAAACTCTAATCTGCCATTTACTCTCTGTTAAGAGACAAAGGTGTTATCATTTTAATATATTAAAACAAAAAAATAAGAATAAGAGTACACTGTTCGATAACATAAAGCAAGGACCTCAAGACCATTTTGTGGCTTGCCTTGTGCTGAATCCAATAACTTCATATCGTTCATTTTGGAGGTAAATTCAGTCAAATCAACAGCAAGGTTAATGGCATCACTAAGTTTTTGCAGCTCCACAAGCAGTGTGTCACGAGCATTTAATAATGCCTTAACAAGCATGACCTGTTTCAGATCAGTAGAAGCCACTTGATCCAGTGCCTGGTCAACCACATAGTCGAACTATTAGTGCATTAATATTGATTATCAAGGATAACAAGAAGCTGAATTAAAGCAATACAATGAATTTCCCTTATTACCCACATAACCCACAAGAAAAAGTTCCATTAAACCCATACCACTTAAATTAAGAATTGGAAATGGATATATTAAACTCTTACAGCTTAAATAATCAAGCCTCGTGAAATTCATACATTCTACTAACCATAACCTACAATTTCCACCAGTCCAATGAATAGACTAGATCCGCAATAAGGTAATAAACTTTGTTCTCATGCACACACTTGCACACTAGATTCTGAGATTATATTACAGCCATAAAACATTTATCCATGCCACATTCCAGTAGTGACATAAAAAATCTATTGAATGTAATGCCACAATCAAACAGAAGCACAAATGGGAAAGCTATGGTTAAGGGTAGTTATTACATTTCAATTTTAAAAGTTTAGAACAAACCTGAGTAGATCCGTCAATGCTTTCACCAGAAACATCATTAGTTGTAGAATAAGCAATGCTGAAATGATTCAACAGGTCAAGTTACTTCAACATATCATCAAAGCACAATTTTACTTTAATAAATGAAACCACCCCTCTCCCTTTATCTCATTTCCCCCAAACAACCACCCCCACTGCCACCCTGAAAAAGGGTTTGGAAGAGGAGATGAGAGGAATATGGTTGGTGAGAAGGTTAGTCATCATTGTTTCTAGATCTGGGACAAACCTTGGTACCTTCGTGTGGACCTTGCGAGAACCAGCTTTTAGCAGAGTCGTGTGAACACTTACATCCACAAGAACAGCATGAAATGCATCAAAGTAAACAGGGCAATAAGAATGAAGTCCTAAAAGAGCTTTAGGAGGGATTCGGAATTCATGGATGGCAGCCGGGCAATAATCAGGAGAAGCCTGAAAATCAGAACTGATTGAATGCATCCCAATCAATTATGGGCAGTTTTAACTTAGGAAAAAAAAAATTGATGAGAGAAATGAAACGCATTAGCACAAGAATATAAGTATAAACTTTAAATTTTAATCATCATACGTAAATAGGAGTTCTCAACTTACCCATTCACCAATACAGGAGCATATAGAAGCTCAAACTTCAAGATGACAGCTGATGAGGGAGGACCCTGTCGGATAATGCTACATCAGTGCCAAAATGAGAAACAAAAATTGACTTTCATGGCTAGACAATAGCCAAACAGAATCAAAGTAGAAAAGCTTCTATACATTTCCTTTCTGAGTAGCCAAATTAGATTGAAAGAAAACCCTGTCGACTTTCAGGAAGATCCAATATCATTTCTATTTTCATATGGTTGGAGTAGAGATTTTAGCATCTGTTAGCTTAGGGGTATCAGAAGGCAGAGAAAGGTTTCTGGTTGGTAACGTATTTGGTGTGCTTCCCTGTTCAAGGGAATGCAGAGATGCACAAGAAAGAGATTGGCTACCTCATTTTCAGGATTAGGTAGATCAAAGGCAACCATGATAGATAGATAAACATCCTGTCTCGCATATTTGATTCGAAAAGGCTGTGTTGCAAAACTGTTGTCCGTATCATCAATCCTCCATACTCCAAATGCTTCATCAGAAACAAGACTTGGGGCTGCAACATTTTCTAATCTTATTAACAAAGAATTGCTCTCTAAAACACTACTGCATTAAACTTTCAGAGTGAAGTATAAAACTCGTGAAATAAGTAGGAGAAAACAACAAATAGTTCAGAAAATAATTCACCATTCAACAAAATGAAAACCAATTGTCAGTTTTAATTAAGAATATAAAGGACATTATATCTATTTGCTTCAACTACATCAAAATCAATCGATCAGCTAATATAGCATGCTCTTCTATCAGCAAGGACACTTCCCAATTTTACAAACTGCAAGATTCCTATTTAGGTCTCTAGAGGGACTAGTTTAAATATAAAATGCCAGAATGCAGCTACATTTCAAAAGGTTTATAAGTTCAAAATAACTTGATTTCTAATCTTGTGACAAAGTGGAAGCATTAGAAGAAAAAACAAAAATTTCACCAAATTACCTTCGTATTGGACGACTCTCGCAGGTGTTCCTACAGGAGCATACTCATCATTGTCCCATCTAACAGTAAGCTTCAGTTGATACCATCTAAGCACACAAGAACCAGAAGACAGTTCATATGTATAAAACTCGAAAATAAACAGAAAATGCAAAAAAAAAAAAAATGCTCCATACCCTTGCTGGAAAAGATCAAGGTTATGAAACCTATGGATGTAAATTGCAATCTCCTGGACACTATCCAACATTACCACCGGCTGTACTTCAGCCGGGTGAGGCTTTGCATCTGGTAACTTCTTTGCTTGTACACTTCTATTATTCAAACCGATTAACCACCCAAGACGTCGTAACATATGTAATCAAGTATCCACAAATCTCGCATTCCCTCTTTGTTTCTCACTCGCGCATCATCCTCAAAACCGAATCGATATGTGTCTCATAGAAATCTTCGAAAGAACAAAGCAGCCACACATAAACACTTTATTGATCCATGTCTTCAATTCTCTTGGTACCAAAAAAATGCAAACAGCTGCAAACAAGGAACTATAGTCTAAATAACATAGTTTTTAAAAGGGAAACAACCATTCCAAAAATAGTAACAGCATAGTCTCTCATCATAACTTCAAAGTAGAATTGCAATATGATAATGCTAAAACTGCTACTAAAACACAATTATTTGCTTTAAAGGCTGCTATTTACTAACAACATTAGCATTCAAAGTTCAAACCCCATAAAAAGAACCAAAAAACAACATATTTGAAATTATAAACAAAATCAAACTACTTTATCCAGTATAAAACAGTGCAATTGATGATCAAAAAGACAATCATGAGCAAAAAGAAAAGCAAGTACAAGAAACAAAACAGAAGAAGGACAAAACCTGGGGGGTCAGATCTGCAAGGTTTTGCTACATTTTTTGTGACACAAAACCCATAGCTAGGGTTTGCAGCAACTTTTTGGGTGTTGAAAATTATTAAAAATAATAAATGGAAAATGAAAATAATGGAGATCTCTCGTGGAATACTATGCAGTATGCAGTGATGTTTTTACTTTTTAGTGACTTTTTATGGTCTGGTTGTGGAATTTTACGATGATGTCCTTCCTCTATCTGCGCGCCTGTCTTCTCCTGTCCTTTTTTTTTTTTGCGCGAAAATCTGTCGAACTAGACCGGTCGATTATAGTAAAAAACCGGAGCAACGGCCCCTCTCGAGTCTCGCCGACCAATCCGGTTCGGTCTTGGTTCGGGTCTCCTATCCGCCTATTTACCCGCCTTTGAGATTAGAAGTTGGGCTTGAGGCCCATTATTAATGGGTTAACTAATTTATAAGTTGGGTTGATTGATAAGATGTTAAAAAATTATATTCATATTTATATATTTTACAGTTAAATTTAAATATTTTCATTTTAAAATTAAGTTAAAGTTTTTCTTAAAGTTTTAGAATTTCAAAAAAATTAAATTTAATTATTGTGTGTTTAATACGAGATATGATTTGATTGAAAATAAAATAGACAAATTGATAAATTCGACAGAAAATATTAATAATATAAATGATTAAATTATGATTTTTAAATCGAAAGGTAAGATATTAAATTTTTATTTTAAAACATAGGATCAAATATCAAACTCTATCAAAATGCGATTTAGAGCATATTTCGACCATTAAAAGCAAAAAAAAAAAAAAAAAAAGTTTTTCATGAAGAATTTTATGTTAATTATATAGTTCACGCAAATTATCTTTCCTGGGTTTTATTCATTGAAATAAATAAATTTAAATTAATATTTATATATATTTTAATTTTGTCATATAAATATTCATGAAATTACAGACTTGTCAATCTCACAAAATAAAAAATTGAAAAAATAAAAATAAAAACATTTTTCTTGTCATTCATATGTTTGATAATAAAGTGAAGGGAATAAATTATATTAGGATGATCCTAAACGTATAGTTTTTATGCACCAATAAAATAGTGTCACATCATCAAATTTAAAGATAACAAAATATTATTATACACTCATCTATATCTATTATATTCTCCAACTTAATTTAAATTTAATTTACTTAAAATAATTAATATTTTAAATTATAAACAAACAAATTTTTTTTCTTTTACCATTTTTAATCATATAGAATTGTGCAAATTTTAAAGTTTTTATGTTATTTGATTTTTAAAATTCTAATTACTTAAGATTTTTTTAAAAAACAATTAGAGTTGGAGAGTTAGTTGAACATGGACGGGTGTATAATAATAATTTCATGTCTTTAAAATTTGATGATATGGCAAAATTTTATTGGTGCCTAAAACCTTAGTTTTGAATAATATATTATTCAAGAATTGAAATTTGGTTTTCAATTATACAATATTTTCTTCATGTATTAGTTAAGCAAATATGTCAATTTTAAAAGAAATTAGGGTTTCAGGCCATTCTTTCTCGAAATTTAGGGAAATAGTATTTTATATATAAAACATTAAAATAAAATAAAAATTTATAAAAATTCACAGAAAATCATAAAAATGCATTTTTAATGATTTTATATATAAAATGTTTGTTTTTTCCACATGGAACCATCCTAGTGTGCCACGGGGTAAAAACAGCCCGGAAAAAATTGGCACTCTTAGCTTTGTAACCTTGATCATTTACTTTAACGGTCAAAGGGTTTAACTGATTGTAATTTTAATGTTCAAGGATTCAAATGAGTGAAATAAAAAAAAATTAGGGGCGTAATTGATATTTTATTGGTAAAAGAAAGAAGATGTAGCCAAATAAACAATAGCAGCAATGTTGAACCTTGAAATTCTGTTGTTGTGTGTTCAGTGTAAATTGTATTATATGTGGTCAATAATTGTAAATTGCAGCGTTGAATAATGAAATTTCCAATATCTGCATTGAGGATTAAATTGACAATTTCAATAAATTTAAAGGGAGTCTAAATGGAATTATACATATTGATTTCAAACAGTAAAGTAAAAGTAATTTAATTTATAGCTGAAGAGTCTGCAATCTATTAGCGACACTTGTGATGCAAACAAGTTAGCAAGTTAGAGATAGAAAAGACATTGTGTTGGGAAGAAACCGAACAACCGAAACAAAGCGGAAGTAAAACCGGTGTTATTTCTCTCCTTATAATGGCAAGCACAATAGCACAAAAATATGTTATTCTCTAGCAACCTATCAACCACAAATTAATCAATGCAACCACAACAAAAATGATAAATAGAGACACCGATATTTTACGTGGAAAACCCCTCTAAATCAAGGGTAAAAACCACGAGACTTTAGAGTCTGATCAAAAGCTCCACTATAATCAAAAGTTCAGCTACAAGATCACTATACCAAGCCTACAACAAGCATTCAACTCCAACAAGGCTAACAATATGTAATCTTTAGCAAAAAGAGAGAAAAATGGGAGAACATCACCAAAATTACAGCCGCTGTAAAACGGGTATTTCTGATGCTACAGGACTCGGATGAAAAATCCGACCGTACAAAGTCAAGAACACCTTGTCGTCTAACTGCTGTCAAAAAATCAGCTCAATCGAACCACAGATGGACCTCCGATCGAAGAGTTGATCACAGCTGCTCCAAACTTGAAAAACTGATTTTGCTTCACTCTTTCTCTCTGTTTCTCTCGTTTTTTCCTCTCCTCCTAAAATCTGATCTTTGGGCTCTCTCTCACACGTTTTTACCAAAAATTTGGCGGCCCACACTCTTAAAAAGACAAAAGAAAATGATGAATAAAAACAAAAAAAGTTGGCTGCCAACAGATCATGTACAAGACAAAAAATGAATGGAGTGAAATATGGAAGAAATTAAGGGTCTCCCACATAGTGGGACCCTCACCTAGCAAATCTCCCCCTCCAACTATGTGGGGAATGCCTCCATGCCGGAGATCAAACAACATGCTTCAAATTTTCCTCTTGGTAAAGCCTTCGTCAACATATCAGCACCATTATCATCAGTATGTATCTTCTCAAGCTCTAACAGCTTAGCTTCAAGAAAATCTCGTATCCAATGGTACCTCACATCAATATGCTTAGATCTAGCATGAAAAGCTGGGTTCTTACCAAGATGAATAGCACTCTGGCTATCACAATACAGGACACACTTCTCCTGAGTAAAACCAAGCTCATGCATAAACTTCTTCATCCAAAGCATCTCCTTGCACGCTTCAGTTTGCTGCAATGAACTCTGATTCGGTGGTGGACAATGCAACACACTTTTACAATCTCGATTGCCATGCCACAGCTCCCCCTGCATAAGTGATCAAGTAACCTGAAGTAGATCTCCTCGAGTCAATATCTCCGGCCATGTCTGAATCTGTATAACCAACAAGAACAAGTTTTTTATTGCCGAAACAAAGTTTCATGTTGAAAGTGCCACGAAGATATCTCATAATCCACTTTACTGCATTCCAATGCTCTCTGTCTGGGTTAGAAAGAAAACGACTGACTGTACCAACGGTATAAGCCAAGTCTGGTCTTGTGCAAACCATTGCATACATCAGACTCCCCACGGCTGAAGAGTAAGGAATTTTCTGCATCTCTCCCTTCTCATTTTCTGTGGAAGGACTATGCTTAACACTCAATCTGAAGTGCGTAGCAAAGGGAGTGCTCATCGCTTTAGCTTTGTCCATGCTAAACCTTTGAAGTACTTTCTCGATGTACCTCTCTTGTGATAACCATAATTTCTTGGCCTTTCTATCACGTGTCAATCTTATGCCAAGAATTTGCTTTGCTGGCCCCAAATCCTTCATTGCAAAGGATTTACTCAACTCTTGCTTCAACTTCTCAATTCTAGAAGCATTCTGGCCAACAATAAGCATGTCATCAACATAGAGAAAAAGAATTATAAAATCATCACCAGAGAATCTCTTAACAAACACACAATGATCAGAAGTAGTCTTCTTGTAGCCTTGCTCCCCCATAACAAACTCAAACTTCTTGTACCATTGCCTTGGAGCTTGCTTTAAACCATACAAGCTTTTCTTTAATCTGCACACATAGTTCTCTTTCCCTTGTGCAACAAACCCCTCTGGCTGCTCCATGTAAAGCTCTTCTTCCAAGTCACCATGAAGAAAAGCAGTTTCCACATCCATTTGTTCAACCTCTAAGTCATAACAGGCTGCCAAACTCAGTATAGTTCTGATAGAGGACATCTTCACAATCGGAGAAAATATTTCTTCAAAATCAACCCCCTTTTTCTGAGTATAACCCTTGACGACCAATCTAGCCTTGTATCGTGGAGATGAAGACTTCTCTTCTTGCTTCAACCTGTAAACCCACCGATTCTTCAAGGCTCTTTTGCCCTTGGGCAATTTCACCAACTCAAAGGTATGGTTCTCATGCAAGGATTGAAGTTCATGTTTCATCGCTTCAACCCACTGATCTTTGCATTCACTCTCCATAGCCTCTTCATAACATTCAGGTTCTCCTCAGTCAGTCAAATGAACATATTTATCAGAAGAATACCTGACAGAAGATCGTCGATCTCTAGAAGACCTTCGAAGTGGAACCGCTGGTAGAGCTATAGGTTCTCGTTGTTGATCATTCACAACATCATCCATGGGAGCATCAAAGTCACCTATAACCTGATAGTCATCAGTAACATCACCATGTACATCATCCTGGATAGGACCTGGTGAATAGTTTAGGGGAACCGAATTCACATCGATCAAGTCACCACTTTCTTGTGAATTTACTTTCTCCGTCTTATCAATGTCATCAATAGTATGAAGACAACATCTCTGCTTCTCACGAGTTTCTTCTGAACTGGATCATAGAGTCTATAACCAAACTCACCATCTAGACCATAACCAATGAAAATACATTGTCGAGTCTTGGTATCCAACTTGGATCTTTCATCCTTTGGAACATGAACAAATACTTTACAACCGAACACACGTTGGTGATCATATGACACATCTTTGCCAAATCAAACTCTATCTGGCATATCACCTCGCAAAGGAACACTAGGAGACAGATTTATCACATGTGTCACTGTGTTCAAAGCTTCAGCCCAAAATGATCCTGGCAGCTTTGAATTTGACAACAAACATCTGACTCTCTCGATCAATGTTCGGTTCATTCTTTCAGCTAACCCATTTAACTGTGGAGTCTTTGGTGGTGTTCTCTGATGTCTGATTCCCTATCGCAGACAATACTCATGGAATGGCCCTGTGTACTCGCCACCATTATCATTACGAATGCACTTCAACTTCTTCCCTGTTTCTCTTTCAACTGATGCTTGAAACTGTTTAAACACTTCAAAGACTTGATTTTTAGACTTCAAAGTGTAAACCCATAGCTTTCTCGAACAGTCATCAATGAAAGTCACAAAATAAAGTGCACCGCCATTTGACCTTACTTTTATCGGACCACAGACATCTGAATGGACCAACTCTAGCATCTATGATCTTCTATGAGGAGGATGGCTCCTAAATGAAACTCTTTTCTGCTTTCTTGCTATACAATGAGCACAATCCTTTAGTGTAACATTCTTCAAACCCGAAAGTTGATTCTTCCTTGCTAAACAGTTAAGCCCCTTTTCACTCATGTGACTGAGTCTTTTATGCCACAACTCTGCTGAGCTGTCATTCACTATCACATTCACCGTCTCTCGAGAACCTGAAGCTTGCATCAAATATAAATTTGAGCACTTCTTTCCTCGAGCCACAACCAAGGAGCCTTTAGTCAGCTTCCACTGCCCATCACTGAAGGTGTTACAAAATCCCTCATCATCAAGCTTTCCTGCATAAGTCAAATTCAAACGGATATCCGGTGCATGTCTAACATCCTTGAGAGTTAACTTTGTTCCATTATTACTCACCAAGTTAATATCTCCCATACCAATAACCGGAACCAAACCGTCATTACCCATCTTCAATACCCCAAAATCACCAGGAGTATAAGATGTGAAGAAATCCTTCCTCGACGTGACATGAAGTGATGTACCAGTATCAATCACCCAACTGGTCTCGTCACATGCTAGGTTGACCAAATTCTCATCACAAATGACCAACAGATCTTCACGAGTAGCAGTAGCAACACGCTCAGATTTTTTATCATCATTTCGATCGTGTTTATCACCACCATTATTCTCTTTCTTCCACTTGAAGCAGTATTTCTTTATATGGCCTTTCTTACCACAGTGATGACACTCAAGATTCTTGTATCTTGATCTTGACTTGCTTCGGTTTTTATCTCTACCCTTTCCATCTTTGTCTCTGTTCCTCCCCCTGTTCTCAGTAACCAACACCTCGGACTGTGATGTAGAACCCTGAGATCGTCTTCTGACCTCTTCATTCAACACACCACTCTTAGCCAAATCCAAGGTAATAATACCCTTTGGGGCAGAATTAATGAGCGAAACCCGGAAAGTCTCCCAAGAGTCTGGTAGAGTAGCAAGCAACCAAAGCCCTAAAATCTTGTCATCAAATTTGACATCCATACCAAGCAACTGATTCATCACGCTCTGAAATTCACTCACATGGTCAGCTATAGACGTTCCTTCTTTATATTTCAACGTCATCATTTTCTTCAGCAAAAATAACTTGTTATTGCCCGGCCTCGAAGCATACAAGCTTTCAAGCTTCTCCCACAATGTTCGAGCATGTGTCTCCTGATCAATGTGGTTGTAAACATTTTCTTCAACAAATTACCGAATAAAGCCACACACTTGTTGATGCTCAAATTCCCATTCTTCATCACTTTTCGAATCGGGTTTTTGAGTAGCAAAGACCGGAAGATGTAAAGCCTTCATAAACAACAAGTCTTTCATTTTATTCCGCCAAAGTTGATAATTTGTACCATTCAACATAATCATCTTGCTCGTACTGATTTCCATAATTATTTGATAGAATAATCGAGCTCCTGATAAGAAACTGAACAACTGAAACAAAGCGGAAGTAGAATCGGTGTTATTTCTCTCCCTATAACTCTTGTCAAATATTATTGCAAGCACAATAGCACAAAAATATGTTGTTCTCTAGCAGCCTATCAACCACAAATTAACCAATGCAACCACAACAAAAATGATAAATAGAGACACTGATATTTTACGTGGAAAACCCCTCTAAATCAAGGGTAAAAACCACAGGACTAGAGTCCAATCAAAAGCTCCACTATAATCACAAGTTCAGCTACAAGATCACTATACCAAGCCTACAACAAGCATTCAACTCCAACAAGGCTAACAATATGTAATCTTTAGCAAAAGAGAGAAAAATGGGAGAACATCACCAAAATTACAGTAGCTGTAAAATGGGTATTTCTGACGCTATAGGACTCGGATGAAAAATCCGACCGTACAAAGTCAAGAACACCTTATCGTCTAACTGCTGTCAAAAAATTAGCTCAATCGAACCATGGATGGACCTCCGATCGAAGAGTTGATCACAGTTGCTCCAAACTTAAAAAATTGATTTTGCTTCACTCTTTCTCTCTGTTTCTCTCGTTTTTTCCTCTCCTCCTAAAATCTTATCTTTGGGCTCTCTCTCACAAGTTTTTACCAAAAATTTGGCTGCCCACACTCTTAAAAAGACAAAAAAAAAATGATGAATAAAAACAAAAAAAGTTGGCTACCCACACATCATGTACAAGACAAAAAATGAATAGAGTGAAATATGGCAGAAATTAAGGGTCTCTCACATAGTGGGACCCTCATCTAGCACATTGATCAACTCACAAATTCGATAGCAAGAAGATGTTAAAAAGGCTAAAAGGAAAAACCAAAAAAAATGGAAAAAAGTAGTCGAGGATTGGCTGTCGAAGGCTGAAAAGGCCTTGCAAGATGCACGGAGTCTTGAAATTAAAATGCAAGCAAATCCAAAGTGTTGCAATTGCTTTCCTAATTTGTGCTGGAACATGACGAGACCTTCTCTTCATCGTTCTGTTCGTAAGACATGAAGAGCTTCCATAAAGCATTTTTTGACCTACATGATATCCTCGAAACATTGGTCGACAAGAACATAGCAGGCCACAGAGGATCCAACACTGTGTGTAGGATTGAACTCTAAAGTGGAGATGTTGTTTCAGTAAAGAAACTATGGAGCAGAACAACAAAAGATTCTACTTCAGAAGATCAGTTGATTATAAACACATGCTTGAACACCGACGTCAGAGACTCTTGGAAACATAAGGCATAAAAACATAGTCAAACTATATAGCTACTTCTCGAACTTCAAATGTCATCTTTTGGTTTACGAGTACATGCCAGATGGAAACCTTTGGGATGTTCTACATAAAGGATGGCTCCATTTAGATTGGCCAAACCGACATCAAATCGCACTTGGGTTTGCACAAGGCTTAGCATACCTTCCCCATCATCTATTACCACCAATCATTCATAGACATCAAACCAACCAACATCCTACTTGATATGAATTACCAACCCAAAGTTGCCAATTTCAGAATAGCCAAAGTATTGAAAGATTTAGCCTCTACAATCATAGCAGGCACATATGGTTACTTAGCCCTTGGTAAGGCACGTCATGTTATTTCATATGTTATTTCATTTTTTTGTTGTTGAACTTAATGTGATTGTTGGTTATGACAAAATATGCATATTCGAATTAAGCGACAATGAAGAACATTGTATATTGGGTTACAACAAATCTGGATACAAAGGAAGGGGCAATGAAGGTTGCAGAGCCCAATTTATGCTCGAACCCATACCAAAAATTAGAATAAATAAAAAAATAAATAATAAAGTCCTTTTAATAAAAAAACAGTCCAAGTTTACAAAAAGGCCCAAAATTAAACTACCCAAGCCCAAACACTAAACCTAAACAGACCCAAACCTAGACCTAGCTCGTTTAGCCCACAACCTTTAACACTTTCCAGCCACCAAACCTAAACCCTAATAGCCAGCAGCCCCACGCCCAACGCCACGTCACCTCGCGCTGAACCACCTCCGAACCCTCCGCGACGTGCTCTCCTCCACCACTCAATCACACACCTGCGAAAAAGGAGGACAAAGTAACAGCAAACATAATAGATTTTATTGTAAAATCCGGCTATAAAAAGCCAAATCAAAATCTGTAAATGGGGAGGATTGGAGGGGATTTTTCGGAGAAATCTAGAGGTTTTTCTTGAGATTCATACATACAAGATCAATACAAGAAAAGAGTCAACCATATTTTATTCAAAAACACAACAGTAATCACTTGAAGAATAGAAAACACACTACCGAAAGAAGGTCTTGGAGTTTTTTATTCCCATTTTCGAAACCTTTTTATCATTGTTGTTATTTTTATTTTTTTAATTTTTTAAATTATTTACGTATATATCACATATAAAATACAAAAAAAAAAGAAAAAGAGAAACTTTTTACCCTTTTTTTGGGGGGGTTCTGGCCACCGCCCGGTGGCGCCGACGACGGAGGTTGGCCGAACCCTGGCTTGAACTCGGAATGGGGGGAGAGTATTTTAGTTTTTTTTTTCCCTTCTTCCCCTGCTGAAATGAGAAAAATGAATGGTTTGTTAAAAAATTTGGCTTTTATACTATATCTGAAACGACGTCGTTTTGCAATTAGGTGTCAGGGGCCAAAACGACGTCGTTTTGGGCCCCTGACCCGTGACTCGACCCGCGCGAGGCAAGGATCCGCGTATTTTTGTTAGAGAGGGGCTAATTCCGTATTTAGCCCCCTGCTTTTCCATGGTTTCATAATCAGGTTTTCTTTATTCCCGATTTGGCCCAAAAGTTCGCTCTGCATTTCAATTGAGTCCTCAGCCGAGTGCTGCATTTCAGTGAGTGGGATTTATTTCCATTTCGGTCCCTATAGGTTGCGCGCGTGTTTCAATTTACTCCTTTATCTCCATTTGTTTTTAAATTTGGCCCAAATCTTCTGATTTTGATCCAATTTAGTCCCTTTACAACTGTTTTGCTATTTTACCATTAAATTAGTTATTTTTTAATTTTTTTACCTTCTTTATTATTATTATTATTATTATTATTATTTTATATATATATATTCTTATTTGCTTTAATTCTTTTAATTGTATATTATTGATTTTACTACTATTATTTTTACGATTACTTTGATTATTATTATAGTTACCATCAACATCACTTTTATTTTCACCACTGCTTTTTTTAACAAAAGTATTGTTATTATTGTTTTATTTATAAATGTTATTTTTAATTTACTAGTACTATTATTATTATAATTATATACTTTCTATTATTTGTACTATGATTTTATATATTATTTTGCCTACTTCTTTTTGTATATTATGGTTATATTTATATTTTTATTTTCAATATTATTTTTTTTTGCTATTATTTTTGAATACTATTATTCTAATATTATTACTATAATTTTCTTATTGATATATATGTTTTTTGCTTATTGTTGTTACTACTCTATTATCATATTTATATTTTAGTGTTTTTTATTGTATTTATTGGTTTCATTAGTAGTATTATTACCATGCGTTTTATTTGTCATATTATTGTTGTATTATAATATTATTGTTTTTCCTCTTTTGTATTCATTACATTTTTTTTTTTGCGAATTCATAAAATGTTTTTCACAAAGGCAATATTTTGTGTTCGGAAGTTCGAGAGATCGTGCCCAATCGTCTTTGGGTTTCGATTTTCATTCGTCAAACATCCAAATATCCTTTTAGAGATTTTGACTGTGTTTTCTCAAATAAGGCAATATTTCATGTTCGGGAATTCAAGGAATCGTGCCCAATCGTGCTGGGTTTCGATTCTTAGTTTGACCAAACAGTGGAATACCCTTTTTAAATCGAATGCATGGATTTTGGAAATCATGGAACGATATTGGTATCGAGGGGTTGAAACATCGTGTCCTATCGTGCTGGATGTGGCATTTCATCATTTTGATACAAGAGGATTTCGATCCCCGATTCGAATTATCCAGACATTTCCCAAAGGATTCATCTTTTAAAATCTTTTCCAATTTTCGACATTAGGACATTAATCAATCAATGCGGTACCAATTTTGGGCGTTGCGAGGGTGCTAATCCTTCCTCGTGCGTAACCGACTCCCGAGCCCATTTTCTTACAATTCGTAGACCAAAATGTTTTATAAGTGGCCCAATCACACTTCAAAAAAGATTGGTGGCGACTCCATATTTTTAAAAAAGTCGGTCCGTTTTCCAAACAAAAAAATGGTTCCGACAGCTTGGCGACTCCACTGGGGATAAATAAGAGAGTCAAGCCGTAAAATTGGTTGATTAATATCCTTTTTATCGAAAATAAATTTTTTGATTTCGTTTTTCATCTGCATGAGTCTGTGTCGCGTCATATACCTACTTTGGTTTGAGACACATAGAATATTTTTGCATTCATATTGCATGACCGTTGTGGTCACACCCTTAAGTGGGAGCAAAAATCTATGCCTTCGTGAGGTTTTCACCTCCGCATGGGCTAGGGGACTGCTTCCGGGATACATCCGTACCTATGGTTCCGTGTGGTTTTCACCTCCGCATGGCCATAGGGAAATGTATTCCCCTGAACTGGACTCAATCAGTATGAGCCTATAATGGGTGAGGATTGAGGAATCTGTTGGTTCAGGTACCCTTTCTTTAGAACTAAACCACATATAGCGAACCTTAAGAGCCCACCTTAGGTAGGGCCATGCTAAACCTTAGTGGCTACCTATATAGTGGTTTGACATTTTTCACTTGCTTTCGTTACTTTTATGTGATACTAACTTGTTTTATTTTGGTCATATCTGCATGTCATTTCATACTTAAAAGGCGTCGATTCCTGTTTTAATTACTAAGTTAGAATGCTTGTTATGGAGAACAGATTTCTTGATAAAGTAGAGGATAATGCGGTCGTGCGTATATGGTCAGAGAAGACACAGCTTAAGAAGGGGGATAGCCTAACTGAAGGGTACACATCAGAATTATTGGACTTCACTCGCATCAGTGTGACACAGAATAAGCTCCAAGGACTAAGAGACATATGGGCTTGTTGGGATGAAGCAACTAGGCAACTTTTCTACCTTAATTATGGTGATCTACCTTACTTACTCGACATCAGAGTGGATAAACACTTGTTTCGGGCTATGACTCAATATTGGAGTCCCGCTTATAGCTATTTTACGTTTGGGGAAATGGACTTGGTGTCTACCATAGAGGAATATACGACTTTGCTTTGCAGTCAAAGGGCTCAGGTCGACAAAATTTACTTCAGGGCTGCTAATGCACCTACTTTTGTAAAGAAGCTGATGAGTATCACTGGGATGAGCGAACAGTGGGTCATGGCACGAATTCAGCAGAAGGGTGAAGGAAAATGCATTCCTTGGGTAAGCTTGAGAGACCTGGTGGTGGCACACCCAGATGTTAAGAGGAAAGTTGACATTTTCGCCTTAAGTATCTATGGCTTGGTAATTTTTCCCAAGGCTTTGAGACATGAAGATGAAGCAGTTGTTGATTTGTTCGATCATCTTGACAAAGGGATTACGTCAGTACCAGTGATTCTTGCCGAAACGTTTAGATCTTTGAACTCATGCCGGAGAGCAGGTGAGAGAAGATTCATGGGATGCGCATAACTATTGTTGGGGTGGTTCCATAGCCATTTCTAGAAAGTATATAGAACTTCTTGTCGATTTTTTTTTGTGAAGTACTCCCCATTAAAGGAGTGACAGCCGCGCCCAGGAGAGATGACATATCAGAAGAGAACTGGATCGCGCTTCTTCAGAATCTTCAGGAAAAGGATGTGGAATGGAGAACTCCTTGGTTCATTCCCGATGAAATCCTCTACCGGTGTGGGAGTTATGATTGAGTTCCTCTGTTAGGATCTGGGGAGCCGTTGGGTATGCTCCTTTGTTCGTGCTAAGGCAATACCAATCGAGATAGTTTATACCGGTAACGCATGGGTTAGCTCAGTTTGAATTCTCGTATAGTGGGAATAATTATAAGAAAAGAGTTCGAGAAGTTTCTGATGCGTGGAAGCAGATTCACCGAATGAAAAGAGTTGCTATGGGTCCAATGGTTACCCTCGAATATAATACATGGCAGAGCAGGAGAGTAAACGATAATATCCCCGGGCCGACACAGGATGCTGCTCGATCGATAGAGGAATACCTGCAAGTAGTCCCTTCTGAGTTAGAGATCATGAAGTAGGACTTTGAAAGTAAAAATTCAGAGTTAGGGAAAAAAATAGAATAACTGGAAGAGGAAAAAATAAATTTGATGTTAGATATTGATATCCAGAAATCAGAGGTTGAGAAACTGAGGAAAGGAAAAAGGAAGGCCGAAGAAGATTTGGATAGCTTGAAGACCGATTACAAGAAGTTGTATCTATCGATGAGGACTGCTAGGCTGGGTAAAACCTCAGAACAATGGCGTCAAGAAGTTCAGGAGGAGAAGACCAAGGTCGACCAGTGGAAGAAGAGTTTCTATGGGGCTCAAGCACAAAAGGATGCCCTGAAAAAGACTGTAGGTGAGAGCCAAAGGGAAAATAAGATGTTAAGAGCTCGAGTAGCAGAATTAGAGAAGGCATTGTGTCAAAGTCACAACTCTACGGTGAAGTTAGAATCAAGCCTAAGCCAGATTGAAGAGTTGAAGGGAAAGGTGGTAGAGCTCGAAACGGTGCTGCAAAACAGTGAGCTCCGGATCTAACTATTGGAGGCAGACAACCAGCGAGGGAAAGAACAACTTTAACGATCTCAGAACCAAGTCAAAGAAAGAGACTACCTTATGGGCAAAGCTGTGGCTCAGATACGAGAAGTGGCCGATCATTTACAAACTTTAGCAGTTCAGGCTGATGTGTTAAGTATAGTATATGAGTCAAAATCGGACCGGGGTCGAGAGTTAGCTTCGCTTCTTGAAAAAGTTAAAACTTTGGGCATAAGGGCTAGGTCGTATATATGACTCTGTTTTATGTAAAGGATTTTTTTTCAATAAGTATTCCAAAAGAAATTGAATCAGAATCAACTCCTCTTATTTTTGCATTCATTCATTTGCATTGCATTTCATGCATTTGCATTGCATCACATCATTTGTATTAAATATCATAAGACAACCCTTTTAATTAGAGGTTATATTATAGTTATCCTGGAACACCGCTATTATACTCGAAAAAAAACGAAAGCAATGGATCAAAGGATGGAAAAGTTAGAGCAGATGCAGAAGGAAATGCAAGACCAACTGTAGGAATAGTTGGCTAAAATCCAGCAGGACATGAGGGATCAGATACTGGAGTCCCAGAAGAGTATGATGAGCCAGTTAACGCATTTGTTGACTCGATGGCAAGATAAAGGAAAGGGCCCCGTGAGCGATGTTGAAGATGAAAATGGAAATTCTGTTTGTCTTCCAAGCTTAGCCCCAAAAAATTCTCAAGCACAACCACCGAGAGTGTCTGTCAATATCAGACCTCAGTACCAATATGACACCCCAGCGCCAGTAAATTTCCCTGTAGGCTCGAGCTTCAACTCAGGGGGTAACCTGACAAAGCCGATGGTCCCTGATTTCGATGATGTAGCAGAAGAGGAAAAGACAAGGGTAGAACTCCCAAAAGAGTTTGAGGATCACTGCAAATGGCTGGAGGAGGAGTTTAAAACATTGGAAAGTACTAATTATCAATGCGAGGTGGATGCTAGGAAGCTGAGTCTAGTTCCAAATCTGGTACTTCCTCTGAAGTTCAAGATGCTGGAGTTTGAAAAGTACAATGGGACTACCTGCCCTGAGGCTCATATTACCATATTTTGTCAGAGAATGACGGGATATGTCAACAATGACCAGTTGTTGATTCACTGTTTCCAGGATAGTCTGACTGGGGCTGCAGCAAAATAGTACAACCAGCTGAGTTGTACTCAAATCAAATCGTGGAAGGACTTAGCACAGGCCTTCATGAAGCATTATGGCCACGTAACTGATATAGCGCCTGATAGAATCATGCTGCAAAATATGGAAAAGAAGTCGGGCGAGAGCTTTAGGAAATATGCCCAGAGGTGGAGGGAAATCGCTACATAGGTCCAACCACCGCTGCTGGAGAAGGAAATGACCATGCTGTTTGTTAATACCCTAATAGCACCTTTTATCAATCAAATATTGGGGAGCGCATCCAAGAGTTTCGCGGATATAGTGATGTCTGGCGAAATGATAGAGAATGCGATAAGGTTTGGGAAAATAGAAGCTGGGGAGAGTATGAAAAGATTAGCTCCCAGAAAAAGGGAGAATGAAGTGAGTAATGTAAGCTCGGGTTATCCCAGACCTATTACTGTTAATCAACCAATAGTAACTGTAGGCCAGCAGGCCCCATCAAGATAAGAGCCCAACACGAGGCAGAAGACCGAGAAGTTTCAGTTTACTCCCATACCTGTGACGTATAGGGAGCTGTATAAAACTTTGTTCGATGCGCACGCCGTAGCTCCATTCTACTTGAAGCCGTTGCAACCTCCGTATCCCAAGTGGTATGACACAAACGCTCAATGTGAATACCATGCGGATGTAGTAGGTCACTCGATAGAAAATTGTACTTCATTCAAAAGGCTAGTTGAGAGACTTATCAAGACGGGAGTGGTAGAGTTCAATGACGCTCCTGTGGGAGGAAATCTGTTACCTAATCATACGGATAAGGGGGTAAACGCGGTAGTTGAGAACAAGGGGAGAAGAACCAAGCAAAAAGTCGATGAGGTTAGAACCCTATTGAGGGAAGTTTGGAAAGCAATGCAGAAAATGGGGTTAGTTTTGTAGGGGAATGTGAACAGATCTCGAGATGCAAAGAACTACTGTGAGTTCCATAACAAGGAAGGCATGAGATCCAGCAATGTAACAAATTCAGAACCTTAGTACAAGGGTTAATGGATAATAAAGAGCTGGAGTTCTTTGACTTTTCCAAAGAGGTGGATGTATGCGCCACAGAGGGTGGGTCTGCAAAAAGGATCCCTAAAGTCAACCACCCAATAGTGATTATCACACGGCCAAGGATCAACGAGGTCAGAGTGGAACCGAGGGTTGAAATTAAAAAACTCGTGACCTCTCCTTATAAGGATACACCGAGGGTCGTAATCAGAAAACCCGTAACTTCTCCTTATACACCGAGGATTGTAATTCAGAAACCTATGACTTTTCCTTATAAAGATGATAAGAGGGTACCTTGGAATTACAATTGCCTTGTGATGCTTCGTAAAAGAGAATTCGACCAAGACACTTTTGAGCCAGTGAGTCTTCTATGATGAGAAGGGGAGACGAGAAAACAGGACCACTGGTTAATGAACCAGTAACAGAGGATGAGGCCGAGGAGTTTTTGAAGTTCTTGAAGTACAGTGAATACAGTGTTGTAGAACAGTTACACAAACAGTCGATACGTACATCGGTACTAGCCTTACTGCTAAACTCAGAACAACATCGTAGTGCGCTAATGAAAGCATTGAACCAAATTTATGTTACTGATAACATTTCGGTAAATAAGCTGGACCGTCTTGTAAATAACATAAGCGCAGATAATTTCATCTCGTTCAGTGATGATGAAATACCGTCGGGGGGCATGGGATCTACCAAGGCTTTGCACATCACTACCTGATGCAAAGGGTATACACTGCCAGGGTAATAATTGACAACGGATCGGCATTGAATGTTTTGCCCCTATCTACACTGAACAGGTTACCTATAGACAGCTCTCACATGAAAACATGCCAAAATATAGTGAGAGCATTCAATGGCACCGAGAGAAAAGTAATGGGGAGGATGGAGATACCCCTCCTAATTGGGCCAAACACTTACGAGGTAGATTTCCTCGTGATGGACATCAAGCCTTCTTATAATTGCTTATTGGAGAGGCCGTGGATCCACTCAGCGGGAGTTATACCATCGTCATTATACCAAAAGTTAAAATTGGTGACAGAGGGCCGGTTGATAACCAAAAATGCAGAGGAGGATATCATCGCGTCTGTTACTAGTAATGCACCGTACATAGAGAATGATGCGGAGGCCATAGAGTGCTCCTTCAGGTTATTAGAGTTTATAAATACGACTTTCATCAGTGAAGGTGGCAAGGTCCCGATGCCAAAAATCTCTAAAGCCACAAGGATGGGCCTACAGCTGACGGTAGAAAAATGAGCATTGCCTAAAAGGGGACTCGAAAAATACCTTCAGGGCCCAGTTAGAGTGCCAGGATTGGTTAACAAACATGATCGCTTTGGTCTGGGGTATAGGCCAGATACCAGATAGAGAAAGAAGGAGTTGAAAAGGAAACGTGAGAGACGGAGGGCACGGTTGAATGGTGCTGAGATCAAATGGGGTTCGATGACTTTTCCCTATATATCTAATACATTCGTGTCTGGAGGAATTATCCATTCAGGGGTAGAGATTATGAATAGATAAATGACTGAAGACATGATGAGAATTTTGAACATCAATGCTGTGTCTGAAGGAAGTTCGAGGAGAGGAAACTTGGCGGGTATTAGCCCTTACGAGCCTGGAAGTGTTCTGGACAACTGGACTGCTGAAGAAATTCTTGTAATTTTTAGGACTAAAACAGAGTAATGTTCAAAACACACTTATTGTTTCAAGCCTAGGAATAATAAGAATCTTTTGTGAAATAGGCATGTTCACGCATCGTTATTTTCAATAAAAAGTGTATTTTTTCTTCCATTCCGTGAAATTATTCTACTTCTGTTCTATTACATTTATAATCATAACGCATGAATAAGTCATTCTTAAATTCATTTTCATTGAGTATTCTTTCATACCTACCATAGGTCCCCAGATATCGATGTCATGAACAACGCTGTTACGGACTCAAAATTTCCTGATGAGCAAGACATGTGCCTAGAAGAACATCAGAACTTTACAGATAATGGAGATTGTATTATATCCCCAGATTTGTTAAGGATGGTAGAGCAGGAAGAAAAGCTGATTCTGCCTCACAAAGAGACAATTGAGAATGTGACTCTGGAGGAAGGGAAAAAGGTGAAAATTGGAACCCTCATTACCAAGGAAACAAGGCAGGACCTTATTGGACTTCTCTTAGAGTTCAAAGATGTCTTCGCGTGGTCATATCTAGACATGCCTGGGTTGAGTACTGATATTGCGGTACACTGTATCCCTATAAAGAAAGATTGCAAGCCGATCCAACAGAAGCTCCGAAGGATGAGACCCGATGTTGCGGTAAAAATCAGAGAGGAGGTCAAGAAGTAGTTTGACGTTGGGTTCTTGCGAGTTGTGAATTACTCAGAATGGGTAGCCAACGTTGTCCCTGTTCCTAAGAAAGATGGGAAAGTACGAATGTGTATCGACTACAGAGACCTAAACAAGGCCAGCCCAAAAGACAACTTCCCACTGCCTCACATTGACACTTTGGTGGATAACACGGCGGTTTTTTCATTCTTCTCATTCATGGATGGTTTTTCAGGATACAATCAAATAAAGATGCATCCTGAGGACATGGTAAAGACTACCTTCATAACCTTATGGGGAACTTTTTGTTACCAAGTGATGCCGTTTGGGTTAAAGAATGCGGGGGCAACATATCAAAGGGCCATGGTAACCTTGTTTCATGACATAATGCACAAGGAGATTGAGGTCTACGTCGACGATATGATCGCAAAGTCTCGAATGGAAGGGGAGCATGTGCAAGTTTTGAGGAAACTATTTTTGAGGTTGAGGAAATTTCAATTTGAAACTCAATTGAGCCAAGTGTACTTTCGGGGCTCGATCAGGGAAGCTACTTGGTTTCGTGGTCAGTGAAAAAGGAATCGAAGTAGATCCGAATAAAGTCAAGCCGTGCAAAAGTTACCTCCGCCGCGTACTCAAAAGGAAGTCCGAGACTTTTTAGGAAGACTAAATTACATCGCTCGGTTCGTCTCGCAATTGACTGAGAAGTGTGATCCCATATTTTGTCTTCTTAAGAAACACAATCCAGGCATTTGGGACAATGAATGCCAGAAGGCATTTGACAAAATTAAACAGTACTTGTCTAATACTCCAGTGCTAATGCCACCCAGTCCTGACAGACCATTGATTCTGTATCTGACGGTATTCGATAATTCAATGGGATGTGTGCTAGGCCAACACGACGAGACAGGGAAGAAAGAGAGGGCGATATACTACCTCAGCAAGAAATTCACCGAGTGTGAAATGAGATACTCGCCAATTGAAAAATTGTGTTGTGCATTGATCTGGACAACTCGGAGGTTGAGGCAGTACATGTTGTACCACACAACCTGGTTAATCTCAAAATTGGACCCTCTTAAGTACATGATGGAGTCGACCGCTTTGAATGGAAGAATGGCCCGATGACAAATTTTGCTCTCCGAGTTTAACATAGTCTACGTGAACCAGAAGGCTATGAAGGGGAGTGCAATAGCTGATTTTCTAGCCAGTAGGGCGCTAGAGGACTACGAACCCCTGAATTTTGATTTTTCCAATGAGGATCTAATGTTTGTAGCGACAATTGAAGAAGATATCTTAGAAGATCGTCCCTGGAAGTTGAACTTTGACGGAGCATCAAATGCCGTTGGAAATGGGGTTAGGGCAGTCCTGGTATCCCCAAATGGAGGACACTATCCATTCACTTGCAAGTTGGACTTCGATTGTACAAATAACATGGCAGAATACAAATCATGTATCGTGGGAATCCGAGCTGCTATAGACTGTAAAATCAAGTTGCTAGAGGTATATGGGGACTCCGCGTTGGTAATATATCAGCTCAAAGGAGAATGGGAAACAGGAGATCCCAAATTAATCAGCTATCAAAAGTTAGTTTTGGAACTAATTGAGGAGTTCGATGATATCACATTCTTTTACCTCCCGCGTGATGAAAACCAGATGGCTGACGCCTTGACCACCCTAGCTTCTATGATTAGAGTAAACGAGCAAGAGGGTATGAAGCCCATCCAAATGAGTATTTATGAGACTCCAGCTCACTGCTGCAATATCGATGAAGAGAAGGAGAGAGATGATCATCCTTGGTATCTTGATATTCTGCGGTATGTGAAGAGTCGAGAATATCCTGATCAAGCAACAGAAAATGACAGGAGAACATTGAGAAGACATGCCAATGACTATGTCTTAGACGAAGAGATCCTGTACAAAAAAAGGAAAGATCAGGTATTGTTAAGATGTGTTGATGCTACTGAGGCTAGAAAAATCCTGGAAGAAGTTCATGAGAGTGTCTGTGGAACACATGCCAATGGGTTTACAATGGCCAGACAAATCATGAGATTCGGGTATTACTGGTCCACGATGGAAGGAAACTATATCTGTTATGCCAAGAAGTACCACAAGTGCCAGATTTATGGAGACAAGATCTATGTGCCTCCTTCACCTCTTCATGTTATGACTTCTCCGTGGCCTTTCTCAATGTGGGGCATGGACGTTATTGGGCTGGTCTCACCGAAAGCTTCTAATGGACATCATTTCATCTTCGTGGTCATTGATTACTTCACCAAATGGGTAGAGGCAGCTTCATATGCCAATGTCACGAAGACGGCAGTTAGCAAGTTTTTGAAGAAGGAGATCATATGTCACTACGGTATGCCAGAAAGGATCGTGTCTAACAATGCACTAAACTTGAACAATAGAGTGATAGCGGAAGTCTACAGTCAGTTCAACATTAAGCACCATAACTCGTCGCCATATCGCCCGAAAATGAATGGAAGCAGTCGAGGCGGCTAATAAAAATATCAAGAGAATTGTGGGGAAAATGGCTGAGACCTACAAGGATTGGCATGAAAAGTTACCGCTTGCCCTCTACGCCTATCGAACATCGGTTAGAACTCTACCGGGGTAACTCTTTTCTCGTTGGTTTATGGGATGGAAGCAGTTTTGCCTATTGAAGTTAAAATCCCTTCACTCCGAGTTTTGTCAGAGCTGAAGTTGGACGAAGCAGAATGGATTCAATCTCGATATGATCAACTGAATCTAATTGAGGAAAAGAGGCTAAGAGCCATTCGCCATGGTCAATTGTACCAGAGGCGGATGATGCGGGCTTACAATAAGAAAGTCCACCCCAGTATATTCCATGAAGGAGACTTGGTGTTGAAACAGATCCTCCCTATGCAAAAGGACTTCAGGGGAAAGTGGATGCCTAATTAGGAAGGAACTTATGTTATAAAGAAGGCCTTTTCTGGAGGAGCTTTGATACTAGCCGAGATGGACGGCAAAAGTCTGCCAAATCCAATTAATGCAGACTCAGTCAAGAAGTACTTCGCATGAAAAGGGGCCAAGGCGAAAACCTACAAAGGGCGTCTTGAGTTCAAAAAAAAAGAGAGACCAAGGCGAAAACCTGTAAATGGCGCTTTGAAACCAAAAGGGCTTTGAGTTGAAAACCCGAAAAGGGTGGCTCAGATTATGACCAGCTCATGATGGGGCAGACAATGGTCTTGCTACGCTTGAATTAATAACGAGGAGGTATGTTACATCTTGAAGCATCGACAAAGTACAATGGATCTTCTAGACACATGTTGAACTCAGAATGGTCTTCAGAAAGTGCGTACAGAGAAGCTCAGGCTGTGATATCTGGGGCATCATTGCTATTTTTACTCATTTTTTGTACTTTAGTAGAATGTGTTTTCTTTGCTCAATCCTTTGTACTTTAGTGGAATGTGTTTTCCTTACTTAATCCATTCTTCATGGGTTTTATCCCGAATAAATTACAGTTTTATTCATTTCTATAATCTTTTTCAAGCATTTCCCATTGAAGTAATGATTCTTGAACTAATAATGCTTTTTAAAGGAAGTTTTAAGTATTACTCGAAAGTCTCTAAATAATACAAGAATCAAACAGATGCTTATTTAGAACTACCCAAGCTTAAAGGGTTGAGACACTTGAGATAAGGGTCTAGCGGTGATTTATATCTTGATTCTCTATTAGAAGTATCAGTTGAGCACACATCACGGAACACCTTAATAAACAGCAAGCAATGATAACCCAAGGGTTAAAGATGGATTATTCTCATGACATTTTGTATCCATTCATATCATTCATAATACATATAGTTAGGAGCATTTTTCATGACATCTTAATCATTTACATAAGGATAGACCCCATGAAATCAATTCTACAGGTAAGTTCCCCAGAGGACAATGTAGCAAAATTGATGGGAGTTACAGAAGAATATAGATCTTATCCCCACTGAGCAGGAGTGGAGCAGATAAAAAATGGCGAATCTTATCTCCATATATCGGTAATGGAGCAGATTTAAGCCACTAGCCTTATCTCCACTGAGCAGGAGTGGAGCAGGCTTAAAGAAAATAGATTTTATCTTCACTGAGCAGGAGTGGAACAGATCATAGCGAATCCTATCTTCACTGAGCAGGAGTGGAGCGGATCAGAAATTACAGATCTTATCTCCACTGAGCAGGAGTGGAGCAAATCGAAGATTCTAGCCTTATCTTCACCGAAAGGGAGTGGGCGGTGAAAGAATAGATCTTATCTCTACTGAGCAAGAGTAGAGCAGATCGAAAGCAGTAGATCTTATCTCCACTGAGCAGAAGTGGAGCAGATCAAAGATTCTAGCCTTATCTTCACTGAGCAGGAGTGGAGTAGGCTGAAATAATAGATCTTATCTCTACTGAGCAAGAGTAGAGCAGATCGAAAGCAGTAGATCTTAGCTCCACTGAGCAAAAGTGGAGCAGATCGAAGATTCTAGCCTTATCTTCACTGAGCAGGAGTGGAGCAGGTTGAAAGAATAGATCTTATCTCTACTAAGCAAGAGTAGAGCAGATCGAAAGCAATAGATCTTATCTCCACTGAGCAGGAGTGGAGCAGATCGAAGATTATAGCCTTATCTTCACTGAGCAGGAGTGAAGCAGGCTAAGGATAACAGATCTTATCTCTACTGAGCAGGAGTAGAGCAGATCGGAAGATTATAGCCTTATCTCCACTGAGCAGGAGTGGAGCAGGCTAAAGATAGCAGATCTTATCTTCACTGAGCAGGAGTGGAGCAGATCGAAAATTACAGATCTTATCTCCACTAAGCAGGAGTAGAGCAGATCGGAAGTCTGAAGCTTTATCTCCACTGAGCAGGATTGGAGTAAGCTAAAGATAGCAGATCTTATCTTCACTGAGCAGGAGCGGAGCAGATCAAAGACAACAGATCTTATCTCTACTGAGCAGGAATAGGGCAGATCGGAAAAACAGATCTTATCTCTACTGAGCAGGAGTAGAGCAGATCGAAAGTAGCAGATCTTGTCTTCACTAAGTAGGAGTGGAGTAGATCGAAACAAAATTCCTATACCCATGAGGGTGCAGTGGGTTAAAACGAGGTTACCCGAAAAAAGAAGGCATCAAGAAGCACTGAGACTCGGCAAGACCGGGCAAAATTGGTCCTCTTAAAGTCTTTGCTTCATTCCCATTACACGACAACGAGCAAAGAGAGGCAGCTGTAGACCCCAATTATTACCCGGGCCCAATACTATTAACCAAATTAAAAAACCCAAAATAAGAAATTAATAACCCCGAGGCCCAAAGTTAAACAAAGCCCAAATTTTGGCCCAAAATACAATCAGAACAGGGTTAAAAAACCCTAGCAGTCAGCGCCGCATGCCTCAATAGCCCTCTCGACGTCGTGCAACAACCCAAGCCGCACGTCTCCAAATAGCTCCGTGTTTGGCGCCTCTACGTCGTTGTACCTGCGAAAGAAAAAGAAAAGCAGCGGCAACAAATAACTAGAGTTCTAGTCTTTGAGGAGAGCTTCGGGAAAAGGCTATAAAAAGCTAAGAATATTATTGTAAAAGGGATCTTTTTTTTTCGACAACGATTCAGATATAAAAACAGAGGCAATACACTATCTTTTGTTAAAACTACAGAATCAAAGAAAAACCCAGAAATGGTTTCTTTTTTTTTCCTTTTTATTATCATATCGGTTTGGCTCTTCTTGATTTTTTTTTTTTGTTTTTCATCGTTTTTTAAAGTGCAAAGTTTAAGCATAAAAAAGGGGATCGAAAAGGGGACTCACTGGGCTCCCTTAACTGCCGTCGTCAATGCGCGCATGAGGGGAGCTCCTGGTCTTGTTTCGAAACAGCAGAAGGGAATCAAAGCAAAGGGGTTGAAACCCTAATAAAAGATAAAAGAGGGGGTTCTGTTTGGTTTTAGAATGTTGAAATAGAAGAGAAAATGAAAGAACTTTCTTTCTTTCTGAAATCAAATGGGAGTTGCAAAGCAAAAAGGGTTTTAAACCCTATATTAAAACGGCGCCGTGTGTTCACAAGGGGGGCTCCGCGCAGCATTTACCCAAAATGGGTAATTTACGCAATAGGTCCTCCCCGTTGTGCCCTTGTTTTGATTACATCCCCCTGCTTTTCCTTATTATTTTAAATTTGCCCCATATTTTAGTTTTTGAATTCAATTTTGTCCTCTTTTGTTTTTTTTTGTGTGTGATTTTTCTTATATTCTTTTATTCTACCATTTTTTTATTTTTAGATTTTTTTATTTTATTTCTATTTATTATTTTTATCATTTGCTTATTATTATTATCTATTATCTATTATTGTTATTTATTATTATTATTAGTTCTAATATTGTTACTATTATATTATTAATCTTGTTTTCATTTTACTATTTTTTAATATCATTTTCATTTATATTATTTTTACTACCACTTTTCTTATTTTTATAATTATTAGTTTTTTCATCAAGAGCGTTATTATTATGCTTACTATTAGTACTCCTATTTTTACACATATATTATTATCTATAATTATTATATTGTCATTATTTCATTATTTCTATTCATTTGCGTAATTATTATTATTATATTCATTATCATTTTATTACCGTTATTTATATGTATACATATTAGTATATTAGTATTATATTTGTTATTATTAGTAGTACTCTTATTACTTTTATTATTTACATTGTTATTTTAGTATTCCTATTATTTTCATTCTTGCCAATATTGTTTTGTGATTTTCTTTTTTATTATTAGTTTACATATATATTATTATTATACTATATTTATTATTACTATATCTATCGTTACATTGTTTTATTACTAATATTTTTTATTTTACTTTTATTATATTTATTGTCATTATATTTATTATCATATTTATTAGTGTTTTTATTATCATTATTATTTTCATTACTACCACTATTATTTTTTTCCATATGTATATATTATTATTATATTTATTATTATTATTGTTTGTTTTATAGATCACATATTTTTATTTATAATATTATCGTTTATTTTCCTTTCCTCCTTTCGTATCTACTATTATTATCCCTTGTTATTATTGCATTTACATTTCAACATTTTTTATTTTTGTTTTTTTTCCAAAATTCATAAAAAAGGTTTCACAAAGGTAATATTTCGTATCTGGAACTTCGGGAAATCGTGCCCAATCTTGCTGGGTTTCGATTTTTCATTCGTCTAGATCACTAAATATCCTTTAAAGATTTTGATCATGTTTTTGAAAATAAAGGCAATGTTTCGTGTTTGGAAGTTCGAGGGATTCGTGCCCAATCGTGCTGGGTTTCGATTTTTTGTTCGTCTAAACAACTAAATATCCTTCAAAGATTCTTTTATTGTGTTTCTTAAATAAAGGCAATATTTCATGATTGGAAATTCAAGGAATCGTGCCCAATCGTGCTGGGTTTCAGTTTTTGGTTTGGCCAAATAGTGAAATACCCTTTTAAAATTGCAAGACAAGAATGTTGGAAATCATGAAATGATCTTGGTATCGATAGTTTCAAACATCGTGTCCTATAGTGCTGGACGTGGTATTTCAACTTTTCGGAACAAGAGAGTTTTGATATCCAATGTGAGTTATCCAAACATTTTTAAGGATTTATATTTTAAAATATTTTTAATTTTTTATATTAAGGACATTAATCAATCAATACGGTACCAATTTTGGGCGTTGCGAGGGTGCTAATCCTTCCTCGTGCGTAACCGACTCCCGGACCCTTTTTTTAAAATTCGTAGACCAAAACGTTTTCAAAAGTGGCCCAATTGCACTTCAAAAAAAAATTGGTGGCGACTCCGTTTTTCTTTTTCAAAGTCGGCCCGTTTTCAAACAAAAAAATGGTTCCGACAAAGGTCATACACAAGAACTTGTTGGGGTCATTTAGATGTGAGTGTCAAAAATGATTACTGAGGGCGATACATAATCTATAATAAAGAAATGCAACATAGACAAACCAAATAAATCAGAGATTGGAGTGTATTTGGGATATCAAGCCACATATAAATAGATTCAGACTCTTGAGATACAAATATACGAGTCTATCGGCAAATCAGATCACCCATTTCCTAGCTACTGAAAGTTTTAAATGAAGAGAAACGTTTTACCTGGAAGATTTGATTCTAACTTCGTCGTGTAAAAAATGGAGAAGTTGGCAAGGAAGCCGAACTGAGTGAGACGACGATACTCTGGAAGAAAGAACGACAAGGGGAATTTCTTACGGTTTTGGGATTTTTTCAGAGAGTGGGTGTCAGGCTGTGACTAACTGGGCTCTTTTAGTGGGTATCTTGGTTTAATTTTTATTGTTTATGCACAGCCCGTTTTGATTTTTTTGGGCTGACCTTTATTTGTTTTCTTTAGTTTATTTCTTAATAAAGCTCAGTAAATTTATTAAAAAAAAATCAAGATAATTAAAAAAGTAAAAAAAGACATAAAATATTCTTAAATTTCAATATAATTAAAAATTTTAAACTTTAATTAAATATATAAGTTATTTAAAGTTGTTAGTATTAGAAAGTGGAATTTCTACAAATAAAATATAATCAATTCAATATTTAATTACATTTAATCAATTCAAAGAAATTTAGATTAATAAGATATCAAGCTTTATTGAGACATTACTAGTGAAGATTCAAGCTTGTTGGTGTATGAATACTTGCCAAATGGCAGGGATCATCTACATATAAGTAGGGAAACGGAGCTTGATTGGGATAAAAGGTACGAGCTGCAACCGAAACAGCTAAAAATTTTGAATACCTTCATCATAGATGTGAAAAGTTGGTGCTCCACTGCCATGTAAAATCGAGTAAAATATTGTTAGATGAATATTTGAATCCAAAGATTTTGGATTTCAGACTTGCCAAGATTGTTCAAGCCAATTGTGGCATCGGTATGACTCCACCCATCCGGTAGGTCCATTTCAATTATTCACTTTCCAAGGTCAATATTAACTAAATTACTAAAGCAAAGTTGTTTTTTTCTTAGAAAACGGCTACACCTACAAAGTCAACGAGAAGAGCAATGCATGTCAGTTGTTCATACCCAAATATGTCACCTAAAACCTTAAATAAAACCTCAAAAATAAGAGAAAATAAGAACAAATAATATTATACTTCCAAATGTTAGATAATTAACAATTAAGCACTCTCGTACAAAGTTACAATACTTGAAAAAATTGGTAAAAATATTTAACCCACAAGTATTTAAGTCTTCTAACAACCTTTTGAACATTTGTGGCCATTAGAAGCAAAATAGTCGGTGCAACCACAAAAACCAACATTAAATGTAGTCTGCAGCTTCGTTGTATCAGTAGAAGTCTTTTCAAAATATGATTGTTGAACTCGTTCTATCGACAAAAATTCTCTTGTACTGGTCGAAAGTGTTTCATTTGATATCGATAAAAGTCCAACGAATACTGAATTTTGACTTCTGTCTTGACTTGTTTCGGTAAAAATCCATTAAATTCTTAGAATCACTAAACACAAGTAATTATTTATTTTCATGGCACATGAGTTAATAACACCTGAGAAAGTCATCGTCTTCTTAACTAAGAATTAATACATCCAGAAAGCTGCTGTCTTTTTTGTACAAACAAGAAAAGTTAAATTATTTTCCTCACTTGAAAACTTGAAAACATCCTAATACATATATGAATTAGGGATAACACATTGCGATACTTACATAGTTGTGGGCATGCAACAAACCAGAAATAAAAATAACTATAGTATAATGTAAATTGATTGCAATGTTATAGTAATTGTGTGCCTATTAGACTGAATAAATAAGATTTTATTATAAATGCTCAATTAATTATGTAATAATCACATTTCAGTAAAACATTATTCTTGAATAAATAAAATATCATACAATAGTAAGATAAATAGATGTAGCCATCTAAATAAAAAAGAAAACTACTAACAAAACAAGAACGTACTAATTAGCAAGCAGTAAAACTGTGTACCATAGATGCTCAATTAATTATGTTATAATCAACATACATTAGGACTGAATAAATCAAACTATCCCCAATGTAAATTGATGCAACCATCTAAATTAAAATAAAACTATGACCAAAATAAAACAAAAACTGTATTGACTAACAAGAAAGAAGGGGATTCATTATCGGTA
The DNA here is from genome assembly GCA_025506655.1 of Gossypium rotundifolium. Lineage (NCBI taxonomy): Eukaryota > Viridiplantae > Streptophyta > Magnoliopsida > Malvales > Malvaceae > Gossypium > Gossypium rotundifolium. The sequence continues at coordinate 199,805,979 of CP106727.1, forward strand.
ATCAAGAAATGCAACACAGACAAAACAAATAAATCAGAGATCGGAGTGTATTTGGGATATCAAGCCACATATAAACATATTCAGACTCTTGAGATTCAAATATACGAGTCTATCGACAAATCAAGTCACCCACTCCCTAGCTACTGAAAGTTTACCTGGAAGTTTCGATTCTAACTTTATCGTGCAAAAAATAGAGAAGTGGATGAGGAAGCCGGATTGAGTGAGAGGACAATGGCCTGAACTCTAGAAGAAAGAACGACAATGAGTGTTCTTTCATAGATAAGACTGAACAGAAAGGGGAATAAATGAAGGGAGTGCTTTGAGAAAGTAAAACCCTGAAAAAGAAAATTAAGGAAGTGCTTGGTTGTTTTGTATTTTATTTAGTTTTGGGCCTATTTTGTTTATTTTTTAACAAGCCTGGAAGTTTTCCCTTTGTAAGTGGTTAAGGAAGATGTCCATTAACTGTTTATTTTGATTTTGTTTAGGATGATATGGCTTTTCAATTTTGGATCGCTTTATAAATTTTGTAAAGTAATTGTTATGAATTGCTTTGTTATTCTTGTGTTTCTATTTTATAATGAATCATAATATTTATCTTATTTTGTTCTAGACGATTTGGAATTTGGCCTGTTGCCATGCTTGCACCAAGCAAAAACAAGGCAATCCTGGAAGGTCCCGTATGCAATGGAAGTCAAGTGATCGGATGGCACACAAATGAGAAAAGTAAAAGACTTCGTAGGTTTCATGTTGATATGTCGGGATTTGCTTTCAACAGCAGCATTTTATGGGATCCAAAGAGATGGGGACGCCCCTACTCAAACCCAATTCGACAATTGGACACTGTGAAGGAGGGTTTCCAGGTATTTATCATACTGTTGCATTTTGTAGTACTCACCTTGAAGCTGTTGTGTAATTTCTCTAGAAATGTTGCAGCACAATTCTGGGCTTTGCTCACAGTTTCTTTTATGCAGGAAACTACGTTTATAGAGCAAGTGGTTGAAGATGAAAGTCAAATGGAAGGTATACTACCTGGTTGTTCCAGAATCATGAACTGGCACCTTCATTTAGATACCGGCAATCTAATTTATCCCAAAGGCTGGCTACTTGAGAAGAACCTAGAGATTACCTTGGCTATCAAGTGACAGAAGTTCATCTTTACAATTTTTTTATGCTGAGGGCATAAATGGTATGCATTTTGATTCTGCATTTTATTTGTAAGTTTGACTCTGGTTATCAGAGAGGTTGCCCACCTCAAAACAAGGGACCATGATAAACACATAATTAGATGGAAAAAAGAGAAGTAATGGAAACAAGCAAATAAGTGGAGATCAGCCTTCTCTCTAGCTGCTGAAGTATATATTAATTTATACATTCTGGCTTGATTTTTGTACGGAAACTAAGGTTTCCTTTGGATGCCCGTTTACCTCCAGTGTGGTGAGATTGGCCTAAATAATTGCTGCTCATCGCACTGCTGTGCTGTTTGGTTCACCGGCAAGGTTCAGTGAAAATTCATCTCCACCGCACTGGTCTGCTGAAAATCAACTGGGAGTGAAAGCAACAATTAAAGCTCAGTGAGCAGTTGGTGTTTTCCTCAGACAAAAATACCCATACTTTCCATATGCAAAGGGAACTCCAGTCGAAGCAATTTCAGGTCTCGATCTCCCCAGTTTTCAGCACGAATGGCGAAGCCCAGGTCTTCTCGCCTTCCGCCTCGGAAATCCTCATCCTCAATCATGTTTCTAGCCATGCTGGTCATCTTTACCTTCCTCATTTTGATTCTTTTGGGCCTCGGAATCTTTTACATTCCTAGCGGTGACTCCCGAAATTCTCCTAAGCCCGACGATTTGTGCTCCATCGTGCATAACGTCGTCGACAGGTTAGTTTTTTTTTTTAAATTTTTTGCTACTCCCTACTTTAAAATTCTTGATATTGAGAGTTTTACCTGGAGAGTCGGAGAGTGATATAGCCTCCCTTTCCCTGTTTGCGTTATAACATGGCAAAAGTTGTGAAGATGCTGAATGTGAGTACTACTATGCCGTGGAAAAAGTTCATTGACACCATTTTCTGCAATTAACCCTTATCTATTTAAAAATGTGTTTATAAAGAGACCGGTCACCGGTGGCGCGAACAGCGAGTCGGCTATTCCTATATATAAAATGCAGAACTTTAAAGTCATTTCGGAACTCTAGAGTGCGGTGCCGTGAAAAGCCACTCTCTCTCTCTCTCTCCTTTGTTTCTATAGTTTTTTATTAAGACCTGCCTGAAGCAAAGATAATGGAATCCAACGAATTTGAACATCTCTTTTTTCTTTGATCCATCACAAAGATCCCCCTTTTTCTTCGTTTCTGAATACCCAAATCTCTCGACTTTGTTTTAGCTTCCAACTTTAAGTTTTCAAGCTCCATTTTTTGCTTAAAAAGTTAGGATTTTTAATGGACTGTTCATTTGAAATTGCAAAAATGGAGATATGTTTGGCGTTTTATGTTGTTTAATTGTTTGCAGTGAGAGTAATCTCTTGTTCCTTTGGTGAGAACAGAAAAAAAAAAGTGGTGTGTGTGTTCTTTAAAAGCCAAGATGAGGTTTTTGCTGCTTTGTTCAACGGGGCCACCGATCAAACGAAGGGCAGGATTGAGAATAAAACAGGCTGGTCGAGGGTCATACCGAGGAAGCTAGAGGAAGGTTAAAATTGAGTTTAGTGTGAGTATTTGGTTTTAGAGTGTAACAGAAATCTGTGGTTTTATCTTTTAGTTGAATATAAGTTGAAGAAAAATGGCGAATACTGCTTTAAGGCAGTTGTTGAAGAGTTTTTGCACTAATTCACTTTGGAAATATGCTGCGCTTTGAGGCTCAGGCACCGAAGCCCCATGTAAGTTTCTCTTTTGAATAGTTATAAGCGATCACGTAGTGCTACTAAACTTTTGTTAAACCTGAAATTCAATTTGTTTCCATGTCTTGGTGTTGGTTGGGTGGCTTTATTTTCTTTCAAGTACTACTAGTTTTAGGCATAAACTGCTCTTATTAGTACAATTTTTAATGCAAATGATCTCTTTCATAGTTCTTATGCCAACTCTGGATTTGTTTTCTTTTTCTTTTTCTTTTTAATATGGCAAAAGCATTCATTTAGACTATTGTCATGAATCTAGTTTTTGTTAAATTAACCCTCCCCCCCTTTCAAATAAAATTCCCCATGCATTATATGTGGGGTTAACTTTGTGTGTTGATTGCAGGGTTTTGACCTCGGAAGATGGGTATTGTGTTTATCCAATACCAGGAAAATCTGTGGAAAGTATCTCAACTGATGTTTATTCTAACAGTGAGAATATCCCATCACACTTTGAAATGAGCATCCGTGATGGCTGTTTTGGAGAAGGATACCCAATTGGCCTGTTGGTGGATCATATGTCGCATCTTAAATATGCATGGGGAGAGGGGTAAAATGTTGCTCTCCACTTTAGTGTCCCAAGTAGTATTCTGTTCTTGTGATACAATAATATTATTCTTTTTCTTTCGGTCTATTAAAAGTACCCTTAATAATGGCCCTTTCTGACAGGCAGTTTTAGTGTTAAAGTTCAGGAAATTTATCATGCTGGCTTTCATGCTACCCTTATCCTAGATTTATGGTTTTGCACATCACCATCTGCCTGCACCTCTCTGTCTCTGTTGCTTGGAAGCTGTAGCATGCCAAACTGTACAATTGCAAGATGGTTCTTTAGTGATTAAAACTACTATTGATTTCGGATCTCTATACTTACAGGTTTGTTGGTAAAGTAGCATATACGGGGAAGCATTGTTGGGTTTCCTATGATGATATTTTCGCTGGCAAAGCTAACTCGAAGTTAGTTCCCGAGGTAAATTTCTTTTAAAGATATATGATGCATTTAAGATGGTTGAGTTCTGCTAATGATGGATAACATACACTTGAACTTACCGGTGTTATTTTTCAATTGTTAGTATCCGGAGGAATGGTTACCTCAGTTTGCATCAGGAATCAAGGTAATATAATCCTGGACTGCACTTTACTAGCTACTCTAGATCCATATTTTAGCTACTCTAGATACATGCTTCTGTTTGCACACTGGTACACTTGTTTGGATGTGTTAATTGGTGTTGGTTTGATGGTGAAGTTAATACCCCATTGTATACCTTTAAAATGGTTATGATGTTGATAATTTGTGATGCTCCTGCAGACAATAGTGCTCGTACCTGTGCTTCCACATGGAGTTCTGCAGCTTGGTTCATTGGAGATGGTGTGTACTTTTTTCACAATTTGTCTTATTGGCTGTAATAATATCCTGTGTCTCTGTCAGTTGTAGACTCGTAGATGTAGTCACCTAAACCATGTAAGAGCACCAGGATGGTTTCTAGCTCATGATTTCCTGAAGTGTGGTATTGAGACCCATGTGAACAGCCAGTGCATTAATTGATGGTGCCCAGATAGGAGATAACTTATTTTCCCTGCCACAATCACTATTAGACAGTCTGTATGCTGCTACATATTAGATTCTTGCTCTCTTTTTTTTTTTTTTTACTTGTCTTTGACTTCATGTGAGTGTGGTTGTTTGTGGAGAAGTTGGTGGCTAATTGCATTAATGTAAGCGGTGCTCTTGTTGAATATGTATATATATGTATGTATATCTTATATTCTTCAGTTTGTTTCTTTGTACACCAACAGGTAGCTGAGGATTTGTCTATTCTTTCATGCATCAAAGATAGATTTGCCTGCAAGAACATTCACACCCAGTTGACATCATCAGAAATATCAAGACCTTTCGAGAAGTTAGAAGCATCTTCAAGTGCATTGATGGTCCCACTGAACTCTAAAGATTCAAATGCTGTTAACAGTGTTGAACCAAATAAGCTTTTAGCTTTAGATCATATTGTGCCACTGTTAAGTATTCAGAATGAATTCAAGGTGCCTGGAATAATTCTCCCTGAGATTTTAGAAAGTGAGAGTGAGAATAGGATTAGTGTCCCACCAGTTAGCCTTAGTGAATTACCGTCCCCACTAAGCCAATCTGTAAGTATTGATCAGCTTGCAGTAGGGGAGAGTGAACTGTTTGGTTTCTATTGCCTTAAGGAGGAATTGCAAGCTTATCCTGAATGTAATGCTTACAGAGTGGGAGAGTGCGGAGATATCTTAGATGAAGTTATGAATCCTTACCCTGCTGGATACTTTCTTGAACCACTTGATATTGATGATGTCGATTTCCTTAAGTTTCCCAATGAATGTGAATTGCAGAAAGAACTAGGAGCAGCGTTTGAAAGACAGAGCTATGAGTATTTGTGGGAGTCATCTTTTTTGAGTGAGGATGTATTTAGAGATCTCGTTGATGGCATTGAGCCGTCATTGTGTGTAAGAGGAGGTGATGCAGAGTATCTGTTGCAAGCTGTGGTGGGCCATGTATATGATGGTTCTATAGATCTACTCATTTCATGGCATCTACTGGACAGCTTCCTGTATCTTTTCGACCTCAAAGTGTAAAGAGTGATTCAACTCCATTGAGCAGACTTACATCTGCTTCTGTTGGTGGGGCCAAAAGTAATGCTAGTTCTAAAATATTGACTTCTTTCAAGAGTACAATAAGCATGTTAACTGATGCTGAGAATCTTAGAAAAGATGGCTATTACACACAATCTAGAAAAGGAAAAAAGCAGTCCAGCGTCAGCAAAAAAAGGGCTAGACCTGGTGATAACCCAAGGCCAAGGCCAAGGGATAGGCAGATGATCCAGGATCGGCTTAAGGAGCTTCAAGAACTTGTTCCAAATGGTGCTAAGGTCAGTATCCCGCTTCTGTTTCTAATATATCAGTTTCCATCTATATTTTTTGTACTTGTCAAATTAATCAACATACTTTTCTGACAAATTCAGTATAGCATTGATGCTCTCTTGGACCAAACTGTTAAACACATGCTGTATTTGAGGAGTGTTACCAACCAAGCTGAGAAATTGAGGCAGTGGGTGCATCGCAAGGTAAGTGAAATCCATGTTAGTAAGATTTAAATGTAACGGTTGCATCCTAATATTTGCAAATATTAACCTTTACCTATGCCCTCTCCAAATATATATATTTTACCCTCATTTTCAATGGAAGTCGTACTCTTAGATTTTTTCTTTGAGTTCAAGAGCCCTGGAGTAAATGTGAAAATTTGCCTTGTAGTTCCAGTGTAGCATGAATTCATGATTATGTGAAGTTAAAAGGAAATAGGAATTTCAAATTCACAGGTATCTGATCTGAAGAATACAAGGTCATCTCAAACCAAAGATGGTTACCAAACTGGAACAAGCTGGGCTTTTGAGATTGGAGATGAACAGAAAGTATGCCCCATCGTTGTGGAAGATCTTCCATATCCAGGACACTTGCTCATAGAGGTTGGATCTTCGTGGCATACACAATGAAATTTTTTAAAAAGAAAGAACTTGAATGTTCATACATATTGGTTATTAAACAAATCACTAATTTCGCTACTACATCCACTGCAGATGCTTTGCAATGAGCACGGTATGTTTCTTGAGATTGCTCAGGTGATTAGAAGCTTTAACTTAACAATCTTGAAGGGCGTTACGGAGAGCTGTTCAAACAATACATGGGCTCATTTCATTGTGGAGGCATCACTCATATAAGATACCTTTTATGCGTTCTGCAATAGTATTTGTGCTTACAATGTCACATTTTCTGAGACAATTTAAATTTCATGCAGACTTCTAGTGGCTTTCACAGACTGGATATTTTCTGGCCTTTGATGAGCCTTTTACAGCGTCAAAGAAATCCTGTTTCAAGCAAGATTGAACGATGAAAACCTATTAATCTGTGTACTGTGGGAATGTTGCAAGCGATTGTATCAGTCAGACCAGGCTGCTTGCATGCATGCAAGGGTACGAGTTGAATATTTGTGCGACGTGGCTGTTGGCTTGGTGGATAATCAACCCAAGCCCTTGTTCAGAGCTTAAGTTGATCTCTAGAAAGTGAATTATTATTGTTGTTTCACGAATCTACTCCGATTTCTCCTCTCTTTTTTTTTTTTTTTTTTTGTTGCTAAGACTCAAATTCGTGCTTTGTTGAAACAAGAAATTATAATCTTGAGTTGAAGGTATTGGAAGTTGACAACCATGGCATTGATATTCTTATCATCAAGCAGTATTAACCACTAATAATCCAATTTGGGTTCATCCAATCACTATGGACTTATTCTTGTTGCTTAACCTTCCGTTATGGAAGCCTGTAAGAGGATCACAAACGGTGACAATTTTCAACCCAAAAAGAGCCTAACTGTTCCAGTTAAGTTAAAACACTTGATCCACATGAGAAACTCTTCATCAAACCCCTATTGCATAGTTTTTTGCACAAAGTTCATGTCTAAACATGCTCTACGCTTGATGCTAAGATTTCAGGAACTGAGTAAATTAAAGCTAAAGTTTTGAAATGGCCAACAGCCACCTGCAGTATACCCTCCATCCACAGAAATAACCTGTCCATTGATGTATGATGCAGCTGGAAGGCAAAGGAATGCCACCATTGATGAAATCTCTTCTGGTTCTCCTATCCTAGGCATTGCTGTTCCAGCTATTAGCCTCAGAAATTCCTCAACGAAAAAGGCCCGCCTCCTGAAATCGAAACAACACGGATCTTAAAACAAATCAAAACATCTCAATATTCCCCTCATTGAAGGTACGTTAGAGGTAATTTACTGGCTTTGTAATCGATGTTCTAACACCCCATGGTGAAACAGTATTGGTCCGAATGTTATCCTTTGCCCACTCACATGCCAAGTTCTTTGTAATCTGGTTAATTGCTCCTGAATACCAAACAACCATGGTTAATTTGTAAGAAACTGAAAGTTGGGTGACGGACATCTTTAGTCCTATATATGACACACACCTTTAGATTTGAATAAGTCGATAATCGAGGTAGAGCCATTGAACCAAAGACAGAGGAGATAAATACAATACTTCCATTTCCTGATGCTTTAAGTAAAGGATATGCAAGTTGGCAAAGATGATAAGGAGCCTCAACGTTGGTATTCATCACGGTTGTGTAATCTTCCAGGTTGTGGCCCTCGCAAGGCTTAATCACTGTGGTGCCTCGCAAGTATAATGTTACTATTTGCAAAATAATATTTATCATTGTTATAAAAGAATATTTAACTATAAAAAATTAAAAATAATTTTTATTTTATCTAATAAATAATTTAAATTGATTATATAATTCATTAAAATATTTATAATAAAATATTAGCAGATACATTTTAATATTTTATTAAATAAATTTATAAATTCATATACTTTAATAATTTTATATAAGTAAAATAATTTAAAAACTTCTATTATATATCAATTCTAATCTAATGCCCTTAATTGTCATTTTATATTCTCACCTCACCGCTACAGCTGCATTTGAATCCAAACACACACTCCACCGCTATTTCTAATCTCACTGCTACAATATCCAATCTCACCGCTACAGTAACTAATCTCACCGCCACCGCTATTTTTAACCTCACCGGAGGCAAACACACCGCCCATCCAAACTAGGCCTAAGTAATCTTATACTGAAATTTTTGTGATTGCATCTAGTTTCCTATCACAGTTCTGCCTGTATATTTTGCTGGTGGCTCATTAGTTCAACTTTCATCAGCAGAATTTGCTGCAACCATTTTCATATAGCAGGGCCTACATTTAATCATCTGGCAGTAACGAAGAAACAAAAGATTTGTGATTTTTTGTTTCTACAATTTTGTAGTGTGACTCTGCGAGGTATTCATATAGAACAAATTCTTGTAGAGTTGTGGTGCTTGGTGTTTTGTGGGGTGGGAGGATTGATTTGGCTCATTAGGTGGTGGTGTTTGATGGGGCTGCTTGTGGATCCATAATCTATGCCCTGTATTTAGGCATTGTATCAAAAATCAAGGGTGATTTGTTACCTATCCAAGCATTTTTCTTTACCTCATTCTTTCAAGGTCAGGTTCATTTGTTTTCTCCCCCAATTGTGGGTATTGTCAACAATTGGGATGGTTGAAAAAGTCTTACATGTTGACATTATTTTACTTTATTGAATAAAAGAAAGTGACTATTTTACTTTATTGAATGGGGAACTGGGTATTCACTGTTTTTTTTTACATAAAATCAGTAGCAATTTTACTGATATGTAGGTCCTCCTATTGTTCGGTTAAGCATAGTCGGAGATTCAAAACTAAAGTCATTAATTAATAAATGCACAGTCAAATCAGGTACCTTAAAGATAGGTTGCCATATTGTGGAAAAGAAGTGAAAGTTGTGAACGATTGACCAAAGCTGCGTTGCGTGAAAGAAGTGTCCACTTTCTGCTTCTGAAGGCTGACAGGAAAATTGAATGTCTTGAACTACAGAATCCACTTTACCATATAAAATTGTAGATTGGAGCTTGAAACCTTTTTAACTCACCAGCAGTGTGAAAAGATTATGGCGGAGATAGTTCTGTGTCCTCTTCTACAGGTTGTCTTTGAAAAGCTAGCCTCTCGGTTCCTGAAAGAGATTGCAGATCGATGTGGATTCAAGGATGAAATCAAGAAGCTTCAACGCACATTGGGCGCTATCCAGAGTGTGCTTCAGGATGCTGAAGAGTGGCAAGCTACAGACAAAAGTTCAAAGTTGTGGTTAAGTGAGCTTAGAGAGGTAGCTTTTGATGCTGACAACTTGCTTGAAGAGTTTGGTCCTGAAGTGATGATACAAGAAAACGATAATAGCTTGACTGAACAGGTGACAAACATTGTTCCTTCTTTGAGACCTTTCATAACATATCCTAAAAAGTTGCCTGAACTAAAACAGATTAGGGAGAGATTGGATGTGTTATTGGATGAGAGGTCTAATTTCAAGCCCAAGAGAAAAGATGGTGATAAAGCGATTAAAAGTCAACAGAAAAGAGAAACTGTTTCTTTTGTGATTGAATCCGAAGTTATAGGAGAGAAGAAGATAAAAAAGATAGTAGACATGCTACAGTTAACTGCTGAAAGTAGAGCCAATGAGGTTGTCTCAGTTATTCCCATAGTGGGTTTAGGGGGACTTGGTAAAACTACACTTGCTCAACTAGTCTATAATGATGAAAGGGTGATGGGAAATTTTGAACTCAGGATGTGGGTGTCCGTTAATGATGATTTTCATGCGAGAAAGATTGTTAATTTGATGATAGAATCTGCAACCAGGAGAAGGTGTGATGATGTCATATGGATGGATGTTCTTCAGTCGAAATTACGGGACTTGTTATTCAAGAGAAGATATTTGCTTGTACTAGATGATGTATGGAACGAAGATGCTGATGAATGGGATAAGCTTAAAAGTTTGCTGAAATTAGATGCAGAGGGAAGCAAAGTCATAGTCACAACAAGAAGTGCAAAGGTTGCTGCAATTTTGGGAACAGTGTCTTCTCACCATTTGAAGGGTCTGTCTCATGATGAATGTTGGGGTTTGTTCAAGCAACGTGCCTTCGCAAATGATCAAGAGGACTACGCAAACCTGTTGCCTATTGGAAAACAAATAGTGAGAAAATGTGGGGGTGTTTCTTTAGCAGCAAAGGCACTCGGGAGTCTGATGCGGTTCAGAAGAGAGCCAGATGAATGGTTATCTGTGCAGGAAAATGAGATATGGAATGTTTGTGAAGACGAAAATGGGATATTACCTGCCTTAAGGTTGAATTATAGTCATTTGCCACTACATCTGAAAGGATGCTTTATGTATTGCTCGATCTTTCCAAAGAACTACGTTATCAGGAAAGAGAAGTTACTCCATCTTTGGATTGCGGAAGGTTTAATTCAGTCTTGCCAATACCCTTTGCGAGGCACTCAATCACGTAAAGAAGGAACATCTCTTGAGAACAGCGGGAGCAATTATTTTAACGAATTAATGTGGATGTTTTTGTTTGAAGAAGTGAAGAAAAACAGCGATGGTGATGTAGTTGAGTGCAGAAGGCACGATCTCATTCATGATCTTGCAAAATCTGTTGCTGGAGAAGAGTTTCATATTTGAACGTGGTTGCCTGCCAAAAAATCTGGCTAGAGTTCGATACTCGTCTGTAGTTTGCCACTCTGAATCTTGTACCATTCCAGAAACCTTGTATGAGGCAAAGAAGTTATGAACTCTTATCTTTTTGTTTTCCAATGGTGACTCTGGTGAAATCCCAGCCAAGCTGTTTACACATTTTCGGAACCTGCGAGTCCTAGACCTCAGTTATAGTGGCATCAAAAGGTTGTGAAGCACAGTTTCTTGCTTGAAGCATTTGAGGTACCTTGACCTGTCGAATACCTTTATTGCAACATTACCAGAAACTATAGGTAGCCTCTGCAAATTGTAGGTGCTAAACATTTCAGGTTGCTCTGATTTGACTGGTCTGCCAAGGAACTTATCTAGATTGTGCATGCTAAGACATCTGATCATAAATGATTGCGAAAGGTTAACTTGCTTGCCAGACAACATTGGTCAGCTATTTCATCTTCAGACATTGCCGATCTTTATCGTATCAAACAAGAACTTTAAACAGTTGGCAAGGCTGCGGCTTAGGGGTGAGCTGACAATCAAGAACTTGGAGGATGTGAAACAAGAAATTAGAGCAGTAATCTTGGGTATGAAAAACCTTCATTCACTAGAGCTGTCATGGGGTGATGATCATAAGCGGCTGGTCTTGAATGTTCAAAACGATTCTAACTGCAAATTAGGTGAGAACGTGCTTGACTGCTTGCAACCATCAAAAAATCTCAAACATTTGTCAATAAAAGGGTATCAAGGAATCCATCTTCCAAGCTGGATAAAGACTCCTTCACTGCCTGTTTTAACTAAAATAGTGTTGATGAACTGCAAAAGATGTGAACATCTCCCTGCTTTAGTTCAACTTCCAGTACTAGAGATCATCCATATGCGTGGAATGGATTGCGTGAAGAATATGGGCAGAGAGTTCTACGGGGAAAACAAGAAGAAATTGTTTGCATCATTAAAGGAGTAATCCCTCATGGACTTCCCTGATCTGGAATTCTGGTGGGGTACAAGTGGAGGTGAAGAATTCCCCTCCCTTGTCAAATTAATCATCAATAAATGTCCTAAGTTGATAAACATGCCGCGATTTGCAGTGCTTAGGCAATTAGAGTTGCAGAGCTGCAATGAATCTATATCAGCAGGAAATATAACCTCGCTATCCTCATCATTGGTGGCTTTACTGGACAGTTAATTCTATTGGATAACTTGCTTCGGAACAATGTTCATTTCTTGTCTCTAACTATCAGCTCTTGTCCCAGCCTTTGCTGCATGCCGCAGAGTTTGGGGAGCCTTGTGACCCTAACATCTTTGACAATTCGTTGGTGTAACAAGCTCTCATCTTTGCCACAACAATTGCAGAATCTAACCTGTTTGCAGTCTCTAGAGATCAGTGAATGCCATGGCCTTTCTACTTCACCCCAGTATATCGACGGGTTAATTTCCCTCAAATATTTATCCATCAAGAACTGCAGTAACCTAAGATCATTACCCATTGGACTGCTACATCTTACTTCTCTCGAACATTTAACCATCATGTGCTGTCCAAGTCTGGTGTGTTTGCCAACTGAGTGGCATAACCTTTCCATGCTGAGGAGTTTGTCCATTTTATGCTGCCCGGAGCTATCATCTTTGCCTGAAAGTGTTAAACATGTTACAACACTGCAAAATCTTGAAATACATGGTTGTCTGGGTTTGCACATGTTGCCGGAGTGGATTGCAGATCTTTCGATTCTTAGATCTTTGGCAATATCAGATTGTCCTAATATGAACTCACTTCCAGAAGGTTTTCAGAGCCTGGACACCCTTCAGCATCTCTCGGTTCATGAATGTCCAAGGCTTGAAGAGCATTGCAAGAAAAACGTAGGTAAGGATTGGCCCAAAATAGCTCATATTGCACATATTTACATCGGATCACCAGAGCTCGGGAGAGTTAATAATGTTGCTAGCAGCTCATCGCGTTAATGTCGAATACAAACAAAAACCTGATCTTGCTGTAGGTATGTCAACTTCATTCTGCCCTTGCATCTCATTAGTTTTTTCTATTATCTTCTATTTTTTCCTTGTTCCTCCACTGTGTTGTTGCTATTGATAACTATGGGGTTCCTCAAGTTTTGTAACTGATGAATTCTTCTTGTACAACTTGCAGACAAGTACGGCAACCCTGAACCGGCAATGCCGCTTGTAAATGGTACTCTCCCGTTGAATTAATTTATAAAGATACAAAGAGAGTATGGATCCACTGAAACTGTAAAATCATTTGGTACAAATTCATGATGCATGAAGGTGTCTTTCAAGAGATGATGGTGTGCGTAATGGGCATGAGTTTTCGTTCGGGGTTGCCTGTCGAATCATTTGTACTGCTGCCTTCGGGCCACCGTATGTACCGTTTTTGGGTTTTGAAGCTTTCAATGAACTTCTCTTCCCATTTGCCTAATTGTTTTAAGTGAATCATTCCATATTTATATATGTAATACAAACAATTATGGAAATATGTGAAAATAATTATTATCAATATGATAATATTTCTGTAACTATCTTTTTTTTTTTTTTGATGCAGCCAAGTTTTCACTTTGTAAATACACACAGAAGACGATAAAAGTGCTAGAGACCCTTGTATTAATAGTCGAATTGTACTTAAAAGCAAATCAATCTTTTTATATTAGATCAAATAGTAAATTAATCTTTCTATTAAAAATTTTCAATTTCTACCATTAGCATGAGGTAAAAGTGACTCGCCACAAGTTTCTCTCTGATTATTCTGTTAATCACGTCAATTTTTAATAGTATAAATGGATGAAACTTTTAACAAAAATGATCAATTTACTCTTTGATTTAACATATAAGAATTAATTTGCACATTTTTTGAATAGATGGATCAAAATGCAATTTCACTTTTAGTATATTCATATTACTTTTACTACCCACGAAAGACTCAAATTTTTACACATGATATTTGAAATATATACAATATTAATTTGTTTCTAAAGAAATATCTACAAGAATATCATCCATTGCTGAACTCGTTGGTCTTGCTTTAGCTACATTAATAAGCAAGCAATTGTAATTCCTAATCTGCAATTTGTTCAAGACATTAAAGAAACTCTTAGTAAGACTAGATAAAAATAACTTACATTCGCGCGTGCATGCACGTACATACATACATACACACACATGGAACCCAAAACAATTATGATGTGAAGGGAGCTCTAACCTTCATTCAGGGCATCAATATTGCATTTCAACGCATTGAAATGAAGAAGAGGTTCTATATCCCCCCTCCTCAGCAGCAAAAATTCCTCCTTACAGGTTTCGCCACATCCTTAGTGTAAGGTACTCAAAACAATTACGCCTGTAGTAATGCCAAACCATAGACCACATCCTTGGCATAGTTTAACTTCTCTAGAACATTCTAATTTTGAGTTGATTATTGAGTTCTATTTTTAAGCTATAAGCATAAAAGCCCGTTATGTATTGTGGGCTTAATTCAATTCAAACTTAAGTCATTTTCTAATATTAAAATTCACACTCAACTCATATTAAATATTTCGCATAAACAAATTTTAAAATTTTTTGCCTGAATGATTATAAATTAAATCATAAATATAAATGTTTATTTTTTTCTTATTTTTATTTTTAAATTCATACTAAATATAATTCACCTACTTTGATTCAAAGTCGGTATAAATGCAATAACATTTCTCTATAATTTTAAAATATCGAATCTTTCAATTAGTTTAAGCACGTCGTAGGGTTTTTTTTCGGTTCTATCGATAAAAGAAGGTTCTTGTTTAAAAAAAATTAGGGTTTCAAAGCATACCAAAAGAAATGATTTATCAAAACAAAGACAATGGAAAATAATCCAACAAGACTTAATATTGCTGATGAGGAGGAAGAAACAGTTTAGGGGCAAGAAGATGATGATGGAAGCAAAGATGAATACAATTTTTGTCCATCGAAGACGTAAATCATTTCCTTCTACAGCAAGAGCCTTAGGAAAACCCCTATGGTACAGCATAGAAGCAACTTTTCTCCACCCACGTTCAGCGTACTTAAAATCTAAGCGAAAACATGGTTTGTTGAACGATAGAGCTGTGACATGTGTAATACTAATATATATATATTTGTAGAATACATATATGTTTACTTATTATAATAATATAATTTAATAATATACTTATAAAATAAGTAAACATATATGTATTCTACAAATGTATGAATATTAGTATTACATGTACAGCCCAATTATTGCCCGGGGCCCAACAAAATTAAAACCCTAAACCCAAACAACTCAAAACCCAATCAATTAAACCCATTTCGGCACAAACTTATAACGGCCCAACGTGGCCCAAAGACTTAACTGAATTAGAGAAAACCTAGGGTCACAAAAAACCCTAGGCGCCGCTCCGTTGTCTGCTACCCCACGCATGACCAGCCCCATGTGCGCCGCAACACCACAGCCACTACGCACGCCAGCCCACAACCCTCGGTCGGCACCCACGCGTGCACCTGCCTCTGTCGGCCACCACTCCACTGATCCCTGCAAAAGTAACAAACAGACAACAATGGCGAGGGAAATATTGTATTTTATTTTTCAAAGTTCGGTGATAAAAACCGAAGAAAACGATGTACCAAGGGGCCCTTTTTTCCTCAATCAAAAAATAAGAAATAACAAATCCAAACACTAAGTAGCAGTAGAGATCAAACGGAAATAAAAAAAAAAACACAAAAATCACTAGTATATACGAAGGTATTTCTGTTATTTTGTTTTTTATTTCGAATCCTTCATTTTCTTTTCTTCTTCGTAAATATATATGTACATATAAAGAATCAAATAAAAAAAAAAAACCAACCTTTTTTGCGATTTCCGGCCACCGCACGGAGCTCGCGGCGGCGTGTGGTGGTCTGAGCGCCGGAAGCCCCCAGAATCTGCAGATCCTGCAGAGAGAAAGAGAGGGGGGTTAGGAAGGTTTTTTTTTTTAAGAATGAAAGGGGAAATGATTTTTTTTTCCTGAAATTTTGGCCTTATATAGCCCATAAAAACGACGTCGTTTTGGGGCTGGCCATGCCCAAAACGACGTCGTTTAGTGCGCGACCCGATCCGACCGACTCGACCCGCCTTAGGATCCGTTTTTATCTATTGGGAAAATTTACCTTTTGGTCCTTCCGAATTTTCAGTTTTTAAAATTAGATTTTCTGGTATTTTTAATTTGACCCAAAATTTATTTTGTTCACAATCTAGTCGTTCCTGCTACTGAGCGTTTTGGAAAAAGGGTTTTATTACCTTTTTGGTCCCCAGTCCTTTCGTGCATGTAAATAAGCCCCCTAATCTTTCTTTTATTTTAAATTTGCCCCGAAATTTGTTTTTTACTTAATTTAGTCCTTCTTTGTCATTTTCACTTATTATTATTATTATTATTATTATTATTATTATTATTATTTTTTCTTTGTTATTATTTCAATTATTATTATTATTGTACTATTACTTGTATATACTTACTACTATTATTATTACTTATTATTATTGTCGATCGAAGATTATTATTATTACTATTATAACTATAATTTATTATTAATTATTATTATTATTGTTATATTATTACGTTGTATATATTATTATTATTATTATTATTATTATAATAATATTTATATTATATTGTACATACTTTATATCAAGATTATTATTTTATTATCATTATCTGTATTCATATTAGTACATTGTATATAATTTACCTCAAGTTTACTATTATAACTATAACTATACTGTACATATTATTACTATTTTAATATTATTACTATACCATCTACTATTATCATTATTATTATTATATTATGTTGAACATACCTTGTATTATTATTATTATTATTATTACTATACGATTATCATTATTATTATTATTATCACTATATTTACTATTATCTCTATCATTACTAACATCTTCTTGTTTTATTTATTATCATTTTAATGTTATTTTTTATTGTATCTCTTATTATCGATTGTTAATTTTCGTTTCGTCATTTCATGTGGATCAACGGTTTTAAATCGCAACTCGCCATTTTTAATTCATACAAAACGAGGTAATGTTTGTGTGTTTAGAAGGCCGAAAAATTACATCCTAACGTGTTGGGTGTCAACCTTTTCGTTCGACTAAATACTCAAATATCTTTTTTTTTACATGTTTTGAATATCAAAGATGATATCGGTGCCGAAAGATAAGGGTATTATATACTAATGTGTTGGGTATGATACTTTTATTCCTTTGAAGCGAGTTAATCTTGAGATTCAATCCTAATCCAATTAACCCTTTTTTTCGAAAGTTTTACCCTAAATATTTTCAAGTTTTCGACATTAGGACAACATTAATCAATCTGGTACCAACTTTGGGCGTTGCAAGGGTGCTAACCCTTCCTTGCACGTAACCGACTTTCGAACCTGTTTTCTCAAATTTTGCAAACCAAAATATTTTTATAGGTGACCCGATTACACCTAAATAAAAAGGATCGGTGGCGACTCCATTTTTTTTAGTCGATCCCCACTTTTTTAAAACTCGTAAAAGATGGTTTCGACAGCATGGCGACTCCACTGGGGACTTTGAGAGTCAGGCCATAAATTGATTAACTGTTGTCCTTTTGATCGAAAACTTGGAAAATTGTTTTGGAAAATCATTTCTTTGACACCTTTGATTGTGCTATAATGTCAAGTTGCATGAAATACTTGGGGTATTGCATTGCATGACTGTTGGTCACACCTTTAAGTGGGAGCGGGAAACTAAGCTTTCGTGAGGTTTTCACCTCTAGATGGGCTAGTGGATTGCTTCCGGGATACATCCGTACCTATGCGCTTCGTGAGGTTTTCACCTCCGCATGGCCATAGAGAAATGTATCCCCTTGAACTGAACTCGGTTCGTGTGAGCCTATAATGGGTGAGGATTGAGGAATCTGTTGGTTCAGGTACCCCTCTATAGAGCCGAGCTACATATAGCAAAACCTAAGAGCCTACCCTAGTAGAGTGCCGAAGCTTTAACAGTTACCTAGATAAATTTTTGATGATATTCTATTTACTTTGATTATGTGATACTGACTTGATTCGATTAATTGTTGTTTGCATGTCATCCTATATTAAAAGAGGTGTTAGCTTCTGTTCGATTGCTAAAATAGGAAGTTTGCTATGAAAAATGATTTTCTTGATAAAGTAGAAGACAATGCGGCCGTACGCGTATGGTAAAAAAAGTTGCAGTTGGAAAAAGGAGACAGTTTAGTTGAAGGTTACATGTCGGAGCTGTGGGACTTCATCCGTATCAGCGTGACGCAAAACGAGCTACAAGAGTTGCGCGACATCTGGACTCATTGGGAATATGAGGCTAAACAAATATTCTACCACAGCTATGGTGATATCTCCTACTTACTCGATGTCAAGATAGATAAACACATATTTCAGGCTATGGTTCAATTTTAGAATTCCGCATACAGTTGTTTCAGTTTCGGGAAAGTAGATTTGGTGCCGACCATAGAAGAGTATACCACCTTGCTTCGTAGTCCCAAGGTACGAGTTGATAAGGTTTATATTAGGCCGGCTTATATTCCTCCTTTTGCCAAGAAATTGATGAAGATTACTAGAATGAGCGAACAGTGGATCTCAGCTAGAATTCAGCAGAAAGGCGATGGGAGATGTATCCTCTGGACAAATTTAAGGGATCTGATTTTGGCGCACCCTAACGTGAAAAGAAAAGTTGATACTTTCGCCTTAAGCATCTACGGATTAGTTATTTTCCCCAAAGCCCTACGACATATAGATGAAGCAGTTATGGATCTATTTGACCGATTGGATAAGCAAGTTACGCCTGTCCCAGTAATCCTAGCAGAAACTTTTAGATCCTTAAACGCATGCCGCAGAGCAGGAGAGGGGAGGTTTATTGGATGTGCACAGTTATTGACCGTATGGTTTCACGCCCATTTTTGGAAGATGGATAAAGTCTCTTATCGACCCTTTCGTGAGGACTATTCACCGTTAAAGGAGGAAATAGCCATGTCAAGACGAAAAGATATAACAGAAGAGGGATGGATGACAATTCTTCAGAATCTGCAGGAAGAAGACATTGAGTGGAAAGCTCCATGGATGATGCCTGAGGAGATACTTTATAGATGTGGAGATTTTAATTGGGTCCCTTTACCCAGAATTTGGGGAGCCATCGGATACGCCCCTCTACTGGTAACAAGACAATATAAGTCTAAGCAGTTTGTACCGACAACGTATGGTTTGGCCCAGAGTGAATTCTCCTATTCAGGAGAGAGTTATAAGAAGAAGATTATGGAAGTCGCGAACGCTTAGAAGCAAACACATCGGATAAAGAGAATAAACGTGGGCGAAACAGTGACTACTGAGTATGAAGCATAGTTGAGTAGAAGAACTAACGATAATGTTCCAGGTCCAACTTTAGGTGATGTTAGGTCAATAGAAGAACGCCTGCGAGTAGTTCCGACTGAGCTAGAGATTGTAAGGCAAGATTTTGCGAAGCAAAGTTTGAAACTCGAGAAGAAGATCGAGCAATTGGAGGAGAAAAAAATGTATTTAAAATGGGATGTGGAGGCGCAAAAGGCAGAAGTGGAAGAGTTAAGAAAAAGGAAAAATAAAACTGAGGAGGATCTGAATAGCTTAAAGAAGGACTACAAGAAGATGCGCCTCTCAATGAGAACCGCGGGGTTAGGAAAGACTTCAGGTTAATGGAGATAAGAGTTGCAAGAGGAAAGAAATAAGACCGAGCAATGGGAAAGGAGATTTCAAGAAATGAAAGCCCAGAAGAAGAGTCTAGAAAGGCAGATGCTAGAAAGCTGAAACGAAAGAAACGAATTGGAGTCTAGAGTGGCAGAGTTGGAAATGTCACTTAATTATCATCGAAATCGTAGCTCAGTAAAAGAGTTAAAGACGAGTCTGAGCGAAATTGAGGAGATGAAAAGGAAGATTGAAGAGTCGAAAATAGCCTTGCTAAAATGCCAAAATCATATCGAGGCTCTAAAGTTAAATGAAGAGCGAAGGGAAATGGAGCTGCACTATTCCCGCAATCAAGTCAGAGATAGAGGTTACCTCATGGGGGAAGCTATAACTCAGATACGAGGGACAGCTGAATATTTACAGGCCCTAGCCATACAAGCTGATGTACTGAGCATGCAGTTCGAGGCGTGGTCGGATTGGGGACGAGAATTAGCTTCTCTACTTACAAAGATTAAAGCCTTAGGGGCCAGAGTAAGGCCGTATTTGTAATCTATTCTATGTAAAGAGCTTTGTTTTTGAAATAAAGTTTCCTATATGGAATTGAATTAGAGTCGATGCCTCTTTGTATTCATGCATTACACATATCACATTGCATTACATGACATCATATGCATTAAGGGTCATTAAAAGATTCTAATAATAAAAATTATTTCAGTACCCTGGAAACTGACGAAAACCAACCTATCATATATTACTACAATACCCATCGTAAGGCAAAAGTAATGGATCAGAGGATAGAAAGACTGGAACAAATGCAAAAAGATATGCGAGATCAGTTGCAAGCTCAAATGCAGGAGCAATTAGCGAAGATGCAGCAAGAAATGAAGGATCAAATGCTCGAATCTCAAAATAACATAATGAACCAATTGACCCAGCTATTAGCCGGAGGATCTAACAAAGAAAAGAGCACTGTTACCAACTCTAGCGACGACAACGAAAAGCCTCCTCACCCCTCGGGTCCTACTCCAACTCATACCCAAGTACAACCGGAGGTCAATCCACAAAGGGCCCATGTTATCATCAGACCCCAATATCAAGCCGGTACGTCAACGCTAATGAATCTTCCAACGGGCTTGGAATCCCACCCAGGGGATCATCTAACTAACCCCGTAGTCCCCAACCTCGATAACCTAGCAGAAACGGAGAGAGTAAAGGTAGATATGTCTAAACAATTTGAAGAACGGTGTAAGTGGATAGAAAGAAGTTTAGGGCAATGGAGAGCGCGAGCTACCGTGGTGGGGTTAATGCTAAAGACCGGAGCTTGGTCCCAGACCTAATACTCCCGCCAAAGTTCAAGACTCCGGAGTTTGAAAAATATAATGGGACTAGTTGCGCTGAAGCTCACATAACGATGTTCTATCAAAAGATGACAGGATACGCCGAAAATGATCAGCTGTTAATTCACTGCTTTCAAGATAGTTTGGTTGGCTCGGCGGCCAAATGGTATAACCATCTAAGTCTTGCTCAAGTTAATTCATGGGAAGATTTGGCACAGGCTTTTACAAAGTAATATGGCCATGTGACAGACATAGCGCCGGATAGAATAACATTGCAAAACATGGAGAAGAAGCCGAGTGAGAACTTCAGACAGTATACCCAGAGGTGGAGAGAAGTAGCTACACAAGTCCAACGACCTCTCCTAGAGAAGAAAATCGCTATGTTGTTTATCAATACTTTGAAGGGCCCCGTTTATCACCCATATGGTAGGAAGCACAACTAAAAGCTTCACAGATATAGTCATGGCAGGGGAGATGATCGAAAATGCCATAAGAGGTGGAAGGATCGAAGCAGGTGAGGCTACTAGGAGATCTGTTCCTAGAAAAAAGGATAACGAAGTGAACAATATGAGCACATACAATAAATGATACTCGAAAGCGGTTACCGTTAATCCACCAAAAGTCGTGTCTGCTAGGCAACAAGAGGCGACAAGACAAGAACCAAGCCCAAAGAAAAACTTTGAGAAGCTCCAATTTACGCCAATCCCAATAACATATGGGGAGCTATATCAACGCTTATTCGATGAGCACGTCGTAGCCCCATTCTATCTAAAGTCGCTACAGCCCCCATACCCTAAATGGTATGACACCAACGCTGAATACGAATACCATGCTAGAGTAGCGGGCCATTCCATAGAGAATTACACTGCCTTCAAAAAGGTGGTCGAAAGGCCCATCAAGACGGGAGTCGTAGAGGTTGACAGTACGCCCGGTCTAGGGAAGCCATTACCCAATCATGGGGATAAAGGGGTAAACGCGATCGGGAAAGATAGAGCAAGAAAGACCAAGGAAGATATAGCGGATGTGAAAACCCCGCTAATAATAGTCTGGAGAGAAATGACAAAAAGGGGGATGATAAAGTCAAGTCTCGAGGGGGGATGTGAAGGACGCGATAATTACTGTGCATTCCACGAAGGTGAAGGACATGAGATCCAGGACAGCGCAGAATTTAGATTATTGGTGTAAAGCTTCATGAACAGTAAAGAGTTAGAATTTTATGAAGAAGGCTCAGAAGGGAGGGATATACATGCGACAGAAGGAGAATTGACTCATCAAAAGGCTAATTTTCCGAAGATCATTATTTCCCGCCCGAGGAATCTGGAAAGCGGAGCTCAAATGGTGCCTAAAATTATAATCAAGAAACTAGCATCCTTCCCTTACAAAGATGATAAGAAAGTACCCTGGAGCTATAATTGTAATGTAACAATGCCAGGAGTAGGGAGCTCAGCTAGCATTGTCAATGAAAGCCAAAGTAAGGGGTTCTATACGTAAAGTGAGAGGCATCACGACTCACCAGGCATCAGAATAAATATGACAAAATTAAAAGCTATGGTAATCGAACCAGAGAAAGAACCTAGCACCCTTGTTAATGAACCCGTGAGGGAGGAAGAAGCTAAAGAATTTTTGAAATTCTTAAAGCACAGCGAATACAGTGTCGTGGAGCACCTGCATAAGCAACTGGCCTGTATTTTGGTGCTAGCTTTACTGTTGAGTTTGGAAGTACATTGGGAGGCGTTAATGAAAGTACTGAATGAAACTTACGTTACCCAAGACATATCTGTCAATAAACTTGATCGATTAGTTGGCAACATAAGTGCTGATAACTTCATCTCCTTCAGTGATGATGAAATTCCATCTGGGGGCATGGAATCAACCAAGGCCTTGCATATAACTACTCGGTGTAAGGGATCTATCCTACCGAGTGTGTTAATTGACAATGGGTCAGCCTTGAACGTCTTACCGCTATCAACTCTGAAAAGGATGCCAATAGACAGTTCTCATATGAAGTCATGCCAGAACATAGTGAGAGCATTTGATGGCACCGAAAGGAGAGTGATGGGAAGAATAGACATACCATTACAGATCGGGTCGAACACATATGAGGTAGATTTTTTGGTAATGGATATCAATCTCTCATACAGATGTTTATTGGGAAGACCCTGGATTCATTCGGCAGGGGCAGTTCCTTCGACCCTCCATCTAAAACTAAAGTTGGTGGCAGATGGTCGATTGGTCACCATCAACGCGGAAGAAGACGTCATAGCAACAGTTACCAACGACGCGCCATATGTGGAGGTGAATGAAGAGGCCGTTGAATGCTTTTTTTGATCTCTAGAGTTTGTCAATGCGACATTCATTCGTGAGGGGGCTAAAATTTCGGTACCCAAGATATCCAGGACCACGAAAATTGGCCTACAAATGATGGTCAAGAAAGGAGCTTACCGGGAAGAGGGCTAGGCAGATGTCTCCAAGGTGAAGTTCAAGCGCCATCATTGAAAGAGAAGAGAGACCGTTTTGGCCTGGGATTTAAGCCAAGTACTAGCGAGATGAGAAGGAAAATAGAGAAGAAGCAGGAGAGAAGAAGGGCACGATTGGATGGGGAAAAGGTCATGTGGGAACCAATGACGTTCCCTCATATATCCCAAACCTTCGTATCTGGGGGGATAATTCACCCTGAGAGAGGTTTGTCGAATGAAGATCCTCACATCAATGCTATAGACGAAGGAGAAATCGGACAAAGGAACCTGGCGGGCATTCGTCCTTATGAACTTGGGAATATTTTGAACAATTGGACTGCGAAGGAATTGCCTGTAGTTTTTAGAAATCCCACAAAGTAATGTTCGAGAACTCATTTGTTGTTTTAAGCCTAAGAATAATAAAATCTCTTTTGTGAAGCAGGCTAATGTTCGGAAGTCTTTATTTGGATGAAATGCATTTTGATTTATTATGAAAAATATTTTGTGTTTTTTCTTTTATTTTTCTTCTTTTTTTTCTCATTCATGGCATGAATAATTGTCCGCAAATTCATTTATTCTTCATGCATTTTGGCACCCATCACAGGTCCCTAAATATCAATGATGTAAGCAGTGATACTACAGACACAGAGGTCCATTTTGAGCAAGATATGTGTTTAGAAGAACCTCAAGGTTTTGAAAATGACAAAGATGATGACCTGTCCCCAAATTTGTTGAGAATGGTACAACAGGAAGAGAAACAAATCTTACCCCACGAAGAGGAAGTAGAGAGCATAACCTTAGAAGAAGGAAAGGTGGTGAGAATCGGAACACTTATAGCCGAGGAAACCAAACAAGGCCTGGCGAAATTACTACGAGAATTTAAAAATATCTTTGCCTGGTCATATCAGGATATGCCTAGTCTAAGTACGGATATCGTAGTGCATCGTCTCCCTATAAGAAAAAAATGCAAACCAGTACAGCAGAAGCTACGAAGAATGAGGCCTGACATAGTGTTAAAAATAAAAGAAGAAGTAAAGAAACAATTCGATACTGGTTTTCTGCAGGCAGTCAAATACTCAGAGTGGGTGGCCAATATTGTCCCAGTCCCAAAGAAAGACGGAAAGGTCTGGATGTGTGTAGACTATAGAGATCTAAATAAAGCCAGCCCGAAGGATAATTTTTCTTTGCCTCACATTGACACATTGGTGGACAATCCGGCTGGGTACTCGTTTTTCTCTTTCATGGACGGATTTTCTGGATATAATCAGATCAAGATGCACCTTGGGGATATGGAGAAAACTATCTTCATAACATTGTGGGGTACCTTTTGTTACAAAATAATGCCATTTGGATTGAAAAATGCAGGGGCGACATACCAAAGGGCCATGGTAACTCTGTTCCATGGCATGATGCACAAAGAGATCGAGGTGTATGTTGATGATATGATCGCCAAATCCCTAACAGAAAAAGAACACATTGAAGTTTTAAAGAAATTATTTCTAAGGCTGAGGAAGTTTCAACTGAAACTCAACCCGGCAAAGTGTACCTTCGGAGCTCGGTCAGGAAAGCTACTGGGTTTCATGGTCAGTGAAAAAGAAATCGAAGTCGACTCAGATAAGGTCAGAGCCATACAAGATCTACCTCCACCACGCACCCAAAAGAATGTTTGAGGCTTTCTTGGAAGATTAAACTACATTGCTCGGTTCATTTCACAGCTAACCGATAAGTGTGACCCCATATTCCGTCTTCTCAGGAAACACAACCAAGGTGTATGGAATGAAGAATGCCAGAAAGCTTTTGACAAAGTCAAACAATACCTGTCGAATGCCCCAGTACTATCTCCTCTTCATCTAGATAGACCATCGACATCAGACTGTCGTTGTTCGACAAATTTCTATAGGATGTGTGCTTGGTCAACACGACGAGTCAGGAAGAAAGGAAAAGGTGATCTACTACCTCAGTAAAAAGTTCACGAAGTACGAAATAAGGTACTCGTCGATCAAAAAATTGTGTTGTGCTTTGATCTGGACAACACGAAGGCTAAGGCAATATATGTTATACCATACAATCGGGTTGATTTCGAAGCTTGATCCATTAAAATATATGATGGAGTCCACTGCTTTGAACGGCCGGATGGCAAGGTGGCAGATTCTATTGTTAGAATTTGACATAGTCTATGTAAACCAAAAAGCTATAAAAGGAAGTGCAATAGCAGAATTTCTGGCAAGCAGAGTTTTGGAGGATTACGAGCCTTTGAGTTTTGATTTCCCCAATGAGGAGTTGATGTATGTGGGGAACATTAAAGAAATCCCGTGGAAACTAAATTTTGACGGAGCATCAAATGCCGTAGGGAATGGAATTGGGGCAATCCTGGTAGCCCCTAGTGGTGATCATCATCCGCTCACATGTAGATTGGATTTCGATTGCACGAATAACATGGTAGAATATAAAGCCTGTATCTTAGGAATTCGAGCAGCCATAGAGCGAAAGATCAGGATATTAGAAGTATATGGAGATTCTGCACTAGTAATTTACCAACTTAAAGGTGAATGAGAGACCAGAGATCCCAAACTGATTAAGTATCGAAAGATAGTGTCGAAATTGGTCAAGGAGTTTGACAGCATCACTTTTAATTATCTTCCACGAGATGAAAACCAAATGGCAGAAGCCTTGGCAACTCTGGCTTCCATGACCAATGTAAACATGCCAGAAGATATGAGACCCGTCCAGATGAGTATTCTCGAAGTTGCAGCTTATTGTTGTAATCTGGAAGAGGAGGAAAAAGATGATCACCCTTGGTATCAGAATGTGTTGCGATATATAAAAAATCGTGAATACCCGGAGCATGCAACTGAGAATGAGAAAAGGACGCTCAGGAGATTATCCTCTGACTATGTCTTAGATAGGGACATCCTGTACAAAAGGAGAAAAGATCAGGTGTTACTGAGATGCGTTGATGCTATAGAAGCTAGGAAAATCCTAGAAGAGGTATATGAAGGCGTTTGTGGAACACATGCTAATGGATTCACAATGGCTAGGCAAATAATGGGGTTTGGATATTATTGGTCCACCATGGAAGGAGATTGCGTCAACTATGCCAGGAGATGTCATAAATGCCAGATTTATGGAGATAAAATTCATGTGCCTCCGTCACCTTTACATGTGATGACTTTCCCGTGGCCCTTCTCCATGTGGGGCATGGATGCTATTAGACCGATCTCACCGAAAACTTTTAACGGGTATCGATTCATCTTCGTAGTCATTGATTACTTCACCAAGTGGGTAGAAGCTGCCTCATATGCCAATGTCACAAAATCGGCAGTCAGTAAATTCTTAAAAAAGAAGATCATATGTCGTTATGGAATGCCTGAGAGGATCATATCTGACAATGCATTAAATCTAAACAACAGCACAATAGCAGAGGTTTGCAGCCAATTCAATATCAGACACCATAACTCGTCTCCATACCGTCCAAAAATGAATGGCGCAGTGAAATGAGCCAATAAAAACATCAAGAAGATAGTGGGGAAGATGACCGAGACTTATAGGGATTGGCATGAAAAATTACCATTTGCACTCTATGCTTATCGAACGGTGGTCAGAACCTCTACTGGGGTAACACCTTTCTCGTTAGTCTACGGGATGGAGGCGGTCTTACCTATTGAAGTGGAAATACCATCTCTTCGAGTTTTGTCAGAAATAAAGTTGGATGAAGCTGAATGGATCTAGGCTCGATACGGCCAATTGAACTTGATTTAGGAAAAGAGACTAAAGGCCATCCGTCATAGTCAGATGTACCAAAAACGAATGATGTAAGCCTATGATAAAAAGGTACGCCCAATAGAGTTTAAGGAAGAAGACCTTCTACTGAAAAAGATCCTTTCCATACAAAAAGATTTCAGAGGAAAATGGATGCCGAACTGGGAAAGACCATATGTGGTGAAGAAAACTTTCTCCGGAGGTGTACTGATTTTGACCGAAATGGATGGGAAAAGCTTACCCAATCCTGTAAACTCAGATTCAGTCAAGAAATACTATGCTTGAAGAGGCCAAGGTGAAAACCCAAAAAGAGCGCTTTGAGACCCTAAAAAAAAAATGAAGAAGCCAAGACAAAAACTTGCAAAAGGGCGCCTCAGATTCAAACGATCTTGCTACACGTTGATAGACAAGAAAAGAAGTCGGGGGACCAACAAAGTACTTTGAGTCTTCTAAACACATGCTAAGCCCAAAATAGACTTCATGAGATTTGTATGTAGACTCCCAATCAATGATATCCAGGGCACCTGACCTTTGTTATCTTTGATATTTTTCTTCGAGACATGTTCTCTGATAGCTTCTCTTGTATTTCGGACAATTTATTCGACTTTTTTTTTAAATCAATTCATTGCCACATGTTGCATTAAAATAATGAGTGATGAACTAATAACTTCATAAAAGAAGTTCCATACATTACTTTGGAAATTTCTAGATAAAACAGGAAATCAAAACAGGACAGTTGTTTAAAAATCCCCGAGCGAACGGATTAGACAGGACTGAATTTTTTGTGCGATCCAACAATTGTGGTTGAAACATACCGTTGGGTCATTTAGAGGATGGTATGACAGGCCAATTGTGGTAGAAGGGACCAAATGATAGACAGAAAAAGTTGTAGTTCCTAGGGGGATGATTTGACATACGACTTATAGCTCACGAGCCCTAAAATTACCAAAAGGGCCAAGTATTTAAAAAAAAAGGGGGTGCTTCAAGATGAACGAAGGCGAAACCTTGAAGGATAAAATAAGCGATAACGCCTTGAAAAGAAATCGAACTCATAACATGTTTGCACCATAGCATGTCTAAATAGGAGCATTCGACTCACTTTGATCATGACATCCTAATCATTAGGCATAAGCATGCACCCATTCTACAGGTTGTGTCCTCGAGAGGACAGTGTTGTAAGGTGATTAAAGATAGCAAGTCTTATTTCCCTAAAGTTGCAGTGGAACAGATTGAAGCTAAATTATTAGATCTTATCTCTCTGAAGTTGCAGTGGAAGCATCAAGATGTCGATCTTATTTTCCGAAGTTGCAAAGGAATGATCAAGCTAAAGCACGATCTTATCTCTATGAAGTTGCAAGAGAGTAGATCAAAACAAACCTTATCTCCCTGAAGTTGTAGTGGAGCAGGTTGAAGATAGCAAGTCTTATCTCCCTGAAGTTACAGTGGAGCGGACTGAAGATAGCGGATCTTATTTCCCTAAAGTTGCAGTGGAATAGATCGAAGCTAAAGCATAGATCTTATCTCTATGAAGTTGCAGTAGAGTAGATCAAAACAAACCTTATCTCCCTGAAGTTGCAGTGGAGCAGGTTGAAGATAGCAAGTCTTATCTCCTCAAGTTGCAAAGTGGAGCGCATCAAGATAGCAGGATCTTATTTCCTAAAGTTGCAAGTGGAGCGATTGAAGTGAATTATCGTGTCTTATCTCCTCGGTTGCAAAGGAGTGGATCAAGATACGGATCTTATTTCCAAGTTGCAAAGTGAATGATTGAAGCTAAATTATCGATCTTATCTCTTTAAAGTTGCAAGAGAGTAGATCAAAACAAACCTTATCTCCCTGAAATTGCAGTGGAGCAGTTGAAGATAGTAAGTTTTATCTCTCTGAAATTGCAGTGGAGCAGACTAAAGATAACAGATCCTATCTCTGAAGCTGTAGTGGGTCAGAACGAGGCCACTCTAAGAACAGAAGCAAAGAAGAAGTCATGACTCAGGGGGACCGGGCAAAATTGGTCTTTCTTTAAGTCTTTGCTCCACTCCCGTTACACGACAATGAGCAAAGAGGGGCAGCTGTATAGCCCAATTATTACCCGGCCCAACAAAATTATAACCTTAAACCCAAACAACTCAAAACCCAATCAATTAAACCCATTTCAATTAAACTTATAACATTTCAACGTGGCCCAAAGACTTAATCGAATTAGAGAAAACCTAGGTCACAAAAACCCTAGCGCCGCTTCTCTTGTCGCTACCCCACGCATGACCAAATTTCATACGCGCCACAACACCACGTACCACTCACGACGCTAGCCCACAACCCCTATCGGCACTAACGCTGCAAGACCGCCTCTTACCACCACTCCACCGATCCCCCAAAAGTAACAAAATGCATAACAATGGCGTAGGAAATATTGTATTTTATTTTCAAAGTTCGTGATAAAACCAAGAAAACGATGTACCAAGGGGCCTTTTTTTCCTCAATCAATGTAACATCCTGAATTAGGGGTTGTTTGAAAATTTAATTATTTGTTTCCCATGTGTATGTGTGCTTGAAGAAATAAATACTATGATTTTTTTGTCATGTTTTAGGGTCTAGAAATAACCTTAGCTAGGCCCGACTTAGTAATGAAATTTCTTGTTAAGTGTTTAAAAGGAGGGAGCTAGGTGAGATAAGGCTTAAGAAAATTTTGGAAGGAACATGACATAAGGAAGTAGCTGGTAGAGTGGTTGAGACGCTTAGGGAGCTAGAGTGGAAAGCGGCAGAAGCTTGGGGTTCGTTTGCCAAGGTTGCGCTGGGCTTTTATTTTTATGCTATGAATGGAATGTTGGGCTAGGAAGGCCTTATAATTAAATGAAGGGGTTTATGACATGGAAGTTGGTTCGGTGGAGTGGCTTGGGACGCCACTTAAAGGGCCTTGGTGTATGGACTCGGGTTCGAGTCATGGTGGACGCAAGGAGTGTTCTTTTTTTTAGGCTTTTGGCGTTAAAGGAAAGGGGGTCAGGTATGAAGGCCTTATAATTAAATGGTGAGGTTATTTGACATGAAAGTCAAATGGGAAAGATGGCAAGGGGCGTTGGAAGAGAGGGCTGGGGCATGAGGTTCCAGGTTCGAACCTAAGGAGCAGCAATTAATTTTTATTTTTTCAAAGCTAGTGCGCATGGGAAGGGAGGTGATGACCCGATTATGGACTCTTATTTTGATAAGGGTGAGCTATTTTTTTGCATATTTTCGGCTGAAGAGTAGCATTGTTAGTAGTTTATTTGGATAAGAGAAGATTAAGGGATAAATAAAAGATAAATGTGATTTGATAAAAGCTGGAAATTTATCACCAAAAAGAGGGTGATGGCCGAAATAGGGACTCCTTGAGGGCTGTCCACTTTCGGTTTTAACACCTAAAGGGAGTGCCAAAATTCATCAAATTTCTTTTCATTTTTTTCTCTCCAAGTTGCTGCTACCGAATTCTCCATAGCCTACCTTGCCAAATTCTTCAAAAATTCTCTTCTTCTCTTCCTCTACTTAGCCGAACCTACCCCATCCTTCACAAAAAATTTGCACCTTTCAATTGTGTTGGCCTAAGTGCTGCCGATTTCAATAGTTTGGTAAAGGTAATCTTTTCTTGACCGATTTTGTGTAGTGACTAGACTTACTACACTTCTTTCTTCATTCTAAATCTTAGTATTAAAACCCCGTTTTTGTTCTTTGAAGGAGCCGAAAGCTTTTAACATCAATAAAGGGGTGCCGAATATTGGTATGACTTGCCAAATCCATCTTTAAGGGAAGCCATAGCCGATTGAAGGAAGCTTTCGGGATTTCGGTAAGTTGGTAAGCACATTCGGCCAAGGGCCATATGTTGAAAAGTTTATTGTTTAAATTCGAAACTAATGTGTGTAATGGATTTAGGGGCTAATTAAGGTTTCGGGATTTGTTTGGAAATCAAATCCGTTTAAGGTAAGTGCCACAAGAGCCTTTGGTAATTCTTTTAGTTTGGCCTAATAGGCCAAAGCCCCTAATCATGTGTTGGCCGATTGTAGGAGGAACCAACATCTCGGGATTTCGCTTGTATATTCGGGATTTGCTAGTAAATAGGTGTGTAAAAACTCACTACACACTTTATTAATTTACATGACTTTATTATTTGCCATTTAATCTTTTTGGTTGTGATTAGCTTGTGGCATAATCATGGTTTCCGGGTAAGTCCCCTAACTTGTGATCTATGATACATGGTTGAGTTTGCCATCACATGTTATGTTGTACATAATGCATGATATATATGGGATTATGATATTATATGTAAGCATGATGATGGTGGGATTGATGAGAGGAGGGGGATGATTTTATGGACTGTCGTCAGTTGTTTTGACCACAAGATGGGTTGGCCCCATCAGATTATTTGTGACCTATGGTCATCAGTGATTTTGACCACACCGATTGACAAATTGCGACTAAGTCCCAAAGTGGTTTGGTACCACAAATGGTTTTGACCACACTTGATTATTTGTGACCTATGGTCATCAAGGAGTTTTGACCACATGATGGGTTGGCCCCATCATTTGATTTGTGACTCTAAGTCATCAGTGGTTTTGACCACCAGTGGTTTTGACCACTCGGGGTAGTTAAGGAGTATGGATGGTTAGGTTGGGTTGCATGTGCATGTTTATTAATGACTTGTGTATGAGTTACTTTACCGGGTGGGGGATTACACACTGAGTCTTGGTGACTCACCCCCTTCCTTTACCATTTTGCAGATGAGTAGATCGCGGAGATGGAGCCGGAGAGGACTCGAGGTGGCCATGCTTATCGTTGGATTTAATTTATTATCTTAAAGTTTATTTATTTTATTTTCTAAGTCATTTTATTTTGGGATTGTAATAAGGCCGCTATTTATTATTTGGATGATATTTTTAATTTACTTATGTTATGATACAAATGAAGTTTTTAAATGTTAAGTGAACCGGTTAAAAGTAACTTTTCAACCTTAATAAACTTCTACGGGTTTTTAAAAGATGTTACCATCGTGTAACAAAACAAACCAAGTCGATTATAACTTTAACGCTTTTAAAATGTACATGATCAATCATTTTCAAAGGGTTCATCAACCCAACTATGTTTATAAAAGCCCAATTGAGATTTATCAAACCCCGCTTTAAAACCTTAGCCATAATTTAACAAAGTTTTCACCGGACACTTAAAATGTTTTCAAATTATTTTACTGTGACATACCAGATCCCCAAGACTCATGGCTCGGGTTTGGGGTGTTACATTTTGTATCGATCCCTGCTCAAAACTCTATGTGGGGCCCAAGGCCCAAAATATTTTGTTTTTATGATAGTAGGCCTTATTGGAATGTTTTGAAACTGTTTTTGCTTGAAAAGATGGCACCGAGTCTCCGCACCAATCGCCTGTAAGTAATTCGCCCATTTTGTGAATATTTGATGAGGGTGTAAGGGTAAAATGGGAACCTAGACTATTGTTGAACCCTAGGGCTAGCATACCTCAACTATGCATAAGATTTAATTATTTCTTAAACAACCCCGTGAGTTGTCACCGAGTAAGGGATGTGGCAATCGTTATATGCATGTTCAGGATTGGATTCATGGCTTGGTATTTAAGCGGTCTTCGTGACTCACCTCCAGTATGTAGTAACTGTTCATCCTAATGAGATGACACACTCACAAAGCTAAACTTGATAAATAAAACCCGAAAGGGACTAGCCGATTTGTTTTTGAAGTAACTAAAACCTTGTTTTAAAAAATGACTAAAATACCCCGGCTTGAAAATTTCCAAAATACCCTCCATATGAAAAATTTCCAAGCAGAAAATTTCCAAAATATCCTTCTTTGTGAAATCACTTAGAACCCAACTTTGAAAATTATTTTGTGAAAACACCCCGATTATGTGAAATTACTAAAATACCCTTGGGGTAAAATTATGAAAACACCCTTGATTTAGGATATTCCCAAAATACCCACGGTTTTAATCAAAAATTTCATCACATAAAAAGTGCCCAAAAACCTTAAATTGCAAAAACATCATGATTTTAGAAAATTACAAAATTACCCCTAACCGACAAAATTACCATAATGGCCTGAATTTCAAAAATTTTTACAATACCATCAATCTGAAAATAAATTTTAGAAAGAACCTTCAAAGTTTTACAACTTTTGAAATATCTCTGATTTGCTAAATTTATAAATTCACCCGATTTGTGAAAAATTACCAAAATGCCCCTGAGCTTTAAAATTACCGAATTACCCCGGATTTTAAAAATTTTCAAAATACCCCATAAATTTAAGAGTTTCAAAATACTTCTTGACAAAATCATCTGAAAACTTTTATTTTTGAAAATTTAAAAAAAACCCCTATAGGACAAATTACGGAAATACCCCTAGGTAGTGGAAAACAATCACAACGAAATCAACAACGTCTCTTTGAATGAATGAATGGAAAAATGTGTACATGTATGATACGAAAGAACCACTCCTAAAACTCTTATCATAAAATTTCTTCGCGAATAATCCAGTGAAACAAGTACTAATGCATAAAATTCTTAAACAGATAAACGCAATCGTTAGAATGAGTTCAAGAGGTCGTGGACGTCCGCCTGTGGTCGCGGTAGGGTAGGATGACCTTGTCGAGCCAGCAAGGTCTGGTCATGGTCCGAAATGAGATGCTGGATCACGGCCATGAAATCAATTCCAAGATCGACGGGTGGTAATGATGTCGCTTCTCGTCAGACATGGGTATTGGAGCGAGTTGTCGAGGTCGGGTGCAGCAGGAGCCCGTAAATTGGTGGAATAACTCCGGGCTAACGGAGCGAAAGTTTTTAGAGGGGTTTTCGGGATGGCACCCAGTGCGGCGGAGTACTGGTTGGAAGCTACAGAAAGGATCATGGATGACCTAGATTTTACCGCTGAGGAGAAGTTGAAGGGGATAATTTCTTTGCTTCGGGATGAGTCATATCAGTGGTGGCTCACTGTGAGAGATGGAACGATGGCAGAAAATCTCACCTGAGAATTCTTCAGAGATGCCTATTAGAAGAAATATATCAGAACTAGCTACATAGATGCACAGCGAAAAGCTTTCTTGAACCTGGTTCAAGGCAATAAGACGGTGGCGGAGTATGAGGCTGAATTCCTCCGGTTGAGTAGGTATGCTTGTGGTATTGTGGGTACCGAGCATGAGCGCTGTGTTAGATTTGAAGATGGGCTGAGAGATGAGCTGAGGATGATGATAGCTCCACAACAGGAACGGGAGTTTACTGTCTTAGTGGAGAAATCGAAGGTGGCTGAAGGGGTAAGACAGTCGGATAGACGGAACCAAGATCGGAATTGGAATAAGAGGAGCTCCGGACCTTCAAAGTTTTTGGGTAATCAGCAGAAGATGACAAGGCTTGGTGGGTCGGATCAAGTTGCTAGTCCTGCTGCTGCACAAATCCTCAATAGCCGCCACGCAGTGTGCTCGATGTGGCAAGACTCACAAGGGAGTGTTGGAATGGTAATCAGGGATACTTCAAATGTGGGTCTGTGGAGCATCGAGTTAGAGACTGTCTGAAAAAGGCAGCTAGGCTGAGATCAAAAGGTCAGGATCGTGCACCGAACAGAAGGGATAATC
Organism: Gossypium rotundifolium; assembly: GCA_025506655.1. Lineage (NCBI taxonomy): Eukaryota > Viridiplantae > Streptophyta > Magnoliopsida > Malvales > Malvaceae > Gossypium > Gossypium rotundifolium. The sequence continues at coordinate 199,840,838 of CP106727.1, forward strand.
AACAGCCACAGAGAGGTCGTGGTGGAGGAAGAGGAGGAATGGTGCCGGCAGAGGTCGGGCACCGAGGGGAAAACACGGTGGTACTCGTGCTAGACAACTTGGTTTGGTCTATATCGCGAGGCGCCAAGAGGAGGGCGACGACCGGACGCCATAACCCAGATGTTCTTGATTTTTGTGTACCTTATAATACCTTGATTGACATTGGATCAACCCACTCGACATTGCTAGTAGCGTAGGGAAACTTTGCACCTAGACTCGAAGCTTACTTCTAGGAAGATGATCAGATTAAGCCCCCTAGGTCACTCAGTAGAAGTAAGTAGACTTATAGGACGATCCCCAGAACTTCAAGGGTCGTGTTCTTGGTCGATTTGATGGAACTACCATTCTGAGAGTTTGACCTAATCCTCGGGATGGATTGGCTAGTAAAGTATCAAGCTAGTCTGGATTGCGCGGCTAAGTGCATGGTGTTAAAGACCATGGAAGGAGAAGAGGTGGTGATGATAGGTAAAAGGAGGGATTACCTATCTAACTTGGTTTCTACTTTGAAGGCGGAAAGAATGGTGAAGAAGGGTTGTGAAGCATATGTGGTGCATGTCTGTGCCTTGAAAGCTAAGGATGTTACTGTGGGTGATGTCCAGACTGTAAGGGACTATGTCGATGTGTTTCCAGAGGAGCTTCCTGGTCTACCTCCGGACCGTGAGGTTAAATTTGGGATAGATCTCATACCCGTAACGCGCGCCAAGATTCTATAGTTCGTGATCGGATGGCGCCAAAAGAATTGGTAGAGTTGAAGGCGCAGATTCAGGAATTGTTGGATAGAGGGTTCATCCGACCAAGTGTATCGCCGTGGGGAGCTCCAGTGCTTTTTGTCAAGAAGAAGGATCGGACAATGAGGATGTGTATAGACTACGGGCAGCTGAACAAGTTGATGATAAAGAATAGGTACCCATTGCCCAGGATTGACGATCTGTTCGATCAACTGAAAGGGGCATTAGTGTTCTCTAAGATTGACCTTAGGTCAGGTTACCATCAGCTTAAGGTGAAGGAGGCTGATGTTCACAAGACGGCATTCCGTACTCGGTATGGTCACTATTAGTTTCGTAATTCCTTTTGGTCCGATTTAATGCACCGGCAGCTGCTTATGGACATGATGAACTGGGTTTTCCAACCCTATCTGGATCGGTTCATCGTGGTCTTCATAGATGACATTTTGGTGTACTCGAAGTCTGAGGAGGAGTATGACGCACATCTTCATGTGGTTCTACAAGTTCTAAGGGAGAAGTAGTTGTACGCCAAATTCAGCAAATGTGAGTTTTGGCTTAAGGAAGTAACCTTTCTAGGGCATGTAGTTTCAGAAAGGACATCGTGGTGGATCCGTGAAGATTGAGGTAGTATTGAGTGGAAGTCACCAAAGCCGCCATTCTAAAATTCGGAGTTTTCTTGGGTTAGCAGGATACTATAGGAGATTTGTGGAAAATTTCTCCTTGATTGCAGCTACCGCTGACTAAGTCAGCCGAAAAGGAGTTCCGCTTTTGTGGTCCGAGAAGCAGCAAGAGAGTTTCGATAAGTCAAGAGGATTTTGATGTAAGACCGATTTTAATTCAAATTTCGAGGCGAGAAAGGAGTTCACTATATATTACGATGCATCACATACCGGTTTAGGGTGTGTATTGATGCAGGAAGGAAAGGTGGTCGCTTATGCGTCACGGCAGTTGAGGCCTCACGAAGCTAACTACCCTACACATGACTTGGAATTGGCTGCAATAGTTTTTGCCTTGAAGATTTGGAGGCATTACTTGTACGGGGAGAAGTCGGTGGTATACACAGATCACAAAAGTCTGAAGTACCTCCTGACTCAAAAAGATTTAAATCTGAAGCAGCGGAGGTGGATTGAGTTGTTGAAGGACTACGATTGCTCAATCGAATACCATCCAGGGAAGGCTAATGTGGTAGCTGATGCATTGAGCCGAAAGGTGGTAGCGAATTTGCGAGCTATGTTCGCTCATCTAAGTCTCTATGAGGATGGGAGCCTTTTGGCGGAATTGCAAGTGAAGCCGTCTTGGATTAATGAGGTTAAGGAAAGGCAGATGACTGATGAAGCTTTGAATACCCGAAGGGTGCAAGTACAGAATAGTGAGGCCGAAGGTTTCAGCTTGAGCAGTGATGGAGTGTTGGACTTTCAGGGGAGAGTGTGCATGCCTAAGGATGATGAGTTGAGGCAATAATCCTTAGAGAAGCTCATAGTAGTGCGACGCTTATGCACCGGGAAGCGTGAAGATGTATCGGATTTAAGGGAGCGCTTTTGGTGGTCGGGTCCAAGCAGGAAGGACCGAGTTGGTAGGCAAGTGTCTGACATGCCGCCAAGTTAAGGCTGAGCATTAATTGCCATCAAGGCTGTTACAGTCGGTAAAGATTCCACAGTGAAAGTGAGAGGAAATTACTATGGATTTTGTAAGTGGGCTTCCCCTTACGCCCAGTAAGAAGGATGCAGTTTGGGTGGTAGTAGACCGGTTGACAAAGTCGGCATACTTTATACCGGTAAGGGTTGACTTTTCGCTCCAAAGGCTAGCTAAGTTCTATATCGCTGAGATAGTGCGGTTACATGGAGTGCCGGTGTCCATTATCTTGGATCGGGATCCTCGATTTACGTCGAGATTTTAGAAGGCTTTACATCAGGAGTTAGGCACGAGGTTGAATTTCAGCACGGCTTTTCATCCGCAGTCTGATGGACAATCTGAGAGGGTGATCCAAGTGTTGGAAGACATGTTAAGGGGCTGTGTTTTGGATTTCCGTGGCAGTTGAGAAGAGTATCTACCTTTGGCAGAGTTCACTTATAACAATAGTTATCAAGCAAGCATTCAGATGGCACCCATGAGGCGTCAGATGGTCGAAAATGCCATACTCCTACCGTTGGATAGAACTAGGAGAACGCCGATGTTGGGTCCGAAGTTAGTTGCGAGACAGAGGATAAGGTTAAAGTAATTCTGCTCGTTTTAAAGGAGGCGCTTGACAAAGGTAAATCCCACGCAGATCTTAAGCGCAGAGAGGTTGAGTATGCACGTGGGTGATAAGGTCTTCAAGGTATCACCTGGAAGAAGGTGCTAAGGTTTGGTCGGAAGGGCAAGCTAAGCCCTAGATTCATCTGGACCGTATCATCAGGTCAAACGCGTAGGACCCAGAGCTTACCACTTGAGTTGCCGTAAGAGTTGAGCAGATCCATGATGTCTTCCATGTTTCCATGCCGAGGCGCATCTGATCGATCCCTCACATGTAGTGCCGCTTGAGGAAATTGAGGTGAGTCCGGACTTATCTTCGAGGAGGAGCCAAGTCAGATCTTGGATCGAGATGTCAAGGTTTTGAGGAGGAAGTCAAGGTTGCTGGTAAAGGTGTTATGGCGGAACCATGGTACGGAGGAGGCCACATGGGAACCCGAGGATGTGATGCAAAGAATACCCTAGCTCTTCTAATCCTGTAATTTCGAGGCCGAAATTTTTTAAGGGTAGAACAGAACATCCTCAATTAGGGGTTGTTTGAAAATTTAATTATTTGTTTCCCATGTGTATGTGTGCTTGAAGAAATAAATACTATGATTTTTTGGCATGTTTTAGGTCTAGAAATAACCCTTAGCTAGGCCCGACTTAGGCTAAAATTTCTTGTTAAGTGTTTAAAAGGAGGAGCTAGGTGAGATAGGGCTTAAGAAAATTTTGAAAGGAACATGACATAAGGAAGTAGCTGGTAGAGTGGTTGAGACGCGCTTGGGAGCTAGAGTGGAAAGGCAGAAATAGGGTTCGAGCTGCCAAGGTTGCGCTTGGGGCTTTTATTTTTGCGCTATGAATGGAATGTTGGGCTAGGAAGGCCTTATAATTAAATGAAGGGGGTTTATGACATGGAAGTTGGTTCGGTGGAGTGGCTTGGGACGCCACTTAAAGGGCCTTGGTGTATGGACTCGGGTTCGAGTCATGGTGGACGCAAGGAGTGTTCTTTTTTTAGGCTTTTGGCGTTAAAGGAAAGGGGGTCGTATGAAGGCCTTATAATTAAATGGTGAGGTTATTTGACATGAAAGTCAAATGGGAAAGATGGCAAAGGGCGTTGGAAGAGAGGGCTGGGGCATGAGGTTCCAGGTTCGAACCTAAGGAGCAGCAATTGATTTTTATTTTTTCAAAGTCAAGTGCGCATGGGAAGGAGGTGATGGTCCGATTATGGACTCTTATTTTGATAAGGGTGAGCTATTTTTTTTGCATATTTTCAGCTGAAGAGTAGCATTGTTAGTAGTTTATTTTCATTTTATTTGGTTAAGAGAAGATTAAGGGATAAATAAAGGATAAATGTGATTTGATAAAAGCTGGAAATTTATCACCAAAAAGAGGGTGATGGCCGAAATAGGGACTTATTGGGTCATCCACTTTCGGTTTTAACACCTAAAGGAGTGCCAAATTCATCAATTTTTTTTCATTTTTTCTCCAAGTTGTCTGCTGTCAATTCTCCATAGCCTACCTTGCCAAATTCTTCAAAATTCTCTTCTTCTCTTCCTCTACTTTAAGAACCTACCCCTCCACAAAAATTTGCACCTTCCAATTGTGTTGGCCGAATCTCCTTCCCCTAACTAAGTGTCACGATTTCAATAGTTTGGTAAAGGTAATCTTTTCTTGACCGATTTTGTGTAGTGACTAGACTTACTACACTTCTTTCTTTATTCTAAATCTTAGTATTAAAACCCCGTTTTTGTTTTTGAAGGAGCCAAAGCTTTTAACATCAATAAGGGGTGCGAATATTGGTATGACTTGTCAATCCATCTTTAAGGAAGCCATAGCCGATTGAAGGAAGCTTGGATTTCGTAAGTTGGTATACATTCGCCAAGGGCCATATGTTGAAAAGTTTATTGTTTAAATCAAACTAATGTGTGCCATAGATTGAGGGGCTAATTAAGGTTTCGGGATTTGTTTGGAAATCAAATCCGTTTAAGGTAAGTGCCGCAAAAGCCTTTGGTAATTCTTTTAGTTTGGCCGAATAGGCCAAAGCCCCTAATCATGTGTTGGCCGATTGTAGGAGGAACCAACATCTCGGATTTCGCTTCAGATATTCTGGATTTGCTAGTAAATAGGTGTGTAAAAACTCACTACACACTTTATTAATTTACATGACTTTATTGTTTGCCATTTAATCTTTTTGGTTGTGATTAGCTTGTGGCATAATCATGGTTTCCGGGTAAGTCCCCTAACTTGTGATCTATGATACATGGTTGAGTTTGCCATCACATGTTATGTTGTACATAATGCATGATATGTATGGGAGTATGATATTATATGTAAGCATGATGATGGTGGGATTGATGAGAGGAAGGGGATGATTTTATGGACTATCGTCAGTAGTTTTGACCACAAGATGGGTTGGCCCCATCAGATTATTTGTGACCTATGGTCATCAGTGGTTTTGACCACACCAATTGATAAATTGCGACTAAGTCCCAGTGGTTTGGTACCACCAGTGGTTTTGACCACACTTGATTATTTGTGACCTATGGTCATCAGTGGTTTTGACCACACGATGGGTTGGCCCCATCATTTGATTTGTGACTCTAAGTTATCAGTGGTTTTGACCACACGGGGTAGTTAAGGAGTATGGATGGTTAGGTTGGGTTGCATGTGCATGTTTATTAATGACTTGTGTATGAGTTACTTTACCGGGTGGGGGATTACACACTAAGTCTTGGTGACTCACCCCCCTTCCTTTACCATTTTGCAGATGAGTAGATCGCGGAGATGGAGCCGGAGAGGACTCAAGGTGGCCATGCTTATCGTTGGATTTAATTTATTATCTTAAAGTTTATTTATTTTATTTTCTAAGTCATTTTATTTTGGGATTGTAATAAGGCCGCTATTTATTATTTGGATGATATTTTTAATTTACTTATGTTATGATACAAATGAAGTTTTTAAATGTTAAGTGAACCGGTTAAAAGTAACTTTTCAACCTTAATAAACTTCTACGGGTTTTTAAAAGATGTTACCATCGGGTAACAAAAACAAACCAAGTCGATTATAACTTTAACGTTTTTAAAATGTACATGATCAATCATTTTCAAAGGGTTCATCAACCCAACCATGTTTATAAAAGCCCAATTGAGATTTATCAAACCCCGTTTTAAAACCTTAGCCATAATTTAACAAAGTTTTCACAGGACACTTAAAATGTTTTCAAATTATTTTACTCCATGACATACCGATCCGGTTAGGGACTCATGGGCGGGTTTGGGGTATTACAATCAAAAATAAGAAATAACAAATCCAAACACTAAGTAGCAAGAGAGATCAAACGAAATAAAAAACATAAAATCACTAGTATATACTGAAGGTATTTCATTATTTTGTTTTTATTTCAATCCTTCATTTTCTTTTCTTCTTCAGAATATATATGTATATATAAAGAATCAAATAAAAAGAAAAAACAACCTTTTTATGATTTTCGGCCATCAGACGGAACTTCGGCATGGCGTGGTGCTGCTCACGGAAGCCCTTAATCTGCAGATCCCGCAGAGAGAGAGAGGGGGTTAGGAAGTTTTTTTTTTAATAATGAAAGGGAAATGATTTTTTTTCTAAATTTTGGCCTTATATAGCCCATCAAAACGACGTCGTTTTGGGATCGCATTATCGCCCAAAACGACGTTGTTTAGTGCTAATCCGATCGATCGAACCAACCCGCCTTAGGATCCACGTGTTTTTATCTATTGGGCAAATTGCCCTTTTGGTCCTTCTGCATTTTTAGTTTTTAAAATTAAATTTTCTGGTATTTTTAATTTGACCCAAAAATTTATTTTTGTTCACAATCTAGTCGTTTCTGCTACTGAGCGTTTTGGCAAAAGGGTTTTATTACCTTTTTGGTCCCCCCAGTCCTTTCGCTCATGTAAATAAGCCCCCTAATCTTTCTTTTATGTTAAATTCACCCTGGAATTTTGTTTTTTACTTAATTTAGTCCTTCTTTGTCATTTTCACTTATTATTATTATTATCATAATTGTTATTATTGTTATTTATTTATTTTTTCTTTGTTATTATTTCAATTGTTATTATTATTGTACTATTACTTGTATATACTTACTACTATTATTATTACTTATTATTATTGTTATATTATTACGTTGTACATATTATTATTATATTATTATTAGTATTATTATTATTATTATTATTATCATTATATTTATATTATATTGTACATACTTTATATCAAGATCATTATTTTATTATCATTATGTATTCATATTAGTACATTGTACATAATTTACCTCAAGTTTACTATTATAACTATAACTATAATTGTATATATTATTACTATTTTACTATTATTACTATACCATCTACTATTATCATTATTATTATTATATTATGTTGAACATACCTTTATATTATTATTATTATTATTATTATTATTATTATTATTATTATTATTATTATTATAATATCATGGCATCATTATTATTATTATTACTATACGATTATCATTATTATTATTATTATCATTATATTTACTATTATCTCTATCATTACTAACATCTTCTTGTTTTTATTTATTATCATTTTAATGTTATTTTTTTATTGTATCTTTTATTATCAAGATTGTTAATTTCGTTTCGTCATTTCATGTGGATCAACAGTTTTAAATCGCAACTTGACATTTTTAATTCATACAAAAAGAGGTAATGTTTGTGTGTTTAGAAGGCCGAAAAATTACATCCTAACGTGTTGGGTGTCAACCTTTTCGTTCGACTAAATACTCAAATATCTTTTTTTTTTTACATGTTTTGAAGATCAAAGATGATCTCGGTGTCGAAAGCTAAGGGTGTTATATCCTAATGTGTTGGGTATGATACTTTTATTCCTTTGAAGCGAGTTAATCTTGAGATTCAATCCTAATCCAATTAACCCTTTTTTTCGAAAGTTTTACCCTAAATATTTTCAATCAAGTTTTCGACATTAGGACAACATTAATCAATCTGGTACCAACTTTGGGCGTTGCAAGGGTGCTAACCCTTCCTTGCACGTAACCGACTTCCGAACCTGTTTTTTCGAATTTCGCAAACCAAAATATTTTTATAGGTGACCCGATCACACCTAAATAAAAAGGATCGGTGGCGATTCCATATTTTTTAGTCGATCCCCACTTTTTCAAAACTCGTAAAAGATGGTTTTGACATTACACATGTCACAAATTTTACCATACATTTGTTAAGATTTAGTTAAATTTTACATAATATAATATAATAATATAATATATTTTATAATTAAATAATATATTAATATATTTAAAACATAAAAATCTAACATTTTATCATATTTATGCCGCCTATTTATGGGACTTGGTATATTTTCCTATTTAGTCCCTTTAACTTTTCTTTAATTTATAATTAAACTTTCACCCCTATTTCAATTTAGTTATTTTTCCTAATTACTCCTAATTAAAACAAATTCGCCTAACTAAAACCTAATTAAACACACAACTAGTTTCATAAATATTTTTAATAAATATTTACGAATTCGTTTTACTAAGATGGAGGCCCGATACTATACTTTTCTGATGCCCATGAATTTTTGGGTCATTACACTTATTCTAACATAAAAGGACTAGTTTTTTTTTTTTAATTGTAGAAATAGATAGAATTTTTAATAAAATGACCTGTTTGCTATTTCATCTAATGTACAATGACTAATTTGTTCATATTTTTAATAGAATGGGCAAAATGTAAGTTGACTCATAATACAACGACTCCATGATACTTTTACCACACATTTTACTGTTTGCATTTTTTTCTTTAGTGATTAAATTTTAAAAATATATATTCACTACTTTTTTGGTTAAATTATTTAGTGGATTCTTAGGTTAAAAACAAAATATTTTTTAATAATAAATGTGAGTAATTTATCCAGCCTTTGTATATTTCATATGTACCTATTGCATGAATAATTTATACCTTTTGTAATAAACATAGTTACATGTAAAATCTAAGTTGTCCAGATAATAGATACAAATGTGTTCAAATTTTATTTTTGTGTTTCAAATATGTTCCTATCATACTCGAGCTAGCATTTAATGTCCTAGTTGACAACTTGGTCAAGGGAAGCATCTGATTGAGGTAACTTATGTGGCAATCTACGTGTATTTCATACTGACGTGGTATTATATGTCTTATATGTCACCTCAACAAATAATTCAAAAATTATAAAATATTAAAAAATTCCAAATTCCAAAAGAATGTCTAAAAAATATAATTTTTTTAAAAATATAGCATGAAGTACATGCCGATTGCTATCTATTTGTCACATTTAAAATTTTAATGTTTTAGTCAGTATTTCCTAAAAAAAATTAATGTTTTAGTCAAATTTAGCTCAAAAATAAGGGCCAAATTTACAAAAGATGTAAACGTTAAAGAACTAAATTTGACATTATGCATTTAAAATTTGAACCATAGTTGAAAGAATCCAATAGAATTAGCCATGAGTACGATTGAACCATTTGATTCAATTATTTTAATCTATTAAACAAAAAAATTTAATCTATTCGACTTTCGAATTGACCAATTTTAGCTATTATATTTTTTGAATTTTAAAATTTTATCCCTATCTCAAATAATATCGGTTAAATCCATTTGGTTAAATTTTGTTATTAGTTCGCAATTTGATTATTTTTAGTCCATATTCTTTTGAATTTTGAAATCTTGGTCTTAACTCAAACAACAACAATTAAATACATTAATTAGCTTTTTTTAGTAATATGTGGAAATAAAAAGTTGACATGGTATGACATGTGTATGTTTGCCCTATAAGATCTTGGAAAGAGTAAAATTTAACAACTACCATTTGTTATTATTGAAATTTCAAAATTAAAAAGCACAAAGATTAAAATGACCAAATTAAAGTACAAAAATTAAATCTAGAACTTATAAATGGTACAAGGACTAATAGCACAATTTAACCTTTTAAATATGATTGCACACCTTTGAGTTTATTAGAAAGTTTAAATGTATGAATATCAATAAAAAAATGAAGCCATAGTTTAGAGAATTTGGTGAAATAAACCCTAAATATGATCAATCCTTATGATTCAACTAATTTAATATTGTTGAGGAAGACTGACTATTTTTGCTAGCTCAAGTGGTATCATGTATCCTAAGTGCTGATTTATATGTCATAAGTTTAGGGTTCAAACTCAACTAAGAGCGAGACACTCATATTTACTTGGTAAGTGATTATATATACTATTCTATTCTTCAAGGTATTCCCTCTGTGAATCAAGCTGCTCACGACAAATTAACTTAGGAATAATACCAATCATTATTGAAGGTTCAATCAGCTGCTCCGTAAAAATTCAATTTTCAATTGAGTTTTTACCAGCTTTGGTGATAACTATTAGGGTTAGATACAAAGGTGGGCTAGCTAACTAGCTCAGTGCTGTCCCAATCCAAAAATGGTACGTCTCTCACTTAAAAAGAGGACCCATCGTTTTCATTTACATAAAACCCCCCATAAATTTGTTTGCTATTTGATTAGATCCACACATTACTATTATTCCTACACAAACAATGGTGTCCTTTCACCCACATATATTGGTCTTTGTCATCTAACATTTGTCCTTGTGCCTGTAACTTGCCATTTGTTGAAGGGACCTTCGAAAAGACAAATTTGTCCAATTATTGCAAATGGTGAGAAGAACTGAGAAGCTGTCTTGGTGACTTATCATGTGTCTTTCGATAATTGTTGAATTTTGCCAACATTGTATGCATATATGTATGCGACTAGAGAAATATGACGGTAATGTAAACCAAAGTTCGTAGCAAATTTTAATTAAGGTCTGTTTGTTTGACAATAAAATATTTTTTGGAAAATGATTTCTAAAAAATAATTTACTTTTCTGAAAAATAATTTCCTGAAAATATTTTCTGTGTTTAGATGAATCTGTGTAAAATATTTTTAATGTTTGACAGATTTCTGAAAATATCTTCTAGAAAATTATTTTTACATATATTAATAAATTTATTTACATATTAATAAAATTTTATATTTTAAATTATTTTTACGATATTGCAATAATTTATAATGAATTTGAAATAAAAATAAAATCGAAAGTAACACGATATACTAAATTGAAAAAGAAAACAATTATGTGAAAATAAAGAAAAGATAAAATAATAATGTTATGGTCGTGCAATTTATATTTCTAGGTTAATTCCAATTTCTATTTATTTTATCAAATTTAGAATGACAGGCTCACCTACATCTAAATAGACTATATTTGATGATTTAAATATACAAATTTGGATCTTTGAAATTAACAATAACTACTTCAATTGCACATGAGAAAATACTCTCCAAGTCAGAGGATTTGTTTACAAGACAACAGTTCTATTACAATTGAAAACTATACTGTGTGTAGTATAGAGCAAAATGTATGCTTTTGGAAAAAGCATTTCTTCAACACTAATAACCTACAAAAGATAGAACATGACAATTAGGTCCAAGAAAATATGTTTTATTGTCTTTATAAGGCTAAAAAAAACATGCCAATAATATTATATATATAAAAGGCTCAAAATATTATGATGAACCAACATAGAAACAGAAATTTCACAACCATAATATTTGACTAAAAGATAATCCAGCTTTTAGTGGAATTTTAGGGGTAGCAGGTTGCTTGTGTATCTTATACATTACATATAGCAGGATTAAAGTTTTCTTTACTCCACCTCAAGCACAAAAGAATTCTTATTAGTCCTACTTTTACTAGTTAAGAACTCTCCTTTATCCCATACAATTAGCATTTCTGCATCTTTCCTCTTATGATTGTTTCACTATTTGTTTTTCATTTTAATATCTCTATAGCAGTGCATCAAAGTGATATCAGAGCGAACTTGTACTAATGTTGAAATAGTTATTCTGATTATAAACATTAATTGCTGGCAGTGGAGGAAGAGGACACCAATCTAGCAAACAAAATTAACTGAGTCAAGGAATATAAGCAAAGCAAACTTTACAGTGATAGGAATCAATGAGACTGGAAAAAATCCAAAATTCAGCACCTCCCACTTTTCTTTTTATACTTTTCATTCGTTTGAGAAAGAAAATGATAATCACAGGAACTTAGCCACCACTTGAAAAAGGTTCAAGCATCTAAAGATGGACAAAGAATTCAAATAAATACAAGGAAGAACAAACCCGAAAGTGGAACTCAAAGAGGGCAAACTGAAAACCCACAGCAGATCAGAGATCAAGGAAGATCAAATCACTGGATAATGAAAAAATCAAAACAGAGAAAGAGCAGATCGAAATGGAAGTATTCAAACCATTTCTCGATGCAAAGTAAAATGCAGTAATTTTATCTCAAGCTAGTAACAGAAATATATATATGGAAGAACAATAAGTAATAATAAAACAAAACAACAAACGTAAAGGAAAAAAAACCAATTTCAAGCTTGGGAATTTCAGGCATAAAAGGGAGCCATGGATGACCCAACAGTGATGAATGAGAAGTTTTTGACTGTTAATGGAAACTAACAAGTGTTTATATGAATTTCACGCAAAATGCCCTCAAATCTCATACCTACGATTGCTCATTCCCAGTTTTCAAACATCAAAACTTGAAATGTAAAATAGCCAGATCTTCTATAAAGCAATCAATCAGAGAACGATTGAAAAGAAACATTTACCTCGAAACATGCAGCCCCTCTTCGGTTTCGTATCTTTGGAGAACCCAGTATCGAATCTGAGATAGAAAGGGCCTAAAACAAACAAGAAAGGGAACAATCAATTTAACCAGATCATAACAACCATGCAACAACAGCAGGGAACAATCAATTGAGAATAATAATTGTTATCCATAAAAAAAAAAAAAGAAAGGGGGCAAACTCCAAAATTGTTATAGAAATTAATATCCGTACGCACCTATGAAGCGATAAACAGAAATGATCACAGAGAAGACGAGGCAGAGATGATGAAGTGACAAACGATCTTCGTTAGGGTGAAGAGGGTGAAGAGAGGAGCTGTGGAAAATGTCTTACCCTTTAAAAATCGGTAAGACATTTTCCAAATATTAGGAAGTCATTTTAGGCGTGTTTGGAAAATGTTTTCCAAATGGAAAAGTTTTTCAGGTTACCAAACACTGAAAAAGAGGAAAATATTTTCCGAAAAATCAACTACACCCAAACAAACAGACCCTTATTTTCTGCGTTTCGTTCTGCCCTTCTTCGTCTCGCTTTTTGCTCGCGTGCTATTGTTGTTTTGTCATTTTCTTTTTCGTTTCTTGTGTCGGCTTCTGTTGTGTGCTTTCATTTTGCAGACGATGTCAGAAGTGTGCGAGGAGGCCTTGCGCGGGGAGGGATGCTGGTGGGGTTGCAGAGGCGTGGTGCGTAGTGGAGGCACTCGTGCGGCGCAACAACTATCTCTGAAACCCTAGGGTTTCTTTCTGCCCAAAATAATTGGGCCAATCGGGCCGTATAAATGGGCCTGTAATTGGGTCTGTTGTAATTAGCAATTTGGGCTTGTAAATTTGGGCTCTTTTTTGTAATGGATTTTGGACTTTATTAATTTTTTGGTTTTTTAATTTGCTGGAATGGGTCTGACGTGTTTTGTAATTGGGCCACAATGTTTGGGTTGTGCATTTGGACTGTTCTTGGACTCTTTTTACTATTGGTTTTATTATTTGATGGGCCTTGGTTGTCTCTGATGGGCCCGGTCCAAAATTGGTTATTACAGGGTCATAGACAAGAACTTGTTGGGATCATTTAAGGATGAGATGATTCAAGTTCTTAGAATTGCAATGTGTTGTACATGTAAGAATCCATCTCAACGTCCAACAGTGAATGAGGTTGTTCAATTGTTGATTCAGGCAGACCCTTGCTTAACAGATCCTTACAAGTTTTCAACAAAGACCGGAGAAGCATCAAATGTCGCAGAGAACCAATCAGAAGAGGTTGAATCATGACAACTTAAAGCTCTCTCTTTTGATTAAATTTTGCTGATTAGTGGCTTGTAGATTCTCTCTTTCCGTTTTCTTCTCTTGTAAGGACCTAAGGAATTTAAATCACTATAAACTGCTTTATGGCAACACACAGCATGTATATGAAATCATTGCATAGCTTCCAATAGCTTTGTTTTTTCTGTATGTATGTATTACATAACATCATCCTCCGATCTTTTGCACTTTATCATCCTTCAATGCCTTCTTTTATCTCATTAAAAGCAACACTAAGATTTAGAAGGTACTATATGCTTAGATGCTAAGAATTCTATAATAGGAGTCTGGACACGATGCCCCATTTTTTCAAATTTAGACCAATTGATATGCCTCTTGATGGATAGTACCTCATCCTCTATAGTCTTACATAGTCTATATTGCCACCATAAATTAGGAAAGCAACGTAAACATTTTTTATTTTCTTCTACTCTACGTTCCAAAATCTCCACATTTTTCAAGACATTCGTTGCATCAGTCAGCCAATCTTCTACAAATTTCTCGATTACTTGAGTTTGAGTATACCTTTCAGCCGCTTTAACAGTATTTTGCACTCGAGCTTATTCTGTGATCAGACTTTGTCGTTGATCATTGAGGTCTACAAATAATTTTACGGAAACGAAACAAATGTCGAACACCTCGGTCAACTGGTGTCACCAAGTTGTTTACTATCACTATTCCTAGACTATTAATAGTAACGAGACAAAAAGATGCAGCCATCTGAAAATGCAAATCAATGAGACATATTTAATTCAATTATTCCAAATAAAGTTCATGTTAAATATTAGGCTGGAAAAATAAATGGGAGGGAGAGATTATGCCAAAGCCCAAAATAATGTTGCTGCTGGGCTTAACTGAAAAGGTGCTTTTTTTTTCTCTCTCTCATTCATCCTACTAGCAAAACAGAAATTGAGTGTCACCAGCGAGCAGAGTGGTGGTGCTGGTATTTGGTGATGGGGGCTGAGGGCAATGGTGATGGGTTTAATAATGGGTGGAGCTTCGGAAAATGATAGTAATGAGCGCGTGTTGATTTTCGTAAGCTAATGAGTGGCTATGGTGATGGTGAGGGATGAGGGTTGAAGATGATTTGATCGGTAAGACCGTGAAGGGTTTTTAGAATTTGCAGAGAGTTGCAAATGAAGAGATCTCTCACTCACTCTCTCTCTCCCTCTTTTCTATGATTTTTCTGTGTTTTGTTTTCTTTTGGAAGGAAAAAGCTAATTCGTTGCATTGCATGTACATGCTGGTCCGTTGTCATTCAGGTACAGATGATTCATTATACAAGCCTAGGTAGGGACAAACGGCAAAGGCAATGAGACACAATGGGCGTAACCAAAAAAGAAATGTTAAGGTTTGATATCAATTTCTTCAATGACTTCAGCGTTGGCGTGAGCAATAGGTTGCTTCTCATTGATAGAAAACCAGTTTCCTGGAGTTCAACTATATATACTGACGCATTCTCGAATTCAATTATATAAACATTGTCTCTATGTTCTTCATGTGCTTTAGACAAGGACTAATGATCTGATGTGAGCCTTTTTCAGCTTTAACAATTGTGAGCTTCAATCTGTGGAAGCGGATTCACAGCTTTGCTAACCAAGAAATGTAGCAAAAGAGAATGTGTTGAACTGGACACCGTTGCATTCAAGAATTCTTTAATCTATTGCATCCAAACTTGAATTATTATTATTATTTGTTTTAAAGCTAATTTGACCATTTGAAGTCTGTTTCTATTGTAAAACAAATGGTAGATAACCATCCCGTGAGCAAACTTTGTGCTTGGATTGGAATATTTCATTCCCAATAATTATTTGTAAGTAACTTTACACTCAGTTTTTTAATTACATTTAATCAATTCAAAGAAATTTAGCTCAATAAGACATCAAGCTTTATTGCGACATTGCTAGTGAAGATTCAAGCTTGTTGGTATATGAATACTTGCCAAATGGCAGGGATCGTCTACATATAAGTAGGAAAATGAAGTTTGATTGGGATACAAGGTTCAAGATTGCAACCGGAACAGCTAAAAAATTTGAATACCTTCATCACAGATGTGAAAAGTTGGTGCTCCACCGCCATGTAAAATCGAGTAAAATATTGTTAGATGAATATTTGAATCCAAAGATTTCGGATTTCAGACTTGCCAAGATTGTTCAAGCCAATTGTGGCATCGGTATGACTCCACCCGCCCGGTAGGTCCATTTCAATTATTCACTTTCCAAGGTCAATATTAACTAAATTACTAAAGCAAAGTTGTTTTTTTCTTAGAAAACGGCTACATCTACAAAGTCAACGAGAAGAGTAATATATGTCAGTTGTTCATACCCAAATATGTCACCTAAAACCTTAAATAAAACCTCAAAAATAAGAATAAATAATATTATACTTTCAAACGTTAGATAATCAACAATTAAGCACTCTCATACAAAGTTACAATACTTGAAAAAAATGGTAAAAAAATTTAACCCACAAGTGTGTACAAAAAATGTTTAGTAAAAGATTAAGAAAGATTGGAAAATTGAGTTCTTGGAAGTTAGGCACTTGATTCTTGTCTTTCTTCACTTCAACAGGAAAGCTTGACATTGTATTTAAGTCCTCTAACAACCTTTTGAACATTTGTAGCCATTAGAAGCAAAATAGTCAGTGCAACCACAAAAACCAACATTAAATGTAGTCTGCAGCTTCGTTGTATCAGTAGAAGTCTTTTCAAAATATGATTGTTGAACTCGTTCTATCGATAGAAATTCTCTTGTACTGGTAGAAAGTGTTTCATTTGATATTGATAAAAGTCCAACGGATACTGAATTTTGACTTCTGTCTTGACTTGTTTCGTAAAAATCCATTAAATTCTTAGAATCACTAAACACAAGTAATTTTTTATTTTCATGGCATATGAGTTAATAACACCTGAGTAAGTCATCGTCTTCTTAACTAAGAATTAATACATCCAGAAAGCTGTTGTCTTTTTTGTACAAGCAAGAAAAGTTAAATTATTTTCTTCGCTTGAAAACTTTAAAACAACCTAATACATATATGAATTACGGATAACACATTGCGATACCTACATAGTTGTGGGCATGCAACAAACCGTAAATAAAAATAACTATAGTATAATGTAAATTGATTGCAATGTTATAGTAATTGTGTGCCTATTAGACCTAATAAATAAGATTTTATTATAAATGCTCAATTAATTATGTTATAATCACATTTCAAGAAAACATTACTCTTGAATAAATAAAATATCATACAATCCTATAAGGTAAATAGATGCGACAATCTAAATCAAAAAGAAAACTACTAACAAAACAAGACTGTATGTAAAAGCTTTGATGAATAAATAAAATATACTATAGATGCTCAATTAATTATGTTATAATTAACATACATTAGGACCGAATAAATCAAACTATCCCCAATGTAAATTGATGCAACCATCTAAATTAAAATAAAACTATGACCAAAATAAAACAAAAACTGATCGACTAACAAGAAAGAAGGGATTCATTATCTAGAATCAAGAAATGCAACACAGACAAACCAAATAAATCAGAGATCGGAGTGTATTTGGGATATCAAGCCACATATAAACAGATTCAGACTCTTGAGATTCAAATATACGAATCTATCGGCAAATCAACTCACCCACTTCCTAGCTACTGAAAGTTTTAAGCGAAGAGAAACGTTTTAACTGGAAGATTCGATTCTAACTTCATCATGCGAAAAATGGAGAAGCGGGTGAGGAAGCCGGATTGAGTGAGACGACAATAGCCCGAACTCTGGAAGAAAGAATGAGAATGAGTGTTCTTTTGAAGATAAGAGTGAACAGAAAGGGGAATAAATGAAGGGAGTGCTTTGAGAAAGTAAAACCTTGAAAAAGAAAATGAAGAGAGTGCTTCGTTGTTTTGTATTTTATTTAGTTTTGGGCCTATTTTGTTTATTTTTAACAAGCCTGGTAGCTTTTTTTTTTTTATTATTTAAACTTTGTTTGCTTTTGATAAATAAAATCTAGTCCATTTTATAATAAAAATTGATTTAAGTTTAAAAATTAAATCACTTCTATTACATTTTTAATTATTTAAATTTTCAATTAAATAAATATATAATTTTTAGGTAAATATATATATAATTTTGTAATTATAATTTTATGAGTAATTTGCGAAAAATTTAATTAGAGGCACGCCTAAGGTGATCAAAGCTCGACTTGAAACGATGGAAACCCAAGTCTCCACAATCCTCGGCATCCTGCAAAGTCGTTACCCCAACATCTACAACATCGTTAAAAAACACATTGGGAGTATTTTTAACCTTTCTCTTTATTTGCTATTTGGGTTGCTGTATTTTATTGCATATAAAACATGCTTGATGACAAGCATAATGTAACACCCCCTACCCGTATTCGTCACTGGAATAGGGTATGAGGCATTACCAAAGTTTAACGAATTATTATTATTATGAATTCAATATAGTCCCTTTAAAAATATCCAATCTTCCCTGCAATTTTAAAACCGACCAATCCAATTCAATTCAATCAATTTGATACCAAATCATACTTCTATTATAATTATACTATTTAACATATTCATCACTCTTTACTTTAATACATATTCATTAAATAAGTTTTGGTATTTATATAATCATCAAACCATGTACATGCCATATAAATCAAAAAGGAAATTTACAAAAGCTACGGAGATAATCTTGATAGTGTGATCCTCGGTGTTGATCCGATCCTTCGTATATTTTTACGTCAATCTACATGAGACATTGAATACATTCAAGTAAGTTTATATAAACTTAGTAAGTTTATAGAAACTTAGTAAGTTCATAGGCATAAAATATAAATCTTACCAAACATTCATATACTTATGCATTATACACAATTACTAAGTTCACTGTCAACTACGTTTGGTGAGTCCTCTTGTATAAACTCACTACTATTTATCCATTTACTTTAACTCTTTTGGGCCCTTTTCTTTTCTTTTTTTTTTGTCACTTACCATCCTTAATCAAATTAGGAAACGGTTACAGAAAATTGAGTACTTCACTTCCCCTTGCCACAAGATAACTATGGTCTTACGATGATCACTTATCACTTTCCAAGCCATACCGCCACCTCTTTACGGATCACATTTATCACTTGTCACTTATCATCGATCGATAAGTGTAGCTAAAGCTACCACTTATCACTTGTCACGTGTCACTTGTCACTGATCAGATAAGTGTAGCTAAAGCTATCACTTATCACTTGTCACTAGTCACTGATCAGATAAGTGTAGCTAAAGCTACCACTTATCACTTGTCACTGATCAGAAGTACTCAAATCTGATGTTCCGCTCAATTTGATCATTTATTCGGTTTTCGCATTGTTGTTTTATTCTCAATTCATCAACAAATATATCTGATCATACATTATATAATTCATGAAATTAACATTCAGCCATATGAACTTACCTGGGTCGATTTGCAGAATTTGTGAAAATTCAGGGATTAATCAGCTACTTTTTCTTTTCCTTGACTTGCTTGAGTTCTCGATCTATCATTGTAAAATCATTCATTTATCAGATTGACTTCACCTTTACTCTATTTCACATCCTCAATGTTTATAACATGCATATAAGTAACATTATCTATAATTAATTCACTATTTACTTATACGGATATTCAAGTCATCCATCCGTATCACAGTCGCTAAATTATTTTTATCTTGAGCTACAGAACTTAAAATTAAGATCCACTAATTTTCCCTGAAACTAGACTCATATATCTTCTTACCATAAAATTTTCGAATTTTGGTTTAGCCAATAAGTACTGCTTTATTCTTTAAAGTCACCCTGTTTTTGTCAGACGCTCCGATCTCTTCACTAAAAATCAATTATCTCATAGTACGATTTACATATAGTGTTTCCAATTATTTCTAATGAAAATAGGATCACTAAGTAATACAAACATATAAATTATAACTCATAATTCTTTTTGTACAATTTTTAGCGAATTTCTAAAGTAAGAATTGGAGATCACGAAGTTATTCTAAAGAGTCTTACAAAAATTTAAATATCTCAATATGAAGACTTCCTTTGCTTGCTCTGTTATTTTATTCATATGTATTATTATTACTCTAATTGTGTATTATTACATTTATCATTATTGTTATTATTATTATTGTGTTTGGGTTACTATTACCATTATTTTAATTTCACCTCTTTCCAGATCCAAAAGGCGCAAATCAGTCCTGCATTTACCTTCGGTATCCCGCTGTGTCTTATCGATGAAAAACAAGGCCTTGATCTCTCCATCTCGTTGTTGCGCATCAAAGTAACTCGAGCAATTACGAGTATTGTCGCTCATGGTTCACCTGCTTTGTTTTCAGTTTTAGGGTTTAGCTCCTGGCTAATGGGATGATAGGCATGGCCTTTCGCTCTAGATAGGAGTGTTGTTGCTTGGGTCAATAAGTTTTGCGGTTTTCATGGGCTCCACGTTTCTTGCAATCCGATCTGATGGCCCCGACCTTAGCATAGTTTAGCTTCTCTAGAACATTCTAATTTTGAGTTGACTATTGGGTTCTATTTTTAAGCCGTAACCATATAAGCTCCTTATGTGTTGAGGGCCCAATTCGGTTCAAACTTAGATCATTTTCTAATATTAAAAATTCACACCCGAACTCATATTGAATATTTCGCATAAATAAATTTTAAAACTTTTACTTGAATGATTATAAATTAAATGATAAATATATAAGTTTATTCTTTTCTTATTTTTATTTTCATTTTTAAATTCATACTAAATATAAGTTCACCTACTCCGATTCAAGTCGATATAAATGCAATAACATTTCTATAATTTTAAAATATTAAATCTTTAAATTAGTCTAAGCACGCCTTAGGGTTTTTTTCTATTCTATCGATAAAAGAATGTTATTGTTCAAAAAAATTAAGGGTTTCAAATCATACCAAAAGAAATGATTTATCAAAACAAAGACGATGGAAGATGATCCAACAAGACTCAATATTGCTGATGAAATTTAGAGGCAAGAAGATGACGATGAAAGAAAAGAAGAATACAATTATTGTATGGTGCGAAGAATATTAAAATATAGCGTCGTACACTTTCCTTCAAAAAAAAATTTACCACTTGGCGCCACAACGGTCAAAAAGTCGTTAAAGTTATCGTTGAGGGAAAGTGCATCCATTGGTCTTGCGATTCACATCTCTCTCCTAAAATCGACATATTTCCCCAATTAAAATTAAAATCACCCTAAAAGTCTAATAAAAAAAATAAAAACGGCCTAAAGGCCTTATTTAGCCAATGAACTACAAGCTTGTCAATCTCACCAAAAAAAAAAAGATTGAAAAAAAACTTGGGAATTCCAATAAAGAAAATTGAGGCATTAAATTCAACAATAAATCGTTATTTAAGGAAATTAATAACATGATAAGTCCAAAATAATAATGACTCCAAAACAAAATAATTATTATTATTATGTAAATAATCATTTATATCGTAACACCCCTAACTGGTATCTGTTGTCGGAATAAGGCTATGGAGCATTATCAATATAACTGCTGGACAGTGTGATAGATCTCCGACAAGCTTCCAACCTAATTGAGATTTGAATGATCTGAAAAGTAAAAGAAAGACAACTATATAAGCAATGAATGCTTAGTAAGATCGTATAAACTTTAGTCATATCAATCCATTCCAAATATGAAATTTATACATATCGAGAATAATCCTATATCGATACCACAAGATTCACGAATCCATATTCAACAACTCACAATGTGAATAAATCCACAGCATCCAATAACATATCATCCTTAGCATAATAGGATTTTGTAAAACTTTAAACCCTTTCAGATTTTCTTATTTTCATTTGCATTTTATTACTTTCCATTGCATTTACTTTCTTTTAACTTAAATAACAAATCAATTCAACTCATCATTCTTTTTTTCATCATTTAACAGTTCAAGTATGAACTTACTATTTCATTACCTTTCCACACATGTTCCTTATGCATAACACACAAGACATAAGCATATCATCAACCATAGCCACAAGCTAGTGCTTTTAAACATAGCACTTTTGGAATTAAGCACATGATAAACCATTTCATAAGAGATTACATAATTTAAATCTTACCACTCTTTCATGAACACAAGCATATTTCCATTCGGGCACTTATCATTACAATGCATAACCTATAAATTAACATGGCATGATCCAACCAAAACTTGGCCAAAGTCTAAGCATTCACACCAAACATGTTAGCATACATGATACAAATCATAAGCACATTAACATGAATAGCCATTTAATCTCAACATGCATCACTTGAATCTATTACTCATCTTAACGTACAAAATTTCCATTTATCACCATATCAAGGATATTCATATAGTTTCATGTCTTAATTCATATCATTTTCTTTACCATTCCATTTTCATAACACATAACACATAAGACATAAACATAACATCACTTAAATCACACTTTTCATAATCATGAATGTTCTTACTTGAATCATTGATACATCATACTTTTCCATAATTGTCGTGGTGAAATCAATCGAAACCTTTACTGGTTCATCCCTTTTCATGCCCGTTGTAGCACTTAGAATAATACCGGATACGCAGGAAAGCTCACACAAAATATGCTAAACATATTTGCGATTTGGGTATAAACCAAAACTTTAAAAAACAAAACAAACAAGAAGCCAGTCATATATATTGGCAAAATTCATACAAAAACAAAACAAACAATAGGCCAGAATTCTCCCCTACTTTCATATTTTCGTACGTATACATTGAGAATCTGAAAAAAAAAAAAGACAAGGAACAGAAGAAAAAGCTGAATTCTTCTAAATCGGTCTACTAAAACACAATTATTTGCTTTAAAGGCTGCTATTTAACAAGCCTACATTTAGGGGAGAAAATTTTTAACAGCAAGAACAGGAAGTGAAGATGTATGTGCTAACCTGTGGAAATTCAGGAAAGTGTTCCATAAATAAAACACTTGATCACCCGATAGATTAAATATTTTAAGTACATCATCCTTCGATAAATTATGGAGTAATCTATCACTTTGAAACTCTAATCTGCCATTTACTCTCTGTTAAGAGACAAAGGTGTTATCATTTTTATATATTAAAACACAAAAATAAGAATAAGAGTACACTGTTCGATAACATAAAGCAAGGACCTCAAGACCATTTTTTGGCTTGCCTTGTGCTGGATCTTCAGCATCAGCACCAATCGGTTCTTGCAGAAAGGAATCAAATAACTTCATATCGTTCATTTTGGAGGTAAATTCAGTCAAATCAACGGCATGGTTAATGGCATCACGAAGTTTTTGCAGCTCAACAAGCAGTGTGTCATGAACATTTAATAATTCCTTATCAAGCATGACCTGTTTCAGATCAGTAGAAGCCACTTGATCCAGTGCCTGGTCAACCACATGGTCAAACTATTAGTGCATTAATATTGATTATCAAGGATAACAAGAAGCTGAATTAAAGCAATACAATGAATTTCCCTTATTACCCACATAACCCACAAGAAAAGTTCCATTAAACCCATGCCACTTAAACTAAGAATTGGAAATGGATATATTAAACTCTTACAGCTTAAATAATCAAGCCTCATGAAACTCATACATTCTACTAACCATAACCTACAATTTCCACCAGTCCAATGAATAGTTTGGATGGGCGTGTGTATGATTGATACAACCGTCAAATAGATCGATAAATAAATTTGGCAGGGCCTCGCTCAACTTTCTCACGATCCTAATCTTGCCAATCTACAAAAATAAACAATTTAAGTAGGAATTTTGAAACAAAACTAAATAAAATATTATCAGAAATATTGAAATCTTACTTTCTTTCCCCACATTCAATTGCATAATTATTGTAATGCCAGAAAACATTTGAGCAGAATCGTACAACAGCAGCAGCCCTCGAGACATCGTAACTCTTTTGATTATGGTAATATACTTTATACAGCACCGGTTTGTTATACAAAGGATGTACCCAGTCACTCAAGTTAGTACTTGCAAACGTAGTTAAAGTATCATTAAAAGATTCAAGATCAAATACTTCTCTCTTTAGGAGATAATCCAAATTGATAAGAACCGATACTTATCAGCGTCCCCCCAAATAAAAGGCGAATCAAGTAAGCACCTAGGGCTCACGTATTCCCTGTCAATGTGGACATAAACATGTAACTAAACCTAAAAGAACTATGAAAGCAAAATAAAAATACGAAAGGTCAATCAACTTACAGAAATTCAGAATTGAGATAATGAAGAAAACATCTCAGTTCAGGAGACAAATTGAAACGATCATAATCTGGCTTATCTGATCCGAACGGGTAATTTATGATGACGTCCATCAATTTTTTAAGCTCTTCAATATCATCATTCATCTTGCTCTTCGGTCCATCTAAATTGGGTAAAACTTTTACCCGACATTCGGAACCCTTCATCGTAATAAACAAACATTTAATTGGGTTTTCCGTATAAATGCTTTGACAGCTACTTCTACCCGCTTTTCTAGCCCAAATACGGACAGCATCTTGAAATATCTCTACAAAATCCCTCCTAATATAACTAAACCAGCTAGCCCTACTCCTCTGTGAACGTCTACGTTCCCAATCAATCTTCTGTTTGTCAAAAAATTCCATTACATTTAAATAATCTTCAAACGCAAGCAACCATTTTTTTTCATGACATACGATTTGATGACACCTAAGTAAGTCATCATTGTCGTAACCACTTTTTGAAAACAACAATGGGGTTCGACTTTGGTTTTGAAAATAGGAATAAAATGGGAGTCGCCACCGACCTTTATTTGGTGTGATCGGATCACCTTTATTTTAATAAAATATTTTGTTTTACTAAAACCGTGTTTTTGGTCTCATGAGTTTTGAAAATCGGGTTCGGAGTCACAGTTACATACGAGGAAGGGTTAGCACCCTCGACACGCCCAAAATTGGTACCAAAGTGATTAATTAATGTCTTAATGTCGGAAGTTTGAGAAGATTTTTAAATTCGGATCTTTAAAAAAAATGTATTAGGGTATTTGAGATTTCTTTGTTTCGAGAGGATACAAACATCACATCCAGCACGTTAGGACACGATATTCGAAGCTAAATACAAAATATTGCCTTTATTTTAAAACCTTTAAATGGAGTGTAGCAATTTTATAAAATACACCGTATCGTATTAATTTAAAGAAAAGACTCGAGTCAAAATTTGAGATTTCTTTGTTCTGAAAAGATATAAACATCACATCCAGCACGTTAGGACACGATGTTTTAATCTCTCGTAAT
Source organism: Gossypium rotundifolium (assembly GCA_025506655.1). Taxonomy (NCBI): domain Eukaryota; kingdom Viridiplantae; phylum Streptophyta; class Magnoliopsida; order Malvales; family Malvaceae; genus Gossypium; species Gossypium rotundifolium. The sequence continues at coordinate 199,866,163 of CP106727.1, forward strand.
CAAAGTTATCTCGTGATTTACAAAGTTTGTTAAAAAAGGATGTTAGGTTCCTTGTCAAACGGAAAATAGCAACCCAGCACGTTAGGGCACTATTCCCCGAATTTCTAAATACAAAACATTGCCTTTATTTTAAAAATCTTTTTAAATGAAATATGATGGTTCTTGTTTAACAATGTAGTATTAAATTAATAACAATGATATCGAACAATGATAATAATAATAATAGTATGGTTATGAAGACAATAGTAGAAATGATGATGATAATAAATATAATAAAAACAATGAAGACATCATTAAGCAAAACGATTATAAAAAACAAAATATAAAATAACTTAGTAAATAATTACGATAATGGTGTGAAATAAGAATAATAATACTAATAAATAATAATAAAATGTAGATGTATAAAAATAACGAATAATAATGGCGATGACAAAATAGTATTGCTACATAAGTGTAAGTAGACATACATAAAATACGATGTAAAGAGAATGAAAATAGAAATGCATACGAGATAGTATAAGAATAAACAAATAAATGAAAAGTAACTAAATAATAATAGTATTAAAATGAGAAAATAAATATAAGTATAAATATAGTAATAATAATACTAATATCAACAGAAGAATGGTAAAGAAATAATAGTGACAAAAATAATGTTGATTAATAATACTAAATAGATAGTAATAATAATAGATAATAGTAAAATAAATAATAATATAATAATAGTATTAATAATAAAATAATGATAATGGTAAATAATAATAATAATAAAAATAATAATAATAATAATAATAATAATAATAATAATAAAGAAACAATAGAAAAGGACTAATTTAAATTAAAAGCATAATTTCGGGCAAATTTAAAATAAAAGAAAGACTAGGATCCATTTACACGCGAAAGGACTGGGGGGACTAAAATGGCAATAAACCCCTTCGGTCAAAACGCACAGCAGCAGAAGGGACCTAATTGCAAATCCGAGTAAATTTTGGGGCAAATTTGAGAATAATAAGATTTGGATTGGAAAGGTAAAAATGCGGAAGGATCATGCAGCGTAGAATATCCCATTTTTTGGCAAAACACGCGATCCTAGGTGGTCTGATCGGGTCGGGTTGGTCCAGGTGAAACGACGTCGTTTGGGGCTTATGGGCCACCAAAAGCAAGGCCATTTTGATTCAGCTATATAACCCATTTTTTTCCAAAAAATTCATTTCTCATCTCTTAAAAAAAAACGATTTGTTTTCTTTTCTCTGCGGTGGGGAGAAATCTGGGGGCCACGCCATGGCCGTAATGTATGGCCCTGCCACCGCCTACTGTGGTTTTAAAAGGTAAAAATTTTTTTTTTATTTTTTATGCTATTTTTCTTTTTAAAATATTATTTATACATATATATATCGTGTAAATATAAAAAAGACGAAAAAATTCAAAACGCAAAGATTTTACCTTTATACTTTGATCTTGATTCTTTTTTTTTGTTTAATCTCTATTCGGAGTTTGTGTTGATCTTTTTTTTTGCTTGCTATTTTGTTTGTTTCAATGTTTTAATCTCTGTATTTTTATTGAAAGAAGAAAAAAGCCCTTTTGCTTAAATCTCTCTTTCTTTGATTTATTTCAAAAAAAACTCCTTAAAGTTATTTTCACTTTTTTATAGCCGAAATATATGCTTTTTTATTTGTTGCTTGCTGCCTTTACTTCTGTCTGTGTGTGGTCTTTTCTTTTGCAGGGCATGGGGAGTAGGTGGAGGAGACGACGGTGGCCGGTGGTGCAGTGGAGCAGTGGAGTCGGGTTGAAGGGTCGGGGTAGGTGGGGTTGGTGGGCTGCTAGGGTTAGGGAAGATTAGGGTTAGGGTTTTTTTTGTTTTGGGCTTTGGTATTTTGGGTGCTTTTTTTTATTTTGGGCCGGGTGAAATGGGTCTCAGATAGTTGCCCTCTTTGCTCATTGTCGTGTAACTACAATGAGCAAAGACATAAGAAAGACCCATTTTGCCCTTGGCCTCAATGGGCCTTAACTTCTTTGGTGCTCTTTTCTCCGTAGCCCCATTCATCCACCGTGATCCGTCGTTTCGATCCTATTCCCGTTGTTTTGGTGAGATAGGACTTGTAGCTCCAATTTATTCATTGCGCCTTATATCTTCGACTGCTTCCCGCAATCCGCTCCCCGTAACATCAGTTTGCTAGACTTGTTATCTTCGATCCGCTTCTTGCAGTTCGTGGAATGTCAAAACTACTATCTTCAATCGATCCTTGCAAACTCAAAGACCACCGACCGATCTCTTTGATTTACTTTACTCCACGAGAACTTCAAGAAAATAAGAATTGTGGAGAAGAGATTCGTAGTCTCCATCTTCTCATGAAACTTCAAAGAAATAAGGACTTATTCTCATTGTTAACTCGTGGAGACGGATTTGCAATCTCAACCTACTTCTACGGAACTTCGAGAAAATAAGAATTGAGTGAGAAGAGATTCGTAATCTCCATCTTCTTCATCAAACTTCAAAGGAATAATGATTGATCCTCATTGTTAACTCAGGGAGAAGGGATTTGTAATCTCAACCTACTCCATGGGAACTTCGAGGAAATAAGAATTCAAGGAGAAGAGATTCGTAATCTCTATCTTCTCTTACTGAAACTGCAAAGGAATAATGATTGATCCTCATTGTTAACTCCGGGAGACGGGATTTGTAATCTCAACCTAATCCACTGAAACGTCGAGGAAATGAGAATTCAGGGAGAAGAGATTCATAGTCTCCATCTTCTCTACCGAAACTTCAAAGAAATAAGGACTTATCCTCATTGTTAACTCAGGGAGACGGGATTTGCAATCTTAACCTACTCCACGGGAACTTCGAGGAAATAAGAATTCAGGGAGAAGAGATTTGTAATCTCCATCTTCTCTCATGAAACTTCAGAGGAATAATGATTGATCCTCATTGTTAACTCGGGAGACGGATTTGTAATCTCAACCTACTCCACTGAAACTTCGAGGAAATAAGAATTCAGGGAGAAGAGATTCGTAATCTCCATCTTCTTCATCTGAAACTTTAAAGGAATAATGATTGATCCTCATTGTTAACTCAGAGACGGATTTGTAATCTCAACCTACTCCACGGAACTTCGAGGAAATGAGAATTGGGAGAAGAGATTCGTAATCTCTATCTTCTCTTCGAAACTTCAAAGGAATAATGATTGATCCTCATTGTTAACTCAGGGAGACGGGATTTGTAATCTCAACCTACTCCACGGAAACTTCGAGGAAATAAGAATTCAGGGACTTTTTAATTTGCTTCCTTACTATCTTCAGGAAGACTTCAATCTTCACTGCCCACTACCATCTTGAGGGAACGAAAATCTGAACTTTCCAATGTGCTTCCTTACTATATTCAGGAAGACTTCAATCTTCAGTCTGCACCACTATCATCTCTAGGGAACAAAATCTGAACTTTCCAATTTGTTTCCTTACTATCTTCGGAAGACTTCAATCTTGATCACCATTTCACTACCATCTTGAGGAACAAAATCAACTTCAATATCGCCTACGCTTCTTTGAGGAACCCGTCTTGTGAAATTTATTTTATGTGCTTATGCTTATGCAAATGATGAGGATGTTATGATCGGAACGACTCAAAGTCTCCTAACTGCATGTGTTATGGACGACACTTGCATGAATGCAGAATGTCATGAGAATGGTCTTTTTACAATGATTAGGATGCAATGAGTCGAATGCTCCTAACTAAACGTGCTTTGAAATTATGTATGAATGCAAAATGAAATGATCCCTTTTTAAATGCTTGGGGTCATCATTGCTCGTAGTTCATTAAGGTTCTATCACTGATGCGTTATCATGTTTTTTCGTTCAGCCAGTATCTTTGATAGAAAACCAAAAAATGATCACATCCTCGCCAACAAGCTTGCCCATTGTGATTTCGAGTCCTTCCACGTACCTTCGGGATATAAAGATTGTACCTCTCATTGCAACTTCAGGAGAATAACGTTTGTTTCCTTCCATCCATCTTACTGCAACTTCAAGGTATAGGATTAATTTGATCTGTTACACCATTCACTCGTGTAATGACTAGATGTGTAGGCCTGATATGTGCATGAATGCAGAGTATCATTTTTCTTTTCTCGAGAATGATCCTTTATATCTTTGGGTTGACATTGCTCGTTATCCGTCAAGGTCAGACACGGTGAAATGTATTGTCTTTTGTTCAACCAATAAAAGGTCCAAAGAGATAATCATCTTTCTCCAATATTTCCAAACCTCGAATTTGAGTGAGTTCTAAACAATAGTCCTGTTTGTGTCCTTGTACTATTTCAAGCTTTCGAGTAATATGCAAAACTCCTTTTATGAAAGTATTATTAGTCCACTAATCGTTATTTCAATGCAAAATACTTGAAAAGATTGTAACAATGGACCAAAAGAACAGTTGGGAGCATAGCTCAAACAAACAAGTTAATCAAAGCTAGCAAATGTAATTAAGAAGGAATTTATCGGTGGTTTTTGAAAGGGATAAAATAACCACAAGTAACAAAAATGGGTAAAATGGAAACTAAGTGCCCCAGATATCGCAACTTGAGCTTCTCTGTTCCAACTTCGAGGACCATTTTCACTTAATATGTGTTTAGGGATCCAGAGTACTTTATCGATGACCCAAGACGTAACATACTTCTTCGACGTAGCTAGACTCTGTATGTCCTACTTTCAATCAAAATTTTGAGTCGCCTTCCGGTTTTCAACTCAAATACCTTTGGTCTCAAAGCGCCTTTGCGAGTTTTCGCCTTGGCCTCTCCTTTTCTTTTTTCTTTTCCTTTTCTTATTTTTTTTGTGTTTTTATGTTTTTATTTTTCTTTTTTCGAAAAACCTTTTTATTGAATGAACTCACCGGATTAAGGTGTCCTTGTCATCCATCTTGGTTAACACTCATGTTTCCCTAGAACAGGCCTTCTTTGCTGTATAAGGCATTTACTTTTTTCTTTGGAGTTCTCTTGGATAAGAAGAATCTTTCTTAATGCTAAGTCATCTTCCTAAAATTCTCTTGAGTGAACCTTTTTGTCATAAGCCCGTGTCCGTTTTTGATACATTTGACCTCTTGAATACTTTCAATCAAGCTTACTGGAGGCATTCTGCTTCATCTAATTCAATTCAAGCTTGGGAAAAGGAATCTTATCTTCCAACAATTGTTTCCCTTTTACGAACCAGTGGGAAAGATGCCCCGGTAAAAGTCCTGGCCAACGTTCAAGGAACCTAAAGGGTAAATGGTGACTTCTCTATGCCAACCTTTACAAGTCTCTACCATTTTTCAAAAAATCTTTTTTTATGATCACGACTTTGTAATCTGGCATATGAAGCGACCTTCACCTCTCGATGAGGTAACCAACGAAAAAGCTTTTGTGAGACCGGCTTATTAACATCCATACTTCATATAGGAAAATGGAGAAGGCACGTCTTCCTCGATAACAAAAGTATTTTCCTTTCTTGGTGAACCAATAGCAGAGCCTCTTGATTAGCTAGTTGTTGTAAAACATGGGTTCTTTAAACCCCAACCTTAATAAAGATACCCATGTTTTAGTAGTTTGGCATGCCTCGATATGATCGTGCGAAAACATCTTGAATTCTTGAAAATAGCTCAACGATGCCTTGCCTTATTCCTACTAGAGCTACGCTTCCATCTTCATCTCCTTCGTTAGTTCATAGCGTCTCACGACACTTCATAAGGTAGGATTTACCATTGGGGAAGTAAGTCGCAATCTTTGTCATCTTGAAGCCCTTAGATCCCTCTAGATACATATCTCACTAAAAGTGGAGTCAAGCAATGTCGCTCATGTCATTGATATCTGGGGCCCATTGTGGGCGTAAAATCCAAAGAATAAATGATCTTAAGGATGATTATTAGTATGATATGGTCATGAGTGAAAGAATATTCGTAATGAAATGTAAAGAATGAAAATATTTACTTAGAAAGATGCATTTTATTGAAATAAAATTCGGACACAAGCCTACTTTCAAAAGAAAACTTATTGCTTCTGTGCTTGAAGCAACAAGTGTGTTTTACACATTACTCTAGATTAGCTTTAAATATACATGTTTCTTCCATAGCCTCATTGTTCAAAACACTCCTAAGTACATAAAGGATGCCTGGAAAACTTTTATTCCTCGGTTCTCTTCAGGTATACCATTGCTCCATCATCGAACTTTACAATACCCATGTTGATGAGATTTTCCACCAATTTCTTGAAAGTAAGGCAATTTTCTATCGAATGGCCCATGATCCCCGCGTGGTACTCACACTGAGTGTTTGGGTCATACCATTTTGGGTACGGAGGTTGCATCGGTTTTGGATATTGGGGGGACACAACGTGTGCATCAAATAAACTTTGATACAACTCTTTATACGTCATAGGGATTGATGTAAATTAGAGTTTTTCAATGTTTTTCCTTGTGCGAGATTCTTTCCTTGATGAACCTTGATGCTCAGTAGTCACCATTTTTGGCTGATTGACAGTAATTAACTTTGGGTCCCCCATGTTTATATTATTCACCTCGCCATCCTTCTTCCTAGGAGCAGCCTTCTAGTGGTTTCGCTTCAATCTTCAATCTGATCCGATTGCATGTTCGATCATCTCTCCTCCATTACTATGTCGACAAAGCTTTTAGTCGTACTCCTATCATATGAGTTATGAAAGGGGCCTTCGTGGTGTTAATGAAGAGTACTATGGTCTCCTTTTCCAAGAGCGGTGGGTCGACTTGTATTGTTACCTCTCTCCATCGCTAGGCATACCGCTCAAAACTTTCACCGACTTTTTCTCCATATTTTGAGTGTGATTCTATCGGAGCAATATCGCCTACATGGTAGTAATGTTTCATGAAGGCTGTGCCGAGTCCTTCCACGCCTTGACCGGGCACGACTAAGTTGGTTATACCATTTGGCGGTGGACCTACCAAACCGTCTTGAAAATGATGAATCGAAGAATCGTCATTATTAAGGTGCTCGCCATCCGCTCGGCAGAACATCGTGATGTGCGCTTCAGACAATGGTCCCATTATACTTCTCAAATTCGCATCTTAAACTTATGAGGAAGCACTAACTGGAACCGGACTCAAGTCTTTGAGTCAAAACCATGGTGGTGATCGGATTTTTCAAGGTCTTGAACTTTTCCTCCAACCATCTACAACGATCCTCTAATTGCTTCGAGGATTCAACTATTGCCCCGTCCCTCTTTGCTATATTCAAATCGGGATTAACTGGGTTATCCCCTGGATTGGATCCTGAGCCAACGCGGGGGTTCGTGGGTGGTCTAATATCATTTTACCCTTGTTAAGGCCTAATCGCGATAGATGGCCTTTGAGGATACCTCCGGTGGCACTTGGGTATTAGGCGGGTAAAACCCGGAGGTAAACAGGTCGTCATTATCGTTTCCCAAACTAGTAGCAACGCCTCTTTCCTTTCTCACGTTCATTGGCCAACAATCGCGCTAACCGATTCATCATGCTACTCGAGACTCTGCATCTGTTCTATCATGTCTTGTTGTATCTTGAGTAATCGTTCTTGCATCTTCTCCTGTATTTCCTTTTGCATTTGTTCTAGCCTTTCCATTCTTTGATCCATGTCTTCTAGGTTACTGAAATAACTTCACCTAATTAGGGTCTTTCTACAAATTTTAATGCATGTGATATAATGCAATGCAAATGCATGGAAGGAATGCAAAAAGAAAGAGAGGCATTGATTATGAATTCAATTCCATTAGAAGAACTTTTCTAGAAAATACATTTCTTTACATAAAACGGATTGCATATACGGCTTTGTCCTCACAGTCCAGGTAAAATCCTCTTCTTCGCATCCAGATGTTATGGTCATGTCCCGTGAACTTCCTCAATGGATACCTCTTCTAACTCCTTATTGCTTGATCCAGTAGTACCTCTTCGCTCACTTATCTTTCGCGATGTTTATAAGCTTCTTTTAGAAAATGGAGACATGATGACTCTCGAATAATCTTTGTCGGCTTGAATCCTCGTGCAAAGTCTTGTATTCTTCGTGGGTTATCGTCCCTCTCGTTGTTTACTTGGACTATGTTCGAACGATCGTATTATAATCCATTTTATCAAGTAACACATTTCCTTATGATAAACTCTTCTATTTAGCAATCGAATATGAATCAACACCTCTTTTCTAAGATGATGCGGTGTGATGCAATGCAATGCAATCACAAACAAAACAAAACACGTAAGCACAGGGGCAATAAACAAAATAGAGTATCTATCTAGGTGACCACTAGAGGTTTAACAAAGTTCTACCTAAGGTGGGCTCCTAGGGTTTACTACATGTGGTTTGGTTCTAAGGAGGGTACCGAACCAACAGATTCCTCGATCTTCACCCATTATAGGCTCATATAGACCGAGTTCGTTTAGGGAATACATTTCCCTATGTACGCACGGAGATGAAAATCTCACGAAGACATAGGTACGGATGTATCCCAAAAGCGATCCACTATCCCGCGGAGGTGAAAACCTCACGAAGGAGTAGTTTCTCACTCACCTAAAGGTGTGACCACAACAGTCATGCAATGCAATGCCGCAATTAAAACAACATGCAATACAAATATGGTAATTTTCAAATCAAACTTTCAAACTTCCGACAAAAGGCGAAAATAATCAATTTATGGCTTCGACTCTCTAAATCGGTCCCCAATGAGTCGCTAAGTCGTCAGAACCATTTTTTGAAAACAACAATGGGTTCGACTTTGGTTTTGAAAATAGGAATAAAATGGGAGTCGCCACCGACCTTTATTTGGTGTGATCGAATCACCTTTATTTTAATAAAACATTTTGTTTTACTAAAACCGTGTTTTTGGTCTCGGAGTTTTGAAAATCGGGTTCGAGAGTCGATTCACATACGAGGAAGGGTTAGCACCCTCGGTACGCCCAAAATTGGTACCAAAGTGATTAATTAATGTCTTAATGTCGGAAGTTTGAGAAGATTTTTAAATTCGGATCTTTAAAAAAAATGTATTAGGATATTTAAGATTTCTTTGTTTCGAGAGGATACAAACATCACATCCAAAGACGTTAGGACACGATATTCAAAGCTAAATACAAAATATTGCCTTTATTTTAAAACCTTTAAATGGAGTGTAGCAATTTTATAAAATACATCGATCGTATTAATTTAAAGAAAAGACTCGAGTCAAAATTTGAGATTTCTTTGTTACGAAAGATATAAACATCACATCCAACACGTTAGGACGCGATGTTTTAATCTCTCGTAATCAAAGTTATCTCGTGATTTACAAAATTTGTTAAAAAAGGATGTTAGGTTCCTTTGTCAAACGGAAAATAGCAACCCAAAGACGTTAGGGCACTATTCCCTAATTTCTAAATACTGAAACATTGCCTTTATTTTAAAAATCTTTTAAATGAAATATGATGGTTCTTGTTTAACAATGTAGTATTAAATTAATAACAATGATATCGAACAATGATAATAATAATAATAGTATGGTTATGAAGACAATAGTAGAAATGATGATGATAATAAATATAATAAAAACAATGAAGACATCATTAAGCAAAACGATTATAAAAAAACAAAATATAAAATAACTTAGTAAATAATTACGATAATGGTGTGAAATAAGAATAATAATACTAATAAATAATAATAAAAATGTAGATGTATAAAATAACTAATAATAATGGCGATGACAAAAATAGTATTGCTACATAAGTGTAAGTAGACATGCATAAAATACGATGTAACGAGAATGAAAATAGAAATGCATACGAGATAGTATAAGAATAAACAAATAAATGAAAAGTAACTAAATAATAATAGTATTAAAATGAGAAAATAAATATAAGTATAAATTTAGTAATAATAATACTAATATCAACAGTAATGGTAAAGAAATAATAGTGACAAAAATAATGTTGATTAATAATACTAAATAGATAGTAATAATAATAGATAATAGTAAAATAAATAATAATATAATAATAGTATTAATAATAAAATAATGATAATGGTAAATAATAATAATAATAATAATAATAATAATAATAATAACAAAGAAACAATAGAAAAAGGACTAAATTAAATTAAAAAGCATAATTTCTGGGCAAATTTAAAATAAAAGAAAGACTAAGGATCCATTTACACGCGCGAAAGGACTGGGGGGACTAAAATGGCAATAAACCCTTGGTCAAAACGCATGCATGACAGAAGGGACCTAATCGCAAATCCGAGTAAATTTTGGGGCAAATTTGAGAATAATAAAATTTGGATTGGAAAGGTAAAAATGCGGAAGGATCATACAGAATATCCCATTTTTTGGCAAAACACGCGGATCCTAAGCGAGTCGGATCGGGTCGGGTTGGTCCAGGTGAAACGACGTCGTTTTGGGGCTTATAGGATACCACCAAAAGCAGTGTCGTTTTGATTCTATTATATAACCCATTTTTTCCAAAAATTCATTTCTCATCTCTTAAAAAAACCGATTTGTTTTCTTTTTTCTCTCGCAGTGGGAGAAATCCGTGAGGGGGCCGGCCGTGGCCGTCGTGGCCTGGCCTACCACCACCACTGATGGTAGAAAAAGGTAAAATTTTTATTTTTTATTTTTATGCTTTTTTCTTTTTAAAATATTATTTATACATATATATATACGTGTAAATATAAAAAAAAGACGAAAAATTCAAAAACGCAAAGATTTTACCTTTATACTTTGATCTTGATTCTTTTTTTGTTTAATCTCTATTCTGGAGTTTGTGTTGATCTTTTTTGCTTGCTATTTTTGTCGGTTTCGAATGTTTTAATCTCTGTATTTTTGATTGAAAGAAGAAAAAGAAGCCCACTTTTTGCTTAAATCTCTCTGTTTCTTTGATTTATTTCCCAAAAAAAAACTCCTTACAAAGTTATTTTCGGCCTTTTTATAGCCGAAATATATGCTTTTTTATTTGTTGCTTGCTGCCTTTACTTCTGTCTGTGTGTGGTCTTTTCTTTTGCAGGGCATGGGGAGTAAGTGGAGGAGGCGGTGGTGGGTGGTGCAGGGAGCGGTGGAGTCGAAGTTGAAGGGTCGGAGTAGGTGGGGTTGGTGGGCTGCGCTGGCTAGGGTTAGGGAAGATTAGGGTTAGGGTTTTTTTTTTATTTTGGGCTTTGGTATTTTGGGTCTGTTTTTTTTAATTTTGGGCCCAGGTAAAATGGGTCTGTACAATCATCATTGGCATACTTAACTAAGAAGTCGTACATTTTAAGAGCTGCTGTCTTATCTTCATAAGGAAGAAAAGTTGAAGGAATTTCTTCATTTAAAAACTTTAAGACACCCTTATACGTATCTAAATTATAATCATTGATAACACAATGTGGTACATCTATAGCTGTGAGCCTACAGCAAACCAAAAACAAAAATTACTATAGTATAATGTAAATTGATTGAACTGTTATAATAATTGTGTGTCTATTTGACTGAATAAATAAGAGATTAAATCCTAAACACTCGATTGACTATGTTAAAATCAACATATGAGGATGGCATTACTTCTGAATAAATAATACTAGCATATAAGGGTAAATAATTTAAGCTGAAAATTAAAGTTATAAAGCTTGATTCTTGAGAACTAGGATCAATCCCATTTTGAGACTTAACAATTACCCATTTTTCTAAACACTTAAATCACATGTAAATTAGTATGAATCTCCAACACCCTACATCAATGGCAGAAAAAAAGTTTATCGCTTTCTAATCCATGAATTACACTTCTATTCTAGGGCTAAATAGTTAACTCCAGTAAAGTTGAAGAAACCTTATATAACTGGGAATTCAAGCTTTGAGACACTTTAACACTGAATTCAAAACTTAAAATCCATGTATCTCTCATTCAAAGACTTAACCAAAGAAACAATCTTTAACAATGACTTCAATATAACATTAAACATTAAAAAAACAAAACGATGCATTAAGTGATTGAAGAACGAAAAGAACTCACCGATTAATCAAGAAGCAAAAACCCAAAACCCAAAATTGATTTACTGACAGCTTCGACGACAAGTAGAATTGAATATAGAAGAGATTGAAAACAAAACAGTTTCTTCTGAATTTTTAGGGATTAGCTTTCTATTGTATTGTTTCATGAATCGTGTTCGATAGGTTATTCTGGATTATGGGGCTTTTTTCGTTTTTTTTAATTAAAGGGTGAGACCCGGCCCATAAAATGAATATGCCCATTTTCTTGCAAGTTTAAATGTACTTTTACTTATTTAAATCCAACTTCCAAAATTAATGGAAAATAATTAAATATTAAATTTGTTGATTTCTTTTTATATTTAGGATTAATGTATAAATATTAGAGGACTAAATTTATTATTAAGTTAATAAAAACTCACATTATCTTTTCATCACTCATTTAACAATAATTAAAAAAGGGAGTGATTAAAATATTTAATTTCTTTGTTTCTTTTTATAATATTTCGATTGAGTTAGTATCGATTGACTTATGATACTAATTGAATTATAGACTTAAATATTAATATATGAGTAGGGATCCACTTATATCCCGTATATTTTTTGTATGATTATTATTTTAATAAAACAACTGTTAAATTTATTGATATAATTGTACTTAACATAAATGTAAATTTTCAAATTGATTCTATATCTCTATCATATAGACATTTCAAATCCTCAAAACAAAGCTTTTCTTTTGGCTTTTAAAACTCATGCATTTAAGTTTAAAAAGATACTCGATCATTTGGGTCAAATGAAAAATCGGAACCCAGTAAGTTAGGGCACAATTTCTCAAAATTCCAAATACAGAATATCACATTTATTTTCCTTTTAGAAATTCTTACCTCGAGATAACAAAATATCATATCTAGTGAGTTAGGGCACAACATTTTTGAATTCCCGATAATTAGTTTTTATTTGAAATTTATACATTTTGATTTAAAAAGAGTACTCGATCACTTAGATTCAACGAGGAAAAATTATGTCCAAATTGATGGACAAATAGATAGTAAGATTGAAACACCTTATTCTAATCAATTTCAAATAGATGAAGTTTAATTATGTTCAATTTGACATGCATGATCTGTATAAATGAAATATAAAATATGATAGTTGGATTGCTAAAATATTAACCGTATAAAAATATATAAAAGAATGTAAAACTAATTTAATTTTTTATGTAAGTGGATCATGTAAGTAGATCATTATATATATATATATATATATATAATTCAATTTTAAATTTAAATGTCGTAAATGAAAATAACATTAAAAAATCATTTTTCGTTTAAGGACCTAATCCAAATTAATTTCAAAATAAACCAAGGTCAAAGAATGTTATGAAATGAATCAACTTAAAACTTTTGCTTGCCATATGAGACTTCTCTCATGTTATTTGTCAAAAAGTTTCACTGCCCATTCTGGACCATTTTTCAACTTATGATCTTTTATGGGTTGAAACTAAACTTTTTTGATAGTTTCAAATAATATTAATAAATGTTTTATTAAAGTGTTAAAAATATTATTTAATATTTTAAAATAATCGATAAATATTTTAATTGAAGACCCTAATTATTTCTTAAAGTGATTTCTTAAACTGTTTGACTAAATAAATAATATGTTATCATAGTTGCTCAATCGATTATGTTATAATCAACATATGAGTATGTCATTACTACTGAATAAATAAGACTATCGTACAATGTAAATAGATGCAACCATTTGAATCAAAATAAAACTAAGTCTTTGTCAAAATAATATAGAAACTGTACTGATTAGCAAGCAGGAAAATTGTACCAAGAATCTTACTCGATCAAGTTCTCTTCTTTTCTCCTTGGGAGCCTATGCCAGTGCCCTAGTAGTTTCTTATAGAGTCACTGTCCAATCTGTTTGAAAGAAGTATCTTTCTTTAAATTGTCCCTGCTTCTAATGATAAACTATTTTCCATGAGAGATTCTTTCTTTTTTACTTCTGAACTGATTCTCTCAAAGCCAGCCCGTTCAAGTGCTTACAATATGGTGATAGTTAGGTCGTGAAGGTACCTTGGATGATGGTCTTCTTGGTGATGGTGATGCCTACTTGACTGGATAAATAAGATGTTATCATAAAAGTTCAATTGACTATATTATAATCAACATATGAGTATAGCATTACTACTGAATAAATAAGACTATCGTATAATTATATAATGTATATAGATGCAATCATCTTAATAATAATAAAAAAATTACTAACAAAATATAAATTGTACTGATTAGCAAGCAGGAAAAATGTTTGACTGAATAAATAAGATGTTATCATAGATGCTCAATTGATTATGTCATAATCAACATACGAGTATGGCATTACTATTGAATAAATAAGACTATCGTATAATGTAAATATCTAAGCCAACTTATTTCAGGTGCTTTCATTCCTTTGCCATAAAAAATACGGTGATGGTAAAGTCATGAAACTTTCAATGATGGTGATGGTGATTGTTGGAAGCCAATGCAACTTCTAGATAAAAATTAAGCTTATCATTTAAGAGATATTTTTTTGAAAGATTTTAGAATATATATAAAATAAAGAAATAGGATATTATCTAGAAGACTAGATATTATACATAACATTCTAGTTATTAGATATTTGTGAAATTAATATTGGTAAAGATGTTGACATCTGTCAATAATCCAATGGTCACTAAACTCTATAAATAGGGATCAGAGCTTTCATTCATGTGATGATGAAAAAGAAAAAAGTGTGTATCATATTGTAATTGTATCATGTTAATAAAAGTATTCTCTTATCTTGTAATTATAAGCCTCGGTTAAGCCTTAGGTTTTTAAACACTTAATTGGGTATTTCGTGAAAATGCATTTACAACTCCTTTTTACCACTTTTTCTAGCCCAAATACAAGTAAAATTTTGAAATATCTTTACAAAATCTCTTCTAATATAACTAAACCAATTAGCTATACTCCTCTGTGAACGCCTACGTTTCCACTCACTTTTCTGTTTGTCAAAAAATCCATTACGTTTTTAAAATCTTCGAATGCAAGCAACCATTTGTTTTCATGGCATATGAATTAATGACACTTGAGTAAGTCATCATCATTGTGATGCTTATTTAGGAATTTGTATATCTGCAAAGTTCTCCTCTTGTCTGTATAAGAAAGAAAAGTTCTTCGCTTGAAAACTTTAAGAACCTGATACGTATATGAATTTTGTTCCTTGATAACATAATGCGGTTCTTCCATAGCTGTGGGCCTGCAACAAACCAAAAACAAAATTGACTATCGTATAATATAAATTGATTGAACTATTATATAATTGTGTGTCTATCAATAAATAAGATGTTATCATAGATGCTCAATTGAGTATGTTATAATCAACATATGATTATGGCATTACTCTTGAATAAAAAGACTATTACATAATCAGTATAATGTAAATAGATGTAACCATCGAATCACAATAAAATTAAGTCTTGATTAAGAAATGAGAATATCAACAACAATTTGATTATATTTTATGATATATATATATATAAATTCATAATAAAAATTTAATGTAAAATATAATAATATTTATTATATTTTAAAATAATTTTTAGTTTATTTTATTAAATAAATCAATATTTGTTTTTTAAAATTAGGGTTAAAGGTTATATGTTTGAGAATGGAGGCCATTCTCCAATGTGCCCTTTTTTTTTTTTAAAGATGTCATGCTTTAGAAATATATGTTTATTAGTTATTTATTTATTTTACAGTCAACATAATATCTAACTTTAGCATATAAAATTTCGTCAACTTTAAAATATGCCCATTTTGAAAGTATTTTTACTTTATATGTTGAAAAACGTGAATGTTTATAAAAATTATTATAAAAAAACTCGTGTTCAAGATCTATTCTTTAATGAATTTATAAAATACGAAAAATTAATTACTGGACTTCATCTTATAAATAATTTAAAAAATATATAGGGATTATAACATTATGATATGTCTTTTAATTATATACTAGCCTTTATGTTCCTGCTTATGCATGGGATTTATAATTTTTCACTAATTTATTCCATTATTAATATTTTTAATTATTGAAATTTCATTTTAAATATATGATTTAAATAATAATGTAAAAATTTTAAAATGATTATTAAATGAAACTCTAGATAAACTTACAAAACACTTATTTTAATATTTATTTAAAATTTATAAACAAATTATATATATACTATAACCATTTAATGTTTTAGTGTCATAATTAAGAATTTTCCATTTGTTAGTATAAAAATTACATTTACTTATTAATTAAATAAAAATTAATTAAGGATTTGAATCAATTAATTTAAAAATAAAATTCTCTATCATGTATTAATTATATAATAAACATATTTTTTAATAATACTATGATTTGTTTCATTTCCTACTTAAAAAATATGATGCTCTACATATACCTTATTTTAACGAAAAATGACTAATTTTTTAATAGTAAAATAGATGATATTTTTAACAAAATGACCGGTCTGTATTTCATCTAACGTATAATGACTAATTTATCTATTTTTTAATAGAATGGGCAAAATATAATTTAACTCATAATACAATTACTCCATGATACTTTTACCACACATTTTACTGTTTACCCTTTTTTTTCTTTAGTGATTAAATTTTAAAATATATATTCACTACTTTTTGGTTAAATTATTTAGTGGATTCTTAGGCTAAAAACAAAATATTTTTTTAATAATAAATGTGAGTAATTTAGCCAACCTTTGTATATTTAATTTTGAAGTTTTGAGGAAAAATTTAGACAACTTGAAAATGCTAATTAAAATATACAAAGATTAAATTCATGTACAAACAGTTTATTTTATTTTATTTTAATTTAAATATTAAACTTTAATGTTGTTTGTAATTTTATCTAGGTTAAAATATGTCATAACTTCTTGTATTTTTCGAATATCTAAAATTTAGTCCCTATACTTTTTAAATTTTAAAATTCGCCTAACTATTAATATTGCTAATTTTTTTGTTAAATTAAGGTTAATTACAATATCATTTTGTTAATTATATAACTATCAAGTAAGTATTTTTTATATTTCAAAATTTTACATCGACCAATTTAAAAAAATTAATAAAATTAACGGTTGGACATGAATTTTGAAATTTGAAAAGTATATGAATCAAATTTTTGGGAATAAAAGTATAAAGACTGAATTTTAAATTTCCAAAAGTATAGGGACTTGTGACATATTTTAACCTTTTATCTATTTACTTCAAAATTAAATGCATAAGAACGAAATTGTTCACTTTTATAATAAAATGACTAATTCACTTTTAGCCCTATAATACAATAACTCACCAAGTAATTGAACCCAATTTTAAAAACTTGAAATTCTTAAAATGTACATTAAAAAGAAAAATCAAATCAAAAGCAAAAATCTTTTTCATGTGCCAAAATCATAATATAAGCTTTTCTCATGTGCTAAAAATAAAGAAAAACTTGTCAGAAATTAATGTTTTTAAGTACAAATCTCTAGATTTGTCTGAAATTCATGTTGTTTAAAGTACATCTTCACATATGTTGCCCATCAATTGATAAAATTTTCGTATCATTTTATCATTAAATTCCGTGATAAAATAAAATCTCACCGATTATCCAAATGAAAAATGATATAAAATCACACAAGTGTTTTGGAATTAGGTCTAAAGCTAATTGGTTCCTATCTCTGCGAAAAAAAGATTATGCCAAAAAGATGCAGTTCCAAGCACCAAAGCGAGGGCAAAGGTGATAAAATCATAAAACAAACATGGTTTAATTCTTCTCTCAGTCCCTGAACTCTTTTAAACTTTTCAAATTTGAATTGATAATGTTATTAATGGGTATTCATTAAATTTGGTAATTAATGTTTAATTGATAATGTTATTAATGGGTATTCATTAAATTTGAATATGTGACATTTTAGTTAAAATGTGATATTGTAATGAACTTAGATATAACAAAATAATTTTAATAATGTTAATGATTAGACATTAATTTCAAAATATGAAAAATAGAGAGACTAAATTTTAAATTTACAAATCGTACAGGAATTTATGATATATTTTAACCGACATTTAACATTCAAAGGTCCAAATTAAAAAAAATCGAATTGATAACACATATTCAAATTTAACAAAAGCCATTTAACAAAACAAGTGGTTGGAAGTAATGGTAAGACACACTGTACTCCCAAATGGAGAATGTAGGTTTAAACCTTGGAGACAACATTGTTAGGAGGGACAGCCATGAGCTCCGAACATGAACATTCTTAAATCCAACAAATAGAATGACTACCTTCCCATAAGCATAGGGATTGAATTACAAAAGTTCAAAGAATAAAGGGACTAGAACCAGAGCACCAAATTAAAGCAAAAAAGAATCTGAATAAATTGGTCCCTTTTTTTTTTTTCCTCCATTTTATATTATATTCGCACATTAAAAGAAATTAAATACAATATCATGTAGAACTAGCTATTCAAATTAAAATGAATGATTATGAGCAAAAGATTCTTATTGAATAGTTAGTGGTTCAGTCTAAAGGGTCCTCCACACGAGAATCTGTTCTTCCACAGTATTTTCATTTTCAAGTACAGTTTTATCAATATCCAAATTTATTCATTTTTTAATGGACAAAATAATTTTATTTATGTTATCAAAAAGAATAATAGGGCTTTTGCCATCTTCTTTTATCAATGTCTATTTAAAAGTAATGTTTTGATTATTCACGCAAACTAGGGATGGCAAAAAATTCTCGAATTTCATGGAATTTTTTTTGAAAATTGGGTTTATGAGAGCTTTTTTAATTTTGATTTGGTCTGATCTTATAAGGGTACTTTTGTATTAAAAAAATTGAGCTTTAGGTGAGACAGGAAGGATTTAGGTAAATTCATCTCGTTTTGTTTTGACATATTAATGCTTTTTATGAAATCATTAATTGAGATAATATCACGAGTTAACCAAACACCAATTTAAAAGAAAACATTTAGAAAAAATAGATTTTATTATAAGATTATATATGTTTGTCAAGTGATTTTATATTTTTCTTAAAATTAAATTGTTTAAACTATAATTTTAAAACAAATCAGTGGTTAGGTTGGGATGTTTAGGATTCTTTTGGTGTTTGTATGATATTTGGTGTTGGTATTGATTATATACATATATAGAATGTGGGTGTTACATAATTTAATTTATTAAAATTTCTCACTTTTTATTTTTTGGGTTTATTGAAATTGTTTTTCGATTACATAGTTGCAACTAGTTGTATCAATTGAAAGAGTGAAAAACTTGAGGTAGACACGAAAGTTGATTATGCAGCAAAAAAGTTTCTTACGTTCTCACGACCTTACTCAATGAATAATACGTTGTCAATTAACAGTTACAAACAAATGTCTTCTCTTTGAAAGTTTAGTTACAAACAATTTGAACAATTGCACTAAAATAACTTCATCACAATTAATAGAATAAGTGATCTCAATCTTGTACTAAGCGTGACCATCTCTCTTTTTCTCTGTACTTAAGAAAATTTTATCATGTTAAAGGTCTTCAAAAGAGTCCTTATTTAAGAACAATTTGGATTAAAATAAGTTCCTCACGATAATATAATGAATGGAATAAGTGCTCTCAATCTTTTACTAAGTATGACCATATATTTCTTTCTCTTAAAAGAAACTTTATCACGTTAAAGGTCTTTAAAAGACCCTTTGTTTTTTTAACAACTTGCTTATAGCAATTTGCACTAAAATAACTTCCTCATTGTGAATAAAATAAGTGCATTTACCTGCGGTTAGTGTAAAAATAGCGGTGGCGGTGAGATTAGATACTGTAGCGATACTGTAGCGTGAGACAAAAAGTAAACTAAATGCACCGCATCACACTCAATCGCCCATCCAAACCCACCCTCAATCTTGTACTAAGTCTGATCATATCTCTCCTCTTAGAAAAACTTTATCACGTAAAAAGTCTTTAGAAGAGTCTTTATTTGATTTAACTTCTTCAAAATCGATATCTTTTTAAACAAGCTAAGGCTCAAATGATCAACTAGGACTCTTAAAAACTATTTCTACTTGATTTGATCTCTTCAATTTACTACTCAAAATCTTCCAAATAATTATAACTAAATATTCAAATATCAAATTAAGACAAGAAAAAACCGATAACCAGCCCCATAGACATCTAAGATAAAATCTCTTATCTTAATACATTGATATATTGGACACACCCTATTGACTTAGACAATGTAGATCAACTTTGTACAACTAGATTGACATAAAGTAGATGTGAACTAGAATTGAAAGAAAACAGAAAAAAGCAAAAATGTTTGATGACAATAAACTTTGAGTGAGATCCTGTCATTGCAAAAATCAGGTCCCTTTGTTACAATTATTCACATAATAAAATATAAGTTATAATGTTGCTTGGAAAATTCAGTTTCCTCTTTTTGTTCTTTTAACATATGACAACACACCATTTCTCATCTTTATACTTGAAAATGCAATGAAAATTTATATGATAGAAATTTGAGATAGGTGTTTTATATGAATATAATTAACTTATATATGTTAGTGAGTGTTTAAGGATAGAATCATCAACGTTAAAAGTATTATGTATATATTTGTATTAGGAGTCGATTATATTTTGTTTCTTTTATTAAAAAAAAGTTAGTTATTATATGTTAGATCAAAGAGCAAATGGGTCCTTATGTTAAAATTATCATCCATTTCTACTGTTGAAAATTGGTTCATGTAAGTCAGCATGAGGTACTCATGGCAGGGCATATATAACTATCTGGTTATTTTGTTTGCTGCCCATTTTTTAGTAAAGGGGACAAAATTCAATGTGGCTCCTAATATAAGGACCTCCATGATACTTTTATCAGTCACACGAAAGTTTACAAGTACAAAACAATCAAAGTACAAATACATGTTTAAGTAATCACTTGGTGTAGAATCAAACTGCTATAACACAAATTGACTGAAAACCTAAACAAAAAATCAAACTGTTACAAAACAAACTAAAAACTAGATCAGTCCAGACTACGAACTAACTGATTAAACTAAAACCTACACATAGTAATCACCGATAATAAAACCCGAACCCGATTACCCGAAGCCTCATTCATTTTAATTTAACTTAATAAATCTCAAACCTACATATTTAAAACCCAATACCTCTGCCTTTACTAACTCAACCAAGAGTTGATTGGCATCATCAACATTACATCACGAACTAGATTTCATTAAATTATTATCATTTTGGGTCCTATGGATACATTTCCCCATCCATCTGAAATGGAGCTTTAAAATGTTAATTATTATATTACTATATAGGTACCCACAGGATATTTTTCATGGTTCGGACAAAAATGATGATCTGTCGGAAAGGACCAAAGTAGAAAAATAATAATAATGAGATTCGATCCATTGGGTTAATCGATTGAAACAAAAGTGAAAAAAAGCTGATTAAAAATCCATAAAAACTGAAGTATTTTGAAATTACTTTTAAAAAGTTGGATCTTTTAGAGTTATGTTTTGGTTTATTTACATAACTGTTTTATATATAAAAGGGTTAATTATGCCTGATGTCCTTAGACTATGGTTGATATTTTAAATTAATCTATATAAAATTTAAAATATTTAATTTGGGTCCTCATCGTATCAATTAGGTTTTTTTGTTAGCATAGCCATCAGGTTAGGCATTGAATATTAGTACAGATCTGATGTGGAACATATTTTAAAACATAACTAATAAAATTTTGAAGACATCTTTACCTATTGCATGAATAATTTAGACCTTTTGTTATAAACATAGTTACATGTAAAATTTAAGTTGTCCATATAATAGATACAACTGTGTTCAAATTTTATTTTTGTGTTTCAGATATGTTCCTACCATACTCGAGCTAGCATTTAATGTCCTCGTTGACAACTTGGTCAATGGAAGCATCTGATTGATATGATATACTTTGAGGACTAAATTAGAATGTTAGAAACTTAAAGAACAATTTAAAATTGGCATAATGTCAAATTTGACCATTAACCTTTCAAAAATAGTCAAGTAATTTTTTTTAATAGAAATGATGAACAAAACATTAATTTTTTTAATTTGAGGCAACTTACATGGCATTTCACGTGTATTTCATACTGACATGGCATTATATGTCTTATATGCCACCTCAATAAATAATTTAAAAATTATAAAATATTTTAAAAATTCCAAAAGAATATGTAAAAAAAAAACATATTTTTTTTAAATATAGCATGAAGTACATGTCAATTGCTATCAATTTGTCACATTTAAAAATTTAATGTTTTAATCAGTATTTCCTAAAAAAAAAAAAAGAAGTTAATGTTTTAGTCAAATTTAACTAAAAAATAAGGGCCAAATTTACAAAAGATGTAAACGTTGAGAGCTAAATTTGACATTATACCTTTAAAATTTAAGCCATAGTTGAAAGAATCCAATAGAATTAGCCATGAGTACGATTGAACCATTTGATTCAATTATTTTAATCCATTAAACAAAAAAAAAATTAATCCACTCAACTTTCGAATTGACCAATTTTAGCCATTATATTTTTTAAATTTTAAAATTTCATCCCTAACTCAGATAATATCGGTTAAATTCATTTGGTTAAATTTTGTTATTTGTTTTGCAATCTGATTATTTTTAGTCCATATTCTTTTTGAATTTTGAAATCTTGGTCTTAACTCAAACAACAACAATTAAATCCATTAATTAGCTTTTTTTAGTAATATGTAGAAACAGAAAGTTGACATGGTATAACACGTGTAATAATATGTTTGCCCTATAAGATTTTGGAAATAGTAAAATTTAACAACTACCATTTGTTATTATAGAAAAGCACAAAAGTTAAAAATGACCAAATTAAAGTATAAAGGCTAAATCCATAACTTATACACAGTACAAGAACTAATAACATAATTTAACCTTTTAAATATGGTTACACACCTTTGAGTCGAATAGAAAGTTTAAATGTTTGAATACCAATTAAAAAATTAAGCCGAATTTGGTGAAATTAACCCTAAATATGATCAAACTGTATGATTCAACTAATTTAATCATGCTGAGCAGTTGAGGAAGGCTGAGTACTTCTGCTAGCTCAAGTGGTATCATGTCTCTTAAGTACCGATTTATATGTAATAGATTTGAGATTTAAACTCAATCAAAGACGAGACATTTGCATCTATTTGATAGATGATCGTACACCCACGTATGGTGCTGTTTGTGAATCAAGCTGCAATGACAAGTTAGCTTAGGAACAACACCAATCATTATTGAAGGTTCCACCAGTAAAAATTCAATTTTCAATTGGGTTTTTACCAGCTTTGATGATAACCACTAGGTTTAGATACAAAGGTGGGCTAGCTAACTAGCTCATTGCCGTCGCAATCCAAAAATGGTACGTCTCTCACTTAAAAAAAAGGACCCATCGTTTTCATTTACATAACCCCCTCCCCACAAATTTGTTTGCTATTTGATTAGATCCATACATTATTATCATTCGACACCCACATTTATTGGTCTTTCTCATCTAATATTTGTCCTTGTGCCTGTGACTTGCCATTTGTTGAAGGGACCTTTGAAAAGACAAATTTGTCCAATTATTGCAAATGGTGAGAAGAACTGAGAAGCTGTCTTGGTGATTTATCATGTATCTTTCGATAATTGTTGAATTTTACCAACATTATATGCATATATGTATGTGACGCGAGAAATATGACTGCCCATTATTACATTCCGTGAACCAAAAAGTTTGCAGCAAATTTTAATTAAATGTATAATTTAGTAGTCAAAGTGAGACTCAAATTTTCAACAATTAGTGAAGTCGTCGGTTAGTCAACCCTTTTCATCATCATTATCTTGTCGAGTTTCAATGCACCGTAATTGCATTAAACTCAAATTCGATAAAGCTAATCATAATTTTTTTTATTAAAAATTAGATTAGATTATATTTTATTAAATAATAAAATAGTAATTTGATTTATTTAAATTTTATGTGATTGTATTGATAAAGTTGGTATGATTAACAGAATAATTAAGTGAATGGATCAATTTTAAAGAATAGAAACGAATAGAATTTTTAATAGAATGACTATTTTACTCTTTCATCTAATATATAATGATCGAGTTGTCTATTTTTTGAGTAGAGGAAGCAAAATACAATTCAACTTTTAGTACAAGGACTTTTATAGTACTTTTACCCATTTAACTCTATTTTTTTTTACTTACTTTCATATTTGTGTAGCATCATAATTTTAATCTTTATTTTTTGATACAACGCCTAAAATTACTTATAACATCTCCCCAATCCTTAAATAAGAGGATAATATACTTCAATGTACTTCGAACCTATGTTCTCTTACACTAACAATAATACCGATACCAACTGAACTAAGACTCAATCAACACCATTTAACTCTTATTAAATTTAGAATCAAATTAAATTGATAAATCATAAGTAAATTCATAAACTTAAATTCAAAATTTTATTTAAAAAATATTAAACACCTTATTATTCCACCTAACAGGTTTGATTATTGAAAGTCAAATTCAAGACTTAAATAATCAGCCACTTTTCATTTAGTTTCAAATACTACTCTGCTCTAAATAATTGAACTTAAAGTGATTCCGTGAGCAAAAAATGTTTAATTTTGAATTTAGTCCCCCAGTGATATGGATTTTTCTTTTACTGTCATTCTGCCATAACCCATCAAAATTTAAATTCTGTTGAACCGATAATAAATTTTATATATCAGTTGAATGTTTTAAGTGTTAAAAAACATATTATAAAAATAAAAAATTAAATTTTAAATTTCTAACTTAATAAAATAATTAAAATAAAAATAAAAAAATAAGATACGATAAAATAAAGTTTAATATAACAAAAAAAACCTTATAAAATAAGTTGATAATCAATTGAGATATTAATAGGAAATAACGTTGAATTGAACTTTTAATCGAAAATAAACAATCAATTAAGCTCTTGAAATTATGTTTCCGTTGAGGTCTTTGTCCACCATTTATTTTGAGCTGATTGGACTAATGATGTGGTAGCTTACATGAGAGCTAAGTTGGAAATTGTTAAAGCAATGTTTAGGTTTTTAGAGATAATTTTTTTTTTTTATTTTACATTCGAATGACTTTGGACATATGAATGATTTATCTAGATTCAATATCAACAAGTATTTTTTAAAAAATATTTTTAAAATTTCAAAATTGATATATTAGTAAAAAAAAAATTCTAGATTGTTTTCTAAATTTTAGCAAACTTTTCAATATTTTGGATTTTAGACATTTTAGAATTTTGATAGTGAATGTAATGAATCCAAAAGAAAATATCCTAATAATGGATCAAAAGTTCGAAAAAATAAAATGAGAAAATTTCCCAATATATATAAATAGTAGAATTTTTCAATAATGATTAGCACCATAATAATTCCAATAGAATTTAAATTTCCAAAAATAAAATCAAAAGAATTAAGAAAACCTAGAACTACTTTTTTTTAAATATCAAGTTTCTATATCTTATGACATTATAAAAAATCATGTTGCTAACAATGTATACCAATAATGTATGCCAAATAAATAAATAAATATATATATATATATATATAATGTATTTATATCTGGACTTTAATTTGTCCGGCTTCATTCTAAACGTAAAATAAAAATCTTAAAAATTATAATATGCCACATCATCAACCCAGTCAACACAAAGTTAACAGCGTCCAAGCCTTCAATGAAAACATAATTCCGAAAACTTAACTGATTGCTTATTTTCAATTAAGGACTCAGTTGATTGTCAAATTATTTTATAGGGACTTTTCCATATATTAAACCCTAAAATAAAATAAAAAAGAAAATAACAGGTTCGTCCCTCACACGTGTGAAAACAAAGAAATTAAAAGACAAAATGATGACCTTATGTTTGAAAATGTTGTCGTAGACCCCCAAAAAAAACGCTTTTAAATTTAATTACGTTGACCGTTAACATTAACCAATATGCGGCTACCGGCAACCCTTTTTTGGGATAATTATTTAAAGACCCCTGGTATTTTTTTAAAATAATCTTATTATAAATTTTAATTATATCTGTCTTTTTTTTTTTTACAGAATATCTAAAATTATCTATAGCCCCTCCAAACTCATAAATAAGAAGATAATGTGATTCAGCATACTTAATTTCACGTCCTCGTGTATTGATAATAATATTCATACTAATTGAATTAAGACTCGATAAACAAATAATCCTAATATATAATAATTATAAGTCAAAAGAAAGTAGTATTAATTTCAAACAACATATAATACAAAATTCCACTAATTTCTTACTTCATAATATTTAATATTAAAATTTTGAATATTAATACAAATATTTTTCAACCTTGTTTGCTTGAAGTAAGTAAAGTTGAAGTCGGTTTGAATCATGTCAATAATAGCAGCCTGTCCTTTTTTCTTATTAATTCATATTTTTTTTCAAAATATTGACCTCTTGAAGAATATTTTCTTTCTTTTTTGTTTTTATATTATTTATTTCTTTATTATTAATCAATAATTCAACTGATTCAATTATATACATGTGTTAAGTTTGACCGTCAATCTGATTTTTATTAAGGGATAATATAATTTTGATCCTTGAACTTGATAATTAAATTTATTTTGGTGCCTATACTGTTTTTGTCCACATTGTCACTTGAATTTGACAATTAAATCCATTTTATCTTTCAAACTTGAAAAATCATAAATGTTTTATATTATGTGGCACATCGTCACTTGAAAATTTAAAAATTTATATAAGTTTTCAAGTGATGATATGGTACAATCTCAAAGTGTCACATCCAGGTGTTTTCGTTGGTTTGACCATCGATTCTAACAATAAATACAGAAACAATTAAAAATTCATAAAACTATAAAAATTAAGAATAAAAAAAATCATTAAACTAATTCAACCTATTCAATTGCTGATTTTTGTCCCTAGTTTCTGATTCAATCAATTCAACTCATCTATTTCGACCGTTATACAAATTAATTTTCAGTCCAATTGATCCAATCGACTAATCCTATCAAATTCTAGTAACACTATCCACACCACCAAATTTTGACATAATTCAAATTCAAGGACTAAAATGAATCTAGTTGCTAAGTTCAAGGGTCAAAATCTATATTATCCCTTTTATTGATTATAACACCTCACCAATAATCATAGCGTATGGTTTTAATTAATGTGTTTTGACCATAGGTTTATTAGATGGGGATGTCTATTAAAGTCTCCTCCACCCTTTTGTTTTAAATTGATCAACACTTCATCTAAATGGAAATACCATATGTCATATAACTAAAGGTTGCCCAAATTCCCAACCTTAATCAATATTATTAAGGACTAGAGGTATAACTTCTTGAAAATTAAAATATAAATTTATTTTATTTTCAGAGAATAATAATCAGAAGTCCATAAAATTGTTTATCCTTATTAGAATCGCCCTGAATACAGTCTGTTTGTCCTTCAAAAATTTTTTTAAGGAACTAAAATTAAACTATAAATTTTTTTATGATAGCCTCCCTAGCTTCCCCCTAAATATGATACTTATATAGAGCCTTTATTACAATGGTTTGCGGAGGAGCTAAAAGGTTGCCAAATTCCATGGCTCGGTAGCATACATTGGAAAAAAAGGCTAACATTAATTAAAGTAATTGGTTTCAATGTATATGAAAATAAATTAAAAGAAAAAGGCAATATCTTTCACTCCCTCCAACATTGGGACCAAGACCACTCCTTTGACAACGATAAGAATATTGATAATAGTTCACATATCGCAATTACAAATAATGAGACCTGAATCTAAATTGTTATTAGTGAGTTCATTTTTATTATTGAGAAGAAGACTCACACATAGTATTTACTGTTCCAATCTGTTTAATTTAGAATATCAAGTTTTTATCTATGAAATTTAAACTCGATATTTTATTTAAAGGATATTAAATTTATTATCGTACGATAGAT
The DNA here is from genome assembly GCA_025506655.1 of Gossypium rotundifolium. Taxonomy (NCBI): domain Eukaryota; kingdom Viridiplantae; phylum Streptophyta; class Magnoliopsida; order Malvales; family Malvaceae; genus Gossypium; species Gossypium rotundifolium. Next base: position 199,894,207 of record CP106727.1, read on the forward strand.
AAAGTGGTAATATTCTGAAACTTTCTAGTTAGAAGGGAATGTTTTTGATTAAACACAAAATGGGTTTAAAACAATGAATTATAAAACTTGCTATATTTATATAGATCACTTGGAAGGTGTAGGCTAAAAGGCTTAAAGAAAAAAACTTGATGAAAGCATATATCCATTAGAACCGTTCATTTCAGCACTTAAAGGCATAAAAAATTTTGAACTTTGCTTGCATCCGATACCTCTCATCAGATCATCCATCACATGTGGAGGGGTCGAAATCAAATTATTTTTTTCTTCCTAATTTCGTGTGTTATTCATTGTCTTTGTGGGTAAAGTTGGCAGTACGCTAAACCCAACATTTGCAACAACAACAAAAATTGGTGTGTGCCACAATGGATGGTTACCATTTATTACAGATTTTCCAAGTGTGGGTTTCATTAATGTTCGAGTCTTGTACATAGAGAAAATAATGTTGAATCTTCTGATTATAAGACTTTCACGATGTAGATGAAAAATCAACTTATGGAAAGAACACAATTATAAAAGAGTTTATATAAATAACAATTAAGGTTTTAGTTGAATGAATGATACAATTTATTTCGAAAAGTGAGGGTATTTTTGTCTTTTCTCAATTGAGTTAGTATCTAATTGATTCGTGATTCTAACTCAGTTCAAAAACAATTTACTTTGAAAAGTGAGAGTGTTTCCATCTTAATAAAATAACAAAAATACTCTCAAGATAATATAGTTTACTTTAAAAGGGAGTGTTTTTGTCTTTTTTTTTTAAACTAAATTTATACTCGGTTAATATATAACACCAACTCAATAAAGGCTTTATAATAAGGATAGATATAGTTCACTTTGAAAAATTGAGAGTATTTTTATCTTTATAAAATAACAAAAACTTTATAAAGAGAAAATATTTTATTTCTTTTTAACTGAATTGATATTCAATTAAATCAAAATACTAATTTAATAAAGAAATTTATAAATATATAAATATAATTTATTTTAAAAATAAAAATATTTTATTTTATTTTATTTTCAATTAAATTGATACTTAATTTACTCCAAAAAAATTAGATAAATTTAAAAATCTAACTGGATTAAGGAATTTTTAGTGGGGGACCCCAAAAACCATGACCATCAATTGTGCAAGATAAAAAACACTGCCAATAATTCTCATCCCCTAGTCACCATTCTCCAACCAAGCCTATATATGCACACAGATCATGCCTATGTATGGTTATCATCTTCTTAATAAGCCTTCAGAAAAATTACCCAGTTTTTGTTTTCCATTTTCATTGTACATTTAACCCTTTCCTTCAACATATATATATAATATATATACACACTCTTCTCGTCATTATAAACAAACCCAAGCTTTAAGGCAGAGAGATATATGGCCAGAGAGATGCAAAAGAACACCATGTTCATTGAACAAAACACTGGCGACCATGAAAATGGTGACCTTCAAAAGAATTTGGATGATGATGGTCGAGAAAAAAGAACTGGTATATAAATTTTTCTTTCTTTCTTTTTTTATGTTCTTTATTTATTATTTTGATGTGACTTTTTATGGGTTTGAAGGGACTTGGGTTACTGCAAGTGCTCATATTATCACAGCTGTGATTGGGTCTGGAGTATTATCACTGGCATGGGCGATTGCTCAGTTAGGTTGGGTGGTTGGACCGGCGGTTCTTATAGCTTTCTCCTTCATCACCTACTTCACTTCAACCCTTCTTGCTGATTGTTATAGAGCTCCTGATCCTGTTCATGGAAAAAGAAACTATACTTACATGGATGTTGTTAGAGCTTATTTAGGTACATATTATATCATCACCTTTAATTTTTATCTCTTTTAAGCTCAATTAAATCCCAAAATCAATCTGGGTTTTTTTTTTTTTTTTGGTTTGTTTTTGAAGGAGGAAGAAAGGTTCAGCTTTGTGGATTAGCTCAATATGCAAATCTTCTTGGTGTAACCATTGGTTATACAATTACAGCATCAATTAGTATGGTGTAAGTAAAATAATTTTGGAAGTTGAAAAGTGTTTGAAAAAACTCCACACTGACCATGATTTTTATATTTGTTTTTGTAAATTTCAGGGCTGTGAAAAGGTCAAATTGTTTCCACAAGCATGGTCATCACGTGAAGTGCCAAACATCAAACAATCCTTTCATGATCATCTTTGCTTGTATTCAAATTGTTCTTAGCCAAATCCCAAATTTTCACAAGCTTTCATGGCTTTCAATCCTTGCTGCTGTCATGTCTTTTACTTATGCTTCCATTGGTCTTGGACTCTCCATTGCTAAAGCTGCAAGTAAACAAACAAAACCAAACCCTTTCATTCATTTAGTTTCATTATGTAAAACTTTCATGTTTATCTGATTGTTGTTTCCATGTGACATCAACATCAAGGTGGGGGAGAACATGTAAGGACAAGCTTAACTGGTGTACAAGTAGGGATTGACGTGTCAGGCTCTGAAAAGGTTTGGAGAACATTCCAAGCTATTGGGGACATTGCCTTTGCTTATGCTTACTCCACCGTCCTCATTGAGATTCAGGCAAGTGTACACACACATATATAAGTCTATCCAACTAGTTATATGCATTCATAGTGCTCATATGTAGGTAGCAATGTTCAAGCATATTGCTTTTAACACACGAATGTATATATTTTCATTTATTTAGGTAAAAGTAACATGGATGTCCTATGGGAATTGATCCTCTTTCTTAAAAGTTCTATCTCGTAAAAATTAGCATGATTGATAATATAACTAAATAGTGAAGTATAAGAACTAGCGTAAAAATAGATAAAAGTTTAAATAAAACGACCAATTTATTATTTGATCTAACATATAAAAATTAACTTGTATATAAATTAAAATACAATTCAAATTGATTTCATGATATTTTCACCTACTTAGGTATATAATTAAGTGATGATGCATGGATGTTGAAATGTGTGCCTGATAATGTCAAACGTCGGCACGAAATCACGGCGGTTGAAAAAAATAATAATTCATGGAGGGGGTCTCTCATTTTCCAGATTCTTATACATAAATTAAGACCCTATCAAAAAAATAATAATTGCTTGTTAGGTACTTGTGGTATTGATTTTTATAATGTTTTTCATGTCTGTTTTGAAAACTTACAAACATCATGTATTATTATACGTGTAAGAATCTAAAAAGATTTTATATATAATAATACAACAGAAATGAAAAGGAAAACTTGAACCTTTCCTTTCGGTGATAGTCCTCTGTGGGGCCAATTTGTAGTAGGAACTAGAAAATTGCAAGTTGTATTTTTCAGCTTCAATTTTCAGAAATGGAGGCTTATGGATAATTATTATCATATTTATTTTTGTATAAAAGTTTTTATATATTTAGTAAAGGGTAAGAATAAGTAGGTTTATAGAGATCCTATATATTAGGAATCGAATTTTATTTTATCTCTTTTACTCAAAAAATAAATAAATTAGTCGTTATACGTAGTATCTAAAAGCAAACAGATCTTTCAGTTAAAAATTTTATACATTTTTACTGTTAAATGCTAGTGTAGTTGATGGAACAACCAAACAATGACATTTGGCATACCACGTGTTCCTCATGTTAGTATGGAATGATTAATTCAAGCAAAATAGATAAAATTTTTAATAAAAGAAATTAATGGAATTTTTTACATGGAGGGACTAATTCAAGTAACTAAACAATAAAACACCATCACTTAATGGTAGAATAATTTAATATATAGAGATTAATTTATCTAGTTTTTGAATAAAAAAACCAAAATACAGAAATCTTTATAATACTTTTACATGAATAGGAACAATGTAAAATGTAAAAAGAACCATTTCTTTTTGTTACTGTAGGACTGTATGAAGATTCCTATGGACCATCCATATATATGGTGGACCTTAAAATTAGGACCACTGATTCCATTGGCTTTTTGTATGTAATCTTTCTTTTTGTGTTCTTTGTGAGTCATCAAAAATTATCATCAAACTATTAGAAAAAGATTGTAACATCCAATCTACATGAAGTGTTTCAAATGCTTCTGTCCCATCTCAAAAAATGAACTACTTTTCCATATGCAGCCTCTCTAAAGCTACTTTTTTTCTTCTTGTAATTTCAGGATACAATAAAAGCGAGTCCACCAGAAAATAAGTCAATGAAGAGAGCGAGCGGTGTCGGTGTCACGACAACCACCTTATTCTATGTACTTTGTGGCATTGTTGGATACGCAGCATTCGGAAACGATGCACCAGGAAATTTCCTTACAGGGTTCGGTTTCTATGAACCCTTTTGGTTAATCGACTTCGCCAACGTCTGTATTGCTGTCCACCTTATTGGTGCATACCAAGTTTTTGCCCAACCGTTATTCGGGTTCGTCGAAAGCTTGTGCGCTAGACATTATCCCAACAACAAGTTCATAACCTGCGAACACGCTATGGATGTTCCGTTCTGCGGCGTTTACTATCTCAACTTCTTCAGATTAGTATGGAGGACAGCGTACGTTATAGTAACAGCCGTGCTAGCAATGATATTCCCTTTTTTCAACGATTTCTTGGGTTTGATCGGAGCTGGTTCGTTTTGGCCATTAACAGTTTACTTCCCGATCGAGATGCACATTGCGCAAGCGAAAATACCAAAGTATTCATTCAGGTGGGTATGGTTGAAAATATTAAGCTGGGTTTGCTTGATAATATCACTTATAGCAGCAGCTGGATCTGTTGAAGGACTAATTCAAAGCCTCAAGACATATAAGCCATTTCAGACTCGGAATGAGGAGTAATCCTTGTTTAAAGCTTAGGTTTATGAAATACTTAACATTGTTCAATAAGACAGAGTTTGCAGGAAATGTAATTTATTGTTGTATTCACTTATGTATTCCATATGCAAATCTGCTTCTTGTAGTGTGGTTCCTTTTGAAAGAGAATAGAGTAACCAATTTTAATTTGATAAAATTTGATCCGTTTATTTCTATAATGTCATTAGTTATTCCAAATATTGGCATGAATTTTCATCGTATTGAAATAAAGTTTTCTTTTTTGACTGGAATAATTAACAGTGTTATCTATTTAAATTAACTATTAACATTATATGGATTAAATTATACCAAATTAAAATATAAGGACTAAATCCCAAATTTAAACATAATAAAAGGACCAAAACCATAATTTGATCTTTTAAAGCACCATTCAAAGTCAATTAGGGAGGAAATGTTAAAATATCTCATAACTCCTTGTACTCTTCAAAACAAGTATTTTAACTTGCATGTTTGTTTGCTAGGTAAAGAAAGTACTTTTAAGAACACAAATTAAACACACGATGGTAGCATTCTACAAACAAAGAGTTGCAAACATCATTCCGATGTAATCAACAACACAAGCACACATTTAAGATTATTTCCTTAGAAAGGAACTTTGATAAATACAAGGATCAAAATGCACAAAATTCATAGTTGAAGTACTTTTTATCATCACAGGACAAAACAGTAATTTCCAATAAAGGATTCAGACTCAATGGCCGATGATCAAATTAGCCATGCTTTGTGTTAGAGCAGTATCATTGGCAAACACACAACGATTAAAAATAGTTATCAAGGTAAAAATCAAAGTTCCAACTACTACGAATTCAAACAAGACGCACCAGAACGTTACTAAAATATATTATGCATTCACAGTATGTTAAATAACAAAATCGGGTTTCCTTTCTCGACCGTCAAAGAACATAAGTACAAACAGTTCACCTAGTAAAATTCTTCATGTGAGATTGAAAAGGAATGTCATTTCCCTAAGCCAATTTTCAAATAAGATTCGGCATTCTCACAAAAACGGTTAAATAGGAATCCCGGCAATGTCCAACCAGCATGATCAACGGATTATGCGATGAGCTTTTAGAACAAGGACCGGATATCAAATCAGTAATCACAACTTGTAGTAAGTGATGAAGTAGAATCAACCATCGAATATAACTGAAGATGATTACCTTATTATTAGTTCAAGTAGATTCGGTCTCACTCATCACAAATGCCTGTATTAAAGACTGAGCTGCATGCGTTTGTTCGGGTGTTCCAGATATTGTAATTGCAGTTTCAGTTGCTGCAGGCTTGGGTTCGGTAATTGTAATTTTCGCATCAGAAATCTGTGCATTAGTTTTAAAGATAAGCTCTTTTTTTTTTGGCTGCATGTTAAGTAAAAACGAAGTACCGGATTCATTAACATACCTGACGTATCTGTTTTAAACATGCGCCATCTTCTCCGTAAATTACAGGAACAAGGGAACGAGGAACAACAACTTCAATAGTTGTGCTTGTGATAACAGCCGGTTGGCTTCCTCTACATATCCATAACAAAACAGAGATGTTGCCATTAGAGGACACGTAGTGAACTAATACATTACCAACAGAAAAAGTTATATTTGTTTACCCTCCAAAACCGGAAATTCTTCGGTGGGGTGGTCCAGAGAAATCTGGCATGCCTAAATATCCCTACAAACAAAAACAGAGAATGTAAAATAAATTAATATCTGAAATAAAATTGTCCCATAATTTCATTTTTCTATAAGCTTTACCTGAGGACCCCATGGTTTTCTTTCGGATATATGAGAAGGCATGCCTGGTCGATGAGTATTGCGCATAAAAGGAGGATCATGTGGGTGAAAACCACCATGTGGAGGTGGTCCACCAAAAGCATCAAAATGATGAAAAGGACCTAATCCCGGAGGTGAAAATTCTCTCCTTCCCATAAACGAAGGGAATGGAGGTCCTTGGTCCATGAAACCGGGATTCGAAGGATGGTTAATAGAAGGAAACATATCACGAAAGAAATGATGTCGCAGCCTAGATGTTATTTGCATAATAGCATCTCGAACAGTTTCATGATCACCATTAATCTACGATAACAAAATAAAGAATCAAAGAGAGTAAAAGAACAGCTCCAAAATTTCCAATTTATAAATCTTAGGAGAACGTATAAGTACCATGGAGGCCCTTGTACTAGGAGATAGATTGCATCTTGCCCCCCTTTACTAAAAAAATAGGCAAATTAATCCCTGTACGTTATATCTAAAAGCAAATTGATCCTTTCTGTTAAAAATTACATCAGTTTGTATTGTTGTAGACCAGGTAGTAACACATGATGTGCCACATTTACCTCATTCTGACTTACAAGGATTAGTTTTTAACAGTAGAAATTGATGAAAATTTTAACACAAGGATCTATTTGCTCTTTAATCTGACATATAGGGATTAATTTACCCATTTTTGAGTAGATGGGACAAAATGCAATTTGGCTCCTAGTATAAGGACCATTATGATACTTGTAACCTTAGGAAAAACACGGAAGCTAACCTGAACAACTTCTTCACCTTCGGAAGCACACTTTGGAACCTGATCCTTTCCCAATATTCGAATATGAGCCCCAGATGACTTCCTCATTTCAGCTATAATGGCACCACCTTTGCCAAGGAGACAACCAATTTGATTCGATGATGCAAGAAGCCTTACCATAATATTCTTGTCCTTGCTATCAGGCATAGCCCTAAATAACCTACCGAGTACACGAAGAACTGCATCTTGTGCAGGTGATATCCTATCATCTGGGTGCTGAATTTATTAATTAATCATCAGTCCAATAAGAAAACCACAATGCTAATAACTTAAAATAATCATGCAATTGAAGACTAAATCATACCGCCAGACTAGAAACGATAATTACGCGGTCCTCACAATCAGGAATAGCTTCCACAACTTTGATATCACAGCCTGTTTCTTGCTTAAGAGTCTTAATTATTGCTCCGCCCTTTCCAATGACAGCACCAACTTTGTCATCATGACACAATAACCGGAATGTTAGCATTTCCAGAGAAGGCATCATTCTTCCAGGCATATGAGGGGGAAGAGGTGAATGATGTCCAACATCCCGAGGTCCTGCAGCAAAGGGTGCTCCCTGAGAACTTAAAGAATGGTTTGGTGGTGGGTGGACTTCAGGCCTAGAACCAAAAGAATGGGATGACTGTCCGGTTGTGTTGAGAGGGAATGAGTCATGATCCCGAGGTGGATTTTCTATTAGCTGTTGAGAAACAGATTGAAGAGCTTTCCGAACTGCATCAAACTCCCCAGTAATCTGTAGCAAAACCACAGAGTATAAAGTCCAAGTAGAAGTCCGTAATAAGTTACCATGATACCTAATGTGCATATTTAATCATATGGTAAAACATAATATACTAGAAACAGCACAATGCTCAAGTCTCAAATAATTGCTCACAGACTGTGTTAGGTATTTGTTATTAATAAGCGAAATATAGAATAGAACCTAAGGTACCTGAACTAATTCATAGGAAGCTGAAGCACACGCGGGAAGTTTGTCTCTGGGAAGAATTCGAATTTGTGCCCCACTGGCGGCAGACATTTGCTTAATTACACTGCCACCTTTACCAAAAAGGCAGCCAACTTGACTGGAAAGAACAAGCAACCTTAAAACCATTGTGAAAGACTTAACAGTTTCGGTTTCTTTATCAACTCCATCCAAATTTCGCTCTGTTTCAGCCATTCTTTCAAAAACAAGTAACAAAGCCTCCTGCACGCGGGAATTTTCATTTACAGATTTTAAACCCTTATCATTGTTGTTTTCATCATTTCCCTTTTCTTCATCACTCCGATTGGCTGCATCAGCCTCGTCACCGCCATCCTCCTTTCCTTGCACAGTACTAACTTCAGTATCTTTATCAGAAGATCCGGAACCCATGATGGCAATTACTATCTCATCACAACCAGGGATAGCCTCCTCGATTTTGACATTTGCACCAGTTTCTTGAAGAATTTGTGATATTAAAGTGCCATCTTTGCCAATGACACTAGCAGATTTAGCTTCTGGACATAGTACACGGAAAACAATACCACCGGATGAAATTTTAGATTGGTCTGACTTTTGCAACTTTCTTTTCCCATTCAGCTCTGAAGGGTTCCTATCATGTGGTCTCTTAGAAGGCGTCAATGGAGCAGACATTGTTGAGGGGTTAATTCAACTACCTATTTCATTCAAATGCCAATAAGAATTCGACAAAACAAAAACATGATCAAAGTTACCAAAACACCCATGTCTAGAATATCTCAAAATCATCAATTCCTCATTGAAGGTCCACAGCGGCAACAAAAATGTGATGGTAAAATGCCACGGGTCTGTTTTCTTTTCCCATTACTTGACTAAAATAACAATAACATCACCTAATCCCAAAGTTTACCTTAAAAGAGAAAATCAAATGCATAAAAAGGAAAACGAACCAGCAATCTCAAAATTTTTCCACATAAAGAAAAGAAATCAAATATTTATAATCTTAAATGACCAAATTTAATGTGCAAAAAAAAGAATTTAAACTTTAAGTTGACCAAAATGTAGTAAAAGATCAAAAAACAATTATCACTTCCAATTTGAGAATACAACTTATCATGTGCTTATTATGCTTTCTCCTATAGCTCGACTATCTTTCTCCTATAACTTTTTAATGCTAACAATCAATCTAGCTGACATAGTTTGGTATAAGGGTAAATAATTTAAGCTGAAAATTAAAGGTACAAAGCTTGATTCTTGAGAACTAAGATCAACACCATTCTGGCCCTTAACAATTACACATTTTTCTAAACACTTAAATCACATGTAAATTAGTATGAATCTCCAACACCCTACATCAATGGCAGAAAAAAAGTTTCGCTTTCTAATACATGAATTACACTCCTGTTCTAGGGCTAAACAGTTAACTCCAGTAAAGTTGAAGAAACTTTAAATAACTGGTAATTCAAGCTTTTGAGACACTTTAACACTGAATTTAAAACTTAAAAATCTCTCATTCAAAGAATTAACCAAATAAACAATCTTTAACAATGACTTCAATATAACATTAAACATTAAAAACAAAACAAAGCGATGCATTAAGTGATTGAAGAACCAAAAGAACTCACCGATTAATCAAGAAGCAAAAACCGAAAACCAAAAATTGATTTACTGACAGCCTCGAGGACAAGTAGGATTGAATATAGAAGAGATTGAAAAAAAAAAAAAGGTAGTTTCTTTTGAATTTTTAGGGACTAGGTTTCTCTTGTATTATTTCATGAACCGTGTTCCAGCAGTTTATTGTGGGTTATGGGGCTTTTTTCGTCTTTTTATTAAAGGGTGAGACCAGCCCATAAAATGAATTAAATTGGGTCATAAAATGAATTAAATCTAATTTTACTTATTTAAAACCAACTTCCAAAATTAATGGAAAATAATTAAATATTAAATTTGTTGATTTATTTTTATATTTAGGATCAAATTTATAAAATGTATAAATATTAGAAGACTAAATTTATTATTAAGTTAATAAAAAACCCACATTAGCTTTTCATCACTTGTTTAACAATAATTAAAAAGGGAGTGATTAAAATATTTAATTTCAAAAATTAAGTGATTAAATTAAAACTAATAGTTGGGTGATCAAAGACATAATTGAGGGACTATTGTTGTAGTTTACTAAAAAAACCGAAAAGGCGTTCGTACATTGTAGATTCTATTGATAGCAATTGAAAAATCCTCTTTATCAAGATCGAATTAGATCCTCCCATTAGTCTCTTTTGGATAACCTTAGTTGCCTTAAGATTATCGGTCTAAATTAACATGTGGTCATAGCCCCGATCAATTAAAATGCCTAAACCATCCAAAATGTCACAAAGTTCAGCCTCCAGCACTAAACAGCTACCTAGGATTTCACTATCCTCGAGAACTTACAACTTTCATCACCACACATTTTCCTTTTGGTCTTCCTTTTCTGTCGTCTTGCAACATCTTGTTTTACTGGTTTACAAAGTTTCCTCGTCTCATTCAATACAAGTTTTTGCCCTTGAAATAATATTTATTTTCATAATTTCACAACTATAGATGAATATACTACAATTGTTAGAAAGAAAATGTTAACTTTAGCTCCTAACTTTTACTTGTTTTATCATTTTAACCCTTTTTTTTTTTGCATTTTGGCCCTAAATTTTCAATTTTTAGTCAAATTATCTTTTTAGATGAACATCGTTAAAATTTTAACAGCATTGATATGGTAACTTACGTGTCAATTCATGTGTACTTCATAAAAATTCATAAAATCATTAAAAAATATCTACGTTAATAATAAAGTAAAAATAGATCATTTACACGGGCTATCATCTCAATATCATTAAAATTTTATTAATTAGGATAGCTTTAACTTCCCAAAAGATAATTGAAATGAATTTTAAAAGTCGAGGCCAAAGTGCTAAAAAAAATGATAAAAGCAAAATAGGGATCAAATTAGTCATTATGTCTTTCTTTTAATTATATATATTTAGGTTAAAATATATTTCAAGTCCTTGTATTTTTATATTTGGGACGTAATCCTCTATTTTATTTTTAGGAATTTAATTTTTTTACTTTTTATATTTTAAAATTTAAATTCTACTTGTTTACTTATTTAATAATAATATAAAAAATATAATATTTGTAATTTAATTTGAATTTAACCATATAATAACATGTGTTTTTTCCTTTATTTCTCTCTTTTATTATATATAAAAAAGAAACATTACATCAATTATTTCCATCTCAGTTCTCACAAACAAACAAACAAATAGTAAGGAAATTCCTTGGAAACTGCTTAGATGCAACTCTCTACCCTCTCCTTTTTTTTTTTTTATACTAATTTAATTAATTGTGAATTTTAATCATCAAAAATTGCTCAACTTGATTTATCCATCCATTCATATCAATTTTCCAATCTTATTTTAATCACAAAATTGGGCAACAATCTTATGTATTTATATATATATATATATATATATTTATAAATCATGGTTTGAGAATAAACATTTTAATGTGTTAAAAATGAAAGGTTTAAAAGAAATGAACAAAATTGATTCCATAAGTCCCTCCCATTTAGTGGCAACTTGGGTTTGAAATTTTGGTGTATCTCAAATTTAAATATAAACATAGAAAATAATATATATACCATATTAATACTAAATTACGGGACATTCATGATACTTGATAAAAATATCCTTATAAAAATACAATTTACTTTGTATGTAAAAGGGTATTTTAGTAATTCTTAATTAAATTAGTGCTTGGTTCACTCGTGATTGGATCTATTCATGGGCCGAGTCACCCGTTTAGGTTTGAAGACCTTCCCGAAATTTGACAAGATTTGGACAAAAATATTATACTTGAAAAATGAACTTGGGCAAAAAAAGATTAGACTCGTTTAAAATATGGGTCGGACTCGAGCTTGAACATTCAAGACCCAAGCCCGACCCAGCTTAACCTGTTTTAAGTTTATAATATTTATATTATGTTTTTTTATATATTATGGAAATTAGAACATATTAAAAGAATAAACCTATACTAAATATATAATAAATGCTACTATAATGTAAACAATTAAATTATGTTAAGATGGCTATATAAAAAAATTAATAAATAAAAATGTATAAAATTATTAAATATTAGTATAAAATAATATAAATATTTTTAAAAATAATATGGCGAATCTAAAATGAGTTTGAGTTAGTCTTTTACAAATATGGGATTGGGCAAGCATAACGTATGTTAATATTATGCTTAAGCCCGGCTTGACTCATGGATACCTCTACTCGTGACATCAACTCAATCTTAATAATTTTTTCTATGATTGATTCTTATTACCCTTATAATAAAACAACTTACTTTGTATGTAAAATAATATTTTGATCCTTTTTACTTAAATTAACACTCAATTGACTCGTAATATCAACTTCATTAACATAATATACAAAATAGTAAAACAGTAATTCACCTATATAAAATATAAAATAAGTCACATATATGGAGTAAGATATTTATTAATGATTGAATCATGTGGAAAAGACAACTAGGTGAAATTACTTAGAATATGTGTTTCATATTTTTCAAAAAATAATAATTAAAAAAAAGTAAGGTGAATAAGAAGTTTAATGTGGTCCAATTTTTCCCCTTATTTTTGTATTATATGATGATGTATTATGGGTAAATTATTAAATAATGCCGTTTTTTAAATTTACGAAAAATAACCTTTTTCCCAATTATTTATTAGAATGGGTCATTTTCTCCAAAAGCGTGTCCATGTCAACGCGATTTGAGGATGCAACAGGAAAACACTCCCTCAGGGATGCGTTTTTGCCTTTTCCCTCCGTTAGGGTTTTAGCTGTTTTTAGGGTTAGGGTTTTTAAGATTTTATGGCTAGGGTTTATGGTTTTTATGGTTTTTAGGGTATTAGGATTTAGGGATTTTATGGGAAAATTAATGAATTAGAGTTTAGGGTTTATTAATTAAAATAATTTTAGGTTTAGGATTTTGAAAAAAATATATCAATAATATAAAATTTTTTTTTTACAGTAGTAGTTCCTGAAAACATAATTTTGAGAAGATGTTTCTAAACAAATAGTGACCAAAACGCTTCAAGCAGGATGCACTGTCAGCAAGAGTACTAAAAAAAGCTCCTATGTGGATGCTCTTTTGCTACAGTAGTTCCTGAAAAGATAATTTTGAGAAGACATTTCTGAACAAATAGTGAGCAAAACGCTTCAAGCATGATGCATTGTCAACAAAAGTACTGAAAAAAGCTCCCACGTGGACGTTCTTTTTTGCTGATGAGTTCTGAAAAGATAATTTTGAGAAGATGTTTCTGAACAAATAGTGACCAAAACGCTTCAAGCAGGATGCACTGTCAGCAAGAGTACTGAAAAAAGCTCCCACGTGGACTCTCTTTTACTATAGTAGTTCCTATTTGTCCTTATACTATAAATGAGCCAAATTTCATTCTCAGGTTGCATAATAGAAATTGAGGCAAAAGTATAATAGAAACTAAAGATGAGTAAACGTATTAGTGCTGTTATTTACTATGATAGTGAGGTTCGTGACACCGAAAAAGGTGTTATTTTTTATCGGAGAACACAGCGTGACTGGTTTTTAACCAGAATATAGATTTGACAGAACTTCGCAAAAGAATTAGGCGTAAAATCTTCAGAACAACGCCAATGAAAGTTCAGTCTATTAAGTATAGATTTTGTGCTTCGGTTGATCCCATGAGATATGACTCATTTGACACCAAAGGTCCTCAGAGCTTGGAGGCAATGGTGGAGACTCATCTTGCCAGTGGATCACCCTATCTTGAGGTATATGTACAATTTTTATCGCCAAGTGATCTTCCTTCTACTTCAACATCTACTTCTATTCGAGGGGAATACACGACCCCAAGCCGACACTCTATTAGTGGAAGGCAGAATACAGAAGCACCCTTGTTTGGTGGTAGTATGGAAAACACAACCCCTGCAAGACACTCGGTTGGTGGATGGGACATGCATATCGGTGGGTCGACGTTCGATGCTAGAAATACGTATTGGAGAACGTCATCAACTTCTAGTGGTTGGCAATCCACATATGATTGGGGACGTTATGAAAGTTGTTTAAGAAGGTGTAACACCCCTTACACGTATCCTATGTCAGAACCGAGTACGAGGCATTACCAGACTTAACAATACATTTGGTCAAATTAACTGACACATATACAAAATGACTTAGTCAAGCCCCTATACATGCCATAGTTTAAATCATTTATAAATAAAGATACCCATAGATAGCTTGATAGTGTGAAGCGATCTCAAGCGACCTCCAACCCGAGCTTGTTTAGTAGGACTCGTAACATGGGAAAGAAAGGGGTAAGCTTATAAAGCTTAGTAAGTTCACATGTAAAAGTAATAAGCATTAGCAATGAATTTAGCTTACTACTAAGTGTCATAACTTGCATAAATAATGCTAAGTTCTTACTTTCCCAACTTACTCATTTGTAGCCTTATCAAAGCCTCAACATGACAAATCCTCACAACAAGTTCTCAATTTGATACAAACATTAAATCACATGCCTATACCTTATTACTCATGTTCACATTAATCTATCTACTTGAATCACTGTCACTAAATTATTTATTTCTTGAGCTACAGAGCTCCAAATTTAAAACCGCTAATTTTTCCTGAAACTAGACTCATATATCTTTATACCATAAAATTTCCAGAATTTTGGTTAATCCAATTAGTACAGTTTATTCATTAAAATTTCCCTGTTTCTTTGTTAAACTATTTCGACCACTTTTCACTACGAATAAATTTTCTCCTTGTACAGAATTAAAATGATGTTATAATTTGTTTAATTTGAAACTATGATCATTAAGGATTTCAAGCATATATCTTTTATCCCATAATTATTTTTATACAATTTTAATGATTTTTCCAAATTAGAACAGGGATCACGTAATCATTCTAAACCAATCTCACAAGAATTTAAATATCTAGAATATAAAATCCTTTGTTTTCTCTGTTTATTTTATATGAAAATAGACTCAATAAGATTTAAATCAATATCTCATCCAACTTATAATTCAATTTCTACTATTTTTGGTGAGTTTTCAAATTCACGTCATTCTTTCATTGTCCAAAACAGTTTTATTGTAAATTTTACTCTTTCATGATTGCTTTGTATTAACATCCATTTAATCATACATAACCCCAAAACATATCCTTAACTAGCCATTCCAATAGCTAGCCATTATCGAATATTTACATGCCATTCATTTTCCCCTTTAACATATACATCAACAACAAAACTTAAACTTATCATGTCACAATTTAATTTGGCCTAAAAGCCTCACACATAGTCATAAATCAAATTTATCACCTATTTATACATCATAAGTATAGACCTATCGTCACAAGGTCATCACAAGATCATTTTCATAGGTATGACTTACTCATTTACATTCTTATCAAATGTTCCATATACATCGAAATTTAGTACTCATGAATTTTGCGTACATACCTGTACCCTTTCAACATGATCATACCTTGTCATTTCTTTGATATCATCTTTGGATTTACCCATTGAAACTCTTAGGATACTAAGGATGGATACTCGGGAAAAACTCGTATATGATGTATCGTACCAATGCCATGTCCCAGACATGGTCTTACGCTAGCTTTCATATCATGGTCGATGCCATGTTCCAGACATGGTCTTACTCTAGCACACATATCAATGCCGATGCCATGTCCCAGACATGGTCTTACACTGGCTCTCATATCATGGCCGATGCCATGTCCCAGACATGGTCTTACACTGGCTCTCATATCATGGCTGATGCCATGTCACAGACATGGTCTTACACTGGCACACATATTGCCATGGTCCAACCATGGTCTTTACTATCAAATTCATCACATGTCGAAATTCGATCATACTCCGCCCTGCATCTCTTAATTTGATCTTTCAATACAATCTCGTAATTTTTATATTATTCATGATCCAATAATAACATCCGAAATAACACATGGTATCAGTTAAACATTTAAACATATTAAATTTAATGCTTATTAACATACGAACTTACCTCGATACCAAAACGACCATTTTACCAACTTTCTCGATTTTTGATTTTCCTCACGTTCTAGGTCCAAATCTTGTTTTCTCGGGGTCTAAAATATCACATTTCACTTATTTAATTAATGTACCATTCAAAACAGTCCCTAACTCAACTTTTTCAAAATTACAATTTTGCCTTTAAACTTTTACATATTTACACTTTTGCCCCAATACTCGAAAATTAAACTTCAGCCCTTATTCATATGTTTTATAACATGCTGATCATTTTTCTCTTCTATGGCAACATCAAATTCTCACTCTAACATGTACTTATGAACAATAGGTATTTTTACCGATTATGACGTTTTACTCGTTTTCATGTAAAATCGCTTAGTAAAAGTTGTTTAACATAATTTCAGCCTTCATATTATATCATAAAACATCTAAATACACACTTTTCACCTATGGGTAATTTTATAAAGATGAACCTTAGTATGAATTATTGGTAGCATAAGCTAAATCGAGCTATCGGGACTCCAAAACCGTAAATAACTTGAAAAGCGGGCTAGAAACGGACTTACCATGAGCTTGGAAAGTTTAGAAGACCCTAGCCATGTCTTCCTCTGGTAAATTTCGTCCATATGAAGAAGATGGACAAATTTGGCATTTTAATTTTGTTTTAATTCATTTAATTACTAATTTACCAAAATGCCCTAACTTAAAAATATCCCATTTCACTTATCTAATGTCCATTTTGTCCAACAATTTAATCAATGGTATAATTTCCATTTAAGGACCTCTAATTTAAAATTTCATAGAAATTGGACACTTCTAACATGTAGAACTCAACTTTTGCACTATTTACAATTTAATCCTTTTGACTAAATTGAGTGCCCAAGCGTCGAAATTTTTGAGCAAAATTTTATGAAATCTTTCTGTAAAATTGTAGTCCATAAAATATAATAAAAATAGAATTTTACTTGTCGATTTGTGGTCTCAAACCCTTTGTTCGATTGACCCAATTTAAGTCACATGTAGAAGGGATAATGTACTCCTACGACATCCACCAGCGAGATGACCTCGTTCGTTGCAGATGATAGTGGGTCGGATGATGAGTCCAATGTGGATCCACCTTGAAAGCCCAACCCCGATGGTGCAAAAGTTGCATTATTTTCTAAACCGGAGCCTGTTCCAACCATACCTAAAGATGTTGAAGGGGGTTCAAATGAAGAAGAAAAAGATTCGAGATTCAGGGCATACTTGCCTCCAGCCCACATGCATAATGCCGATCTATCTCAAGACGATGCGTTGGAGTTTCCTGAACTACCACACGTAAAGCGTGGCGTACAAGTTAAATCGTTGGATTCAGGTGAATTAGAAGTTGGTAAAGAGTTTTCCAACAAGGATAGTTTTATTGGTGCATTGAAATAATATAGTATCAAGAACAGGGTTAACTACAACGTGGTTAAATCCAAACTATAAAAAAACGAGGCCAAATGTGCAGTACAAGACGATACATGTTCATGAAAAATCATGGCCTCGTTGAGAAAAAGGACAAGCTTGTGGGAGATTAAAAAGTACAAAGGTCCACATACATATCTTGCCGGCACAGTATCACTAGGTGTTTATGATTTTTGAATAATACTGATATTACGTAATGTTGCATTATTTAACGTACTTCGTTGATAGGTGCTTCACAAGATCATCCCAAGATGGATTCAAATATGTTGGCTAGCTTAATAATACCAACGATGAAGGCGGATCCCAAGACTTCAGTGTCGGTCTTACTTACCAATATTCGTAGCCAATTGGGGTACACGCCTCTTACCGTAAGACTTGGATAGCTAAGCAGAAGATGTTGGAAAAGTTGCATGGTTGGTGAGACGCTTCATATAATGAAGTGTACCAGTGGTGTCAGGTACTAGAGAGATATGTCCCAGGCAGCATAACAGACCTTGAAACAGTACCTGTGTACTACAATGATCGATTTCTCCGTCGATGCCAAGTGTTCAAGCGTCTGTTCTAGACATTTAAGCAATGTCGAGGCTTATTTCTATACTGCAAGCCATTGGTACAAATTGACGGTACCTTTTTGTGTGGTAGATATACTCATCGGCTATTGCTAGCTATGGCACAGGATGGCAGTGGGAGAATCCTTCCAATTGCATTTACAATAACACTGGGGGAGTCAGCTGATGACTAAGATTTATTTCTATCTAGGTTAAGGAGGCATGTCTTCCCCAACCTGATATATGTGCTATATCGGATTGGGGCCCTAGAATATTAACCGCAATAGAGCAATAGGGAAGCCTATGGTATCGCACACACCATTGATATTGCCTAAGGCATGTTGCGTCCAACTACCACGGGCAACATTGATCTACAAGTGAACGATAGCAAGTGACCAACATGAGTGTGTAATATCTATTAATGTAATTTCGTTTGTAATATTCAATTTATTCTTAATTGAAGAGTGGTATATAATATTCGCTATCCACTTATATTGGTAGTGTACGAGATCAATAAGGACCATTTTTACGAGATGTTGGCGATTTTGAGCTCAGTTAGTAAAGAATGCGCAAACTACCTATGCAACATACCTTTTGAACAGTGGACACAAGCATACGACAACGGCCTACGATATGGTCATATGACCTCAAACCTGGCTGAATGCATAAATTCTATTCTAAAAAGAACGTGTCATTTGCCGATATTTTCATTTAGCGGTACTATTTTTGAAGCGAGCAGTGAGTTATAAAGGCCAAATGCAGGGAGGTCATGTATGGTGCGCGAAGGTATTAGGAGAAATTAACAAGGCGAAGGCACGGGCCAACTCCATGCACACAGTGTGTCACGATCGCGACAACCTATGGTTTCATGTGATAGAGTTTGACAGTCAACTAAGGTATTGTTGGCGGGCAATATCGTGTACACTTGAGAAATAGGACCTGCGACTGTGGGATATTTGACTCACTTCGTTATCCATGCGCTCATGTAAGTGCAGCTTGTCAGAATCTTCGTCTGGATCCCATGAGTTATGTCGACGAAATGTATAAAATAGAATACATGTACAACATGTGGAGACACGTATTCTCACCAGTCCCAGATGAACGTAAGTGGCCATCTGTATCGTTTGCTCTGTTTAAGTTGTTACTGGATAGAGAACTGCGTCACAAACCAAAAGGTCGACCTTACTCGACTAGAATACGCAACAATATCGATATCCGAGAAACAGCCAACCAACGGAAGTTATGCGGATGGTGTAGGAACCCAAGCCATACATCTCGCTCATGTCCAAATCAGAATAGTTGATAGTCTCCTTATCATTTTTGTCTCTTGGTGGCTATGAAAATTCTTTTAATTTCTTGATGAAAATGGTGAACTTTTGTAGAATAACTAAGTTGCAAAACAAATAAAAAGTTATTCAATTAATCTAAAATATCACCATTATCACTATTCTTCAAAATTATCTTTCTTGCTAAATGATTATTTTGCCTTTACGATCCTTCAAAATTCCTACATTGGATTAACACCCATCTTGATAAAATTACAAATTAACCCCTCATACTTTTTCACTTATTCAATTTAGTCCTAATTCATCCATTTCTTCTTAGTTTCTAGATCCTTCCACCCTTAAAATATTTACACCATTGGCCATTCGAGGTTCTTTCATATATACATTTTAACCCCTCAAATTTTGAATATTTACTATTAAGCCACAAAACTTTTCTCACATTTCCGATTTAGTCATTACTTAAACCAATAGAATTAGGATGTTAAAATAACTTTTATTTTATTAAAATTATAAAAATTAAATCACAATTAGGATATTAAAAAACTTTTATTTTATAAAAATATAAAAAAATAAATTACAATAAAAATAAAATTTTATTAAAAATATAAAAATTAAATTACAATTAGGATATTAAAACAACTTTTTTTTATAAAAATATAAAAATTAAATTACAATTGAAATATTAAAATCAACTTTTATTTTATTAAATGAAACAATATAAAAAGTTTATACAAATATATTAAAAAATCAATGTTGGTACTTATTGAATCGATTGCCACATGGGGTGGTCGACAGCGATTCTACTGGATTCCTCCTTGTTCTAGCTTCGGGGTTGTGGTTGCTCGGTGGGATTCGGTTCCTCCTAGGGGTGCAGTTGTGGGTGTTGAGAGGATGACCCATATTGATAAAATAATGATCATGGAGGTGTTTGCATCACCCATGACAGAGGTGTCTGAATCCCATAAGGCGAATGAGATTGGTAAAAAGAAGAGCTCTCCGACGACGCCTCGTGTGATCCCTCATGTGACGGTGGCCTACAGCTCGGCTGGCTAATCGGAATAGTCAGGAACAGACTCGAACCGGGCCATACATTCCAACCTGCCATAAGACTGGAAAAGAAAACATATAAGGGTTAGGATACATATAAGGGCTAAGATACGCACCTAGCGAATCTGAAAAGGCTGTGATGTGGGTGTCGTCGGCTAAAGTGTTGGGCCCGGTGACTGTGTGGGCATTGTTGATGGGCTCCGTAATTGTGTCGGCGCTATTGATGGTCTCGTCTCATCATCCATTCTCCTTGGATTTAAAGGTCTTCATCGTTCCCTTTGTACACGAGGTTACTGTTGCCTCTCCTCTTCTGACAATAAATACGGTTTGCCATGGATCCTAAACCATGGCATGTATTCCGGTTTTCCCATAATTCGATATATGCTGACCAAAATCTTGGCCAATCCGTATGCAACTGCTGTAAGTCGACTTTGTGCTCATCATCGAGCACCTCAGGTGCCACGAGAATCGGTTGTCAGAATCTAAATTGACACAAAACCCGATCTGACTGGTGCATCTCCACGGTGGCATAGTTGACCAATCGGACCTTCACATACCAAATGTTCGGATTTTGAAAGAACTCATCCAGAATTACTGCCCGAATTGACGGATCCTCGTATGGTGTCCATTGAAACTATATTAACATGATAAACATATTAGTTATATACATAATACTAAATACTAAATACTAAATACTTGTAGAGCCCAATTATTGCCCGGCCCAATTACAAATAAAAATAAACAACACCAAAAATCAAACAAACCCAAAACAAAAAAATAAAAACAACAGACCTGCACTAGACCCAAATTAAAAAGTCCTCACCCTTTTACACCGGTGGCCCAATAGGCCCAAAATCCAAATTAGGGTTCTGGGAACCCTAATCTCCTCTGCGCCGCACCACCAACCCTTCACCTACCCCGACCTTTCAGCTTCTGACACCTCTGCGCCGCACCTGCCCGTCGCCTCCGTCACCTGCTCCGCTCCCCATGCCCTGCAAAAATGGACAAACACGCAAACAACAGCAAGAAAGCAGCAAGCAACAGTAAAAAAGGAGAGATGGATGTATTTCGGCTATTTAAGCCCGGAAATTATTTTGTAATGGGGGTTTTTTTTTTTTGGTTGTTTTCGAAAAACAGAGAAGAGGGAGGCCTCTTGCGATTATAAAAAAAAAACAGATTTCAGATAGAATCTTTTTGGATCCTTTCTTTTTTTTTTTTCGATCGTTACACAAAAGAGCAAGACTCAAAACATCAACAGATTCAAACTCCAAGCAAGATTCAAGCAAAAAACAAGAAGCAGTAATATAAAAAAAAACAAATCTGGAAAGGTGTAAAGATCTTTTTTTCTTTTCTTTTCTATTATTTTATTTTTATTCTTTGAATCCATTAATCACACATGTATTCATTTTTTACTAAAAACAAGTATATATAAAAAAAAGGAAATAAAAATACTGAAATTTACCTTTTTTTCAAGACTTAGGCCATCAGGCGTCTTGTGATGGCAAGACCGGCCACGGCTGACGGAGGATTACAATGCAAGCGGCCGAAATCGCTCCTACTGCAGAGGAAAAGGAAAGGAAGAACATTTTTTTAAAACAGCATGCAAATGAGCTTTTTTTGGTTTTGGCCTTTAAATAGACCTCAAACGACGTCGTTTTGGCAGGGCCTATTAAGCCCCAAACGACGTCGTTTTGCCTCGGCCGACCGAATCCAACCCGCCCGACCTAGGATCCACAGTTTTTAAGCGGAAGGGCTAATTGCACTTTTAGCCCTTCCGCCTTTTTTATTATTTTCAATTAAACTTTCATTATTTTAAAATTTAGCCGTACATTTAATTTTATTTCCAATTCGGTCCCCACTTTTTGTCAGCTTTGGGTCTAAGGATTTATTACATTCTTGGTCCCTCTCGCCTTTTAGTCGTCCATGAAGGGTCCTTCCTTATTTTTATTTTAAATTGGCCCCAAATTTCGTTTTTGATTCACTTTTAATCCCTTTTGCTATTTTCACCCTTCTTTTATTAATCGATTTATTATTATTATTATTATTATTATTATTATCATCATCACTATTATATATTAATTTAGTATTATTATTCTTATTACTATTATTATATATTATTAATCATTTTATTATTTTATTATTATTATTATTTTTTACTAACCGTTTTACTATTATCACTATATTACTATATTAGTATTATTATTATTATCATATTACTATTATATATTATATATATATTATTATTCCTATATTTATTATTACTATTATTATATTATTTTCATATGTATATATTTTTGTTAATTACTTTCATTATATTATTTTTTATTATCATTAATATTATTTTATTATCACTATTTTTTAAAGCATTATAATTTTTACTATTACCATTTATCATTATTGGTTTTATTATCATTATTATTATTTGATTGTATTTAGTCATATTGATACTACACTATATTTACCATTACATAACATCTTTATTATCATTTGTTTGGTATTGTTATCCATCATCAATGTCATCATTATCGTTATCAATCATCCTTTATTTGTATTATTATTGCTATTGCAATTTTCAATAATTTCGCTAAATAAAAATACAATTTGTGAAATCGTCCTATTCTATCCAAAGATTCTTAAAGCAAAGCAATGTTTCAGTATTTAGAAATTGGAAAATAGTGCCCTAACGTCTTTGAGTTGCGATTTTTCGTTTAACTAAATAACTTAACATCCTTTTTACGAAGTTCCGCAAATCACAAGACGACTTTGATTACGAGAGATTAAGACATTGTGTCCTAACGAGCTGGATGTAATGTTTATATCTTTTCGGAACAAAGAAGTCTCAAGATTTGACTCGAGTCTTTTAAACTAATACGATCGATATATTTTGTAAAATTGATACTCCATTTAAAAGTTTTGAAATAAAGGCAATGTTTTGTATTTAGGAACTTGGGAATAGTGCCCTAACGTCTTTGAGTTACGATTTTCCGTTTGACTAAATAACTAAACACCTTCAGTAAACTTCATAAAATCATGAGATGGCTTTGATTACGAAGGTTTAGAATTTCATGTCCTAACGTCTTTGGATGTGACGTTCGCACCCTCTCAAAATAAAGATATCTCAAAATCTTAATACCTTTTAAAAGATCCGTATTTTAAAATCTTTTGAATTTTCGACATTAAGACATTAATTAATCATTTTGGTACCAATTTTGGGCGACGAGGGTGCTAACCCTTCCTCGTATGTCAATCAGACTCGAACCCGATTTTTAAAACTTCGTAGACCGGAAACACTGTTTTAGTAAAACAAAAGCGTTTTAATAAAGGTGATCCGATCACACCAATTAAAGGTCGATTGGCGACTCCGTTCTTTTTTCATTTTAAAACCCAAAGTCGAACCGCCTTTTTGTCGTCTTCCAAAAAGCAGTTCTGACGACTTAGCGACTCATTTGGGGACTTGAAGAGAGTCAAGCCATATATTGATTATTTTCGTCTTTTTCGGAAGTTTGAAAGTTTGATTTGAAAATTACCATATTTGTATTGCATGTTGTTTTAATTCGCATTGCATTGCATGACCGTTGTGGTCACACCTTTAGGTGAGAGTGAGAAACTACTCCTTCGTGAGGTTTTCACCTCCGTGCAGGATAGTGGATCGCTTTGGGATACATCCGCATACTATGTCTTCGTGAGATTTTCATCTCCGTGCGACCATAGGGAAATGTATTCCCGAATCGAACTCGGTCTATATGAGCCTATAATGGGTGAAGATCGAGGAATCTGCGGGTTCAGGTACCCCTCTTTAGAGCCAAACCACAGGTAGTAAACCCTAGGAACCCATCTTAGGTAGAACTATGTTAAACTTCTAGTGGTCACCTGGATAGGTACTCTATTTTGTTTATTTCTCCTGTGCTAACGTGTTTGGTTTTGTTTGTGATTGCATTGCATTACATTACACCGCATCATCTTAGAAAGAAGGTGTTGATTCATATTCGATTGCTAAATAGAAGAGCTTATCATAAGGAAATGTGTTACTTGATAAAGTGGATTATAATACGGTCATTCGAACATAGTCCAGGTAAATGACAAGAGATAAGCGGCGATACCAAGAAGAATACAAGGTTTTGCCCGAGGATTCAAGTCGACAAAGATCATTCAAGAGTCATCATGAACATCGAGGAAGATAAGTGAAGAGGTACGACCTAGACCAAGCAACAAGGACCAATAAGAGGCATCTATTGGGAAAGTCCGTAGGATCGACCATAACATCCGGATCTGAAGAAGAGGATTGGTGTTTTCGTCGGACTATGAGGATAAAGTCAGTATATGCAATCCATTTTATGTAAAGAAATGTATTTTCTAGAAAAGTTCTTCTAATGGAATTGAATTCACAATCAACGTCTCTCTTTCTTTTTGCATTTGCATTGCATTTCATGTATTTGTATTGCATCATATCATGTGCATTAAAATTTGTGGAAAAACCCTAATAAGGTGAAGTTATTTCAGTAACCTAGAAGCAATGGACCGAAGGTTGGAGAGATTAGAGCAAAGGCAAATACTGATGCAAGAGCAATTGGCTAAAATTCAACAAGATATGCGAGATCAAATGAATATGATAGGCCAGTTAACCAAGATACTAACTGGAGGACTTGGAAAAAAGGGTGGTTCAATGGTCAACGGTGTGGATGATGATGAAGAAATCGTTTATTCCCCGATAAATGTTTCGACTCAACTAGACGCGCAGTCGCATGGGATACATGCCATTATTGAACCCCAATGTCAGACTAATACTTCGGCCTTGTTGAACTTCCCGATGGGCTCATGTTTCAACCCTGAGGACGATCGTGCCAAACCAATTATTCAGGCAGAGACAAAGGGAAGGAGAAAGCGGACTTTGAGGACCCCGAAGAAGAAGGAAAATGAAGCGGGTAGTAATTTGGGTATGAAAAGGGCCATTCGAGCCGATTCTGATGAAGCCGACTAAGGATGGTGACAACCCGACCATCAAGAGCCCACTAGGCGGGATTTTAACTCAAAGTCTAACACCGGAAGACTCAGGTTCACGTCCATCCCGATGACATACAAGGAGCTCTATCAAAATTTATTTGACGCATGTGGTGTCTCCTCAATATCCAAAACCGATGCAACCTCCATACCCAAAATGGTATGACCCAAACACTCAGTGTGAGTACCACGCGAGGATCACAGGCCATTCGATAGAAAATTGCCTCACTTTCAAGAAATTGGTGGAAAATCTCATCAACATGGGTATTGTGAAGTTCGATGGTGAAGCAATGGTATACCCGAAAAGAACCGAGGAATAAAAGCTTTTCGAGCATCTGCCTTTATGTACTTGGGAGTGTTTTAAACAATGAGACTGTGGGAGAAACATGTATTTTTAAAGCTAATCTAGAGTAATGTGTAAAATACACTTGTTGCTTCAAGCCTAGAAGCAATAAGATTTCTTTTGAGAAGTAGGCTTGTGTCCGAATTTTATTTCAATAAAATGCATCTTTCTAAGTAAATATTTCCATTCTTTACATTTCATCTTGAATATTTTTCATTCATGACCATATCATACTGAATAATCATCCTTAGGATCATTTATTCTTTGGATTTTACGCCACAATGGGCCCCAGATATCAATGACATGAGCGACGTGTTATGGACTCCTTTCTAGTGAGATATGTGTCTAGAAGGATCTAAGGACTTAGAAGATGAGAGATTGTAACTTACTTCCTAACTTGTTAAAATGCAGATCCTACCTTGCAAAATGCCGGTAGACACTACAAGCCAACGGGGGAAATAAAGATGGAAGCTTAGCTCAGCGCAAGAATAAGGCAAGACATTATCGCATGATCATAGTTAGACACATTGAGGCCACTGAAACGCGGATTCCTATATGTGAAGCATGAATGTTATCAAGCCAGTCTCCTCAAGAACTTCAAGCCAACATCGGTCCATATCCATGACCTTTGATTATCTTGCCAAGGGGTAAAGATCGCTTCACATGTCAAAATTACAAAGTCAACAGTTGTCAACTTTAACTTCAAATTCAAAAAAAAAACAAAAAACAAAAAAACAAAAACAAAAAAACAAAAAACAAAAAAACCAAAAAAGAAGTGTGTGGCAATGCCAGAAAGAAACATGATGGTACAAATTTACAGTCTGTTCAAAGATCAGACACCATATCATTGCAGCAATGATGGCCTAACCCATTCAAAATTTTTGAAAAAAACGACTGAGACTTGTAAAGGTTGGCATAGAGAAGTTACTATTTACCTTCTAGGTTTCTTGAACATCGGCCGAGGCTTTCACCGGGCATCCTTTCCATTGAAAACATTGTTGGATAAGATTCCTTTTCCGTGCCTTGATTTGATTGGATGAAGCGAATGTCTCAGAAGCTTGATTGAAAGTACTCATGGTCCAATGTACCAAAATGGATGATATGGGCTTATGACAAAATGTTCGCTCAAGAGAATTTCGAAGAGGGACCCAGCATTAAGAAGGATTCTTCTTGTTCAAAAGGACTCAAAGGAAAGCCAATGCCTTATACGACAAATAAGGCTTGTTCTAGGAAAACATGAGTGTTAACCAAGATGGATGACAAGTACTTGCCCAATCCGGTGAGTTGATTCAATAAAAGTTTTCCAAAAAAAAAAAACAAAAAATGAGAAAACAAGAAAAGAAAAAGAAAAAAGAAAAGGAGAGGCCAAGGCGAAAACATAAGGGTGACTTTGAGACCAAAGGGTATTTGAGTTGAAAACCGAAAAGGCACTCAAAATTTTGATCGAGAGGCATAAAGTAGTCTTACTACGTCGAAGAGGTATGTTACGTCTTGGGGCATCGACAAAGTACTCTGGATCCCTAAACACATATTAAGCTCAAAATGGTCTTCAAGAAGTTGGAACAGAGAAGCTCAAGCTGCGATATCTGGGGCACTTAGTTTCTATTTTACCCATTTTTGTTACTTGCGATTATTTTATTCCTTTCAAAAAAAAACCGATAAATTTCCTTCTTAATTGCCTTTGCTAGCTTTGATCAACTTGTTTGTTTCGAGCTATGCTCCTAACTAATTTCGTCCTTATCCATAGTTATGATCTCTTTCAGACATTTTGCATTGAAATAACGATTAATGGACTAACGACACTTCCACAAAAAGAGTTTCACATATTACTCTAGGAAACTTTTAAGTAGTATCGGAACACAAACAGGACCATTGCTTAAAACTCCTCGAGTTTTGAGGACGAGGAATAATGGTGGAGGAAAACTACGAATCGAGGCTACCTCTTGAATTGAAAGCGGTGATTGAACAAATGTCGGTATTACGTAAAAAGTATCATCTCGATAAAAATGGCGATATATATAAATGGGGAATCATTCAGCGCAAAAGAACGATTTTGTATCCACACAACTATCATGAGTGCACACCGTCACGATCCACGGGAATGAAAAGGTGCAATGCAGACCAAATCAACAAATTCTATACCCCTGAGTCGTAGTGGGATTGACTGAAGATGACATAGATTCTATACCCCTGAGTCGTAGTGGGATTGACTGAAGATAACATAGATTCTACACCCCTGAGTCGTAGTGGGATCGATTGAAGATGATACAATTTCTATGCCCTTAAGGCACAATGGGTTGATCTGAAGATAGTATAGGCTTTAAAGTCCTCATGTCTTGGGAGTGCGCTTTGAAGTCACATTGGGGCAAACTATTTGAGCAAAATATGATTGTTTCTTTGAGTTTCGGCAAAGGTATCGGCAATAGCGAGATATCGAGGTTGTACGACTACGGTGGATGACGGCGATGACAACCCTAAGCATAAAAAGGGGTCATTTCATTTTACATCCATTCATCATCATTAGGAGCGTGCAATCATCGCATCGTGATCCTTATACATTTTTGATAAAGAATCATTCTCATGACATCCTGCATTCATGCAAATGTCCTCCATAATATCATTTAGTTAGGAGCATTCGATTTATTACAATCATTGCATCTTAATGGAAAATCATCATTCTCATGACATTCTGCATTCATGTAAGTGTCATTCATAACACATGTAGTTAGGAGGCTTTGAGTCATTCTAATCAGAGCGTCCTCACCATTTGCATAAGCATAAGCACATAAAATTAATTCTACAGGACAGGATCCTTAAAGAACAGTGTAGCAATATCAAAGTTCAGATTTCGTTCCCTCAAGATGGTAGTGGGGCAGACTGAAAATTGAAGTCTTCCTAAAAAATAGTAAGGAAGCAAATTGAAAAGTTCAGATTTCGCTCCTTCGAGATGGTAGTGGAGCAGGCTGAAGATTGAAGCCTTCCTGAAGATAGTAAGGAAGCAAATTGAAAATTCTGAATTCCCGTTTCCGCGACGTTTCGGTGGAGTAGGTTGAGATTACAAATCCCGTCTCCCTGCATTAACAATGAGGTTATATCCTTATTTCTTTGGAGTTTCAGTAAGAGAAGATGGAGATTACAAATCTCTTCTCCCTGAATTCTTATTTCTTCAAAGTTCCCATGAAGTAAGAAGTAAATCAAAGAAATCAGTCTGGTGGTCCCCGAGTTTGCTGGGATCAGATTGATGAAAGCAAATTTGACTTTCCTGAAGTTGCAGGAAGAAGGTCGAAGATTCAGTCTGGTGATCCTTGAGTTTGCAAGGATCAGATTGAAGAAAGCATATTTGACCTTCCTGAAGTTGCAGGAAGAAGGTCGAAGATTCAGTCTGGTGATCCTTGAGTTTGCAAGGATCAGATTGAAGAAAGCATATTTGACCTTCCGAAGTTGCGGGAAGAAGATCATAGATTCACCGTGATCCCGAGTTTCTTGGGATCAGATTGAAGAAAGCGATTCGACCTTCTTGAAGTTGCGGAAGCAAATCGAAGATTGATCTGGTGATCCCGAGTTTCTTTGGGATCGAGATTGAAGAAAGCAGATTTGACCTTCCCGAAGTTGCGGAAGAAGGTCGAAGATTCGATCTGGTGATCCTTGAGTTTGCAAGGATCGATTGAAGGTAGAGTTTGGCTTTCCGAAGTTGCGGGAAGAAGATCAAAGATTGATCTGGTGATCCCGAGTTTTTGGGATCGGATTGAAGAAAGCGATTCGACCTCCACGAAGTTGCGGGAAGCATATCGAAGACATCATCTGGTGATCCTTGAGTTTGCAAGGATTAGATTGAAGAAAGCGATTTGACCTTCCTAAAGTTGCAAGAAGCAGATCAAAGACTCAATCTGGTGATCCTTGAGTTTGCAAGGATCGATTGAAGATAGCGATTTAGACATTCCTAAATTTGCAAGAGCGGATCGAAAATAAACGAGTCACATCCCATTGAAGTCGCAGCGAGAGCAAATTGAAGCCACATAGCGGTGAAGTGGATCGAAGTAAGAAGATGTGGTGGGCGTATAACGCTACTTGAAGAAAAACACCGAGAGGCGAGGACTTCCATGAGGTAGGGCAACATTGAACCTCTTTAAGTCTTTGCTCCATTATCGTTATACGACAATGAGCAAAGAGGGCATTATGAGAGCCCAATTATTGCCTGCCCAATTACAAATAAAATAAACAACACCAAAAATCAAACAAACCCAAAACAAAAAAATAAAAACAACAGACCAGGACTAGACCCAAATTAAAAAGTCCTCACCCTTTACACCCGGTGGCCCAATAGGCCTAAAATCCAAATTAGGGTTCAGGAACCCTAATCTCCTCTAGCCGCACCACCAACCCTTCACCTACCCCGACCTTTCAACCGACACCTCTGCGCCTTTCGCCTGTCGCCTCACACCGCTCCGCCTCCCATGCCTGCAAAATGGACAAACACGCAAACAACAAAGAAAGCGAAAGCAAACACAAAAAAAAGGAGAGATGGATGTATTTCACTATTTAAGCCGGAAATTATTTTGTAATGGGGTTTTTTTTTGGTTGTTTTCGAAAAAGAGAAGAGGAGGCCTCTTGCGATTATAAAAAAAGATTTCAGATAGAATCTTTTGGATCCTTTCTTTTTTTTTTCGATCGTTACACAAAAGAGCAAGACTCAAAACATCAATGATTCAAACTCCAAGCAAGATTCAAGCAAAAAACAAGCGATAATATAAAAAAAACAAATGCGGAAAGGTGTAAAGATCTTTTTCTTTTCTTTTCTATTATTTTATTTTATTCTTTGAATCCATTAATCACACATGTATTCATTTTTTTACTAAAAACAGTATATATAAAAAAAAGGAAATAAAATACGAAATTTACCTTTTTTCAGACTTCCACCATCAGGCGCTTGTGGTTTCAAGACCGGCTACGCTACATGACGGAGATTTACGGCAGTAAGGTGCTGAAATCGCTCCACCTGCAGAGGAAAAAGGAAAGGAAGAACATTTTTTTTAAAAAAAGATGCAAATGAGCTTTTTTTGGTTTTGGCCTTTAAATAGACCTCCGAAACGACGTCGTTTTGGGAGGCCTAATAAGCCCCAAACGACGTCGCTTTGCCTCGGCCGACCGAATCCGACCCGCCTGACCTAGGATCGCGTGTTTTTAAACCAAGGGCTAATTGCACTTTTAGCCCTTCCGCCTTTTTTTATTATTTTCAATTAAACTTTCATTATTTTAAAATTTAGCCCGTACATTTAATTTTATTTCCAATTCGGTCCCCACTTTTTGCTGCGCTTTGGGTCTAAGGGATTTATTACATTCTTGGTCCCTCTGCCTTTTAGTCGTCATGTATGGTCCTTCCCTTATTTTTATTTTAAATTGGCCCCAAATTTCGTTTTTGATTCACTTTTAATCCCTTTTGCTATTTTCACCCTTCTTTTATTAATCGATTTATTATTATTATTATTATTATTATTATTATTATCATCATCACTATTATATATTAATTTAGTATTATTATTCTTATTACTATTATTATATATTATTAATCATTTTATTATTTTATTATTATTATTATTTTTTACTAACCGTTTTACTATTATCACTATATTACTATATTAGTATTATTATTATTATCATATTACTATTATATATTATATATATATTATTATTCCTATATTTATTATTACTATTATTATATTATTTTCATATGTATATATTTTTGTTAATTACTTTCATTATATTATTTTTTATTATCATTAATATTATTTTATTATCACTATTTTTTAAAGCATTATAATTTTTACTATTACCATTTATCATTATTGGTTTTATTATCATTATTATTATTTGATTGTATTTAGTCATATTGATACTACACTATATTTACCATTACATAACATCTTTATTATCATTTGTTTGGTATTGTTATCCATCATCAATGTCATCATTATCGTTATCAATCATCCTTTATTTGTATTATTATTGCTATTGCAATTTTCAATAATTTCGCTAAATAAAAATACAATTTGTGAAATCGTCCTATTCTATCCAAAGATTCTTAAAGCAAAGCAATGTTTCGTATTTAGAAATTGAAAATAGTGCCCTAACGTCTTTGGGTTGCGATTTTTCGCTTAACTAAATAACTTAACATCCTTTTTTTAAGTTCGCAAATCACAAGACGACTTTGATTACGAGAGATTAAGACATTGTGTCCTAACGAAATGGATGTAATGTTTATATCTTTTGAACAAAGAAGTCTCAAGATTTGACTCGAGTCTTTTAAACTAATACGATACGATATATTTTGTAAAATTGATACTCCATTTAAAAGTTTTGAAATAAAGGCAATGTTTTGTATTTAGGAACTTGGGGAATAGTGCCCTAACGTGCTGGGTTACGATTTTCCGTTTGACTAAATAACTAAACACCCTTCTGGTAAACTTCATAAAATCATGAGATGGCTTTGATTACGAAGGTTTAGAATTTCATGTCCTAACGTACTGGATGTGACGTTCGCACCCTCTCAAAATAAAGATATCTCAAAAATCTTAATACCTTTTAAAAGATCCGTATTTTAAAATCTTTTCGAATTTCTGACATTAAGACATTAATTAATCATTTTGGTACCAATTTTGGGCGTATCGAGGGTGCTAACCCTTCCTCGTGCGTAACCGACTCCCGAACCCGATTTTTAAAACTTCGTAGACCAGAAACACTGTTTTAGTAAAACAAAACGTTTTATTAAAATAAAGGTGATCCGATCACACCAATTAAAGGTCGGTGGCGACTCCCGTTCTTTTTTTCATTTTTAAAACCCAAAGTCGAACCGCCTTTTTGTCGTCTTCCAAAAAACGGTTACGACAATACTAAATACGAAACGACTATTTTATTACGAAAATATATTTTATTTAATACTTACTTGTGCTTCCCGTTGGTTTAATAAAAGCCATAAATCTTCAAGGAGGTAGGTATTCCAACATAACTCGCCGAATGATTCCACCTAATTAAATAAATTTTTAGCATACAATTATATTTTAAATATACGTAATAATTATAAAATCTAATATTAAATTTACCTCATTATGAGTGAGAATGTATATGGGTGGTCCACTCGATGATGTAAAAATGGAAAGCGAAACCGTACCCATGATTGTAGTAGTAATAGGCAACCTCCGATTTTGGCTTTATTCGGTAGCGTCGCCCCACACATCTCCCGATGCAATTTTGCTAGCATGGCAGACCCCTAACTCAATTCACCGGTTGCTCTAAAATTAATGAGTTTCAGTAGCCATCTAAGATGTATGAGGTTTCGTGATAAGTCTTGTAACACCCCTAACTCGTAACCGCCGCCAGATTAGGGTTAAAAGCATTACCGGACAGATCGAAAACTTTCATGACATTTTATACATTTCATTCATCAATCATACATAAAATGTCATTTAAATAGATCATCGAGACCTAAAGCATGCTTATAACCTGGTCGAGACTAAATCGAAACACATATATAATTTCTTGTAAACTTAAAAACTTTTCTAAAATACTGGGGTTACACGACCCTGGGAGCAAACCGTGTGCTCTCCACGGTTACTAGACACACTCGTGTGTCCTTTCCGTGGTCGAACCTGACTCTTGTTCCACGGCCACCAAGCACGCCCGTGTATTCTGGCCGTAGTCGATCCTGTCAATTCGCACACGGCTACTAGGCATGTCCGTGTGCTTTGGCCGTGTGCTCTTAAACCATATACTGACTTGTGCCCACGGTCGCTAGGCATGCCCGTGTGCCATGGCCGTGTGACATTATAGGTCATTTATAAGATCAAAATGCCACCCAAATAGGTCATACCTACAAGCAACATTTACCAAGACATATCATGCATATATAGCAACCAAAAACATACTAATTGACCATTCAATAAATATACATTCAATACCAATTTCATTCATGCCAAATTACAAAACTAAAACTCATATCATCACAAGCATAATTCATTCAAAACTTACTCAAGAACTTGACCATTTCCAAAGTTATCTAAACCATACCAAGGCATATTACATACCATATTTATCAAGGCAAAATATGAACTAATAATTAGCCACATCTCATGAACAAGTCCATGCAACAACTTATATAAAAAACTAGCCTATACATGCCATATCTAGCTATATACATTTTCAAAGTGTACCAAAAAGAGTTTAGTAGTGTGATGACGATCCTTGACGGTCCCCAGCCTTCAATAGCTTTGACGACCTATAAAACAGAGAAAACACACACAGAGTAAGCTTTCCAAAAGCTTAGTAAGTCAATATACAAACAAACTTGGCATGGAAGGCATATTTACAAATAGATACATTGGCACATATCAAACATTTAGCAAACTATCACATATATGCTTTGATTCATATATTTTTGACCATATTTGCCACTTTCACAAATCAAGAATCATATAAGCACATAGCTCATCTAGCCAAAACTTTACATATCATATCATCAATTCCATATACATAACATCATAGTAAGACCACAAAGATGCTTACCTTGTATACACAATTAGTGTATAATCAGCATACCTGAAACGGATTTACAATTACATAACTATTCATAGCTCGAATATGCAATTCGTAACACAGACTTGCTCGTTAAACCAATAGGAATCTAGTAGGATACTCAGAAAGCTCGGAATAATCGTAAAATGCTAATGTCCCAGGCGAGGTCTTACATGCACTCAAATATCGATGCCACTATCTCAGACAGGGTCTTACACGAATCACTACGATGCCGATGTCCCAGACATTGTCTTACACGTAAGGCTCATATCGATGCCAACGTCTCAGACGTGGTCTTACACGTAAAGCTCATATCGATGCCAACGTCCTAGACGTGGTCTTACACGTAAAGCTCATATCGATGCCAACATCCCAAACGTGGTCTTACATGAAATCTCAAATCAACGCCAACATCCCAGACGTGGTCTTACATGATAAAACAGAATAGATACCTATGTCATAACAGAGCTAATCGTATCTATTCCTAAGTTCGTACGGGACCTCTCAGACTTTGTCACTATATCAAACTTAACTCGGAATTCATGTACATAGTATCTCATACGCAATCATTATCATCAATAGCCATATAAATATATTCAGTTCAATACAAATACGTTTATTTGCATAGTGACTTACCTCGAATTCGGTTTAACTAAATGAAAATGACTACTCTGTTACTTTTACTTTCCCGCGATCTAAGTCCGTTTTCCTCTGTTCTTGATCTAAACATTTTCAGAATTAACCTTTTTATTCACTAATTCATTCAATTCAATCCAAGGACACACATTTAGGGATATTTATAAATTAACCCTCACATTTGCATAATTTATCAATTTAGTCTATTTTCTCAAAGCATCAAATTCACAAAATTAACCCACACTCATGCTTAACCGAATGTACATATATATCATACAAGCCCATATTTTCCATAAAATTATAAATTTAGTCCCTCAATTTGCTATTTTCATAATTTAGCCCTATTTAGCTAAATTCATCAAAACTTCAAGAACAAAACATGTTCATATAGCTCAAATCTTTCATTTAACAACTAAACTCATCTCAAAACTCAACATATCATCAATGGCATTTTTCACAAACATCATTAATACACGAAATTGAGACACGGGCTTGATAGTAGACAAAGCAACGATTTAAAAAATGTAAAAATTATCGAAAATCGACCAAAACATACCTTGAGTTTGGCTTGTAATTAACGGAATATACAAAGCTTCAAAGCTTTCTTTTTCTTTGTTTTTTTAGGTGGAAAAATGGATGAACTAAAGTCCATTTTCATGCTTTAATTAATTAACTATCATATTATTAACCAATTTACAAGTTTGTCCTTATAATATAAAATTATCAAACATAAACTCCAAGGTTATTATGGACTAATGCCATCCACTATCATAGATAATAGACAAATTTCCATATAAGGCCTCTAACCTTACAAAGCCACAACACATTAGGACTTCAACAAATAGCAAGTAACTTTCACATTTAATGCAATTCAATCCTTTTGTCAAATTAAACACACGGATGAACAAATTAACTTACGGAAATTTAGTGCATGCTTAGCTACATATCAACGGCATAGAAAATAATATTAAAATATTATACAGACTCAATTTGTGGTCCCGAAACCACTGTTTCGATTAGGGTATAAACCAGACTGTTACAAGTCTGGCATCAGATAGCCTCCAATCATCTCAAGAATGTATGCCCGAGCATACCATATTCTTTCTAATTAAGTCGAATCATTATCTGGCTCCGAGAATGTGTCTTGTAATCAGTTCATCTTGATCTGACCTCCGTTAATGTTATCCGAAATAGCACCCAAAAGCTCGTAGCATATGGCTCCCTAATCACCAGAAGTTGTGGACCCGGTGACTATGTACCCATCCACCGGCAATCCCAATTGCAACTGCACGTCTTCTAGAGTGATAGTACACTCTCCGCATGAAAGATGGAAAGTGTGCGTCTCGAGTCTCCACCTATCTATCAACGCACTGATTAGCTTTAGGTCTAACTTGCACCCCCAGACTATCGTCGCCACTTGCCAAAAACCTGCTTCCCGCAGGTAATTCTCGATCAACGGCGATGGCGGACCAGGCATATTGCGAATATAGCATTGTAACACCCGATCTACAGACTGTTTAAAAATTATAAAATAAAAATTAATTAAAATTGCATAAGCCTAAAAAATATTAAATAGTATTGAAAAATTAAAATTATAACTTACCATTGTCATTTGATAGAGGAATATGTGTTTATTGTCGAAACGAATTAATTCTCCGGCCATTGTCAATACGATTGAATATTTTTAAATTTAAAAAAAAACTAATTTAAAAAACTTTTAAACAAGGCTTTTTTTGTAAAAATTAAGGGGCTTTTGTGAAATTTGAGAGGAACTTTAGAGGAATTGAGAGGAACTTTAAAGGAATTGAGAGAAATTTGAGAGGAATTTGAGAGAAAGTTGAGAGAAATTTGAGTAAGGACCTTTGTGTGAAAAAATGAAAGGGGGTTTTATAGTTTTTTTTTTTTTACCGTTGGAGGCCCAACGGTCAAAAAAATATAGCCGTTGAAAGCAGGCAAAACGCGTCCCTGGGGAGCGTTTTCTGCCACATCAGCAAAGCGAGCCCTCAAGGACGCGAACGCTCCCTCAGGGACGCATTTTCCTGCTGCATCCCCTGAAATCGCGCTGACGTGGACGTGCTTTCGGGAAAATGGCCCATTCCGATAAATAATTGAAAAAAATGTTATTTTCCATAAATTTTAGAAAAAATGGTATTTTTGGTAATTTACCCATTTATTATAGTAAATGTAACATTTTATAATGCTAAAACAATCATCCCATCATTTTCAAAGGTTTTGCCCCATTTTTCTTGGAAATTGATTGAAACAATCAAATATTATTTGCTATTTTTGGGTCCAAATCTCCTATTCTATTTATTGCAATTCAACCCTTTTTAACGTGTGTGTGTTTTTTTTAATTCATCATGACATTGATGGGTTTTTCTTCTTCTTCTCTAAAATGATTATTTTAAGAAAATATATATAAAATTAAATAGATTAAATAATATTGAAAGCGAAGTACCATTAATTACATTAGATTGTAGCACGCCCACAGTATTGTTGAAATGGGAAAATAAAATTATTTGAAATATAATGTCGTAAGTTCAAATATTATTATATATAAATACGAGTTTAAAATCACGAATAAAAATATTATTTATTATATTATTCTTTTAAAATTAAAATAGGATTTTATTTTTATTTTAAATTTTAAATTTTCAGGATATATTATTAACTTTTAAATTATAGTTTCACTATAACACTTTTACCATCATAAAAAAGTATACTTGTACCGATATTTCAATAATATAAAATTATGACTTACTACTATAAAATAAATGTATTAACATTTAATTATTTTTTATTCAAACTAAAAATAAAATAATTTATAATTATAATTTAATATTTTATTATTAAATAACTTAATATATTTTAATTACACTCAACATTGAATAATATTATTTTATATGAATTACATAAAATAAACATATTATTTAATAACTAAATAAAATATTTAACATTAAATATGTGTAAATTTATATATTTTTATAATAAAAATACAATTTTATTATTTTAATAATTTATTTTTTATAACTTTTAAAAAATAAATTTAAATTTTAATATTTTAATTTTATTAATTTAAAATTTTATAAATTACAAATTAGTCCGAACTGACTTAACCAGCAAAGTTGGCAAAAAATATATAAATAAAAAATTATTCATTCCACGTCATGAATCATATGACCCTACCTCAAAACTCCATCCACCTTTGTTAATAAATATTATAAAAAAATATTACTTTTATCATATTTGTAAAAGGCTTCCATATCTAATGCTTATCCATTTGGCAATAGGTGTATATAATATCTTGATCCTTCCAACTCACAAATATTAAAATATATTTATAGATTGAACTAAATCGAAATTTCATTTTAGCACATGTGTATGTGCGTAGAAATTATAGATTTAGAATATAGATATATATTTAAAATAAAATATAATAAATAATAAAATGTAAGGTTAGAATTAATAATAATAATATGTATGCAATATGTATGAAATGAAAATAAAAATAGTCTAACTTGTGGGTAAAAGAAAATTGAAATAGATAAATAAATCATTTTAAAATATTAAATACACTCAATTTATTTATCATGATATTGTTATTTTTCTATAGGACGTCAAGAAGAGATCAAGATAAAATTCAATATTAAAAATATATATTTTTTAAAAATTAAATATCGAGTTGACTTGCGACACCAGTGCAATCAATGACATCAATTCAATCGAGGGTTTTTTTTTGTAATCATCAATCAGATTGGGCTATATTAATTAATAAACTACTTACAAACTAAAATAAAGCATAGGCCCATAAGTTCATGGCCCAATAAATGAAACAAAATAAAACGAAATACTCCTCCTAAAAACCATGGTCCAAAAACAACTGAACAGAAATATCCTATTAAATTTAAAATTCAAAAAGCAACCATTCATTTGCCCAATCAGACTTCACAATCACTTTGTCGACTTTTCATTTCATCATTTCAATAATTAAGCGATTTTCATTTTCAATGAGGTTTAATGCTTCTACTGTCTTTTCATTGCCCGAAGCCACCCCTTCATCATTACCATCTCTTTTCCTTCGGTCAGTTTGCCCCTCCTTCTTGTGCTACTTTCGATCTCTATACCTACCCACTCGAAAATCCTTCATTCGTCAAATCATTCATCAGTAAGGCTTCTGTAAAATGCTTACCCCTATCTCCTCCAGATCTCATATCTTCTTAGTAAATGCAATTTGTGGCCCTTATCCATTCAGTTACTCCATATCTGCTATCTCAAAACATCTTCCTCCTCTTTACCCTCCTCTCCTATTTGCTAACAAATCCTTTGTCCAATTAATCTCCCCTTAACTCCTTGGCGACCTGATGCTTGGCAAACTCCAGGACATTCCCAACTAGGTAAAACTCTCTCAACGATTTTAGAGTTTCTGTGGCTAAAATATGGGCTAAGTTGTTTGATTCTCTTAGTATATGCTCAAAAATACAGACCTCAATCTTATTTTGTAACTGCTGAATATCATGAATAATAGCCCCTATCATTGATCTATCAATCATCTGATTTTTACACTTCTTTATTACTGTCAACGCATCTCCTTCAATAACTATTTTTTCCATCGCATGTCTTGTAACACCCCAAACCTGGCCCATGAGTCCTGACTGGATCTGGTATGTCACGGAGTAAAATAATTTGAAAGACATTGATTTTCTGGTGAAAAATTTATTAAAATGTGGCTAAGGTATTAAAACGGTGTTTGAAAACTCAGTTGGGCTTTTTATAAATATAGTTGGGTTGATAACCCTTTTGAAAACATTTGATCATGTACATTTTAAAATCATCAAAGTTGTAGTTGACTCGATTTATTTTTGTTACCCGATGGTAACATCTTTTAAAAACCCGTAGAAGTTTATTAAGGTTGAAAAGTTACTTTTAACCGGTTCACTTAACATTTAAAAACTTCGTTTGTAACATAACATAAGTAAAGTAAAACAGTAAAATAAACATCCAAAATAATAATAGCGGCCTTATTACAATCCCAAAATAAAAAGACTTATGAAATAAATAATTTTAACAATAGCAAGGTGAATCAAATCCAACGATAAGCATGGCCGCCTCGAGTCCTCTCCGGCTCCATCTCCGCGATCTACTCATCTGCAAAATGTTAAGGGAAGGGGGTGAGTCACCAAGACTCAGTGTGTAAATCCCCCACCCGGAAAATACAACTCATACACAATTTATTAATAAACATGCACATGCAACCCACCTAACCATCCATACTCCTTAACTACCCCGTGTGGTCAAAACCACCGGTGGTCAAAACCACCGTGACTAGTGTCACAAATTAAATGATGGGGCCAACCCATCGTGTGGTCAAAACCACCGATGACCATAGGTCACAATATATCAAGTGTGATCAAAACCATTGGTGGTACCAAACCATCGGGACTTAGTCGCATTTATCAATTGGTGTGGTCAAAACCATCGATGACCATAGGTCACAAATAATCGATGGGGCCAACCCATCTTGTGGTCAAAACTCTCGATGACCATAGGTCACAAATAATCTGATGGGGCCAACCCATCTTGTGGTCAAAACCATCGGCGACATCCATAAAATCATCCCTCCTCTCATCAATCCCACCATCATCATGCTTACAAATCAATTATCATATATCATGTATTTAGGCATGGCATTTAACAAACATGTGATGGCATACAAAATCATATATCAATAGATCACGACAGGGACTTACCGGAATCCATGCTTAAGCCCACAAGCATATATCATAGATCACTACAATAATTATCAACAAGGCAACAATATAGCAAGGTTTATTAATAAAGTGTAAAGAGTTTACACACTGTTTCTACCGAAATTCCTAGATTCAAGATTCGATCTACGATGCTAGATCTCTTGACCTTAAACGAATTTGATTTCCAAACAAACTCAAATCGTCACTTGATTAAGACTCATGAAATTCCTTTAACCATATGTTAGATTTAATCTAACATTAAAACATAAACATGGCCTTTGGTCGAATATACATATATCTTACCTTAAATCTTTTAAATCCCAAACTCTCTTCTTGATTAATGGAGATGTCGAAATACCTTAGATCCGAAATCCCAAATTCACCTTCCATATTTCGATCAATAAGATATAGGAGGATTAGACTAACTTTCGCTTAAAAGAAAGGAATACAATTATAACTATAGATCCTTACCCTTTATATTGAAATCGACGGATCCTCCCGACACCACTTCGGAGATTCACTAAAGACTTGATGAACAATCGGCTATGATCCCTTATGTATTCGATTTCAAAGATGAAAGAAGAGAGGAATAATAGGCTTAGAAGGAATCGGCTAGGATGCTAAAAGAGAAGAGAAAAAGAATGGATGCTCAAGAAGAATTTCTCAGAGGAGAGAAGAAAGAATATTTGGCAAAAGAAAAGAGAGGAGAATGAATAATGAATAGCCTTAGTCTCATCCTTTTATAGTCAAATTAGGCCAAGAATCCTTTGCTTGGCCACTACTCTTCCTTATGTGATAACTTTTCTCTTAAAACAAATAAAGTATAATCCTTATTATCTTCTAATTAGTCAATTTAAAAGAGAGTGAAACTCCTCTTTGCAAGTCTTGTGCCAATCCACCTCTTGGGCTTCTAGAAGCAAAATTAAAACTTATTTCATTTGCTTCCCATGTGACTTGAACTCAGGCCCAACACCCTTGTATGTAGCGCCATTTCTAGAGGCCCTAAGTGGCATCTTCAGGCCACATTTTTAAGCCCGTTTGTGTGTCAAATTTCACGTACTTTTTCTTTTAAGGCCTATTTGCCTTAATTACCTCTTTTAAACTTTAAAACTCGACATTTCTAAGTCATTTCTAGGTTTCCAAAAATTTTCGTTCGGCTCTGTAAACTTGACATTTCTTAGGTTTCCTAAAATGTTCACTTTCCTAATTTATTTAGGTTTCCAAAATGGTCACTTTCCTATTTTTAATGTAACATTTCCATACATTCTCAGGCTTCCAAAAATGTTCAAAATTTATTCAAAACTCATAAAACATGCCATTTTGTACATTTAAGCCAGAAATGCATAGGCCCTTTTTTAGGATGTTACATGTCTACTCCGATGCGCACCACCACGCTACAAGCGATTGCCTCCGCTGCGAATGCTGATGAAACATTTTCGTGAATCGTTGAGAGTGAAAGCAAGACTGATCTGTCCTTATCTCTAGCCATGACACCCACTGTTGCTCGACCCACAAAACTATCGAACGCTGCATCAAAGTTAATATTGACAAACTGCTCTAAAGGGGGTTTCCATTTTTTTACCTCTATCTGAACTTTTCTCATTGTTGTTGCGTTTTCAATCGCATCTAGTTCAAGGATGTAATTTTTGATGAAATTTATTGTTTCCTTTAGGTCTCTGGGTTCTCTCATGAACAACCCTATTTCTATCACCCCAAATAGCCAACATGGTGTAACAAAACAATCTACACTACCTAGCTGTGCACTCCTCAAAAACCCAGGTAAGCCATTCCTTGAACCCCAAAATCGAATTTTTAAAAAGATCCAGAAGAGATTACTGCTTCCAAATTTCTAATGACACAAGACAGTCCCGGAATAAATGGTTTATATCCTCTGCTCCTGATCCACACCGAGGACAAAAAAGAACATTCGACAGTCTCCTATATTGCATGTTACTTCTTGTAGGGAGATAGTTCTACGAAATTTTGCAAGTTGTGATTTTGATCTTTGATGGTAGATTGAGTGACCAGAGCTTTTTATAAAAATTCTTGTAGACTGTTTGTAAGGCATAAGCCGTAGGATCAACCTCAGTATAATTTAATAGTTTGTAGGCGCTCCGTATAGAGAATTCTCCCAAGGACTCCCCACTCTAGGCCATCACATCATCATTCGGTTCTATTGCTAATGGGATGCGCAGAATCTTCTCCACTATGAAATCTGGAAAGGTAGCCTCTAACACCTAATTTTTCCATTTTCTACTGCTTTGATCAATCAATTCAGCCACTCTAAAGCCATTTAAATTGTTAACATGAGAAATTAACCTGGAATTTTGCATATCTGGTACTCAAGCATCATTTAAAACTGATATTCATGAACCACTTCCCACCTTCCAACAAAGCCCGTCCATTAACACTCCCCGAGCGGCCCAGATGCTTTTCCATGCAAATGAGCTGTTATTCCCCAAAATAGAGTTAATGAAAGTTGTATTTGGGAAATACTTAGCTTTATATACCCTCACTGCTAAGGAATCTGGATTATTCAAAAAACGCCAGCCTTGTTTTGCCAGTAATGCCACTTTAAAATTGGCCAAACTTCTGAAACCCATTCCACCATCCTCCTTTAAACATCACATATTTTTCCATTGACACCAATGAATACCTTGCCTCCCATAACTCTTTTGCCACCAAAATCTTGTAATAGTTTTCTCGAGTTCATCGCAAAAAGAATTTGGTAGTAGAAAACATGACATA
Organism: Gossypium rotundifolium; assembly: GCA_025506655.1. Lineage (NCBI taxonomy): Eukaryota > Viridiplantae > Streptophyta > Magnoliopsida > Malvales > Malvaceae > Gossypium > Gossypium rotundifolium. Next base: position 199,938,005 of record CP106727.1, read on the forward strand.
GCATATGTAGGAATGGCTTGAAGAACTGATTTTATAAATACTTCTTTTCCACCTTAAGATAAAAACCTAGTACACCATCCTTTGTTTCTAAGTATAAACTTTTCTTAAGAGCTTGAAAGGAGTCTTTTTTGCGTCTGCCAACCAGACTTGGGAGGCCTAAATATTTTTTCATATTTGTTGATGGTCTCACCCCCAAAATTTCAAGCACTTCTTCTTGAATTGTTTCTACTGTATTTGAAATGAAGAAAATCGAGGATTTGCTAAAATTCACACACTGTCCTAAACAGTCCCATATTCCTTTAGAATACCATTAAATAGTCTTGCTCCCTTTCTTGTTGCTTCGTTAAAGAGGATACAGTCGTCTGCAAAACAATAAATGTGTAATTGTTGGCTCACTCGACTTGCTTTTGCGCCTATTCTTCCGCCTTCTTTCTGTGCCATCTTCATCAAAGCTGATAATCCTTCACTGCAAAATAGAAAGAGAAAAGGGACTTAAGGATCCCTTGTCTCAATCCCCTAGTAGCTTCAAAAAATTCTCCCCTGATCCCATTAACATTAACAGCAAAAGATGCAGTAGTGATACATTTTTGAATTAACTCCACCCACTTATTGTCAAACCCCACTTTCAGCATAACCTCCCGATAAAAGCCCATTCAACTCTATCATATGCCTTACTCATGTCCAGCTTTACTGCCATAAACCCCTTATTCCCTATTCTCTTTTTACAAAACGTATGCAACATCTCGTACGCCACTAAGGTGTTATCAGAAATTAATCTGCCCGGAACAAAAGCACTTTGTGATTCATCAATACACATTCCCATTACTCTTTAAAGCCTATTGGCGATTGCCCTTGCCACAATTTTATAAAGAACTGTACATAAGACTGATTGGCCTAAAACTTGATAAATTGTTGGGATTTTGAATATTTGGTATAAGCACAATATCCGTAGAATTTAGCTGGCCGAAACCCTGACCATTATTTAAAATTCCCAAACAAAAGGAAATAACATCTTTGCCCACAATATGCCAAAATTTTTGAAAAAAACAGTGCTGGAAACCCATCAGGACCTGGTGCTTTAATTGGCCCCATATCTTTTAAAGCTGAAAACACCTCTTCTTCTGTGAAGGCCACTAAAAGTAAATCGTTTTTGTCTGGACAAATCTTCTTTTCAATGCCTTGAAGTAAATGAGTAAGTTTCCCAATTCCTCTAGACCTGAAAAGACTCTTAAAAAATGAAGACGCTGATTCTGCTATCTCTTTCTCCTCCGTAATCTCCCTTTCATCTTTCATTTCTAATCGAGTAATCATGTTAAGCCTCTTTCGATTTGATGCGTATTTATGGAAGAATGCCAAATTTTTATCTCCCGCCTTAAGCCAGTTGGCTCTAGCCCTCTGCTCCCAATAAATTTTATCCCTATCAATTTCCATATTCAATTGAACCCTCGTGTCAATAAGCCTTTCTAGAGTAACATCATCTCTATCTTCTGCCATCAGTACCTCGAGCTCTCTGGAAAGCTTCTTCTTTAACCCCTCTTTCCCCTTTCTTATTGACCGTTCCCATTCTGTAAGACACTTTTGTAGATTTCCCAATTTCATTTCAATTGATCCTGTGGATGATTCCCAATCTTGCCTAACTGTTGTCTCAAAAGAGTCTTCTGTGACCCACCAGGCCTCAAATTTAAACTGTAGAGTTCTAACTCTGGTTCTTTCACTCATTGTATTAATAAGAAGAGGACAATGATCTGACATCGAATGAGGAAGATAATAAATCATACCTGTCGAAAAAGAGTTCTCTATTCTTCATTCGCCACTCTTCTGTCTAATCTTTCTCGAATATTAGTTGCTGCAAAATTTTCTCTTTCCCAAGTGAACCATACCCCGAAAAGCCTATGTCCTCGAGTTGACAATCTTCTAAAACTTCTCTAAATGACTCCATCTTCTTTTCCTCTCGTGGAATCCCTCCCCTCTTCTCAGTGGAATACAAAATCTCATTGAAATCTCCACATACTATCCATGGATGGTTTCTATCTTCCCCCAATTTCCGTAACAAGTTCCATGAATCAGCTTTATTATTTTCATAGGGAGAATCATAGAATCTTGTAAATCGCCAACTAACATCTATATTTCCTTCACTGACCATGACATCAATGTGATTAGTTGAGAAACTCCTTAAAGTAACCAAAAAATCTTCCTTCCATGCTAAACTTAACCCACCACGTGTGCCATTTGCATCAATATCAATCCCATTTGGAAAACCACATCTCACCCGAACTTTCTCCATTCGTTTCCTATCTATTTTAGTCTTCATTAAGAAGACCATTTGGGGTTTTTGCTGCTTTAAGAAATTACGCAGCCTCTTTGTAGCCCGTAGACTCCCAATCCACGGACATTCCAACTTATGCATTTTATTGCATCCGGTCGGCTTGCCAATTGGCAACCGTCGATCTCTTAGTTTGTAAATTATCTCCACTCTCCGTGTCATCAACTTCATCAACTAAAAAATTCCCTTCACAAACCATTTTTCCATCTATCTTTGTTCTTTTTATACTAACATCAAGACTTTCTCTGTTCTGATTTTTCAATTCACTTTCTAAGGATTTACGCTTTTTTATAACTCCTTGCATTTTCATCATCAACGTTGATTGTGATCTTTCCATTCTCTTCCATCTAGTTTTCTTGTCAAAATTTGAATAATCGATTCACACTGATTTTCCACTTGAGACGGATCAGTTTCTGTAAGGTTAATTTTTCCTTGCCCCGAAAGCCATTCTTCTTTATTTAGTAATTCAATTCTACTCTGGTTTTCCACATTTATAAGATCCAAGTCTACTTTCCTCCTTGAAGAATGTTCCTCCTCTTCTCCTGTATAATTGCATTGCTTTATTCCTACTTTAGATAAAGCGTTAAGTTTCACACACTCATTCCCAACTAAGTTTGATTTTGCTCTAAGAGCCATCGAAAAATGTGGATCAATTTTGACATTACTTTTCTCTTAAAGGTCTAAAAATTGGCAAACTTCAAGACCACTTCCACACCCAAAACAGAAAATTGGTAGCTTCTCATACTTAAAGGGAACTCACGACTTATTAGAATTATCTATAGAAACAAAGATGCCACGTCTAAGGGGTTTTTGCACATCAATATTAATTCTAAGACGACACTCTTCATCATTTATCTCAGATCTGATAACTCCACCAAAAGAAACTCTTATGGCATGAAGTAAATCTTTTTTTATCAAATTCAGACAAACAACCTACTAACTTTAACCAGAAAGGGGAAGAAATTAACATGATCTGTGATCTCTCAACTGGCCGTAACAATCTATTAAAAAGAATCAAATTTTTCCTAAACAACCACGGTCTCTCTTCCAAAATCATCTCTAAATCTTCTTCCAAATAAAAAATAATTAAAAATAAATTCTGACCTGCTGACTTGAATTTAAACTTTTTCTTTGTCTTCCAAATACTCTTCATCTGAGCTTTAAAACTTTCTGAGTTGTATAACTTTGTTGTCCATATTGAACAGATCAGAGTTGGCTTTTCACTTGGAGTAACAACTGATCCTTTTTCTGATAATTGGACCAATTCTTTAGCAAGAAGGGAAATCTCCTCCCTTTCAACCCTCTCGTCACCACCAATCTCCGCCATCCCAAGCTACAATAGTTGCTGATTTCTCTAGGACTCTTTAGAGAGCACTCTTGGCGATTTTAGGATTTTCAATCGAGGGTTTTATTAATAGATAGATATATAAATTTGGTGAGAAAAATATTTTAAATTATTTACTTTTTTTTAATTTATTTAAGATTTATTGTTGGTCAAGCAATAAAGAACTTGTTTATAACTCCATCAAATACCGCTTCAATTATAAAGTATGTTATTTTTAGTTATTTTATTTAAAAACTATATAAAAGTATGGAAAGATAAAAAAGAACAAAAGAAGGTATAATAGTAATTTTTAAACCAAGTTAGTACTTGGTTAATCGTTTGACCATTAAAGGCGCTACCATGACAAACATGGTAGCACAATTTCCATTAATAAAAGGGTCTAGTTGATTATTTTTTGGTCATTAATGACTCAATAGAGTGTATTTTTTTTTAAGGACTCAATTTATTTTTTCTAATTTTTGCTAAATATTTTTTAACCCTTAAGCAATTAACTAATAATATATTATGTTATTTTTAAGTAGAATTTCCAAAAGATACAACTAATGTTGTGTATCATGAACTAAACTTTTAATTGCTGAAAAATCAAGTACAAAGTCTGTATTGTTAAGTTTTTTTAAGTGTTGAATTTATAATAGAAATTTGTTTGGTAAATTAATAAATTATAAGTACGGAATATAATTATATTGTTTGATAAAAATAAATATTATTTTTAAAAGATTATTTATTTTTAATTTGAATATTATTGTTTTTGGATAGTTTTAGATGAATGATAAATATGGTAATTTGAACATTTCATTAAAAAAAGATAATTTATTTCAAATTTTAATAAAATAAAATCGAGTTAATATTTCCTACATTAAGTAATAAGTAGCTACCTACGTACTTATTTCATTTAACATTTTTAAAATAAAATTTCTATAAATTATCACAAACCCTAAATTTATTAATTTTATAAAATATACTATGATATTAATTAATATTACTTTTATTATCGTTCATTAATAATACTAATATAATTAACAATGGTGAAAATACAAAAGGTAAAGTTCTAGAGTAACGTGATTAACACAATTTGAACTCAAATTAAACTTGATACAGTAAACATCTTAATCATACGGGTAATATACCAGTTAAAAAAATACTCTAATTTTGAAAAGATTGATTTAATCAATCAAACCATTGTTCTTATCAAATCCGGGGGTGTTCATCGAAAGAATTTAAAAGAACATAGATAGCACACGTGTTTTATCCATTTATATTTTCATCGTATTCTTATCTTTTATGGAAAACAATTTTTTTTGAAAATATAAATAAAAATAATTAAAAAGATATTTATACATGAGGTTGATTATAAATCAAACCTTATCTCAACTTATTGTAACTCTTTGGATGACCACAAAATACACATTATTTCATTTTTAGGAATTTAAGCTTTTTATTATAATTTTATTATTTTTAATTATTTATTCAATAATTATCTAATAAAAAGTAACATTATAATAAATATGAATTTAATATAAAGACTTTAACGAGGTTAATAATTGAAATTGTATTTTAAATTTAAAAATAAAATAATTAAATTATAATTGTGTAAAGAGTATAATGATTTAAAGCATATTTTAACCCTTGAAATATTAGGATGAGGAGACTAAATCCGAAAAAGAAATCATAATCATACAAGTATTTTTTATAGAATTTGAAAGGTTTAAATGTGTTGTTAGTTTATATACTTGTATAGAATTTTAGATTTGGTCCTTATAATTTAAAAATTAAAATTGCTAGAATTTATAAAAATTATCAATTTAACATGTTTATTTTAATCAATTATATATCAAATTGATAATTTTTTATAAAAAAAGGATGATCTAATTTTAACTTTTTAAGTACAATGACTAAATATTAAATTTGTAAAAGTACAAGGATTACTAGCAAATTTTCACCAATTTGAAAAAAAAGTCGGTCCAAAATATTACATTATTTAGAAAACTAAAATTAAATGATTTGCCACGCCATAAGTCACCCTTACATATCAAAATCAAAATCTAATGATCAGATAACCAAATCAAACACGCGTCAATACCGTAAGCCAAAAGGCAAGCGAAACATACAAACACAACTCATCAGTAAACAAAACGCCTATTTATACAGTACGCCCCTCCTATTTCCCATTTTACACCTATATTACATATTCCCCTCTTCATTTGCATTTTTTTTTTTCTCTTTATTATAAGCTCTGAATTTCTCTTTCCCCACATGAGGCTGAACGACGACAACGACGACGAAGAAGGACCGAAAACGATGTCGCACTGCTCCATCGGACACTTACAAGCAGAGAAAAGCTTTGTTATTGTTGGATACGCTCTTACTTCTAAGAAAGTTGAGAGCTTTTTAAAGCCAAAACTCGAAGGTTTAGCCAGGTGAATAAAGCTTGGGTTTTTAGTTTTTATCCCCTCTTTTCGCTATTTGAAGGCTTTAGCCATTTTGGGTTTTGATTCTTTTTTCTGGGTTGATTCATTTTTGGAATCTAATCTGTGGATTCTAAGAGTGGGAATATGCTCTGCAGTTTGATGTCGTTTTCGTTTTATGGTAAAAAAAGGGAATATTGAATAATATTACATCAAACGTGGTAGTAATCAGTAAGTCAAAGTTTTTTTTTTTTTAATTTTTATGGTTATTATTAATTTAAGATATTTATATGTTACTAGTATCTTATTTGGACTTATTTGATTGTTTTTAATATTATAGGGATTAAATTGGTCCATTTAATAAAAGGGGATTTACTTGATACAGTCCCTATAATACAAGCACCTCCTAGATTCTAACCTTTTTTCTGTTAGCTTGATAAGGGGAGAAGCTTGAATTTTATGGTTGATATGAAGCCCTTTTTTGCTGTTTCTACCTTTTTGTATAACTTTGTATACATGTTGAAAATGGTACAGGAATAAAGGGATATTGTTTGTTGCAATCGATCAAAACAGACCTCTTTCAGATCAAGGTCCTTTTGATATAGTATTGCACAAGGTTAGCATATATATATATATATTTGAATCATCTTAAACAAGCACCCCTTATGCATTCAGGGTCTTGCAGTTAATGTCATCCATTTTTTTTAATGCAGTTGACCGGAAAAGAATGGCGCCAAATTCTCGAGGTTGGTCTGAATTCTAGATCATATAATTTTTGTTTCTCATTAGAATGATGGATGTCCTGGAATGATCATGTATGAAGATGATTTTGTTTGTGTTCAAAACTCATTAATGGCTAACTATATATATTAGGTCAAGACCTTAAGCACCTTATGTTTTTTTTGTAGCAGTGTTTTGCGAGTGTTGACGTCTAGTCGTTGTGAACTTTTTGTATGGTGAGCCTGTATCGGTGTTTAGGGGCGAAGCAGGCCAAAGATGAATCATAAATTCTTGGGGGCTAAAGTGTAATTTTATCATTATACTAACTTACAATTTCATAAACTTCAAAGGGACTAAAAGGCATATTTACCATTGTGTTGGGGGGGGAGGCCACTACCTACCCCTTGTCTACGCCCCCGTCGGTGTTTCCTTATATGGCTGCTGTCTCAAGGGCTCTTTATTTGCTAGTTACACATTCGTGTCGGAACAATTCAGCTGACATTCTTTTCCCTCTTAACTACAGGAATATAGACAAACACATCCCGAAGTCACGGTTCTTGATCCTCCGGATGCTATACAACATTTACACAATCGTCAATCGATGTTACAATGTGTTGCAGATATGAATTTATCTGACACTTACGGTAATTTGTGCTAAACTTTTTGTCGACATTCACATGCTGATGTAAATTAATATTGATGTTTTACCATGCAGGAAAAGTTGGCGTTCCTCGACAGTTAGTCGTTAAAAGAGATTCGTCATCCATTCCCGATGCTGTAACCAAAGCTGGGTTGATACTACCCCTTGGTATGTACCTTTTCAGCTTTGCTCCTATTTTTCGAGGCAATTCTTTATTATCAAAACTTACATATTTATCTGTTTCAGTTGCGAAACCATTGGTTGCCGATGGAAGTGCAAAGTCGCATGAACTATCACTTGCTTACGATGAATACTCTCTTCAAAAACTTGAACCACCGCTCGTTCTTCAAGAGTTTGTTAACCACGGTAAGCAATGGCAATTTTTATACGGACTTATAACTGCAGTAGTGTTTTCTAACTTTAATGTCCGCGTAGGAGGTGTACTTTTCAAGGTTTATATCGTTGGAGAAGCCATAAAAGTAGTGAGGCGGTTCTCTTTACCTGACATAACTAAGAGAGAACTCTCGAAAAATGCTGGTGTTTTCCATTTTCCACGTGTTTCGTGCGCCACAGCATCCGCAGATGATGCCGATTTGGACCCGAGTGTGGCTGGTATTTTGTCTCACTGAATACCCTTTCATCTTTGCTACTTTTACGTTGGTATTTCTTAACATACGCCATTCCTTCTATTTGCAGAGCTTCCTCCTCGCCCTTTACTCGAAAGACTAGCCAAAGAACTTCGTCGACGACTGGTAGTTTTCTAACATAATCCGATCCTATGGATTACGTTTGATACCTTTCTATATAATCTTTTCTTTGGTTATATACAGGGTCTTCGGTTATTTAACCTAGATATTATCCGGGAACATGGAAGGAGGGATCATTTTTACGTCATCGACATCAACTACTTTCCCGGCAAGTGAAACTTCTATATTATATATGCATCATGCTCTCATTTTGTTTCTGACTCGAACTGCATTTTTCTGCGGAAATATTACAGGGTACGGGAAAATGCCTGGGTACGAAAATATATTTACGGACTTCCTGTTAAGCCTCGTGCAAAGCCGATTCAAGAAAATATCGGTATAGTAAGTAAACTCTTGGAAACCTTAAAGAATCGAAATGTTAAAAAGGGATGGCACCAAACGGCGTTTCAGAATCATTGATCATGTATGGAAGCATTAAGTGTAAAATATCCCAACATGTAAATCATCGGAGCCGGTCGGCTTCTCCAGTTCCAGGTTGATGTAAAAAAGAAAACAGGTGTATTTGTTGATAGGCATTTGATGTATTTGTTAATACACATTGTTTTGTTCATTGTAACATATTTGTCTTGTAGAGTCGGTCAGAAAATTTGTTTTGCTCAGATTTTGCATTTTCACTTTTGGTTTTACCTTTGTACTGGGCCTTAATTTTCATATTGTTTAACGTGGGCCTCTAAGTTATCATTTTCATTTTCTTTTTGTTAGGGGTCTCACTAATCTGTATTGGGTATTTAAGTTTTGATGTTTGAGGGGTTTTTCTGATATATTGTTAATTTTGAACAATGGGACCACTAAGTAGGGGAATGCACGTACCAAAGACCGCTTAAAAGCCTTGATGATCTATATGTGGTATCTATGATGCTGGAATTGTTTGTCGTCTTGTTGGAAAGATAGAGGTTAGAAATACGTAAATTTCTTTTTTCACGTGGAGAAACAATTATAACAATAGAATATGCCGCTTTATTAATTGGCTTTTTGATCAATGGCATGTGGTAATCGAAGTTAGTAACATTTAACGTAAACAACAAGTGCTATCGATTATCGGATACTGTTTCATTTAAGAATAATGACAAGGACGAATTACATGAAAATCATATGAAAAAACACATAGTTGGAAAAGCTTGTCAAATCAACCCTCCACCATATTCAACTATGGAGGAGATGAATCGATATGACAACAATGTTCATATTAAGTATATTTTGTTGAAAAAACATGGAAAATGTGCGTGACGGAATTTTAAAAATTTTAATACATCAAAGTTTGCTTTCGCAAGTTGGTTTCTTTTAAATCAAATTATTACATAAAAAGTGTAAAACATATAATGAGAGATATGACACTAACATGCAATAGTTTCTTTGTATAAACTGATTTACAATAATAATTTACACAAATATAGAATAAATGAACGCATCATACAAACACAAAATATAGAATAAGCCAAATATTTAGAGTATGGATGTATGTTTGCATAGCATGGGGCATAATGTTAATTTCAGTCCTCATTGTTTACATCTTTTTGTTAATTTGACTTATATTTTCTTTTAGCTGAATTTGGCACTCGGTCTTTTAAAAAAAAAAAAATTTGACCATAAACCTTTTAAAAAACTTGAATTTAATCATTAATTTTTTAAAAAAAGTCAAATTATTGTTTTGATAAATATGACAACTTGTATGACAATTTATATGTACTCTTATCTTCTTAGTGTCATATCAACATGAATTATACATAGACTGTCGTACAGGTGTTTTCTTGAACAATGTCATTATAAGTTTCAATCATATCTGTTATTTTTAACACAATACCTAAAACTTCCCATAACGCTCTCCTCAACCCATAAACGTTTTAGTGTACTCGAACTCACATCTTCCTGCATTAACAACAATGTCTATACAAAATGAGTTAGACTCAATCGACTTATTATTATTGAAAGATGCCAATTGTTGAAGCAATAACTTTTAAATGTAATGTATTATGTACAACTATAAAGCTAGTTGGATTAATGGTGAATTATATAGATCCACTGTATTAAATGAAATTATTGTTTGATTTAAATTCAACATTATGGGTTCCCCATCCATATTCATACCTTACTTTTTGTCCTATCCTTTAATTAATTCATATATTTTATGTTTCTTTCAATTAGGTTACATGGGTGAAGTTAGAATACCTTTTAGAGCATTACTTGAAATTTTAATTTTTATATTCTATATTTTTATAATTTTAGGGGCTATAGTATAATTTTACTTTTACTAATTTAAATTTTTAAAAAAATTTAAAGAGCCTAAATAATAATTTTCCATTTTAGAGGAAGTCAAGCCCGCTAGTCTCTTAGATTCACTCCATACCATAATAAATCTTTGATAAATATTAAACATACATTGATTATGGCTATTTTTTTTATTTTTATATCACAATTATTTAAGTATAATCTATGTGTAATTATGAAACAAATGTTGCATATTTTCATAACATTTATTTAATTACTTGTAAAAGTATAAAACATAATTTAATGACTTAAGAAACTTTATTTAAATTGTTGATTAAGCTTTTAACTCAATTGGTATATGTATTGTTGTTAATATAGAAGACGTGAGTTCGAATGCACTAAAACTCATTATCTTCCTATTTATATGTTGGAATAATTATGCTAATAAATAAAGTGTTATTAGTTGTTATAAATATGTGCAAGTGCGAAATGATATTTTTTTAGTGGGGTTGAATTTAATTATAGTTTTTTCATATACCAAAATATAAGTTTATATGTATTAATTTATAATCTTATAATTTTGAAGGGATAAAATAAATTTTTTCATTTTTAGTGAGTTAAAGTATAATTTTACTATATATTAATTTATAATTTTTTACTTATAAGAGGACTGAATTGAAATTTTTTAGGGTTAAAGTGTAATTTCATTATATATTAATTTATAGTTTCTCAATTTATAAAAGAACTCAATTGATTTTTTTTAAAAGGCCAAAACCCTTACCTACCTCAAATTCTCCACTAAATATGTAATTAACGAAAATTTATATTTACATATATTATTTAAAAAATTATAAATATAATTTAAATACTTTAATTTAATTATTTTATAACCTATTTGTTTACTATCTCACGAGAATGGGAGAAGAAATATACATATTAGAGGTATTCATCAATCGAGTAATTTAATTTGAGTTTTTATTTTTAATTTTGTGTTGGTCTGTTTTGGTTTGCTTTACTATTTATTAATAATAAAAATATAAAAATATAATATTATTTTTATACTTAAAATCAAAATATTTTTATTATCTTTTAAATAGTAAAATAAGTTTTTAGATAACCCAGGCTTGGACTTTTTTTTTTTGACAAATGGATTCTAACCGTTTTGATCCATAAACATCTCTAGAGTGTATCCATAAGGTAGATAAAGATATTGGTCCCACTTTAGTTAATTTAATATATAAAAAATTATATATTAATATTAATAAATGGTTGGTTGTAACGATTAAATACATTATACTCATAAGGCGGACTTAAGTTCAAACATTAGAGATGATATTTAATTATAAATTTTAAACATAAATTATAAAACAAATACAAAGAAAATAAAAAAGTATTTTGATTTTTCTTAAAATTAATAAAATTTATATCTAAATCACAAAATTTATGGTTGCCCTTTATAGGCCCCTCCCTTTTCCAAAAATAATAGAAAAATGCATTGTTTTTGCCAACTGTCAAATTTATGATTTAACCTAGAGTAGGAGAGTTCATAGCCCAAATTTTATTACTCCTAGGACGTACTTGAAAAAAAATTGAAAATTTTCTTTTACAAAGGGAATGAACTAGGATGGTCTAAAAATTGAAAAAAAGAGGATAAAATTGAATGACATTTTATATATTTTTAAAAGTTTTTTATTTACATTATATATTTGTTATGATATAATTAAAAATGATAAAACACAAATTGTCTAATGAATTTTGAATCGATTTGTTCTTAATGGAGTACAATTCTTTCTTTTAAAAAATAGATAAAAAGTGGGGTGATCTCTTTTTGTTTTTTATAGTATATATGGAATGGTTTTGATAATTGTTTATTTAATTTTGTCTTACTTTATAATATGAAATTATTATTTTATTTATATATATAATAATTAAAAAATAAAAATAAAATAATGTATAGATATTTACTAAAATTTAAAATTTTCCTAAAAAATGAAGATAATAAAAATAAGATGAGATGAGATTTGATGATTAAGCATGAGAAGGGTAATTTTATTGAATACTATTAAAAGAAAATCATTTGTTGGATAAGATGAGATTAGTGAATACTAAAATTGGGAAGATGACATGGGCAATGACAGATAGAGAAAACAATTCCCAACGCCCACTTGTCCGCACCATGAAATACTCCCTCTAAAATCAGCAATTAATAATCTCATCCAATCACCAGTAGATAAATTCAACTCCACCTAATTCCAGATCAGACGAACCCAGATCTTTCTATCAAACACCCGGGTCCCACCTCTTGAACCATAATCAAAATACTATATAGTTACACGTAAATTAAATCTTAATTTTATTAGTATAAATATTTTATTAATATTAAAAAATTAAAATATATTATTCTTTTATTTATAATGAGCAGAAAACTCACTCTTTTATACCAAATAGGTAAAGACAAATGAGTTATTGGTTCAAATTAGCAGAGGATTAAGTTTAAGCGTTATTATATATAGATATTTTTTTAGACTTATTTTGGATTTAAATTTATTTTATAGATTTTACCTAAAATATGAAAAAACATAAAAACATATTGTTATTTTATAAAAAGATTTATTTTTAATTATTTCTTAATTAAAAAAATGTTCAATTGATTCATAACACTAATTTAATTAAACACTTAAATATAATATATAGTGAGGTATCTGAATTTAGCAATTTATATTTACTTGGTACTTAAATAATTAATTTTTTTTGAATTTTCTTTTATAACGAGTGACTTATAAATAAATTTATCAACAATTAAATTAGTAATTTTAATGATTAATATTCTATATTTATATTTTCATAATATTGGTTAACAAAATATTGTTAATAATTTTAAAAAATTATTATTATAAATTGTACTCATATATATATTTTTTATGTAAGTCTTAAAATTACTAATAATCTTTTCTCAACTCATAAATAAGAAAAAATATATTTCAATATAATCTTATATTAAAATAATACTTATATTTTCACTAAAAAATAATACTCATATTAATTAAATTAAAATTTCGACAAATTTGTGAATAAATTTAATCCCACTCAAACATTTTGTTTTTGCATAGAAGAAGTGAGATTCCATGCAGGTGGTGAGAAATGAAAAGAGAAAGGAAGGATATTTTCGTCATATGACTTAAAAAATATGGAGCCTACAATTTTAGTTGGTCAGGTGAAAGGGATAGAGAGAGAAAGAGAAGGAGCTCCCCCACCTCATAAGATATTACCCTTTGGGTAAAATTCAAGAAAGGTCCCTATACTATACATTTTTGACAAATTTAATTTCTTTATTATAATTTCATCATTTGTAGTCCTATAATTCGGAATGTATATTTTTAGTCAAGAGATTAATTTCTTTTTGTGAATTCCATCAAATAATCTAAGGTCCTTATTTTAAAACATATGTGACAGTCATATATATATATATTGGTATTTCATGTATAATTGTACAATTATTTACCATTTTCTTTTTTAAATATAAAAAATCCAATTATGCAAAAAACTAAAGCTGAGCATGAAAAAAAACTGACTCAACTGAGGTATATAGAAGTTTTATAAAATACAAGTTAAAAATTACTGTTAATTTAAATCGAATTAAATTTTATTTTATTTAATTTATAATTCATTTTATTTTTATGCTATAAATATATATTATATTTAAAATAGTGAAAATAACTTAAAATTCTACATAATTAAAAAAATCCCATATAAAATTTATTGATTATTTTTACTTACTTGAAAATACTTTAAAGCTTTGCCAAATAATATTTAAAAGTCTTAAAACAAAATTTATTTTTTAAAATAAAGTCTAAAAATTCAAAATTAATATAGAAAAATCAAGAACTATACTGAACCAAATTATTATGAATAATTTAAAAATCTAAAAATCTAACTCAACCAAGTGAATATAAACCTTACAAAAAACAGTCAAAGAAAATATATCATGTCAGTACATGATTACAAAATAAATCATGTTAAATTATTTCACAGAATTCATGAAAAATAATTTGGGGACTGAAAATAAATTTTTTAAAATAAAAATGATCAAATTATAGTAGAGAGACTAAATCTAAAATAAATGCATAATACAAGGACTTTATGTGAGATTTGACCTTACCGTCAGCTTCCGTTCCATCCATTCTGGCAATTGACTCCAGCCTGTTGCCAGCTATCATCCATCTTCCCCAATCTGCCCCCTATTTTTCTAAAAACTCATCTTTTAATCTCAAAAAAAATTGTCACAAACCCTAAAAACAGAATTAAGAGAGATTTTAGAAGAAAACAACCAGACAACAATGAAGGCTATTTGGCTTACCACTGTTACCATTTCCACTTTTCGAAGCCCCATTCCCTTCTCGTTTTCCAATGTAACCTCCATGCACAGTCTTCCATTTTCGCTTCAAGCTTAAAACCCTCTCTTCTCAATTTTTATCTGTGTGACAAGTATATAGAACTAATCACAGATTCAAGAGTGCGGGTTTTGACGAAGAAGGGCAAGAGCAGAGAGAAAAAAGAATGGACCCTTGCCCTTTCGTACGGCTTACAGTGGGGAATCTAGCATTGAAAGTACCGGTTGCGTCTAAACCGGCTCGGTCCGTTGTTCATCCATCGTGGTCGCCGTGTTTTTGCAAGATTAAGCTTAACAATTTCCCTTCACAAACCGCTGTTGTTCCATACATTCCGTCGGAGAATCATTTCCCCGATAACCAACCACTGTCTATTGCCGCTACTTTCCACCTGAGCAAAGCAGATATCGATAAACTCGCTGCGAAGTCGATATTTTCCGCTAAGCTTTCCCTTAAGATCGCTGTCTATACCGGTCGGAGCGGCGCTACTTGCGGGGTTAACTCCGGTCGCTTGTTAGGGAGAGTGTCGGTGCCTTTGGATCTGACGGGAACTGATTCTAGGGCTTGTGTTTTCCACAATGGCTGGATTTCAGTCGGGAAAGAAGGTAATAAAAATTCCTCCGCTCGGTTTCACTTGAATGTTAAAGCGGAACCCGACCGGAGATTCGTTTTTCAATTCGACGGCGAGCCGGAATGTAGTCCTCAAGTGTTTCAGATCCGTGGAAATATCCGGCAACCCGTTTTCACTTGCAAGTTCAGTTTTCGAAATACCGGTGACCGGAATCAAAGATCTAGGTAAGTTACTAATTTTTGAATGCCAGACAGTACGGTAAAGCAAAGTTAAAAAGTTTTTAAAAATGACGACTTTTTAACTTTTTACTGTTGAGTTGGTTTGTGCTTTGCTTGTGGAGTAATTTTTTTCAGTTAAAAATCGTACAGGCCGTTACAGTCAGAGCCAAGTAGTTCTCGGAGTTGGTTAAGCTCGTTTGGGAGCGAAAGGGAAAGGCCAGGGAAAGAGCGAAAAGGATGGTCAATAACAGTCCACGACTTATCCGGCTCACCTGTAGCCGCCGCTTCAATGGTCACACCTTTCGTGGCTTCACCCGGTTCGGACCGAGTCAGCCGTTCTAATCCCGGTTCATGGCTTATTCTCCGTCCAGGAGATGGCACCTGGAAACCCTGGGGCCGTCTCGAAGCTTGGCGTGAACGTGGTTCTTCCGATGGACTCGGTTACCGTTTCGAGCTCATTCCCGACATGAGCGCATCGGCGGCTATCGTCTTGGCCGAATCAACTCTTAGTTCGAAGAAAGGCGGGAAGTTCGTCATCGACCTCGGCAGCAACAGTGGCGGAGGAGCTTCAAACTGGCGGAACACGCCGGTGAACGCGACGTCTCCGGCTTGTAGCCCGAGAAGCAGCGGGGATTACGGGTACGGACTATGGCCATTTTGCCTTTACAGAGGATTCGTGATGTCGGCTCGCGTGGAAGGAGAAGGCAAGTGTAGCAAACCCTGCGTGGAAGTTAGCGTGCAGCACGTGAACTGTACGGAAGATGCAGCTGCTTTCGTGGCGTTAGCAGCTGCCGTTGATTTAAGTATGGATGCATGCCGGCTTTTCTCTCAACGGTTGAGAAAAGAGCTAAGTAATCCCCACGACATACTTGTCTAATCCCCATTTCCTCCCCACCCTTTTTTTCCCTTAATGGATAGGTTTTAGTTTCCATGGTGGAAAGTAAGAGGTTTTTTACTTTTTTTAATTTACCTTTTTCCTTAAAAGAGATTTTTACTATTTAACCAAAGAAGCTTCAGTAATTTCCTCTTTTTTACCTCTAACTTTAAAAAAAAAAAAAAAACTGTACAGTGAAGTCAAGGGAAGCACGCTTTGGTTTTTTTAACTTGTGGCTTGTTTTTTTTCTTCTTTTTTTTTTTAATTATTATGAAAAAAAAAAACTATGTTTGTATTTGAACTAGAATGTAAGGATAGATGATGGGCTGTAATGTCAATTTGTAGTTGGCAATTTGTTTATTTGTCTATGCTCTAATCCTGGTTTTATTTTTTAATGATTGTTTATTTGTCTTTGATTACAAAACAAGGGCCAATGGTGGGAGTGCACGTTACTTCTGTTTTACTATATTATAATTGAAGAATGGGTGATGTGTGCTGTAATCCGCTTTCATTAGTGTGTAGGCATGGATAAGAGAGGTAGCCCCTGTTTTAAGAGTTGCTAATAGGGGGCAGGGATACGTACAGAACATTTTTGTGGAGGGTCCAAATGAGATTTTGACGGTGTATTAATTTGTGTTTTTACAATTTCTATATGGGTTTTAAAGTAATTCTATCATTTTTGGGATTAACGGTAGCCCCTAGGGATTTGGTGGAATTGGATAGGGTAAATGTTGCGGAATCACTATAATATTCATGGGATAGCGGGATGCATCCATCCTATTCTCTCTCATTCTAATTTAATTTTTGTTATTAATATTTTTAAAATCAAATAAATATTTTTAAAAAATATTTAAACATGAAATGTATTATTTTTATAGTACATTATTACAGTTTTATTATTATAATAATTATTTATATGAGTAAAATGATAATTTTATGTAGCTGAGGCAGGGTAGAGTAAACAATTATTTTAACCTTTTCATATTTACTTTTCAAAAATAGTTCATTGTGTGTTATGATTTGTATGGAGTGATGGTTAAAGTGATTATCATATACCTATTTGGGATGGGTTTTACCTCTTAATTATATCACAAAAAGGAAAATAGAAAGCATGCTATGTTTCACTAAAATCATGGTTTTGTTATGACTTAAATCATTCTCATTTTAGGGCCTAAAGGGGTGTTTTAAGAGCAGAGGTTTCTTAGGAAGGGTGGATAGTGTAATATGAAGGTAAGAGCTGAAAATGGAAAGTGGTAGGACCTGGATTTGGTGGCACCTGCCTGCCTACTTACAAATGGGTCCGGTTGAGTTTTATTTTATTTTGTTTGTGGACCAATACGAGGACCATGACCTTACCCTTCAAAACTTGATACAGGGGAAGGGACGTCAAAGGAGGTCAGAGAAGCATGTGGGTGATATGCTCTGCACGACACACTGGCACTGCACATAAAATGGTTCAAAGTCCTTTCTTATGTGTAAAACCAAGTGGTCAAAAAGGGTTTTGTTATATATTGAATAAAAATATGAGAGGGGTAGAGTGACATGTGCGTGGGGAAGGGGGTGAGAGAGAAATAAGATAAATAGAGTAAACGAAAAGTGTCAGCTTTTGTTGGAAAGTGAAATGGTTGTTAAGTTAAACAATGGTAGCGTGGTGGGGGTGAAAAGCCCAAAAAAAACGTTGGTGAGAGTGTGGTGGGGGTGAGCATCACTATTACATGACGTGGTATGGGGGAGAATTGGGGACCAGTCGTCCACCCCACCCTACATCCATCACACTGTTTTCGCCTGTGAGATTTGGAGCTCCTTGCCATGCTCTTTTGCCTCACTCCCCCGCCCACAAATGGTTTATGTTCCAAGTTTCCACCTCATTTTAGTAATTTCAATGGAAAAGAATTGGTTTTTCCTTTTGGAGTCTCAACTTAGAATATTACTTCTACATTTGGGTTTAGCTTAATAATTATTCTCGCATTTAAGTTTGAATATTTTTAGATTCAAATTAGTTCTTGATATTTTTTAAAAATCTTACAATTTAAGTTTTAATATGAAAACAATTGTTAAGTTCAAAAACTAATTTAAACCTTAATGTGAGGACAAATTTAGGGATGACAATGGAATGAGACAAAAGCGAATGTTATTAAATTCATCACAGCTCCACAGTTAGTATCTTCTACTTTACCACTTGTCTCACTCTCATAATTGAGTTGATACTTAGATAACTCGTGATACCAACTCAATTAAATATTTAAGAATTTAATATATAGTATAAACAAATATATATGTCTAATTTATAACCATAACTACGTAATTTTTTAAAAGAAAAAACTTCACTCAGAATTGATAATTTTATAATAACTCTAATTTAATCACACTACCAATGAAATTTTAATCTTGTTGGTAAAAGTTAAGATCCTAGGTCATTGAATATCCACGATCGAATCTCACTATACATAATTACCATGTGTGGATTTCCCATCTCACCACACATAATAATTATGAGTGATTTGTATTAACTTGATTCTATTTTATAGTTGCTCAAACATATATATCTATAATTGCAATATACTTGTAATTGTACCATAGTCGAACTTTTCTGTAGCTGCTTACCTTTATAACATCAACAATTAAAAACTACAAAACATACCTTTTATTAAATTAATTTTCTATAACATATTCATATTTTTAAAAATGTATAACAACTCTCTCTATGTAATATTTAAAATTTAAGAGATTGTTATAAAAGATTAATATTTATCTTTGTTAACTCTCCTTAACTCCAATCTAATTACTTATTATCAATTACTTTTTCAAGTTGCAATCATGACTTTACCAATGGAGCATGCACCCATCATTGCTGCTTCAATCCACATTATTTAACCACTATTTCTCATTTTCATGAAATTGTTGTTACTTGCTGTTTGTTTATACACTATTATTTGGTATATTATGACTAAAAACTAAAAATTAGGTTAAAAACGGTAGATTAAGTATTAATTCGATTGGTAAGAATATTATTGTTAATATAGAAGGACATGAGTTCGAGTGCACCGAAGCGTATTATCCTCCTATTTATGGGTTAGGGAAATGTTATGAGTAGTTTTAAGTATTATATCAGAAAATATAAATATAACTAAAACCTATAATGAGATTATTCAAAAGAAATTAAATTAAAAACACATAAATAAAACACCTATTATTGTTCTAATTTTGTTTTAATTTTTTAAATTTTCAATGATAATACCTAATAATAATAATCCTTAGTTTATGATTATAAATAAAAATATCTTTGATGAATTTTAAAACACAACATATAATGGAATGAATAATTCGATTATTAAAAAATATATAATGATAAATTTAGTTTTTAATGTCTACATTTTTTATTAATTTGATCATTATTATTTTATTAAATGTAATTATTAATCTCTCAAAAATATTTAAATTGCTCTTCTTTAATAAGAATGTTAATTAAAATATTAATTTTTAACGATATTGGTATGACAACTTGTGTGGTAATTCATATATTCATGCTAATATTACACTATTTGTCTTATATGCCACACCAAAAAGAACATCATATTGATTGCTTTTAAAAATGTTAGTGGTCAAATATAATTTTTTTAATGTTGATGACCTTATTTAGCTAAAAAAGATTTATATAAAAATATATATATTTAAAATTTTAAGTGATGATGTAACACAATATCAAAATGTCATATCATAATACCCTAAAAAATCCAAGTTTAAGGATTAAATTGAAAAAATACCAAATTTCTAGAAATAGCTAAGTACCAATACGAAAAAATTACCAAATTTAGGGATCAAATAATGCATTAACCCTCTTCATAAAAGAACATTCTAGAGAAAACCAGATGGATAGAAATAAAGAAATTGGGACATTATATGTTTAGATGTCTCATTCATAATATTTGGTGAAAAATCATAATCAAAATATTATGTTTGGGTCGTCGGATATTCCTAATCTTATTCATTTTCCCCATTATAGCTTTGTAGACCCCAAAATAAATATCAACTAGTGACGTTAGTAATGACGTTTAGTTATTATGTACCCAAATTGTCCTTTTGAGGTTTTCCTAGAAGTGATCATGGAATTGGGCTATTCAATTTTGCCTGACGGCCTGCTTAAAAAATAAGAGTTTAGATAAAAATATAGGTTTGAAATATAAGTTTGGGTAAAAAAATGAGACCCGTTTAGAAAGTGTCGGCCTCGGTAAAACTTTTTAGCCAGGCTTTACTGAATTATATATTAAATATATATATTTTATTTTTAATCAAATATATTTTTTAATTTTAAATATTTTTATTTGTTTTTCTATTTTAATATTTGTTTTAAAAATTTTTATTTAATAAAAAAGCTAAAAAAATTAAAATGGGCCGAGCTGGGCTCGGGTTTATCAATTTTCTTTCGGGCCGGGCTTGAACAAATTTTTAGGCCCATATTTCGGGCCGAGTCGGGCTTGGGGCCTAGAAAATGGGCCTAAAATTTTGTCCGAGCCTGACCCGGCCCATGATCACCTCTACGTTTTCTCCTTTGATATCTATATTTTTAATTTTTCAAAATATTTATCGGAGTTCTAAAGCTACTCTGTATCCAAGACGAGAATCGAAACCTCGACCACTGGTTAATGTAGAAAAGACCTTTATTATCTCATTTAATTTTGTTAGCTTGATTTATTCCAAAAAAAAAAAATTGTTAGCTTGAGGTTAAATGCCGACTCGTGTTTTACATGGAGTATATTTATAATACAAAGATAAAATTTTTTAAATAATTATGTATTTAGTGTATGAACAATTTAGGTCTAATGCGTTGAAAAATAATTTCATTAAATTTTTTTTGTTCAACATGCTAGCATTTATTACGAAAAAAATGTTAGTAAATTCGAAGGTTGGGTACTTAATTCGATTGATAAATCTTATATAAAGAAAGCAATTCAATCACAAGTTATATTATAATTCTTAGAAGTGAATAAAAAAGAAAGATCAAAACCATTATGAATGAGTGAAAGAATGTCCGCCATGATAGGGGAAGGATTCCTAAGGGAAGTCGATGCATAGCTTGTCGTCAAATTCCAAGATATCGTTGCATGATGATCGTGGATTAGCTTAGAGCCAAGCGTCGATGCATAGGCTTTAGCCGCCAATTCCGAAGAGGAATATATTAGTGCGTTGGCTCCAACAATTACACTTCTAAGATGGTTGCGAACAACAGCCACTATTCTAGCTTTGGATGAAGCAGAAGAGAACGTTGCATCACAGTTACTATGTACTTTACCAAGCGTCAATGCATAGGCTTTAGCCACCAACACCAAAAAGGAATATATTAGCGTGATGGCTCCAATAATTACACTTCTAAGATGGTCGCGTACAAGAGCCACTATTCCAGCTTTGGAGGAAGCAAAAGACAACGCTACATCACAGTTAATATGTAGTGCACCTTCTGGTGGAAGGAGGATCCAAGTTGAGTCTCGAGAGGATGGAATCAGAGTCAAAGGTGGATTTATTGATAGAAAGGAGGAGTAACTTTGGAGTGCTTCATTCCACACTTGGATTGGTCCTTTGGTTTTCCTTTGATAACGAATTGAAACCCACCATTGAGCAAAAGATGGAAACCTCACTGGATTAAGATCATAATGGAAGGGTGAAGCTTGCTAAGTTGCTCGGGTTGGAGGATCAAAGGAGAGAATGTGCTCTAACAAATCTGAATGGTCGCTGCATTTAGTGGCGGGCAGGCAATGTCTATCTTGGTTAAATGAGAAATTTTCACTTTAGTCCTCCTTAAAATATAAATAATTTAAATAGGTAAACTATCAAAATAGTAACTTTTGTTTGACTCGGGTTACATTTTAGTCACTTATGTTTGAAATGTTACGTTTTAGTCACTTACGTTATTGTGTTATAATATTTTAGTCACTGAGCGTTAATTTCTATTAATGTTATAACAGTAAGCTGACTTGACACGTTTCAATTGAAAATTTTAGGTTAAATTTCACAATTGGTCCCTATATTTTTTTATTTTGAACAATTTAATTTTTTTCTTTTATGTTCTTTTAACTTTTTTTTTCATTCTCTTCTACTTCTCCCTCTATTTTTCTCCTTTCTTTATATTTTTTAACGTAGTTTTTTTATATTTTTATTTGTTAAAACTAGTCCACAAGCTCGCCTCACTTGAAAGAATTAAATTGTTCAAAAAAAGTATAGAGACTAATTTTAACAAATGGAAAATATAGAAAAACTACGTTAAAATAAATTGAAAATAGAGGAAAAAGAGGAGAAGTAGAAGAGAATGAAAAAAAAAAGAGGAAAGTTAAAGAACATAAAAGAAAAAATAAATTTGCACAAAACAAAAAAATATAAGAACCAATTGTATAAATTAACCTAAAATTTTTGTTTGAAATGATTATTTAACGTACACATCAGTTTACTATTACACTGTTAACGATAATTAATGAGTTAGTGACTAAAATGTTACAACACGATAACGTGACTAAAATATAACATTTCAAACATAAGTGACTAAAATATAAACAAAGCTAAATAAAAAATTTAAATTAAGTTTTTAGCTTTTAAATAAATGGAAAATTTTCATTTCTAGTCCCCTTAAAATATAGATAATGTGATTTAAGCATTTTAATGAAAAAAATTTAACATTGGTCCCTAAATCTTTTTTATAATTTTATCTTGACCCCTAAATAAAATTTATAACTTCGTCCTGCCTACGTCTTGGGTAGGAGGCCGAGAAACTTCAATGTCTCGCTACAAGATTTTCGTTTGGGAGCACTTTTAGGCTCCAAATTGTGCCCCATTCTTTTGTTTGTTTTTTTTTTTTTACCTACAGCTAGAGCAAGAGGTATATTTCACGGAATTGTCATGAGATAGACGAAGAAAGTGATTATCCGATTGGATGATAAAATTGTCATGTTTTGTGTAGTATCAAAAAAGAGAATATTCTTAAAATTTTATTTACGTATTTTTTATGCCAAAGGCTAAGCTGATTCAATGACCTGATTGATAAAATATTAATATTTTAAGGATTAAATAAAATTTTTTGAAGTTTAGACTAATTTAAAATCTAATCAGTAGTTTAGAGACCTCTAATATAATTACTCCATGTTATAAATATACTGATTTTCCCGTGTTGAACTGCTATTAGTCAAAAACAAAAGCCAATTAGCTCAGTGACCATCCAAAAAGCGTGAAACTTTGAACTGGATCTACAAAATCCAGTTGAAGTGTTAAACAGTTGGTAAGCCAAAGAAGATGAAAGCATTGGGGTGGTGGTTAATGCTAGTGGGTTCACTTCGATTAGCCTCCGTTTGGTTCGGCTTCTTCGATATTTGGGCTCTTCGTCTGGCTGTTTTCTCCAACACTTCCAGTATAACTTTCTTTCTCTGTTTTCTTCAGTTTATTAAATATTTTCTTTTTGATGTTTGGTTTTCTGTGAACTTGATGATACATTTTACGAAATGATCACTAACTCCGACAATAACAAATCTTTTTAATTGTTAACCAAAAGGAAGAAACTTTGTTTTTATAAGCCATGGAGAGACAATGTGCTGTTCTTGTGTGCGTGCCAAGTGTTTGTTTGTCTGTTTAAGTTAGATAAAGGTAGCTTCAAATACCCAGATTAAAAAATATGGGGAAAAAAGTGTAATTTTGGGATCCCAATGTTTAGAGATTTTGATGATTCTTATAGGGAAAAAAGGGAAAAAAGAAGAAGTTAATGTGCCAATTTGGTATTTGGTATCTAAGATTTTTTAGTTCTTTCTTCTAGGGGTGTATTGGATTTGTTGGTTTTTGATTCGATTTATCGTTTTATTTGCATTGAATTTGAGATTCTTGCTTGATGGTCCAATGCGGATTATGGATCTTACTTGAAATTTGTCTTGGTTGATGAGAAGGAATGAGGGTTGAGGAGAGTGCAAGATTCATATTTGTACCTTAGTCAAAGTAGCAAAACCAAGAATGATATGGATTTGAAATGTATTAATTCGTAAAAATGTGGACAAATCTAGAATTATAAGGGAATGGTAGATGAATTTGGTAAGCATGCAATGGATTTTGGTGGCGCTTTTGTCCAAGAAAGATTTTGGATGTATGAAATGGTGTAAACAAACATAAAAGAGATTTGGGGTATCTGAGAATTTAATTGTAGCTTCAAGTATGGTTCTTTTAAGTGCATGTATAAGCCCTTAGTTGAAGAGAAGACTATGTTGGCAGCAACGGGTCACTGGTGGTTTCAAAGAAGGAAATTTAGTGATGAGGATGCAAAGTTTGATTCAAGTTTGAACACATGGTGGAACTATTAAATCATGGATCTTTAAAAGGAATCGGTTTGGCTCAGAAGGTTTCTGAGCTCAAGAAAGATGTGGAAATTTGGATTTTGACTAATGTCAGAAAAGTTAATACTTTTATAATGTGAAAGTGTTCTTGGTCCTTTAATGGTCTTTAGGGGCATGCATGTACGGTTTTCACTTTCAATCATATGATATGTTATAGCTAAAGGGAAAAAGACGGAGGGTTACCTAAAATTTAAGTTAATACAAAGCACTTCTTATGGAAGCATGTCATTCATGGCTTGAGCAGGATCTTTTGTGCATGTAATGCAATGGGGAAACTGTTTTAGGGAAAAAAAGGTTTTTCATGAAAAAAAACCCTAAAGCTATGTTTTGATGATATATTTTACCTTCCCAAGTTAATTCAGTAAAAATACCTTGGGGGCCCCTGTACTAGGTGTCAAATTGCATTTTGCCCTCTGCTCAAAAAATGGGCAAATTAGTCTCTGTACATTAGATCAAAGAGCAAACTATTAGAAAATTCATTCATTTCTACTATTAAAAATCAGTATGGCTAACAGAATAATCAAATAGTAACTTGTGGCGTGCCATGTGTGTCTTATGCTGACATACAAATACTAGTTTTTAACGATAGAAATGGATAAAATTTTTAACAAAGGACCAATTTACTCTTTGATCTAATGTTTAAGGACTAATTTGCCCACTTTTTTAGTAAAGAGGGCAAAATGCAATTCAACTCCTAGTACAAGAGCCTCCATGGTACTTTTACCAATTATTTCTTGTTGATGATATCAAGTATATGTTTCAAACAAAATAAAGGAGTTTGGAATTGAAATCCTCTAAATAGGTAGCTTTACTTTTGCTGTTAAAAAGCTCTAAATTCTTTTAAATTTCTTCAACATCATATCCAGAGGGAGTGAACAGAACATATGATTATGATTATCTAACCGTGAGATATCAAAATTAGTCAGCTATGGCATCATTGCATCGATATGTTTCCTTATACATTCTGTTCCTATTAATAAAATTGCTAACTCTCTTGCAGTATGTACAAGCAAAAGCAGTTCCATTTCTTTTTTGGCTAATAGAACAGCCTTTGCAAATAATGTGACAATAAGCTGTTCTGCTTTTCTGTCTCAGGGTTCAATTAGTTTCTTGTTGAGGAATAATAAGTTGTTTGAGATCTTGATAATTGGTTTTCCATTTTGTTTCCAATGATATATGCAGTGACTGAAGTTCATGGGAGGACATTTGGAGTTTGGACACTTTTGACTTGTACTCTCTGCTTCATATGCGCATTCAACTTAGAAAACAAGCCATTATACTTGGTGACATTTTTGTCATTCATCTATGCCTTTGGTCACTTTTTGACTGAATACCTTTTCTATCACACAATGGCCCTCTCAAATTTGACAACTGTTGGCATATTTGCAGGTATATTGTTCATGAGACTTATGAGAGTAAACATGCCAAGGCACTGCTTTTACATAAAGTTTTTGGTAAAAGTACCGTGGAGGCCCCAGTATTAGGAGTCAGATTTCATTTTGTCCCCTCTACTCAAAAAATGGGTAAATTAGTTCCTGTACATTAAATAAACAAGCAAACTGGTCCTTTATGTTAAAATTTTCATCTATTTATCTTGTTAAAAACTGGCATAGTTGACAAAATAACCAAACAATGATATGTGACATATACCTTATGAAAATCTACAAGGACGGATTTTTAACCGTAGAAATGGATGAGAATTTTAATAGAAAGACTAATTTGCTCTTTAATCTAATATACATGGACTAGTTTGCCCATTTTATGAGTAGTGGGGGCAAAATGCAATCCCGAAGGGGCCTCCATGGTACTTCTACCAAAGTTTTTCTATTTAAGCTGCTGAAAATTTTCCTTTTTAAAACAGACTTGAAATGATAAAATATATGTTTGCCGAAGATCTCATATTTTTTATACTTATTGGCATGAACATCTTTAGCAGAAATCTCAATTTACCTTAATGAATTTTTTCTTCATTTTAGAATTATTTGGTTCATCAAACACGATGATTTGGTTTAAAATATTTTGGGTAATCATTTGCCACGGGACTCTGACTACCATACAACTAAGCGGAAGTTGCCATTTTTGCCTTATAACTAATTATGTTTTCTTTTTTCTATTCTGGAAATCAGGGACATCGATTATATGGATGCTTTTACAGTGGAATGCACATCAACAGAGGCATGTTAAGCATCCCTGAAACTGAATTTATATTCACTTTTAGTTACTTATCGACATTGATTTTATGTTCTCGATCGATACTTACTGATAAAGAGCTGTTTAAAAACTAGATTGATACATGCATTGATTCTTATAAGGATGCATGCATTGAACTGATACTGTTACAAGTTATATAATCTTTCTGATATTACAACTCCAAATATGGTTTGTTTTCTTCCTAGTCATATAATCTTTGACATATTTCTTTAACAGTGATGGGTTAATGCTTAAACACTTTGTACAGTTCCTATAAAGAATCTAAAGACCCAATTCTTACTGACACCTAGTTTCTCACTTGGTATTAGTGATAGAGCTAAGATGGTAAGCCACCAAGTTTCTCAATAACACCTCTTTGCTCATCATCTTCATCAATCTTGTGCTGCTTATCAACTTTTCATGGATTGATCTTCCAATAAGCTCAAATCTTCAAGTTGGTTTTCCTTATCTTTATCTTCTTCATCAATGAAATCCTCAACTTCCTCACTTTCTTCCCCTTCTGTTTTCTCTTGATCATGTCCGTCGATCTCATCGTCCCCACCCCCTCTTCCATCATCTTCACTTTCCTCGACTTTACCTTCATCCACCTCTTCTTCCATTTCTTCATTGATATCCGCAGATGATGACCCTTCCCCTTGAGGATCAAGGTCTTTCCTCCCAAGTTTTATGATTGCATGGCTGTGCTCAGTCGTCACCGTTTGGAAAATCCCACTTCCCTTGTTATCGTAACTGTTCCTAGCTTGGTTGAACAACCAAATGCAAAGTGCAAGCAAGGCACATATTTGAAGCACATGCTTTACTTTGAACCCATTATACCTCTGGTTTCTACTAGGTGCTTGCTTTAGCATGGTGAACCCCTTGAATTACAAACCTTAATATCTGTCAAAGGAGGATCAACAATTAGATACTGCAAAACTCTATATGTTTAATCCCCTATTGTTCATAAAAAGAAATTTAACTTTTGATACACAAAATGTATGTTCTTTTTTCTATAGGGTTTAACAACTATGATAGGGTAAAAGGTTCACAAGGGAAGCATGAATAGGGCTAGGGGATGTCATGGTTTTGACAAAAAAGATTAATTTCAAAAGGGTAGATTGTTGCCTCACTCTACAAAGAAAGATCTCATTTCATTAATGAGATCTTATCTCCACATGAAATGTGGCTAATTGGTATTTGTGAACTAAATTACTCATTGTCGAGACGTGTTTGGAATAATGGTTAAAGCTTCTATTTAGCACTTGAATGGCACGATTTCAAACATTGTCATTGCCTTTTTGGCCCCCTAATATTGTAATGATGAGTTTCATGCTCTACATTCAAAGGATCTATTTGAAAACTTTTGTTTTCGAATTGGAAGATACACACTTGAATGTGCTCTTGAAACAACTACTTAGAAATTATTACAACAGCAATAATGCCAATTAAGTTTGTAGTTCATTGGCTAGCTCATTTTATTTTTAGTAATATGAATATTCAAAGAAACATCTTTGAACTAAAACCTAACTAGGGAAGTGTAACCCCTTTTTCTCTATGGGGGCCATAATGAAAACAACAGTGAAAAAACCATGGTAAACCCTTTTTTTCTCAGACAAATCCTCCTCAGACTTCAACTTAAAATCAGACAAAAACCATTCAAATTTGAGGCAGAAAACTCATAAAACATACTATAGGTCAGAGAAAAAAGGTGAGAAAAAGAAAAGATACCCTTTAGAAAAGGCAGATCCTTATATATGTAAACTTGTAAAGGAGTAAAAAACGATATCTTTTTTTTATGTAACCTGGAATCTTGGGTTCACTTCTATCCAAGAAAAATGTGTACTTCCAGTTTCAAAAGGCGGCAGCAGCAGCAGCAGCAACAGTCATATTTTCTAAAACAAATCTTTGTCCAAGGAAATGGTAAGATAAGAAGAGTGTGGAGGGCACAATGGATTAGCCATTGAAACAACTACTTTTGGGGTTTAGGGTTTTAAAGGTTAGGTTATCAAAGAGAGACAAAAGGGTTGAGAAGTGAAGGCTGAAAAAATAACACACACTGAAACAGATAAACTATCACATGGATGTCAATTCTTTCATTCATTGGCCTCACCTTCATGTGTGGGTATGGTTTGGTGGTGTGGGGTTTCATCATATTCATGACTATTGACAAGTATATATTATCTTGGTAAAAGTATCTTGCAGGTCCTATATTAAGAGTTAGATTGTATCTTGTTCTTTTTATTCAAAAAATGGACAAATCAGTCCTTGTATGTTAGATCAAAAAGTAAACTAGTCTTTCTATAAAAAATTTTATCTGTTTTAACTGTTAAAAATTGGTCTTATACATAATATGAGGTACATATGACACATCACGTAGCATTGTCTGATTATTCCGTCAATCACTTTATCTTTTAATAATATAAATGGATAAAATTTTAATAGGAATGACAAATTTATTCTTTAATTTAATGTATATGGATAATATACTCATTTATTAAGTAAAGGGAACAAAATTCAATTTGACTCGGAATAGAGGGTTGTCTAATACCTTTACCATATATATTATATAACATTACGAGTGTCGGTGACACATTCCAAAATTCCCTAATCCACATAGGAAACATCACTGTCGATCAATAATGCTACCATTCATTGAAGAGTACAATATATATTCCCAGTAATCCAAAATTTACTGCCATGGGGTGAAAATTAATGCAATTATTATCAAAATCTTAGAGGTAATATGGTTGCAGGCGAAAGGGCATGAAATGAACAGAGTGGTGGTGCCATTCTTTAACTGAGAACCTCAGTGAAATCTCCTTTTCTTTGTGTCAATGGTGGGGCTCTACTGCCATGCACCAGAAAATTAAAAAAAAAAAAAAAAGGAACTTTTTAACTAAAGTTTGAGCTTTTGCCTCTCAAGGTGTAAATCAAGTTGATGGTTATTGTGCATAAATACAAATTCAAAGTTTTAAATAACCTAAGTTGAATACTATGAAGATTTTTGTACTACGAGTTAGATTAAAGAGTATACTAGTCATTTATGTTAAAAATTTCATTCATTTCTATTATTAAATGCTCGTATAGTTGGCAGAATAAACTTGTACTCCATGTTGGCATATACGGATTAATTTTTAACAGTAAAAATGGATGAATTTTCTAATAGGATCAATTTGCTTTTTGGTCTGATGTACAATGATTAATTTACTCATTTTTAATAAAGGAGACAAAATAAAATCTAATTCTTAATACAGTTGTCTTCATAGTTCTTTTACCAGTGGCATAACATATCATGATGAGTTTAAAGATTATACAGAATTTTGGTGGGAAATTTGATTGCTTGATTGGAAAGTGCTAGCTAAAGTTGAGTATCCGATCAAATCGAGTGAAAAAAAATCGAGTTAGTTGAGTTGATGGATCCTATTTTATCATCCTAACTCGATTTAAATTTTTCTCTAATCGAGTCGAGAGTCAAGTTGAATAAATTAGTCTCGATGCTACTTTATAATTGTCCTTTCGTATAATTTAAACAACTTAATTAATTTAAAATTTGAAAAAAGGTCGCAATCAAAAATGTGGAAACATGTGTTTTTATTTTTATGAATGACAAATTTCTCATCACAACATCAAGTTACAGTTTAGGTATTGTCACCAGTCAGAAGGAAAAGTGTGTAAA
This sequence comes from Gossypium rotundifolium, assembly GCA_025506655.1. Lineage (NCBI taxonomy): Eukaryota > Viridiplantae > Streptophyta > Magnoliopsida > Malvales > Malvaceae > Gossypium > Gossypium rotundifolium. The sequence goes on from CP106727.1 coordinate 199,968,684, forward strand.
AAATGGATTTGAATGAGCAAATGCAAAGTTGCCAGCCAATATTTACCAATTCTCATCCATGGGCTAAATGAGTAATGAATGAAAATGATGAGTCCTTTTTTACAAAAGAATGAACATGATAAGTCCTTCACTAGTCTCTATACAGATCTTTTTTAAGGACCATGTTAAAATGCTGCATTTTCTTTTTGGCAATTTTTGCATTAACATTTTACAAGAAAGATAAACATTTTTTTTTTTTTTTGGCATTACAATGACGATATACAACAATGAAAATTCAATTATTAATAAGAAAAGCATGACCCATGGTGGTCGGTTTCGCACTAATTCCATTGTTAAATTGGAACAAGAAATATTCTTTTCTGCATCAATGAAAATTTTGGTCCGTATTGGCCGCATCAGTTCGTTCCTGTCAATTTTTGTTACTCTAATTAAAATATGGTATGTCGATCGATGCATGAATAATACTAAAAAATATAAAAATTTAATTATTTACCATTATGCTAAAGATTTAATTGAAAAACGCCCACCCGATAATCAAAGAAGATACATTCATATTTAAAATATACAAATTAAGATATAATAAAAAAACTTACTCACCCGATTATCAAGGAAAAATTGTCATTCCCTTCCTGTTTTTTTAGTCAAAAGAGAAAGGAGCTAAATCCTTAAATTTTCATATTGAATGATGGATTTTATTTGCTGAATTTATATAATTGATCAACATTTTACATTTGAAAATGATTTAGTATGATATTTTTAAATATATTTAGATAATATATTAAATTTAAAAAAAATGATAAATCTAAAACTATACACCGAAATAGACCAATACTAGAACATACTAGTTCCAGTTGAAAAACAGTGCGCCCATTGATATGGTACTGATTACCTTGCTATCATCATTACCATTTATTCAAGGTTTTATTAAGAAATTGAAGTCTAAATTATATTCTAATTTAATTTCCTTTTGTCAAGTGTTTAAATTATTATTATTTCTTTAATTTATTTAGAAGAAGTGTACGATGTCCAATAAGAACATGTCAAGTGTCACATTCTTATGGGATGTTATTGTTTCCTAATAAACTTTTGGTAAAAAGACTCTTTTAGTCCTCAAATTAGTCAATTTTAATGTACTTTAATTTGATCAATTTTAGTTCTTACGCTTTTCGAATTAGTCAATTTTAGTTATTGTACTTTTCGAATTTTAAAATTTTAATCCTAACCCAAGATAGTAGTAGCTAAATCCGTTTGATTAAACTCAATTTTAGTTCCCGTACTTTTCAAAATTTAAAATTTTAGTCCTAACCCAAAATAGTAGTACTTAAATCCATTTGATTAAACTAAATTACTAATCTTGTACTATGCATATAATTGTAGATTTAGTCCATATTCTCCAATCACATCATTCTAAGTCCTCTAAACTTTCAAAATTTAAAATTTCAATCTTGATGCAGTAGTATTTTGGGTAATTTGTGAAAATAACAAACTGAAATAATATTATATAGATAAAATAATATTTTGACGCATCAATAAATAACATAACTTAATGAATTTAAAGACAAGCGTATGATCATTACGCTTCAACCCAGTTATTCTATTCCACCTCTTAGAATGAACATAACTTAAATCAAGATGAGAATTGAAATTTCAAAAAATTGAAAAGCATGGGACTAAAAAAATCAAATTAAATCCACAATATTCATAAAGTACAAGGACTAATAGAAAAATATAACCAAAAATAAATGATGAAGGGTCGTTAAGGATTTATCCCTTCGAGGCAACCCTGTCTGAAAAAAAAAAAAAAAAAATCTGCAGCAAAAACAGGTTCTCAGCTTTCTCTACTGATGTTATTACAGACAGGAAAAAAAAATTTTCTTGCAACACACGAAATCACCCATGTCGTCATTTGCCATTATTAATGAAAGCAAATTTTAACTGTAACTAAAAAAAAATACTGTGCATTGTAGAAAAACACATATGGCTACCATGCAAGAGAAAATCCAAGTTTAAAAAAACGACAAAAAGTATTAATTTTTATCCACAAAAAAACAAAACAAAAAACTGGGTTTTAATTACTTGAATATGAAGGAATTAATTCAAGGATTGAAAATCATGTTCCCACATTTACATTTCCAACACATTGGTTTATAGTTTGACATATCATTGCCTTTAGAATAAGCAATTGGAAATATTACAGTAGCTGTGTTGTGTAGTGATCGTGTTGTGATTGGAACTTGAATTGCTTCACATTGTGGACATGAACTGCATCTTTTTTGACACTTTGGTGGTCTTGATCCTATTAGATTCCTCATCATTAATGCCTTGTCTTGTTCATTCCCTATCTGTTTTAGAAAATTTCTGTCATTTCTGTTTGGATGCCGAGAAAATAAAAAAAGAAAGAAAAGAAAAAGAACTGAGTTCATGAATATATACCTCATTAGCAACTTTGATGGAAAGTGATCTTCCTGGAAATGGAGTGAAATATAAATATTTTAAGACATGAATATAAATTGGGTTTCTTTTTTTCTTTTTTTGAGAATAAAAGGAACAACGATTTTACCTTGAGCAGCCATGAATGTAGTCATGAGGAACAGCAAGGAAATAATGAAGTGTCTGTGTTTATTGCTTGAAGAACTGTTCATTTTGGTCATTAAGAGAGATTTTTAAAGAGGAGAGATATGGGATATTAATGAAGACCTCAAAGCAAGGAAATCTAATATAGGTGGCATTGACAATGGAAACAAACAAAAGAAAAGATGAATCTGTGTAATGCTATATATATATGTCCGAAGGATGGAACGTGGAAGGGCAAAAAGGAGGACTGTAATGAGGGCTAAAAGCAAACTGGGGGGGGTGTAGGAGAGGACTTCAACCTCGTTTCATGAGCCACCAAATAAACAAAACTGAGGTGGAAAAAATGAAAATGGCGAGACAAATGAAAATGGTGTAAGTGAAAACAAAAGGGATAATTCAATATTTAGTCTCTGAATTTGATAACTTTTTTAATTTGGTCTCTGATTTTTTTTGGTTCACATTAGCTTTAAATTAGGTAATTTTTCTCAATTTTGGTAACTCTTAGCGGTGGATCTTGAGATTAAGATCCGAAGGTTGATTAAATTTTCAAAAATTTTAAAAGTTTAATGAAAATTTTTTTAAAAAAAATTAGGGTTGAATTAAAGTGTTTAAAAATTTTATGAGATTGATGAGAATTTCAAAAAAAGAAGAAGGAGATTTTAATTAAATTTTTCAAAAAATGAATAATGAGATTTTTCAAAAATTTGGAGGGCCAAATTAAAATTTTCAAAAAAATTCAAGGGAGTAAAGAAAATTTCCACAAATTTTGGTCTTTAGGCACCATTACTATCCAACACTAGTTCTTGTAATGATGTGGTACTTTAAAATTGTGCCATGTCAAAGTTTAGAAAAAAAAATATTTTTAAGTTGAACATATAATTTAGTATATGAGTTTAACATTTTTTTTTCTAATATGGTACTTGAGTTTGACAAATTCATGAGTAACACTAAATTTATTCTATTAACAAAATTATGAAAACATCAAACTCAATTATATTAGCAACTTTTGTCAAATCAACCTTAAAATCCGAATTAAACACCAAAAGGTTAACATCATTACTTTTGGGTACTAAAATATATAGCTTTTGTCAAATGCAAATATCATATTTGACTAAAAAAATAACGTAGGTACCACATTAAAAAAATCAAACTTGAATATCAAATGATAAATTAAGCCCAATTTTTATATAATAATGTGAAATAATATTAGAGTGCTGCGTTATCACATAAACTACAATTGGGAAAAGTTATCGATTTTTAGGACTAGTATGAGAAAAGTCATCATGTGATCCAAAAGAAGTTTAGGGACTAAATTAAAAAATATATATCAAAATTAAGGACTAAATGGTATTTTATCCCAAAACAAAAACAGTAACAAGAAAGATCCTTTTACAAACTAAATGACAAAAAAATAAAAAGGAGTTTTTAACCAAAAGGTGTTTATGTAATGTCAATGTTTTCCCTATTCTTTTCAATCTGCCACGTTTACATTCCAGAAAGCACTTTGGGTTTTTTGGATTCTGACTCAGTTGACAGAGTCGGTGACTCGTGAGTCTTCACCACTTCCACTCCAACATGCCCAAAGGCAAAATCCCCTCTTCTTACTTTAACCATTAATCCGTACCAACCAGCTTTAAAAATCGTGGCTAGATTTATCCCTTAATAAGCTAACCGAATATGGAAGATTAGTTATTAAAACATAGGGATATTTGTGTTTGCTTTACAGACATTACTATAAGCAGCAGTAAGGTCGCCCATGGTTCTTGGGACTGAAGCTCCCTGTCTTTAACACACAAAAAAACACTGTATCTGTATGTGTTCTGCAATAACCCTAACTGCTTATGCCTACCAATTACACCACTGTTTTATGATACCATTTCTTCATCCAAAAACATAAAAACTAATATATATCCTTTTATGTTTTAGTGTTTTTTCAATGTTGTTACACAATGAGATTCAGCTCCATATTCAGAAATTTTAAGGACCGGTACTGATATAGGAGAATTTGGGTAAAAATATTATGAAAATTTTGTATTAGAAATTAAATTATATTTTACTTAAATTAAATTAAAAATAAATTATAATTTTATCAATTTTACTGTTGAAATTAATCATTGTATATTAATATATATGAGATATACAAATCACTATCTAGTTTTTCTTTCAGCCATGCCAACTTGTAATAATATAAATGGAGATGCTTACTCTTATCTTCGCCCTTGATTCCACTTTTGATACTTAAGGTGAAATTATTTTTATGTACCTAATTCATGAATGTACGTACATTATAGTATTTATGTATGTTTATCGTTCATACCACAAATTAATTCATTAATTCATGTACGAAACTATTGATTGTAATAGTAAAAATATTATGGAGACATTTATATTAAAAATTAAATTACATTTTACCCATTTACTAAAAAATGAATAAATTAATTTTTGTTCGATAGATCAAAGAAGAAATTATTCCTTTATGTTATAAATTTTGTCCATTTTTAGTACGGTTAAAAAACCGGCGTAACTCGCCGAATAACTAGACAATTATAGAAGATGTGCCATGTGTACCTTGTGCCAACAGAGAAAAAATTTTGAACAGTAAAATAGATAAAATTTTAAAATTAAAAAAATATAATCCGAGTCTTAATAAAATATTCTTCGAATAAATTTATTATCGTAATCACACCATAAAAATATTTTATTTAATCCAACTCCGGCTAACAAACTCATAACTCAAATAATAACAAGACAAAGCTTATAATTCGGGTGGGAAATTTTTGCCATAAAAAAGCTTTGAGAACAAATTTTCATGCAAACTTTCCATAAATTAAATTTATGGTACGTTCAATATTTTAACCTCAAAAATGACATTTTTGTAGCTCTTTTTTTTAAACTCTGAATTCTGATACTGAAACCCTTTTTGATTATTTCTCCATTATTGCATACAGTAACATCAGCATCTATCTACATTATTGATCACCAGTGGTTTACGTGCATTATACAGCACTCAGACAGCAGTAACAATGGCAGCCAGACATTGGGCCAAAGTCCAGCCCCCACATAACTATCGTTTACAACACTAGTGGGTATCCTACCATATGTCTATCCATACTTGTGTGTCTATATAAACACACACACACACACATATATATCTATATACATTTATGAGATTCTACCTTCTGCTATGTGTTAATGGCGACTGGCTAGGAGCCTTTTGAATACCATTTAAATTAGAAATTGGATGGATTCATAGAGCAATTAGTGTCGTATAATAAAAGAGAGTCAAAATCACTAAATCCAAACTTGAATGATGTATTAGTTTTTAAAAGATCAAAGTTTAGTATAAGTCCCTATATCATATCAAAAAGTTCATTTTAATCCTTTATTATTATTTAAAGGAACATTTTAATCTTTGTACCAACATGATATACATCCACATTCAGGGGCAAAGTCAGAGGGTTGTCATCCTAAAATGTAAAATTACTATTTAGGCTCTTAAAATTTTTTAAAAATTTTAAATTAGTAAAGGTAAAATTACACTTTGGCCCCCCTAAAATTATAAAAATTTGATTTAATTCTTTACAAATTATAAAGATATAAACTATAAAAAAATAAAATTTCATCCGACCCCCTAAAAAATTATTCTAGCTTCACCCCTATCCACGTTTCTCTTATGTTGAAGTTTTAGCTCTTCATCACTTTATCTTGTAAATGAATTTTCTATTTTATGGGAAAAAAATGGTAAAAACTCCATAGTAATACTTAGATTAAAATATGTTGTTAGTACTTATACTTTGATAAATTTTGAGATTTAATTCTTGTAATTAAAAAGTTAGAAATTATTTCTTCTTACTTTCTTGATTTAATTTGTCAATTTAATATGTTGATTTGGCTACCCTCATGTAACAGTGCATATAATTGACGAGAAATAACCATGTTATGTTTGGCAAATTTTAACTGAAACTCTTAACGATAATAACGATAAGCTAATAAAAGGATGAATTTTACATTTTAACTCTCATAATAATATATAATTTAATCTCGACCCTCTAAAAAAATTTCTGACTTCACCCTTACTTGACTTGATAGTATTAGAGTATGGCCTTTTTTATAAACTAGCACAACGATCCTTTGTATACGTTACAAGATCAATACAACTTAGTTTTGGCTGAAAACCATTGAAGTAACTGAAATTTGGTATCAATTTAAGATCAAAACAATAGATACAAGTTAGAATTAGTCGAGACAAACCATATCACAATAAAACATACTGAAAATTTAATTGAAACGGAACTTAAATTATTTGGTATCAATTTAAAACCGAAACAAGGAGAAGATTATGCAGCCAATTTTGTCTGGACTTATATAATAAACTTTTCCATCAACAAAACAAAATGGGTTATTGGCATTAACAACTTGACACAGGAATAATATCTTCTTCTTTTTTTGTACTTTAATTTCATTATAAGTTCTTATTATATTTGTTCTTTTTAATACAATGTCTAGAACCACCCATAGCCGCTCCCCAACCCTTAAATAAAAGACAATGCGCTTCAGCGCACTTGAATCCATGTCTTCTTGCATTGATAATAATACCAATGTCAATCGAACTAAGACTCAATCGACAGAAACAATATCTTTTGAGTCTACGAAATTGGTCGGAAATGAAAAAGCCAATCCTGTTTGATTATAAAAAACATTAAAAGCGTTAAAAGGAAGCTGGTGCCGTAATTTAGCAATGCCGATACGTTTTTCTTTTGAGGGTTTATCCGAATTTGGTTAAAAAGCCATTGCAAAGGTCAATTAGACCATCATTCATGGGGATGCTTCTTTGTTCTTTGCCACACGCTATGCCCTAATTTCATTCAATCATCTAATCATTCTTATGAATTATGAATTCACTTTCAACTTCAAAATTTTCTAATCCGAATTTTAAATTATTCTTTAAAATAAAAGTGTTTGTACCATTACAATTAAGCCATTCAATCGATTGTGTTAATGTTTGAACGTTTATAAATTTAGCATGGAGTATATTGAAGATATGTAAGCTAAATACCAAATGTGTATTTACCACATAAATGACTTGGATTAACATGTTAAAATAAATGGAATAGTCCTTGATCAATTTTTAAGGCATAAAGATAACTTTAGTCCCTAATGTTTATTCATTTTATTATTTTGGCCCTCAACTTTTAAAATTTAATCAATTTGCTTGTTTTTTTTGGAAAAATTAATTTGAACAGTTAAAATTTCAATGGCATCGACATTTTACATGTACTTCTCCGTTAACATGGATAAATTTTCTAAAAGTTTTTATGAACTTCTTTGGAATTTGTTGATTTTTAAAATATTATTTATTTATTTTGAATTTTTATGAATTATACATGCATTACCACTCTAATGGCCACATCAATGTCGTTAAATTTTTAACAGTTCAATTAGTTTTTCCGTCCAAAATCAAGCAATTTGACTAAACTTTAAAGGTTAAGGGTCAAAATGACCCCCAAAAAAAATAAAGGCCCAAAAAAAAAGAGTGTAAATGTTAGGGGCTAAATTTAAAGGTTAACACATTAGATCAAAATATGTTCAAGGACGGAGCTAATCATCTAAGCTCGAAAACTTGATCAAAATTTGGAAGGGTTTAAACAAAAATACTAGGCTTGAGAAAAAAAAAATTAGGTCTGTTTAAAATATATGATAGGGTTGGGTTTGAAGATTCAAGTCTCGAGCTCAGTCCATTTTCTAATATATCATAGTGTGTTATTTTTATATATTAGTAATTTATAGCACATATAAATTAAATTTATAATAATAAATAATATTAAAATATAAACAATAAAAAAATTAAATTGCATATATATATATAAATTTTAATAAATGAAAAATATAAATATATAAAAATTTTAAATTAAAAAATTTTAAAAATATAGGCTGGTCTAAAATGGGCTTGACTTATCCATTTATAAATATGGGTGGGTTTGGATAAAATTTTAAGCACATATCTCGAGTTGAGTTAGTCTTGGACAAACCTAAAATGTATTAATATTATATTTAAACCCGACTTCTGAACACCTCTAAATCAAAGCTATTCCATTCACATGTTCCAAAATTTTATATATCATAGTCGAATTGATATTTAACATCTAAATTGAAAACTAAATTGATAGAAATTCTTTTATTGTTATAGTATTGATATTTTAAGACTCAATTAAAAAATCAAAATTTTTGATAGTTTGAAATAATGGGGCACTGTTGTAAATAAAATTGTTAAAAATATTGGTATTATTTTGTTAAATTAACATGTTTAAGAATTGAATTCATGTTTAATGGATTTATTAATATAAAATATTTTTCTCACCAAATTTTTGTATCTATATTATTAATAAAATTACTAAGCGTGTGTTGGTGTTCAATTGACTTTTATATTAAAAACAAGTTATATTATTTGAAAATATTTTAATATTTTAACTTAAAAAATAAAAATATGTATGAGATTTGAATCCATATCAATTACAATGAAACATTTAAAATGTACCGGTCAATTAGAATTTTATTTTAATTTATTTATACATTTTAACTTTGTTATGCACGTTCTATTACTTTCACCATTCGACAATTTATATTATTTTTAAACACACTTCACTTCTAAATGTGTGGTTTTCACATGCATATACGTGCGATGACATTTTTAATTGTTATTATTGTTTTGTAAATTAATTTCCGCTTATTAGATATTTTGCTTTATCGAAATTCGAATATCAACGATAATATTAAAATTTTAAAATAAATGAAAATAAATAAATATACGTTATCTTCTCCTATTGTGAATACATTTAAAATTCTAAGGTAAATCCTAGCACAATAACGATAAAAAAAACGTTTCTTTATTTTAAAAAATTGGGTTAAAATATATTTTAAATCCTTATACTTCTCTTATATTCAAAATTTAGTCTTCTTATTTTTATTTTAAGGAATGTAATTTTCAGAATATAAATTGCAAGTCTAATTATTAATAATATTAATTTTTTTCTTATTACATAAATATCAAATAAGTATTTTTTATTTAACAATTTAACTTGAATTTTGAAATTTTAAAAATAGAGAGAAAATAAAAGTAAAATAATTAAATTCAAATGAACAAAAGAACATAGCCTTAAATCATATTCTAACCTTTTTATTATCTTTTAAATTTTCTAACAAAATAACTAGATTTTTTTATTTATTTTTATTTTGGGTAAACTACGCCATTAGTTAATAAACTATAGGTATATTTTTATTTTGGTCACTTAATTAAAAAATTATAATTTAATCATTAAATTATTTAAAAATTTTATTTAAACCACTAAACTATATTAAAAAATTATTTAAGTGACTGGCTGTTAAAGATTTTTTTAAAATAAAATTCAGCTAGCGAATGACAAATAAAAGAAAATATTAATCTAATAACTTAAATAAAAAAGAAATATGAAATAATCAATGGTTTAAACTTTGAAACTCAAAGTCAATGGACAACAACATAATAATCGAGTAAAAGTCAGTGAAATCCCATCTTCCCCACCTAATTTCTCAAGCATCAAAAAGCATTTCCCTTATAATCAAAGACTCCATTTTTATTCAATAAAAACATTAAAATCAATGAACAGAACAAAACCACTTCCTATTTCCTTTAAAACCTTCTACTCCAATTCACCATGCAAATTGCAATGTTACCCAATCTGCAAGACAAAGAAAGACCATAAAAAAAACCAGACAAAACTGAAGTGATTCACTTGTCAACGGGCCCTATCCTGGTTTTTTTTTTTTTTTTCTGACCGAAGAGTAAAGTGGTTCGATAACTTTGATTGGTCGAGTTAGTTAGGTCCGCCCTTTTCTTGGACTCCACTTTCAAAGGGTTTTGAATCACCAGCGCCTCTATAAATGAAGGGTCTTCCCATTTGCTGCTTCATTAGTCGACAACATAAGCATCCCTTCAAGGTTTTTCTCTATAATTTTCAATTGTTTTTATTTGATTCTCATTTCATCTCATTTCCCCTTTTTTGGTGTTTGTTATTAGAGATCCGAAGAAACCATGGAGAACCCACAATTGATGTCTAACAATGGCTGCTCTGAGGTGGGTTTCTTTTGTTCTTTTTGTTTTTGGCTTAAAAGGGTATCCATTTATCATATTATTCTCCTTGATTTTGGCTTTAAAATGAGACTAATTGACTATGTGCAAATTCGTGCCTGTTTGCGTACATAGACCAGATTTTAATAATAGAAATGGATGAAACTTTAAAAAAAAGGACTGGTTTGCTGTTTAATGATTAATTGTGTGGTTTGGAAGTATTTTTCATGTTGATTCTTTTATTTTCTTTTGGCAGAATTTGAACCAAGCTGCTAATATAGTAGTGAATCATGATTTTTCCAATGGACTGCACTCTTGGCATACAAATTGTTGCAACGGCTTTGTTGTTTCGGCTGAGTGCGGTGATCGAGGCAAACCGTTGTCGTCATCGAGGTCCGGTGGTAATTATGCAGTTGTCACGAATCGAACCAAATGTTGGCAAGGTTTGGAACAAGATATCACGAGCAGAGTTTTGCCGGGTTCTACATACTCGGCTTCTGCTTGTGTTGGAGTGTCGGGACCACTTTCAGGGTCTACTGATGTGTTGGCCACTTTGAAGCTTGAAAACCATGGCTCGGCTACTAGCTATATGTTAATTGGAAAGTAATGGTTCTTTGACTTCCATTGCATTACATTTCTTTGTATGTAAGACTCGAAGAGGAACCTTTTTGCTTACTGATATTTGTGATTGTAGAACCTCTGTGTCAAAGGATAAGTGGGAAATTGTTGAAGGTACGTTCTCGTTATTGGCCGTGCCTGAACGGCTTGTATTTTATCTGGAAGGGCCTTCTCCCGGTGTTGAGTTGCTTATCGATTCGGTGGTTATTAGCTGTCCTAGTTCAAGCAAATCCGAGGTAAAATCCATTATGTTATGTTCATTTTCATCATTTTCATCCGTTGTCTTACGTGACCTAGTTTGATATTTTTGGCATTGTTTTTTATTTTGAAAGAGTGCAAGCATAGGAGCTGGAGACGATAACATCATCATAAACCCGAAATTCGAAGATGGCCTCAATAACTGGTCAGGAAGAGGCTGCAAGGTTGCTTTACATGATTCTATGGCAGATGGGAAGATAGTTCCGCAATCCGGGAAAGCTTTTGCTTCTGCAACCGAGCGTACGCAGAACTGGAATGGAATCCAGCAGGAGATCACTGGAAGAGTGCAACGAAAGCTTGCTTATAGTGTTGCAGCTGTAGTACGGATATTTGGTAACAATGTCACTACCGCTACTGTACAAGCCACACTATGGGTCCAAACACCAGGTCGTAATGATCAGTACGTCGGAATTGCCAAGTAAGATCTTTATTTGTTCCAATTGTTTTGTGTGGAATCTGTGAAGCTTTAACCTTTGGTTGCCCATGTTTACCCGTGGTGTTCATGTTCTCGTCTTGATCATTTTTTCTTTTGATCTAAAAGTGTGCAGGCAACCGACAAGGATTGGGTGCAATTGCAAGGAAAGTTCCTTCTAAATGGTTCCCCATCGAAAGTAGTCATCTATTTAGAAGGTCCGCCTCCCGGTACCGACCTTCTCGTCAATTCCTTAGTAGTAAAGCATGCTGAGAAAATCCCTCCTTCACCTGCGCCAGTTATCGAGGTGAGTTCTATAATTTCATTGTGGAATCCGGTATTGCTTTTAATATGGTACTTGTGTCCAGCACGTATTTGGATATTAGTACGGAGTATGATCCTCCAAACATACAGAAAAACTTACAAAACATTGAACATATATGTATTGGGCATATACCACCATCCGACACTCACCTCCTAGTCCGGTTGACATATACTTATGGGACAGTTTACTGATATGATTTTACTTTTTGTAGAATCCTGATTTCGGAGTTAATATAATTACAAATAGCCAACTGGATGACAGTACGAATGGATGGTTTCCTCTTGGCAACTGCAATTTGAGTGTCGGGTCAGGCTCGCCACATATACTCCCTCCAATGGCCAGAGCTTCCCTTGGCGTTCATGAACCTTTAAGTGGCCGTTATATCCATGTGAAAAACCGCACGCAAACTTGGATGGGCCCAGCTCAGATGATCACCGATAAGGTGAAACTTTTCTTGACATACCAAGTATCAGCTTGGGTTCGAATTGGTTCCGGAGCAAATGGTCCTCAAAACGTAAACGTTGCTCTCGGTGTGGACAACCTGTGGGTTAATGGTGGACAAGTTGAGATTAACGATGATAGATGGCACGAAATTGGTGGTTCCTTTAGAATCGAGAAGCAACCATCCAAGGTTATGGTTTATATCCAAGGTCCAGGTGCAGGTGTCGATTTAATGGTCGCTGGAGTTCAGATTTTCCCTGTTAATCGAGAAGCAAGGTTCAAATATCTGAGGCATCAAGCTGATAAGGTACTCAGGTTTCTTTAGTATTTACTTATATCTAAATATGCAGACTATATAAAAAAAGAAATCTAATTTTTTAACCCTATATAAGCAGAGAATTGTTACCATTTATCATGAAAAAGTCAGAAAGTAACAGATAAACTTATCTTCGAACTATTAGTCCTAGCTGATATTTTACTTGTAATGAATGTCTTTTGCTCGAATACAGATCCGAAAGCGTGATGTTGTCCTCAAATTCTCAGGAGCTGGTTCTAGCAGTTTGTCGGGGACCATTGTGAAAGTCGTGCAAACGCAAAACAGTTTTCCTATTGGGTCGTGCATGAGCAGAACGAATATAGACAACGAAGATTTCATTAATTTCTTTGTGAAAAACTTCAACTGGGCAGTGTTCGGGAATGAATTGAAGTGGTATTGGACCGAACCGCAACAAGGAAACTTAAACTACAAAGATGCCGATGATATGGTGGCTTTGTGCCAAAAACACAACATAGAAACCCGAGGTCATTGTATCTTCTGGGAAGTACAAGCCACGGTCCAACAATGGATTCAAGCATTGAACAAAGATGACTTAATGAAAGCTGTTCAAAACCGTTTAACCGACCTTCTAACCCGTTACAAAGGTAAGTTCAAACACTACGATGTGAACAATGAGATGTTGCACGGATCGTATTATCAAGACAGATTAGGCAAAGATATCCGAGCAAACATGTTTAAGACTGCAAATCAGCTCGATCCATCTGCCACATTATTCGTGAATGATTATCACGTTGAAGACGGATGCGACACTAGATCATGCCCCGAAAGGTATATCGAACACATTCTTGATTTGCAAGAACAAGGTGCACCCGTTGGAGGAATCGGAATTCAAGGACATATAGATAACCCTGTAGGACCAGTTGTGTGTACTGCTCTTGATAAGTTAGGCATTCTCGGCCTTCCTATCTGGTTTACGGAGCTCGACGTGTCTTCAATCAACGAACACGTGAGAGGGGAAGATTTAGAAGTTATGCTTAGAGAAGCTTTCGCACATCCAGCCGTGGAGGGTGTAATGCTGTGGGGATTTTGGGAACTGTTCATGAGCCGGGATAACGCACACTTGGTGAATGCCGAAGGCGATGTTAATGAAACCGGTAAAAGGTTTCTTGCTCTTAAACACGAGTGGTTGTCTCATGCTCGTGGACAAGTAGATGTACAAGGACAATTCAATTTCCGAGGCTTTCATGGGAAGTATGCCGTGGAAATCGATACTCCCTCTAAGAAGATCGTGAAAACTTTCGTTGTCGACAAGGGTGATACCCCACTGGTTGTTCCCGTTGAATTATAAATTCCCTATAAACCTAACAAAGGAGGTAATGAGATCTCTCCTCATGGATCATCCATTATTTCCATAAAACCATACATACATACACACACACACGTATATGCGTACATACGTGTATATATACACACATCATACAAATGCTTGTGATTATCAGATGCATGGGTTGTTTGTTTGCGAAAGTTTGATTGTTTCCATTGTAACATAAAAAGGTGAAGAAATAAAAGCATGTTTCCTTTTTCAGTTATTTAACTATCTCCAATGGCAGTTAATTCTGCTACTATGTATGTATATATAAGGTTAAATTCTGTTATTAGTCCCCGTACTTTACGAAAGTTATGGATTAAATTTGCTTGGTTGAATTCAATTACTAATCTTGTATTATGATACAGTTGTAGATTTTATTCATATTCCTCAATTGGATCGTTCAAAGTCTCTATATTTTACAAATTTTGACACTTCAATCTTGATGCAAACAACTATCGTTAAGCTATTAGTTGAATTTTTAACGAGTAATATCTGAAAATAATAAATAGATATATTTTGTGCATCAACTTTTTTGGAAATTGCAAAACTTAATGAATTTAAAGACTAAAAAGGATTAAAGTATAGAGATTAAATCCGTAATTTTTACAAAGTACAAAAACTAGTAATCGAATTTAAGAACCCACAATAGCCCAATTCTATCATTGTTCAAGCTGCAACATGTTTAAAGAAGGCCCAAATGTTCAGACATAAACAGAAGTACTAGGTTTTAGTGATTAAGTGAAGTGACAAAATAAAATAAAAAAAGTTAACTTTTGCTATTAGTCCCTATTCTATGTTCAAATTTTTTATACAATTTTTTTTACTTTAATTTGATTATTTTTATTCTGTATATTTTTAATTTTAAAATTATAGTCCGACTCAACGGTAACTATTAAATTTATTGACTTAAATTATGTTATTTCCAAAATCGATATTATAAATATTATCGAAGTGTAATGTCATGTTAGCTTGTTATTTTCACATATTCTTGACAAAAAGTCAATTAATGAATTTAATAATTGTCGCTTGCTTTAAGACTACAATTTTAAAATTTGAAAAGTATAGGGACTAAGAATGATCTAATTACGAACATGGACTAAATATATAAATTTACATATGGTAATTATAGTTTGGATCATGATTGAAATTTCAAAATTAAAAAACCGTAGAGACTAAAATTGACTAGTTGAAGAGTACAAAGACTGAAATTAACTAAATTAAAGTATAAAGATTAAATCCACAACTTATACAAAATACAAGGACTAATAACAAAATTTACCTATTTCCCCACCAAATCAAAACACAGTTTTAAACCCACAATAATTCCAACTTAAATAGAGTAAAAATCAACATCATGCTTTTTCCACAAATAGGTATCATTTTTTAATGATTTTCTCTTCCCAACAGTACAAATATTGAACTTTTGGGCATATACGAGAAAACAACAAATTTACTATGATTAATTAAACAAAAAAGGACCCCCAATTGCAAATTTACCATCCAATTTATGCCCCTCTCACATCAAATTGATAACTCTCACCATCCACTTTCCTACTAGACTACCGTCATTAATTATTGTTATTTGTACTACACTTTATTATCCAAAAGTTACTATCACATTAATTTTTTTATATGCCCGTTTTATTTTTATGTTCAAGGTTTATGACTGTTTATTTCAATAATATTATTTTTATCGTTCAAATTTATCTTCTTTCATTCAGAATGTATCGTGCCTTACTACTTCTAAGTTTAAATTATTTTAGATTGATGTCATTTAACCTTACTAGATGGGTTTTTCATCAAATTACATCTTTGGGTCATTATAAATTCAGATAATTTTTTGACTTTGGGTCGTTACTTCTTTGGATTTTTTAGTTTATTATTTTTTTTAAAATTCAAGTTAGTTCAATTATTTTTTAGGTCATTTAAAGTTTAAATAATTTTCGAGTTTGAATAGAACAAATCTGATTTTTTTAACTTTTATAATCAATTTAGATGAAATAAGTTTAAGGTCAAAATATATCATAAATTTTTATACTATTCTCAAATTTAAACTTTTCAAATTTTAAAATTTAAATAAAACTATTAAAATTACATTATTATATAATTCACGTACTCTTAACAGAAACAAATTACTATCACAGATACCATGACATAAACCCATAACATGAGCTGTGGAGTGAACATCTTAATCAATACACCAACCATTTAAATCTAAATTGAATAGATTAAATTTATGATCTTTTTACTATTTATTTTGATTAATTGAATTTTAATTCAAAAATTAGGTGTTGGGTTTTGTGAATTAATGAGATTGTAATGTGGGTAATGATAGGTTAGGGGGTGTGTTTGATTAGACCCAAAAATAGTCATCCCCCTGTTACTAAATACTTGACTCCGATGGACCCCATTTTCCCACATGGGTGAGTGTAGTGTAGGTTACCATCTCCTTCCCTAGCGCACGTTAGTCTCTTTCCCTTTTGTAAAAAGAATCCTACTTTCTTCAATCCTCATGGATTAATGGGAAAAAATGGGTGTCTGTCAAATTTTATAAAAAAAAAAAAAGGAGTTTACAGTTTTGATGTGATTGGATATTGCAGACTCCACAAAGTATGTTAAGAATAGTGGTAAAAATTTTGATTTTTTTAAATTATGGGTTTGAATTTTGTGAATAATAAAAATATTATTAAAAGAATATTATTATTTTAAAAATTGGATAAATGATTAAATTAATTAAATAATTGAAACTAGACTTAATCAATTAAGTTATTAATTTGAAGATAGTTAAATAAGAAAAAGTTTTAAAAATCCAAATTTACATAGAAAATAATATATTTTATTATTTAAACATTAACTTAGTTGATATTATTGTTATTATAATAATAAGAATGTGAATTTTGACATACAATAACAGGTCTTAGCATTAAGTTTAACTAAAATTTCAAAAAAAAGAGGATATAATGGAAATGTTTAAAATTTTAATAGATTTTATTAAAACTTAATGAGAATTAATTATTTTTTCCAAATTTTTTAGGGTCCGGCTAAATTTAGGAGTCTGAATTTTATCTAAAAAAATATGCTTGAGCAAGGCATCCCTAGGCCCTCATTATCATTCCTATTGTGAATGTGTTTAAGCATATTTTTCCTTCAATTTAAGTGTATGGAAAATATTATAATAAAATAAAATATATTTTAAAAAGTAAATATTTGATATATTAGCCGTATATTTTTTATTTCATAAATTATTTTAAAATTTTGACATGTATCTTTTATTTTAACCTCGACTGCTTGTAGTATTTAAAAAGTTTCATAGCGTGTACCAAATAATTTCACATTTTAAAATAGGATTATACTTTATATCTTTTTGCTAGTTTTTAATTCTAATTTTTCGTCTATTCGTAATTATATAGTATCAACTAAATTGATTAAACTATCGGCTCAACAATAATTAAATAAAAAAAAAAAAAAAAAATCTAAAAGGTAATAAACTTAAAATTATAACTTGAGCAATAAAATGAGCCAAAACTATAAAAATCGAAAACATATTTTGTGGATTGAATCTTATTTTTCATTTGCCAGTTATTGTAACAACGAAGATGTGAGTTTAAATATGTTTAATTATATAACATATTTTAAAATTAATTTATACCCTTTTGTCAATTTAGTTCAAAATTATTCTCAATTCATGATTATATAACAACATGACATCGATTATATTGATCTAATTTTTATTCTCAATTTAACCTATTAATCTAATTCGATTTTAATAATATTAAACTTATCTTTCATTTAGACAATTTAAATTTTAAATTTAATCACAGAAGGATATAAATAATAAAAGAAGAATTGCTGGCAAACGGAGGTGGGACTGGCGGAGGACTGCATCGGGAAACAGCTCCCGCGCTGCTTTCGCGCGTTCCACTCACAGAAAGGAGAGGCAGTAAATGGGACCCAAAGGAGCAGCGCAGGGGGCCGAGTGGGTGAGAGACTGAGTGAGACTCGGAGTGATCTCACAGTTTGTTCAGCTTTGAGCTTAATTCACTGGTAGTTGTGACTTAAATGTGTCAGTATCACATTCAAAAAAAACTTGACTCAGTGAAAGACTCAAGATTGAAGGCTGACTCCTGACTGAGTTACTGTTGGTTTTTGAGAAGCTTTTTTTTTTAATTATTTTTTAAATTCTTTTAGAAAGAAAGAAAAAGGGAAGTGAAGTGAAGTATTTCTGTCTTGCTCTTATGTCTTGTCTCTGTTATTTGCTGTCTCCTGTCTTTTCTGTTTTCAACTCTATTTGCCTAACTTTTTAACTTATATTTTAATAATTAATTTTTATTATAAAGTGAATGTTTATGGATATAAAAAAGTTTAATATATTTTAGGATTTTAATATTTATTAAATATAGTATTATATTAATAAATATAAATTTCGAAAAATATTATAATATTTATTCATGATTAAATAATGTATATTTATTTCCAAGGTAAATTTGAAAAAATTGCCATTTTTAAAAATTATTAGGGATTTGAGTTGATCTTTTCGATATTTAAAAAATAAATCGATTTTAATAACATAATTAAATGTTAATGGTCTTTGTTCAAATTAATAATTTATTAATAAAAATCATAGCTGAACAAACTAATAATTTACTAATAAAAATCCTATTGGATATGTTCTATTTCTTCAAACAAATGAAATAATATATAATAAATTCGAAAGATGTGATTGTGGACATGTACGTAATAACTGTAAAAAAGTTGGTCATAATAACT
This sequence comes from Gossypium rotundifolium, assembly GCA_025506655.1. Taxonomy (NCBI): domain Eukaryota; kingdom Viridiplantae; phylum Streptophyta; class Magnoliopsida; order Malvales; family Malvaceae; genus Gossypium; species Gossypium rotundifolium. Next base: position 199,987,829 of record CP106727.1, read on the forward strand.
CTTTTCACCACCAAAAGTGAAAAATGAAGATAAACAAGAGAATAACAAAAATTACGAAGAGAATCCTTCAATGAATTGAGAAAATTTATATTATCAATATGATATGAAAAGCTATCGGTCACGTATCTTTTGTGCGTCTAACCGTTTTGTTAAACTCTATTAATATTCTATCAAACAAAAAGAAAATTATACAGAAACTAAAATGTTGAACCAAATTTGACATATAAAAATGATAACTTCCATGACTTGTATGATATAACACGATTAGAAGCAGACGATATCAATAAAAAAATTCCATCATTACTTATACGCATCATGCCGATAAATCATAATAATATTTTGCATTACATTTTATTTTTAAAATAATTTTACATTTTATAAATTTTTATATTCCAACTCAATAAATTAAAACAAAGAATACATTATTCTCTTCAACTCTTTGGAATTAATTAGTCAAATCAAGGAATACTTATGTGCCATTATTAGTATTGCAATTTGCCAAGAATGGCAAAAGCATATTCAAAAGGGATTAGAAGAAAATTTGTAAAGATTGAGTGGGTATTATATTATTAGAATATTATTGTTTGGACAATAAAAGTATATATGCATATGTTTGGATTTGCTGTGACTAATGCCTATTGACATCACCAATTTAATTATTGTGTTATTACTATTATGATCATGATAAGCATTCAAAAATTAGTCAAAAGTGCTGTGAAATCGAATTAATGGTAAAATCAAAGTTTAAGTGTCAATGTAGTATTGATGTTAATGTAGGAAGACGTGAGTTTAAGTGTGCTGAAGCGTATTATCTTTTTATTTATGGGTTGAGGAGAAACTATGAGTAATTTTAAATATTGTGTCAAAAAAAAACAGATACGATCAGATTATTAAATAAAATTTAATTTTTTAATTTTTATTTAAAATTGCTAATTTAACGGTTGACATGACAAATTTTAATATTATTATTGATTATGTTAATTATGTCTACTATCGAATCTAAGTGTACGTGTTCTATATGATTCCACGTTATGGAACATTTTTAAAAATTAGAAAGAAAGAAAAAACACCCAAATTGAAAAAAGTTTATCCTTTGGATTCTTGTAATTAAGTCTTAATTGGTTGCTTAAGCAAGTGTTAAAGATAATGCTAAGCCATAATTATTAGCTAATTATATTTCAGTCTATAATTAATGGTTAAGGTAGAGATTTTTGAGTGATGAATATGTAATTAGGATATACATATTAATGTGTAATTGTGTTGTATTTTGTGTTAATTTATGTCTTTTATACACATATTTTATTTATGATTAGTATGATTCACTCACGCTTCGTGTTGGATTGATTTTTATTTATGTCAAATTATGGAATATAAATTTGAAGAATAAATATATTTTAAGCAAAGTTTTTATAATGAAAATTTTGATTGAATTGATCAAATTATTAATTCGTATGATTCGATTAAATGAATCATTAAAATATAAAAATAAAAATATTTTAAAAATAAAAAATAGGTTCAATCGATTTTTTAGTCTAGTTCTACCAGCTTATACCAATTTGTAAGTCAATAAATTTGATGTCTCTCTTTGGATTGGTATCTCGACCAGTTCAATCGATTCAAATAAACATGACTTTAAATCGCTATATTTTGTATATTTAAAATTTAATCTCTCAACTTTTTATATTTAAAAATTCGCATTTAAATTATATTTAACCATATAATATTTTAATTAAAAAACTAATTTTTGTATGGACCGACTAATACGGATACGATCGTGAATGTGGAAATGCCATGACAAGAAGATTGTCAACAAAAAAATTGCCCTTTTTTTGCTTGATTTCAGGAGGGAAACAAAGGAATGTTAGTCAATTATTTCAATCAAAGTGAGCTTAGCCCTCTCTCTCTGCAAATGAAGTATAACACTCTCACAAACATTGGAGGTTGATTGGTCACTTCACTTGTTCAATCAAAAATATATCAGAAATGATAACCTTGTTTTTCTATTTAAAATTGTTAAAGATCAAACATGTTAACAGTCTTTTCTTAAATAGGGTTTACCACAAAACTCATTTTTTTAACACACTAATTTAAGCTTTATTTGCATATGGGTGACATGACAGCAACAGCACATTTTGGATTGATGATTTGATCGCCAAAAAGGCAAGGGCACCAATAATTGATGACAAGTGAACTGTAGATGCTGAGCTTCAAAGCACCCCCTTACCAGTTTCTCAAAAATGATGGTATCAAGCTCATCATCATTATAGAAAACTTTGCCACCAAATTGATCTGATGATCACATTAAAGTCATCTTTGATAGATTAAAAATAATAATAGCAGTGAGATTAATTATTGTAGTGATGAGATTAGATATTGTAGCAGTGAAATTAAAAAATACGGTAGAGTGTGTATTTAGATTCAAGCTTTTGTATGCGGTGAGGTAAAAATAAAAATGACTATTAAGGATATCGATTAGAATTGATATATAATAGAAGTTTTAAATTATTTTACTTATATAAATTTATTAAAGTATGTGAATTTATAAATTCATTTAATAAAATATTAAAATGTATCTTTTAATATTTTATTATAAATATTTAATAAATTATATTATCAATTTAAATTATTTATTAGATAAAATAAAATTATTTTAATTTTTATAGTTAAATAAAATTAAGAGCAATTAGTAAAAAGCAGACTAAATTAAAATAGGAATAAAATTGAATTAAAGATTAAAGAAAATAAAATGACTAAAGAAAATTATGCCAATTGCCAAACTTGAGTGGCATATGTGTTAAAATATATTATTATTAGATAATTATATTAATATAATATTATATTATATAATAAAGCAAAGAAATAAAAGAGAAGAAACAGAATAGGCAAACGAAACAGAGAAGGAAAGAAGAAAAGAAATAAAAGAAAGAAGAAAGGGAAAATTGAAAGTTTGAAGTTTGGAAGAAAGTATGGGTATTTTTGTCTCTTGAAAGTACTAAATTTCTTATTGGGGTTAATTGCTGCTGAAATCCCCAGTGAGATTTCAGCATACTAGTGTGTTACCTTTACTTTTCATTTGAAATTGTTGATCCAAACAAAGATTTATGAGTTTTATACCTTCAATGCACCTCATTGACACTTACTACTGAACCAAATGAGGCTAAAATCCCATTTTATTAAATTAACTATTTTTAAACTTTTTATGGTAATTATAATGATTTTTTAAATCAAAAGTTATGGTGTTTAAACTTATGTTTCCCAATCCAAATTTAGGTTGATTTTCTTACTTAACCCTAAATAGGAAACGAAGAGTGATGGTTCATAGATTTAGTAATAAATTAGTTTTTTAAGGATAAATATTAAATATATTTAAACTTTTATTTAATGTGTAATTTATATATGGACTTTGATTTGATATGATTATATACATGAAACTTGAATCGTAGTTTATATGTATACATGAAAATTTAATTTTGATTCAACTATTAAAGAAATTAACACATACATTTATTTTCATATTGAATTAATATAATTATTTGTGCATGCCATATATCAACGTAAGATAGTGCTAATTCGATAATGTTATAAGTAATTTGTAAAATTGAATCCAATCAAAATTTATGTACAAAATCACACAAAATTAAAGATCATGGCATTGCACATTAAATAATTTTAATATTTATCCCGTTCTTTTATGAACAATTTAATTATATATATAAATATGTAAAGTAAATATGTAAAATTATAAATGACGGTAATGTTTAATATTAAAAGTTAATGACATAAAAAGGTGAGAATTTAGTCATGTTGGTTTTAAAAATATACCAAATTTTGACGTTTAAAATTTTTCTTATTCGCTTCAATTAAATGTACGTGATCTGTCGAATGAGTTTTAATTTGATTAATATGAGTATTATTGTCAATACAGGAGGACGTGAGTTTGAGTGCGCTAAAGCGCATTATCCTCTTATTTAAATTATGGTTCTAATTCTAAATTGACTTTTGAATTTCAAAATGTTCCAATTGAGTTTTCAAAATGTTAATGTTATATCAACTAAGGCTATTTCATTAATTAACTTTGGCGTTAAATGTTGGTTTAAATCTAACAAATAACATATTAAAACATATTGCTCAAAATGTAAATGTCTATATGCCTACAACACGAACATTTTGGATCTAATATATTAGAAAAAGGAAATACCTCCCTTATATTTTATTGACACAAATTTTTTTACAACATGTCTGATCTAAATTTTCTCATGGGATTGGTATGAACTAAACTGATATTATAGACTAATGTAATGACTTAATTGATACAAAGAGATCAACACACGTACGTGTTCCTTTAAAAATCTTAAAGATAAATTTACAAGTTTAAACATAGGTTGTATATTAAAACCAAGTCGAATTATAATATTTAAACAACTTAAGAACAAGGTGTCAAGAAAATCTCAAGTGTGGTTCACACTATAAGGGGTTTGGAGAGCCACTAAAGATATAATTTAGAAGTGTTGAGATGGCATTTGAGCTGAGTGTTAGACTTGTAAAATTGATCTTGCTCCTCCTCTTTACTACGGAAAAGAGAGTATTTATAAGAAAAGGTGCTACAACAATTTTCTTAGAGCTTACAAATAATACCTCTTTAGATGCTTTGCATACCATGCTCTAGGGATGGGTTGATCATTAAGGCTTACGAGTTTGTATGCTTTATATCTGATCTTTCAAATGATTTTTAAAGGCCATTCCCAATCTTCAACCATATTTCCTCTTTGGCCAATAGGGATGCTTGCTTCCATGTTGCATATAACCATATCACTGTCCTGAAACTATTGATTATGTACCTTGACATTGTAATACCTGGCTATTTGTGGGGATTTAAAACTATTTCTCTAACATTTTTTAAGACATTCAAATTGGTGAGCTAAATGAGTTAATAGTTTTTCGTTCAAGTTCTCACATTGTTATAACAATTAAATTATATAAAGTAAAGAGTAATTTTAAGATAGTGGTTCACATTGTAAATTATGTAAAAAGCAATTGATAATGATAATTTAGGGGTGTTGAGATAATATCCTAACAAAATATCGGTTTATACCCCAAAAAAGTATTCATACGAGGATGAGGGCTTGGAGTGTACCCTTCTTATAATAATTTTCTTCTTGGTTAAGTCTTATTTAGACCCTAATTGGGATGTAGATGGATTGTCGCTGTAATTAGAGTTAGTAACCTTGGAAAGTTGGAAACATTTAATGAAATTAGATCTCATCTTACGGCAATCCTTGATGACGCTGTGACGAAGCTTAATGACATGATGATGCTCTTTTTGTGGTCGCCAGGGATGCTTAAGCATAAAGGAGTATAACAAAATTAATAAATATATATTTTAATAATTTTATTATAAGTTTTGATTGTATTTAGTTTTTTTACCTAATGTTTAAAATTATTTATAGTCCCTTCCTGCGCTTTATCATACTCGAACATATATCCTCCTTTATTGGCAACAATATTCTTACCAATCGAGCAAAGACTCGCGAAAAATCTCTTCTTCATTCAAAACAAACTTCAAGTTCTACATCTATTTGGTATTGAGAACTATTAAGACAACAATAAATCGTAATGTCAATTTATATTAGTATGAATCTCACCCACGCTTCATATTAAGTTGAAAAAATTATTTTTTTTTGGTTAGTTATAGAGTAAAAATTTAAAGGTTGCAATATACTTTAAATTATTGTACTATTCATACATTTAGAATTTAATCTTTATACTTTTATTTTTAAAAATTCAGTCTCTCTACTATTCAAGTTTTAAAATATAGGTCTATTTGTTAACATTGTTAAAATTTATTTGTTAAATTAATGGATATGACAATTTAAAATTAAAAAATACTCACTTCGTATTTATGTAATAAAATAACATTGAAATGTACTTGAATTTAATAGAAAATTTTAACAGTGTTGACAATTCTTAAAAATTATATCAACATTTTAATCGAATAAAGTATTTAGACTAACTAATGACATTATAAGAGTTATTGTACCAAAATATTTCAAAATTGAAATATACAGATTAAATTTAAAATATAAGCTAAGTATAAGGATGAAAACTAAAAATTAACAACCTAGCGAGTAATTTAAAATCTAAATTCATGAAAGTTTGGAAATAGCAGTTGAGAGGTGGTGCATAGGGAAGAGGCGAAGAACAGCACCGTGACTGTAATTTAGTGAATGACAAATGAATAATGGGGGTACCCTGCAAGGTTTCTGCTGGAGTTTTAGACATGTCCAATCGTCTGCAGAAATAATTTTCATTTTTAATTTTATAAATTTAATTATTTAAATAATAAAAGAGCAGGCAAAGCACAACACCAAAACCAAATTCACTGCAATCTGAATGATCAATTTTCGGCCCCCACCTCTCATAGCGCGCGACTCTCGGGAGTGGAGGCTGTTGCCTCTTCTGGGTCTCTCTTTGTCTCTTTTATATAATAATAAATTAAATCCTCATTATTTATATATTAAGTTAATTTTAAATTTTTAAGTTAAATTTAATATTTAATTTTTAAATTTTTTATCGAAAATATTAAATAAACATATAAAATAAAAATGTCATATTAATCTAATCTTACAATTTTTACGCTCATATCTTTAAAAATTTAATATTTTAATCAACAATAGTAATAAAATTTTTCATTATGCATTTCTAATATAATATTGTAAGTATTCGAACACAAGAATTCTTGTATATTAAATATAATATAAATTTTAATTAAACCAACATTTTTTTCCATTTATGTGTGTGGATTAAATTTAATTTACATAACTCAAATCACACGTGCTTTGTGCCAAAGAAAAAAACAGCACAATTTGTGTGTGTGTGTCAGACTGAAGGCTTGGGGTTGGCAGTGACCTTTTTCCTGTTTATCGTTGAAAAATATTGGCTTCGTACCGTTAACAATTATATGAATCTTCCATCTCCTTCTTCCTCAATTCCTATGAACGAGATTAGTGAGGATAATTATTTTATTTACCTGTAATAAAATAAAATAAAATAAAAATTCATAAATTGAATTAAAACGCGATACACAAACTCAATAATTTTTTTAATATTATCTTTAAGATTTAAATTTTATTTTCACTACAATTGTATCAGTATCTATATAGGTGACGAATTTTCTTATTTATATAATTAGTTGTATATCTCATTATATAAGAAAAAATTATTATTAATAAAGTGATAAAAACGTAAATATTTTTATTAATTAAAATTTATCAATTTTTTTTAAGATGTTTAATTAATTTATCGTATCGACTTAATTATTTTATTAATTAAATTAAAAAATGAAAATGAAAGCCATAAATATACAACCTTGGCAAGCCACTGTAGAGTGATTTGAGTGATTGATATTTGAATTCAAATAGTTATGAATTTAATTATTAATTAGCTATTTTTATTCTATTTTGTTAAATTTCATTATTAGTCCTTATATTATGTATGAATTATAAATTTAGTCTTTATATTCTTATTTTAATCAATTTTTTAGTTTCTATACTTTTTAAAGATTAAAATTTCAGTCATGACCCAATTCATAGCGGTTAAATATATTAAATTGTGTAAATTATAAATTTAATCTTTATAATTTTGAATGTAGAATATAAACCTTTTATTGTGCAAAATAAATTTAAAAAAATAAAAGTAAAGTTTGACTGTTATTAGATAGAATATTATTTTATGCTTGGGTGGGTAACCCACCTAAGGAATATAAAAATAGAAAAAGGAAAGCAAAAACAAGATGAGATATTGCATTGTTTCAGATTCAGTAGACACAAAGCATGATAGATTTTGGTAGCATATGAATAATATAAAATAATGAGTTATTCTTTAGTTGTTGATTTATGCTATAATTAATTTATTAAAATAATGAACTCTCCAAATAAGGAAATAAGTGCAACATCATGCGCCATGCATTTTCAATCTTAAATCATTTTATTTGAGTAAAACTTGATTCGATTAGAAAAATAAAAAAATTAAATTTTGAGTTAATTTTAGTTTTTTAATTTTTAATTTATGTTAATTTTAAAAATAATTAAATTAATCTCTCTTTCAACAAAATTATAAAAAGAAAATTTAAAATGTTTATAAAAATTCTATTTTTAATTTATAATGATTTTAAATTTTTTAAAGAATATATAAAGAAAGTTGCAATTTTAAAAATTTCTACAATAATATTTAATTATTCAAGTTTGTCGTAGTAAAATATCTTATTTTTTATTATTTTGTTTTGAAAATAGTTTTTAAATATATATAGTTTTAAATTTATGTGATCTAATATGGAATTACTTATCTTTGTAACAATATTTCAATTTTATAAGTTCATTTTTTTAATTTAACTCGATTTTATTTGACTGGAATTCTATTTCACTTTGCTCGATTTTAAAAAAATCTAATTAAGTTTAAATGATAAAATAAACTTGTCAACTAGAAATTTTTACATTTGATTCGATCAAATGCTCGTCTCTACTATTATTTGGTGCTCTCCAAGAGAGAAATAAACCTAATATTCTGTAATGATGGCTTTGTAGATGGAAAACAAATTCTTATTGAAATTTTTAAAATTTTATTTTTTTGAGTAGTTGATCGGATCTTCGAACAATGGAGGTATTATACCTAAGGTGTTTATGCTTAATTTTAGTCTCGAGTTAAGTCTCCCTTCTTCAAAGGAAAATGCTACAAACATTTTTTGGGTGGATGTAGGCGCTCCTAGTAAACTCTTTGAACCCTTTTGGGCCCTCTTCCAAGTAGAGAGACAAAACTCGAGGTTAAACTAAGCATAGACACTTTTGGCACAATATCTTCACCGTTTAGGAGTTTGATCTATTATTTAGAGGATCACACTTCAAAGGTTTTTCCCAATAAAAGAGCCAACCCCTGAATGACGATTAAATTATTAATGTAAATTAAGTCTTTTAATCCTTAATTAAATAGTGAGATCTAAAAGTTAATAATTTAATTATCTTTTAGCACAAAATTTTATAATATTTTCTTTATTTTCACTGCCTTGATAGGAAAACGAAGTCAAAGCTTGAGTTGTTATAATAAGCTTTGATTCGTACCATTTCTTTTCGTTGTTTATGTAAACGGCCATCACGTCAATTATCAAATTGGTGAATAAATAATTGCTTTAAATTTTAAAAAAATTGTTATTTTCATGCCTTAATTAGGCATTATTGAGGTTTGATGAATTATAAAGTTACATTATTTAATCTTTTGATTAAACTTAGTCCGATGAGTTTCACCTACAAACTTAAAATACTATATTTTTATAAAATAAGTCGTATTATTACGAGAATATAAATATGTCATAATTTAGTCGAGTGAAGCTATGACGTTTTTTAGGGAGCTAGAATTGAATTATTATATTTTTACGAGGTTAAAGTGTAATTTTATCTTTTTAACTTATAATTTCATCATTTTGAAATGACTAAATATAAATATTTTCATTTGAAGAAGGTAAAGTACAATTTTACCGTACATTAGCTTTTAATTTTTTTTTTCATTCACTAGGAGATTAAAAGGCATTTCTTTTCATTTTAGGAGGACTAAAGTCCCTATCTACCCCTCTAGAATTGTGACACCTCTCATTTATTACCGAAGTAACAACAATCATTTATGTCAGTAAATGATTTGTTTTAAACAAGTTATACATTCAATACGATATACAAGTATTACCGGGGTTGTTATTCGTAGACTGAAACCAACTTATTATGTTACCGTGCGATCTCTACTTGTTTGCGAACTAAACTTCACAATCCAGCTATAAGGATGAGTTAAAAGGAATTTCATAATCATGAAATAATTAACCAAATGCCAGTCAATATTATAAGACGTTCTTACAGTATTAGACCCACGTTTTATAACATCGTTTTTATGTTTTCCATTCGTGTAGTTACTTCTCAATCATTTGGTTTTACTCCAATTAATATATTTTCAATTAATATTTAATAATTTTTTATCTTAATCATATTTAATTTTTATAATTACATTATAAACATAATTATTAAATCTAATCAATAATTATATATTTATATTTACATATAATATATATAAAAATACTTAAAATATCGATAAATCCGAAACAAAATATCAATCAATACTAATATTTTAACTTGTAAATGATTACTTATATTAAAAAAAAGAGAGAGAGCTAGAATTGAAAATTATGCTGATTTGATATTATCGATAATTTAATAATATAAATATTATTTTTTTAAAATTATATGTAGAAATATAAATACAATCTCAATTATAATTTCAAATATAAATAATATAATTTGAATAATTATGATTGAAATTAATATATGATCGGACCGATAAATGAAATTTATTCGAACTTAGACATGAATAAAATTGAATAAATCTTATAGCAAGATTTAAATTAAAATTAATTTACACAAAATAAGTCTTCAAATTAATATGGGTTTTGATGGATAGTATAGTACGTTTAACTTATTTTTTATTTTTGTTATCGTATCGTTATAAATGCATCACACATCTAAACCTACCCTTAAACTTATAAATTTTTTTAATTTTAAACTTACCATTAATCCAAAATCTCATGGACCGCGAATATTTTTATTGACATTATAACTAAGAAACGTAGAAATTGGGGGTTTCATGTTCATAGCCTTCACATGGAGGAATTACGAAAAATTCAACCACGAAAATGATTAAAATTTCCTTTATTTTAAGTGACAGATGTCAAATATTCATCATAAATTACATCAAATTGACTTAGATATAATCTATCGATTTAACAAAATATCTCCATTTTTTATTTTAAAGGTTTATCCAATTATTAAAATGGATGAAAATGGATGGTTTGATGAATTAGTTTCTAAAAAAAGGTTTATCCAATTATTAATTTTTTTATTTTGAATTTTTTCGTAGCATTTCGAGGTTTAAGGTTTAAATCTTGTTATAATATTTGTTATTTGTTAAAATATAAATTTTAGATTTTTTTTTTCATTTTAGAGTTTGATTAGTTCATAACATTAGCTCAATCAAAAGTTTTATATTAATATATAAATTTGAAATATATTTAAGTTAGTTTCAAGTTCAAATCATTTCAAGGTTGGGTTTTTTCAATTTCATGTCATTTAGGGTTTAAATCATTTTGAGTTCTTCAAGACGAGATCATTACAAGTTTTGATCATTTTGGATTCAGGTTGTTTCGAGTTCATATAGTTTAGTTTTGAGTTTGGGTTGTTGAATTTTTATAATCAAATCGTAAGATTTAAATTGAATTTTTATATACAAATCAAAACTGACGGTTACTACACATTTCGTGAAATATATTTAAAAATCTAAAAAAAAAAAACAAATAAAGCAAACATCATCATTTGTTCTTATCATAGTTGTTCTTTTTGATACAATATCCCTCCTCAATCTTTGTATAGAAAGATAATGCGTTTCAGCATACTTGATCTATGTCCTCTTGCTCTGATAACAATATTATTATCAATCAAATTAAAATTTAATCGGCAACATATTGTTATGAAAGCCTTTCTTTTCCCTTTCAATATAATAATCTTAATATTTAATATATTAACTCAGGTCTATATGTATTCCTAATTAGACAATTCAAATTCAAAATTTTTAGACAATATTATTAAGAGTAATATCTCAAAAAATTAATATTCATAAAAAATTTAATATAATTTATAAATCTCTAGAGGGAGTTTTTGGAATTTTTTATATATTATATAAATGCAAAAGGCTATATACATAGGTTCAATTTGACCAACCTTTTCACTAAAAAGATAAATAAATATCAACAATGATCACAATAAATAAAGAAAAACTTTATGTAAAAATTAATACTAAAAACATTTTAAACAATACTTAATTGAGAATGAATAGTTTTCCCTTTCCCCCTCCCTCTTCAATCCTCTCATTATAAAATCCAGGCAAAGAAAAGTAGAAAAAGATGTGAAAGAAGGGGGAAAAAAACCATTAAAATATTGTTTAAGAATTAAGAGTGAAAAAAAAAAGTAGGAAAATCTTGGCCATAGCTCCTTCTTTGCCTTTATTAAAATCTCAAATAATTTAATTTCCTCCCAACAATGAACGTCTTGTCAACCAACCCATAGCGCATGCTGGTTTAAGCTTTTCTTTTTTTTATTTTTTTTATTTACCCCTTTTCTCTCATCTTCTTCAACTTTCTCAGCTCATTTCTGGGTTTCTTTTCCTTTTTCTGGGTACCATTCTTTTATGCAATTTTCACTTCAAGAATCAAGACCCTTTGATATAAAACTGCAAAGGATTTCATTAGTTTCCCATTCGTTTTATTGTTAGATTTGATATGAAAAAATGGTGAGCTGTGTTTATTTTTTTTGCAGTAAATGATCAGTAGGGTGTCTTAGCTATATACTCTTTTAGGGTTTCCATTCTTTAGGGTTTTCTTTACCTTTTTTTTTAAAAAAAAATTTTGCTTGTTCAGTTTTATAATAATGGAAGAATATAATCGGATAAATGAGAATAGTAGTACTAGTAGGGGAAATTTCTTGTACGCATCTCAAGTTCTTGCATCAAATGGTTCTCCATATGGTAGAACAAGTAGTGGGTCAATACCGCCACTTTTAACCTCTTTTCATCTTCAACCGAGTGATCAACACCCAATTGTGAAAACTGAAGCTAGTACCTCACAACATGCCCAAAAATTCCATTACAACAACAACAACAACAATAACCCTTTCAGAGGGCATCAACCAATTCATCACCAACAAGAAGGGAATGAAAGCTCTAGTGAAGTGGAAGCTATTAAAGCCAAGATCATAGCTCATCCTCAGTACTCTAATCTCCTTGAAGCTTACATGGATTGTCAAAAAGTGAGTTACCCAATTAATTCATTTAGTTACCCTTTGTTTTTCTCACTTAAAATCTTCTTTTTATGCTATAGGTAGGAGCTCCACCTGAAGTAGTGGCACGACTAGCAGCTGTTCGACAAGAGTTCGAAGCAAGGCAAAGATCTTCAGTAACATCAAGAGATAACTCAAAAGACCCAGAACTTGATCAGTTTATGGTGATTTTGTTTCTTTTTTGGTTATACTTTTGTGGGGGTATAAATTTAATGGCAACTGCTTGCTGTATTTACTGGTAAATTTTTTTTTGGATCCATAAAACCCAGGAAGCTTACTATGATATGTTGGTGAAATATCGGGAGGAACTAACGAGACCAATACAAGAAGCTTGGGATTTCATGCGGAGGATCGAAGCTCAACTTAACATGCTTGGCAATGGTCCTGTGCGGATCTTTAATTCTGGTACTTCTTTTTTCCCATTTTCGGCATGCTTAATGAAGATGATTTGCTTGGATTCCTTTGGAAATTGTAGACCTGAGCCTATACATGTATATATATGCATATATGTATATCTCTCTCTCTTTCATTCATTTGCCATGGCTTCTCTTTCCTAGTGAAGGAAAAGAATGATAACTTTGACCCAAATCACGTCTTCCAATAATGAAGAAAAATAGCTATGGTAGTGATGGTTACAAAAAAAAAAAAACCCTAGCTAATGAAGAGTCTATTTAGATATAAATTGATTACAATGTGTTAACAAAGGGAGCTCATGTATATATTAGAAAAAAGACACGTTGGGGGCTTCTCTTTTCTGTAATGGGGTTTACCTTTTCGATGATCTCTGACAAAAGGCCGTGTTCCTTATTTTAGGGTTTTGTTTTTCACTTCCCAAAATCTGGATAGTGTGTAAATCTGATTCTATTTATATGGGTTTTTGTACATAAACATATATACTTCTCAAGGGATATTAATGGAGGCTTGATCATTATTCATTAGTGCCGTCTTTTAAAACAGCAAGTAAAAATAAATAAAAAAAATGGAGAGAACACATGATGCTGCTCAAATCAGTGCTATACCCCAAGTAGCCAGTACGGCTTTGGCAGTTAAAAAAATAGTGTAACCTGTATTTGTTTTCTTTATAATATTTGTTTTGTGCTTTGTCCGAGTTCTCTTTATCTAAGTTTTTTATGCTGCATAAACTATATACAAGAAATATTTTACTATATCATCTTCACTTGAATGCGTCAAAGCAATTGAATTTGGTGAGCTAAAGGTCTCTATTTATGGTAAAATTTATGTATGGATTCATATGTATATGTGCTGAATTTGATGTGGATTGCCTTGTTTTCTGTCTGGTATGGGGATAATAAGTATCAATTTTAAGGTTTTCTGTCATGCATTCATATGTATTTGAGTCCTTGACCATCCTTGACTGTTGGAATTTTGGTTTGGACGATGATGGTATATTCTAGCTTATATATGATATTTGTAGAAGCTATATATGAAGTGAATCATAGGAGGAGCAAAGTCTTAAGATTTTACTGATTAATGTGAGCACAATCATAAGATGGAAGGAATAGTTGAGTAGTTCCTTCGTTATTGGTGTCCCGTGAAGTGGATGACCAAAGTTCTAGCTCAAGCCATGTGCTTATAAAGTGCTAAATTTATGTGATCTTTGTTGGGTTTAATTTGCTTTTCACTAATGGGAACATGAAATGCATGGAACGGTGAAAGTACCATGGCAGCCTCGGAAGAAAGTCCTGAGTCGGTTCATTTGATACAGTCCACTTCTTTAGCTTTACACCACTCATAGACCGGTTAAAAAGTACCATAGAGGCCCCTATATTAGGAGTTAGATTGCATTTTGTTCCCTTTACTAAAAAAAACGAGCAAATTAATCTTTGTATATTAGATCAAAGAGCAAATTAGTACTTTCTATTGAAATTTTCATCTAAAAATTGGTGTGCCTTTGATTTAACGTATGGCGACTAATTTATCCATCATTTTAGTAGAGGGGACACAATGTAATTTGAATCTTACTACAAGGGCCTCCATGGTACTTTTACCTTCATAAACCTATTGTCACTGACAACATCATAAGGTTCATTTATTAGTTCACTATTTAACTACTTTTGGAAATAGTTTTCACTTAACTATAAAAGTGTGTTATAATCTTGAATGCGTTCAACTTTCACCAAAATGAATAGCCAATTCATTCATGACAATCTGCCTAATTTATTTGTGGCTCTTGACCTTTTGAGGTAGGCCATTGATTTACATGTTCCATAATAGTTGTCATTGCAAGGACTTAAAATGTTTTGATTTGGTTAATTTTAACAGATGAGAAATGTGAAGGTGTTGGTTCATCCGAAGAGGATCAAGACAATAGTGGCGGAGAAACCGAACTCCCTGAAATCGACCCGCGTGCCGAAGATCGAGAGCTGAAGAACCATTTATTGAGGAAATATAGTGGTTACTTAAGTAGTCTCAAGCAAGAACTATCCAAGAAAAAGAAGAAAGGGAAACTACCGAAAGAAGCTAGACAAAAATTGCTTAGTTGGTGGGAGTTACACTACAAATGGCCGTACCCGTCGGTACGAACTGTTATATTATATCCTCTTTTTTAAGCTAAATTCTAGTAGTCTCACAGTGCTATATTCTCACAGGAGTCTGAGAAGGTGGCGTTGGCTGAATCAACTGGTTTAGACCAGAAACAAATTAATAATTGGTTCATAAACCAAAGGAAACGCCATTGGAAACCTTCTGAAGACATGCAATTCATGGTGATGGATGGTCTGCATCCGCAAAATGCAGCTTTATATATGGATGGTCATTACATGGGTGATGGTCCTTACTGTTTGGGACCATGATAATGTGCAATACACCATTATATATATTACTTGCCTATATATATATATGTGGTTGTTTGTTTAGTTACACTGCAGTCACAGGGTATGTTCTTTCGATATTATAAACAGCCTTATTATAATGTTGTGCATTCGTTATCATTTTACCAGTTACACAAGATTTGGGATGTTTGCTTTTTTGTTGCTCATGTTCGATGGTATGCTGTTGTGCTTTGTCTGCAAGTAGAAGGGCATGTAAGGAGCTTTAATCCCGTAAGAGAGATGGTAATTGTGTAATTGAAATTTCATGTCTGTATGTTTAAGTACTACCTGTTTTAAAGTGTATATAGTGCTAAACAGTTAATGTTGTTGTAATACTTGGGGATCTTAATCTGTCTTGAATATCTTAGAACGATTGTCTTGATGGATGGTTATAATTGCCAGTGACTTCAAGTGTGTATATATATATATATGTATGTTTCCTAATAAGGCCTCCTTATAGGAGATGATGAATCATGCATGGGAGATGCAATACTGTATATGTGAATAACCTTCCACCTCGTTTCCCTTGGAAGGGTAGATTTGGTTTCATTAGATTTGAAAGCATGGAGGATGCTAAAAGGATAATTGAACGTTTGAATGGTTTCAGATCATTTGGGTTTCGCATTGGAGTCAATTTGGCCCAGATTTGGGGAGAAAGCTACCTTTTGAAACAGAGTTCGTAACGATCAACCTCAATTCTCAATCCACAAAAGGGGAAGCCAAGAATATGAATAGTCAGGGGACTAATGTGAAATGCAGTCTTCCAACTGAGGGGCAAAGGGAAAAACTTCTATGGAGCTTAATAAGAAGTCTGATCGTAAGTAGGTGACGATTCAAGGGGTCAGTGATCCGGAAAAATTGGATTGGCTTAGCCACTATGCTATCGGTTGGATAGAAGACTTCTCAGTTCTTGAGTCTCTTAAGGAAAAGCTTCTTTTAGATGGTATCTCTGGCGTAGATACATTCAAACTATCAGGAGCAACAATGATTGTCCTTTAATGATGTTAAAATGTTTCAATCCCTTAAAAGTCTCCAACTGGGATGTGTTGATGAAATGGTTTCATGGAGTGAGGATGATGTTTCTATTAATCGAAGAACATGGATTAGTTGTTATGGTATCCCCCATCATGCTTGAAGTATCCAAATCATTACAGACCATGAAGAAAGGCTCATTAAACTCGTCTCGGAATGTTGTTCTAGTGACGATGAAAAGAATATGAGTTCAGAATCTAAGGAAAGGTCTGAATTCGAATCAATGGTAAAGGTGTTGTCCGGTAGAAACATGATGCAAAAGAATTGGAATCGTCGAAGAGAGGTTGATGGTGAATTACACGTGACAAGGAGGGTATACAATTAAAGATTAAATGACTTGGAAGCGAGGGTTACTGCTATTGGTGAAATGGTAGAAAAAAAGCTAATGGGGAGGCATTTCATGATCATTGCCTGAACCATGATCAACATTTGTCTGTATTGGAAGACGTGAGATAGGTTGTAGGTAGTAATGACATTGAGATTATGAATTGCAATCAGGAGGGAGCTCAAACTTCTAGATTATATGCCATGAAGAAGCTTGTTGAGGTGGGAATTCAACTTGCAAATTCGAGCCTAGGAAAGTCTAATGATTTGAGTTTGGGGTTAGATGGGGACGTTGAGCCTTCTTGTGACGATGCTAAGGTGGATTCATGTGAGTAGGCCTTATCCAAATGCACTCGTAGAAAATGAAACTTATCATGGAGATTGAGTTAAAATTAAGGGCTCTGAAATTTAAAATTACTCTTCGACGTGTTTAAGGTTGAATAATTTACACAAAATTTAATCTTTTAACATCTAAAATCAGTTAAAAGTGTTATGACGATATTTGTACTAAAAGTTAGATTATATTTTATCTTTTTATTTAAAAAATAGACAAATTAATCTTTGTACGTAAGATTGTAGAATAATCTAATTTTTTTTATTAAGAACTGACATAACTAATAAAATAATCAAACAGTTATACATGATTTATTACGTGTATCTTGTGAATTTTTTAAAAGAAAAACCACTTTTCTCTACATGGAATAATTTATTAAATTTTCATTGGATGAATGCTAGGTTGACATGGATCCATTGATTGATGGGCTAGGCTTAACATTGAAATCTGAAAATTGCTCCTTTTTTTTTATTTGTTTATTTTACGGTGATTGCTTAAAAACCGTTGTTACCAAGGTTCAATATTTTATCCACTTGAGTAAATTTAGTTTTTGACGCAAGAATCATGGAGGAAAGTTTCGATTTTTCTAACTTTTTCCAGGAAAGTTCTACATTGGGAAAACTAGAAAGATACAAGCTTTTTTTTTTTTTATACAACAAAACCTATTTTTTGCTTGTTCTTCACTATATAAAACCATAACAGACAAAGAAAACAACTTTACACGTATTAAACCGTAATAAAACCTTTACAAGATCGTGTCAGAGTCTAAAATGTCCCAAGTGGAAGAAGAACAATTATTGTAGTGAAAAACATAATTTTTGTTGGCCATTTTACTAGAAAATATTTTTTTTTATAAAATTTATGAAATAAGACTTATTTTTTAATTATTTATTGAAAAGAGTCATTTTTTCCGAAAACGTATTTCCGTCAGCGTGTTTTCAAGAGATGCAGTAATAAAACGCGTTTCTGGGAGAGCGTTTTTACCACATCAGCAAAAAAAGGCTTCCTTGAGGTCACGCTTTGCTGATGTGGCAAAAACGCTCCCCAAGAATACTTTTTAACGCGTATTTTTTTCAAAAAAACTATTTTCGAATTAAATTTTTAAAAAAAGATCATTTTTTAGCTTATAAAAATAGACCAAAATTTTTAAAAATTTACAAGAATAAACTTTTATAAAGGCTTAAAGTGACAACACTATTTTTTTGAGGTGTCATCAATTAATATGGAAATATAACTTACAAAGGAAATCTTTATATAGACCCAAAGTCTCATTTCTCTTGTTTTCTTAAGTAATGTGGGATATGAGATATGTGTATATATAGACTCATGAACAATTTTTTACAAAATGAGATGAAAGACTACACTACATTTGATTTTTTTTTCTTAGAGTTTAGATTTTTTTACAAAAAGTTAACATTTATTACATTATAAATAAAACTTTTAAGTATATGCAAAATATAAATATAGTACTAAATCTGTCTCAAATGTTATTAGTTAAAAAAAAATGGTGTAGCCTTTCTAAGTAAAAAAAATCAAATATAGTGTAGCCTTTTATCTCATCTTGTTGGTCAAAAGATGAAGGAATTTCACATTGTTTAAGAACAAGCTGCAAAACTATTCATGAGTCTATATATACACATATCTCATATCCCAAATTGCTCAAAGAAAACAAAGGAAATGAGGCTTTGGGTCTATATAAAGATTTCCTTTGTAAGTTATATTTTCATATTAATTGATGACACCTTTAAAAAAAATGGCGTTGTCACTTTAAACCTTTATAAAGGTTTATTTTCGTAAATTTTTAAAAAATTTGGTTTATTTTTATAATATTTAAAAAATAACCTTTTTTGAAAATTTAATTCGAGAATAATTTTTTTTGGAAAAAAATATGGGCTAAAACGTGTCCTTTGGGAACGTTTTTATCACATCAGCAAAGCGCGCCCTCAAGGAAGCATTTTTTGCTGATGTGACAAAAATGCTCCCCTAAGGACGCGTTTTCTGTATTCCCTGAAAACGCGCTGACATGGACGCGTTTTCGAGAGAAATAACCATTTCAAGTAAATAATTAGAAAACAGGTCATGTTCCTTAAATTTTGTAAAAAAAAGGTATTTTCTGGTAATTTACCCATTTTTGTTCATATCAAATAAAAAAAACTCAAAAAAAAAAAAAAAAAAAACCACTGAGAAACAGAGATGTTTAATGTTCAATTGAGCTTTACAAACACTACAGTTTTCCAATTCTCTTCTCCTTTCATGGTAACCCCTTTTCTTTTTTCTTTTTCCTTTTTAGTACAGATAATAACCGCAATTTACAATTTTACACCCCCCAATATGAAACAATTTGGTTCTTTGTAGGTTCAATATCATCTTCAATTGGCTGCTACATCTTCAAATGGTTGGCTTCGAGCCACTCCATCAGATGCTCATAGGTAAAAAAAAATGTCTTTTTTCTTGCACATGTTTTGATGTGTTTTAGTACGATGTAATTCATGTTTGAAATGGGGTTTTTTTATAAGAGTTTTCTTTTGAAATAGTGAAATATCAGTGGACAAAAGATGGGATAGCCTTGCATTCAATCCTGTGAAAACAAACTATATTTATGTAATGAAAAGTTGTAAAGATGGAAGCTTTTCAAATGGTGGTTTAAGACATTATGGGAACATTGGGATTAGTCCATCAGCTGCTGTCTTGAATTATGTACAGGTTAGGTTATTTGCTTGGAACTCTAATTGTTTAAGGCAATGAAGTTGTAGCAATTTAATGTCTTCAACTAAAGACAATTAATCTTTCCATACATATTTTCATTTGTATAATAATAAATTTAGTCCTTAAAGTTTATACACTTTGTCAATTTGGTCTTAATTTAACAAATTTATCCCACAACATTTATGTAAATGTTGAAGCTGAATTTGTTAAATTTTTAGAATTAAGGCCAAAATGATAAAATATGTAAACATTGAAGGTTAAATTTGTTATTATACCAATCAAAATTATGTACAATTGACAAAAGATATTAATATCTTGATTAATTGTCTTTAGTTGCTCAATTGCGATATTGGCAGGGATTAAATTGTTCTAATTTTTTTAAGAGGGATCAATTCACTTAATTTTGAAATTGAGGGTGATTGGAGAGGTCTTTTTACTCTAATTGTTCTTGATGATCTTTTTGTTTTTCATGTAGGGGATTACTGAGAATTTGAAAGCATACAAGAACAAAAAAGGTTCGATTGTACTTTTTCGTGTTGAGGAAAATAGATTGCGAATGAGGGTTGGTGCAGATCGAATGTGTATGCCTGCACCGACTATCGAACAGTTTGTGGAAGCTGTAACGAGTACCGTATCAGTGAATGAACAATGGGTAATTGGACACCAAATGCTTGTTGTTTGCATTCTAGCAGTTCAACATTATGTTATATGCTATGTTGACGTTGTAGGTTCCTCCTTCTAATAAAGTTTTTTTACACGTTCGACCGCTACTTATGTGGAATGGACCTGTTCTTAGTCTTACACTGGCACCCGAATTCATCTTTTTGATATATGTTTGTTAGAGATCATATGAGTTAGCTTAGGGAACAGTTAGTCAACTAACTGTAACACCCCGAAAATTTTTACAGTGAAATATTATCCTTAATATAGTAAAATAAGAAAATAAAGTGACGAGAAGGGAAATCTGAATTATGTCAACATTGGGAAATATATTATGATATATTACATTATTAATTCAAGATAGGATTAAATTGTAAAAGTGAGAAAAGTTTTATTACCTAAGAGTAAATACTCAAAATTTGAGGGTTAAAGTGTAAATATGAAAAAGTTTAAGGACCAATAGTGTAAATATTTTAGGGGTGGAATAATCTAGAAACTAATGGATGAATTAGGACCAAATTGAATAGGTAAAGAATTAAGAGGACTAATTCAAAATTTTATCAAATTATGTGATGATTCAAGGGTGGAATTTAAAAGATCACAAAGGGCAAAATGGTCAATTAGAAGAAAGAGAAATCTAGAAAGTGAAATCTAGAAAGTAATGATAATAGTGATGATATTTTATAATTATTTAATTAGATAAATATTATTTTATTAATATTTTGATAAGATATTTTATTATTTATTATTATTTTATTATTATTTATGTAGTATATAAGGAAGGAAAGATGATGAATGATCATCATCTCTTTCCCATGCTAACCAACGTGAGAAGAAGAGAAAGAAAAGAAGTTTTGCTTTCTTTACAAATTAGTCCTTCCACCAAAAATCTACCATTTTCACTTAGAATTCAAAAGAATTTACATAGCCATCAAGAGAGAAAGATGACAAGGAGACTATGGGGAGCAATAATATCAAGTTTGATTCAAGAAATAGAAGCTGGAGGAGAGAGAAAATCAAATTAAAGATTGAGATATATAAAACAAGGTAAGAACGTCATGTTTTCAATATATTTTAAGTTTGATATTGTGGTAAAAGCATGGAAATGATGTTAATGTAGAGTTTTCTTATATAAAGTTTTATGTTCTTGATATGTTAGAGAAGGAAAATAAGAGAAAGTAATGGGAAATGTTGTAGAGAAAAGAAATAAAGGTGTTATAAACTTGATAATTAACATTTTGCATTAAAACAGTTTTGGACAGCAGCAGTAGTCTAACTTTGAAAAATCACCAAAAATTGTAGAAATTGAATTAGAAGTTGAGTGAGATATAGAATTAAAGCTTATTGAGTCTATTTTCATATTAAAGAAACATGGAAAGCAAAGGAATTCTGTATTCTGAGATATTTATATTTTTGTAAGACTGGTTCAGAGTGATTTCGAGATCCCCTGTTCTATCTTTAGAAAGTAATCAAAAATTGAATAAAAATAATTAGGGGCTTAAGTTTATATGTTTAGAATCCTGAATGAGTATATTTTCAATAGAAATAAACAAGAACATCATCTAAATCTTGTATGAAGAGATAACTAATTTTTAGTGAAGAAGGGTCAGCACCGCCAGACAACAGAATAGGGGTGAATTTGATGAATAAACTGTACTAATTGGCTAGGCTAAAAATTCTGGAAATTTTATTGTATAAATATATGTGAGTCTAGTTTCAGGAAAAATTAACGGTTTTTCATTTCGAGTTCTATAACTCAAGATATAAATAATTTAGTAACTATGACTCAAATGGACAGTTTTGAATATACATATGAGTAAATAGTGAAATTATTTATAATGTTACTTATAGCATGTTATATACATTAAGGATGTGGAATGGAGAGGAGGAGGAGGAAAATATGTATAAATATTCAGCTAGCATGGCTAATTTGTAATGTTTTAGGCTCAAGGACTAAATTGAATAAAAGTAAAATTTTATGATTAGTTTGTAAAAATGTTGGAAATGACCAAATTGCATGAAATGGATTATTTTATTATTGAAAGTATGAAATTATTAATTTAGATTAGATCGGTTGAAAAATTTATGAAAATAGAAAATTACCAAAATGCCCTTAAATTTTGGTATTTCTGCAAATTTAACTAGATAAGTTCGTGTAACTTAATTATGTGATATAAGGAAATATGAGTTGATGGTATGTGAAATATTAATATGATGAATTAACTGATTTATGTTTATGAAGAAGAGACAAGTGAATGATATTTATCATGATATGTAAATATGTGATTATCTTTAATATGTAAATACAAGGTAATTAAGTATGTTGAGACGAGTAATAAATTTAAGTAAGACATGACGAGAAAAATAAATATGTTTAAGGGACAATATGTTTAATTTTGATTGGTTTCAAATATAAAAAAAGAAATGAAATAAAAGGTCTGATAAATAAATTTGTAATTCCGGTAATGCCTCGTACCTTATTCCGGCGTTGAATACGGGTAAGGGGTGTTACACTAACAAACTGAAGTAGTTGATACAACTAGCAATCTGTTAAAGAGCAGTTATCCAAAGCTCTATATACACATTGTTAACAATGTACATGGTTAAGAATTGATTCCAAATATAGAAGAAAGAAAATTAGTTTTCTAATACAATTCATTTCCTTTCACTTGTAGAATTAGTCATTGTGTTGTTATAGTTGAAACCTTACCTTGTGTTGTTATAGTTGAAACCTTACCTAGTTCTTAACATGGTATCATTCGCCGGTTGATTCTTGGACCTCTGGTTACCATGGTTTTCACAGATTCTGCCTTCGGTGAGCCTGGTTCTACTGCGTTCGCTGGTGATCGTGTCACTAACTTGTTTCCTCTCACGAGGCGGTCAAGCTTGATGATGGCACATACATTCAATGGCACAAACAGGTAAAGTTAATCGTTGATGGTTATGGACTAACTGGATTTTTAGATGGAACCTTACCTCCGCCGTCGAGATTCGTTCAAACACAAGACGGAACTCTTGCTCTAAATCCGTCGGCCCTGGTGTTCACGCAGCAAGATCGACTCCTGACCTTGTGGCTCTTGTCCACTGTCAGTCATTCACTTCAATTCTCCTTCACCGATGCTTGCACGGCTTGTGATGTCTGGACCACAGTGATAAACATGTTTGCGACCGACACTGGTACGAAGCAATCGAGAATCTGCCATAAACTTCATTCTTTAAAGAAAGGTAATCTCCCTATTCAAGCTTATGTCACACGAATCAAGAACTTATGTGCTCTTCTAGAAACTTTTAGCTCTTAAATCTTTGAGGAGGAGAAGATCGAAGTGATGCTTGTAGGGTTGCCGCTAGAGTTCGACGCTGTTATCTCCTCTGCCTTGCTATCGACTGGTGTTTTGCCATTTCAGATGTTGGTAGATACGTTAGTCGAGTGTGAAACTCGTCAAGCTTGTGCGATTCAAGAGGTGGCCTTGCATGCCAACCTTGTTGAGAGTGCATCGTCAGCGGATGGGACCATTCGTGGTGGCCATATGTCCGTTCGAGGTCGTGGAAGAAGCTTCAGATCTCGCCTCTAATGTCAGATCTGCAGCCAATTTGGTCATGTGGCCCAAAAGTGTTACTATCGATACCATCGAGACTGCGTATAGATTTGGCGTGGTTGCACCGCATGGAGAAGGGGTGCGTGCGTGGGTGCCTCATAAAGTGAAAAGCCCTAGGTTTAGCTATGGTCAAAATCAATATGCTGGTGGTCAAAATCAATATGCTGGTGATGATGGTCAACATTACTTGATGACTGGCCACTATAATGGAGTGTCTGGATCATTGGCACATGGGCTGAATATGTCTTATGCTCAGCATGGGCATATCATCGTGAATGCTTCTAGGCTCAATGGTGGGCCGCATGCTATTAGGCGTGATTTTAGAGTACCTAATGTTGCTGGATCGTGTGATAATGGGCTGCCAATTGTTAGGCCGAATGCTCCCTTCATTCCAAATGGGTCGAATGCTCCTTTCTTTCCAAATGAGCTGTCATCCAACTATGTTCAAGTTGGTCATTCTCTTGGTTCAAGACCGAATATAAAACCGATCGGTGATGGTCTGACTTTGTGGCCTACCAAACCACGAGTTCGTGTATACTCAGGGTCCGATCCGTGCATGAGGCATCCTCGGGTAGGCTATTTGTATGCCTCTGATTTTTCTGATTCTTTAGGGTCTTATGTCACAACTGCTCAGTTCGGATCTAATGGTGTTGACAATGGTTTCTACGTTTTTATACCCGTTGGTACCACATCCTGGTATCCTAACTCTGGTGTGAGTCATCATGTTTGTCATGACGTTTCAGCACTACGTGATGTCACACCGTATTTAGGTATGTCTTCTCTTTTAATGGGTGATGACTCCCGCTGTGATTTCGTCAATTGGTTATGGTGTTTTAACTACTCCATCTAAGTTGCTACATTTATCTAATGTTTTGTGTGTGCCGAGTATACTGAAGCATCTCTTGTCCATATCACAGTTTGCTTATGATAATGGTGTGTTCTTTGAATTTCATCCAACGTATTGTGTTATTAAGGATGTCGTGGCTCGAGAGACTTTGTTGAAGGGCCACATTCGTGACGGACTATATTATTTTCCTGTGCCAGTGGTGTATGCTCCGTCTACTAACGTTCCATTTGCTGCTCATATGAGGTTTCGAAATAAGGCTGCGGATTGTTCTGTTTTACTTTATGGCATAATTGTCTTGGTCACTCATCTGCTTCTGTAGTTAAGAATGTTTTAGATAAATGTAATATTGTTTCTAATAAATATTGTCTTGATGGTGTGTGTATGGCGTGTCAAAAAGGGAAGTCGCATAAGTTGCATTTCTCAATGTTGACCATTGAATATCTCCCTTTTGACTTGATTATTTCTGATCTTTGGGGACCCAGATCCGTTGCATGTGATAATAAATGGTATTACGCCTCGTTTATTGATATGTGTATGATGATGTCACGAACTAACTAAAATACGACAAAGGCAAGTGCACCTATCGAATGGTAGTATAGCTATGGTGAGTCTGGTATATCATATCCAAGAGGACTAAAAGTACTAGTAATAACTATCTCTCTATTATTTAGCTTAATAATTAAAGGATTTTGTTTTAACCTAATCTTAACTAACCCAATTACTAATACGAAACAGAGAATAAAATAAGAAAATATTTGAAGAAAACCGATGAAAGAGACAATACCTAGGAAAGAATTCGCCTATACTTCACTTATTATTCTAAATCTGAATTAAACGATTTATTCACTTGTCTTGATCCGTAGAAATCCTAACTTATGTTAATATCTCTTTCGAGAATAAAAACAACTGACTCCAGGTTGATTAATTGAAATTTCTTTCTAATTAAAACCCTTATTGTCGCATTAACTCGATCTATGGATTCCACTATTAGATTTGACTCTAATCTGGAAGATTTATGTTATCCTATTTCTAGGATTGCAATCAAATTCGCTTAATTATGGTAGATCTACTCTTAAGCAGGGACTTTTGCTCCACTGATTAAGCGCATCAAACTTGGATTAATATCCTGAAAATATTAAGGCAATGATTAAGAACACATAATTAAGAACAAGAACAAATATTTATAATGTAATTCAGAAACATCAAATAATAAGATCTGTTTTAGGTTTCATCTTTCCTAGGTATCTAAGGAATTTAGTTCATACCCATAGAGGAAAACATCTCAAAATAAGAATAACAACAAGACATGAAAAATCCAATAAAACTTCGAAGGAAATTCGACTGGAGATCTTCAATCTTGGAGTGGATCTACTTCCAAGATGATTCCAACGGCATTGTTCGAGTAATTTTGCATTCTACTCTCTGTGTCACCTTAGGTCTTCTTCTAGTATGTATTTATAGACTTTTGAATGCTCAGAAACCCTAAAAATTAACTTTTTTGCGTGTTTGGGAAATAGGGAGCGATATCAATACAGGCTGGCACATGGGCATGTGGCTTGCCTGTGTGGATCACATGGGCGTGTGCCCAGCCCGTGTGGAAAATGCCCAGGCCGTGTGGATCCTGAAAACTTAAATTTTGGCCTCTTTTTCTCTCTTTTTGCTTCCAAATGCTCTCCTAAGTATAGAAACATGAATTTAAGGGATTAGGAGCATCAAATTCTCTAATTCTCATCATAAATCATCCAAAAATATGCCAAACATGGAATTAAAATATGTTACATTTATAGTTTATCAGTGTACTAGATTTACATGGATTTATCTTATACGTCAAAAGTTTCAGGCGATAGAATGCTTCACTCGATTTTAACAGCTAATCAAAACGCAATTTGGCAAGTCTATTAAACAACTTCAGAGTGATTGGGGTGGAGAGTACCGTGCCTTCACGTCTGTTTTAGAGTCTCAGGGGGTTGTACATCGGTTGACCTATCCTTATACTTCCGAAAAAAATGGAGTGGCTGAGTGCAAACATCGACACATTGTTGAAATAGGCATTACGCTGTTAGCTTAAGCAAGTTTATCCATAGAATACTGGGGGTATTCGTTTTTTTGTGCGGTTAATCTTATCAATCGCCTTCCCACTACAGTTCTCCAAGGACAATCTCCGTTTAAGGCTCTTTATGGGAATGATCCCACCTACAATCATCTACGGTTGTTTGGCTGTTATTGTTACCCTTATTTACGTTCGTTTGCAGCCCATAAGTTAGAGTTTCGGTCCCAACCTTCTACGTTTTTGGGTTACAGTTCTCAACACAAGTGGTATCAGTGTCTTATACTGAATGGTAAGGTTGTCATTTCACGACATGTTACGTTTGATGAAAATAGGTTTCTATTTTCTGAGTCTATTTCTGAGGGGTCTGTATCGCAGTCTAGTAAGTCTGTTACAACGGTTGTACCTCTTGTTCGAACAGTCACCTCTCGGCCCATTGAGTTCTCCACGACGTCACCGTCTATGCCATTTTCTCCACAAGATGTCAATTCTGTACCATCTCCATCTGACACCTCTCAAGATAGACTTGGTGTTGCACATGAACTTCATCACCCATCTGTGCCAAATGATGATGGTCAGTATGCCACAAGACTTTCTGAAGGCGTCTCTTTGTCATCTGATAGTCAGAATTGCTCCTTGCTTGTTGTCAACACTCACCCAATGGTGAATTGGGCTAAGGCGAGAATTTTCAAACCCAAGACTTTGTCTGTTGAAGCTATGGAAACATCTACGATTGAGGAAGCTCTATCTACTTCTGAGTGGTGAGCTGCTGCACAAGCTGGGTATGATATGGGTATTCATAATTCTACATGAGAGCTTGTTCCAGTACCTCCCAACTGTAAGATCATCGAGTACAAGTGGCTGTTCAAAATCAAAAGAAATCCTGATGGTACTATTGCTTGGCGAAAGGCTCGGTTAGTGGCCAATGGATGTTCCCAAGTTCTTAGGTGTGATTTCAAGGAAACATTTAGTCCGGTGGTGAAACTTGCCACTATTCGAGTTATCCTATCTATTGCAATTTTCAGAGGATGGCCGCTTCGACTACTGGATATTAATAATGCTTTTTTAAATGGAGATCTTGATACTGAATTATTCATGCAACAACCTCCGGGTTATGTTTAGTACAATTCAAATGGCAAACCTTTTGTTTGTCATCTGAAGAAACTTTATATGGTCTTCGTCAGGCTCCCCATGCGTGGTTTGAGAAGCTGAAGTGATTTCTAGTCTCTGTTGGTTTCGTAGTATCCAAGTCTAATGCATCATTGTTTGTTAGAATCAAGTCTGATTCTACTCTCTATGTTCTTGTGTACGTTGATGATATTATCATTACTGGAAGCTTGTCTACCATTATAGAATGGTTTGTTCAGCTGTTAAATGATGGGTTCTCGCTTAAGGACATGGGCGATCTTCACTATTTCCTTGGGATAGAAGTTACTCGTTCCTCATTAAGGTGTCTTCATATCTGTCAGAAGAAGTATATACGTGATATTCTTGATAAGTGTTCAATAACCAATGCGAAAAGTGTTCATACACCAATGGTTAGCTCATCTACCATGTCCAAAGATGATGGTGAGCATTTAGAGGACCCGACTGAGTATAGGAGCCTTACTGGTGCATTACAGTATGTTGTTCTTACTCAGCCTGATGTTGCGTATGCTATAAACCAGGTCTGTCAGTTCATGCATAATCCTACTACTGTTCATATGGTTGCCCTGAAATGTATTTTGTGCTATTTATGTAACACGATTAATTTTAAGATTATTCTTCGCCCATTCGCTTGATTGTTTTTAGTTGGATATGCTGACGATGATGGGTTCTAAACTAACTAATATTTTGACAAAGGCAAGCGCACCTATCGAACAGTAGTATAGCTTTGATGAGCCCGGAATATCGTATCCTCAAGGACTAAAATTACTAGTAATAACTATCTTTTTATTATTTAGCCTAATAGTTAAAGGGTTTTTGTTTTAATCTAAAATTTAACTAACTAATTTACTAAGAACGTGACAAAGAGTGAACAAAATAACCGAATAAACTAATGAATAAAGACAATACCCAAGGAAGAATCCACCTAGACTTCACTTATTATTCTGACTCTGAATTAAATGATTTATTCACTTGTCTTGATTCGTAAAATCCCTAAATAATGTTAATATCTCTTTCGAGACTAAAAATAACTAACTCCAGGTTGATTAACTGAAATCTCTTTTTAATTAAAACCCTTATCGT
Organism: Gossypium rotundifolium; assembly: GCA_025506655.1. NCBI lineage: Eukaryota > Viridiplantae > Streptophyta > Magnoliopsida > Malvales > Malvaceae > Gossypium > Gossypium rotundifolium. The sequence goes on from CP106727.1 coordinate 200,017,349, forward strand.
CGCATTAACTCGATCTATGGATTCCCTTATTAGATTTGACTCTAATCCAGCAGATTTATGTCACCCTATTTCTAGGGTTGCAATCAACTCCAGTTAATTACGTGAGATCTACTCTTAAATAGAGACATTTGCTCTATTGAATAAGCACATCAATCTTGACTTAATATCCTGAAAATATTAAAGCAAGGGTTAAGAACACATAATTAAGAACAAGAACAAGTATTTTATCGTGTAATTCATATAATTAAATAATAAGATTCATTTAAGTTTCATCCTCTCTAGGTATTTAGGGAGTTTAGTTCATTACGTAAAAGGAAAACATCTTAGAATTAAGAAAACAACAAGACATAAATAACCCAAAAACTTCTAAAGAACTTGATGGAGATCTTCAATCTTGAATTAGATCCTGCTTCTGAGATGATTCTGACGGCTTCCTTCGAGTAATTTGTTCGATCTACTCCGCGTGCTTCTTTTTGTCCTCTTCTAGTATGTATTTATAGACTTTAGAATGCTCAGAAACCCTAAAAATTGGCTTTTTCAGCGTGAAAATAAAGCAGGGTGCGATAGGGACACGGGCGTGTGCTCAGCCTGTGTGAAGGTGTCCGGGCCATGTGAAAATTCGTATGGGTCGCGATTCACACGGGCTGGCACACGGGCGTGTGTCCAGCCCGTGTGGTTTTGGCTTGGCCGTGTGGATCCTTAAGATGGCCTGTTGTCCGATTTTGGCCTGTTTTCCACTCCTTTTGCTTCTCTGTGCTCACCTAAGTATAGAAATACGAATTTAAAGGATTAGGAGCATCGAATTCACATAATTGTATAAATAAACATCCAAAAATACGCTAAGCATGGGATTAAAATGTTAGTTTTATGGTTTATCAGACGCCAACTGGGGGTTAGATTTTGACGATCGGAGATCGACCTCCGGGTATTGTGTTTATTTTGGTCACACTCCCATGTCTTGGTGCTCTAAGAAACAGCAAGTGGTTTCTCGATCCACTGCTGAGGTAGAGTATAGGAAGCTTGCTGCAATACCAGCGAGGTTACTTGGTTAATATCACTACTTCAAGAACTACATGTTCAGTCTACCGATACTCCTAATGTTTGGTGTGATAGCTCCAGTGCGGTTGCAGTCGCAACAAATCCTGTCTTACATTCTGAGTTCAAGCACATTGAGCTGGATTTGTTTTTTGTTCGCGAAAAGGTTGCTGATGGTTTTATTGTGGTTAGAGAGGTTCCTGCGTGTGATCAAGTTGCTGATGTTCTCACCAAGCCACTTTCGGTGTCATATTTCACTCGGTTTCGAAATCTTCTTCGGGTCTTGCCCGTCGAGAAGATGGATGAATGTTAGAGATCATATGAGTTAGCTTAGAGAGCAGTTAGTCAGTGAGTCAACTAGCAAACTGAAGCAGTTGATACAGCTAGCAATCTGTTAAAGAGCAGTTTTTCAAAGCTCTATATATACACAGTGTTAACAATGTACAAGGTTAATAATTGATTCCAAATACAGAAGAAAGAAAATCAGTTTTCTCATCCAATTCATTTCCTTTCACTTGTAGAATTAGTCATTGTGTTGTTATCGTTGAAACCTTACCTAGTTCTTAACAATTATACACCAGTTAGGAACTATTTTGAGGTATTCGTGCATGAATCAAATCGATTTCAAATAACAAGTACCCCAGTTCTTTACCATTGACCTTATACGATTATCGTGATGACAGGGTGGTTTGAAGCCGATTAATGTGGTGGTCGAAAACGATATACATCGTGCAACCCCTGGAGGAGTTGGAAACATAAAAGCTATAGGGAATTACGAAGGGGTAATCTGACTTTATTTGCATAACCCGACTTCATGTCTTTTAGTATATTGAGTCTATAATTTCTTTTTTCTTTTTCATAGATTATGAAGGGACAGGCTAAAGCTAAAGCAAATGGTTTCTCTGATGTTCTGTATCTCGACTCCATTCATAATCGATATCTCGAAAAGGTCTCTACCACTAATGTTTTTATGGTAAAGGTACGACGGAGATTTGATTTAACGGGTGCTTGATGATTGATTTCATAGGCATATCATACATTTAGACCATGAGTTTTGCAGTTTTATAAATTATGCTATAGTATCAAGCCATTAAAAAATTCCCCGTAATACATACATACATACATACATATTGCAGGATAATACCATCTCCACTCCTGTTCTAGGAGGAACAATTCTTCCTGGCATTACAAGAAAAAGTATTATAGAAATTGCTCACAGCCAAGGTTTCAAGGTAAGAACAATTTGCTCATTCTTTCGAATTCTAAAAGCTGCAGTCTCTCTCTCTCTCTCTATATATATATATATTGATTGATTGATGGCTTGAAAAATCTTCTTCTTTATATGCACAGGGTATATCAGTTGTATAAATCTGATCTAGGCCCTTTGCATTTATAATCACTTAAAAACAGGTTGAGGAACGACTCGTGCCTGTTGAGGAATTGTTTGATGCCGACGAAGTCTTCTGTTGTGGGAATGCTGTATGCGTATTGCTTGTTGGCAGCATTACTCTCAATGGGAAAAGGTGCATCTTTTTTTCTTACTTGATCCCCTTGAATTACTTAGTTATCTAGTTAAATATTGGTGTCCTCTAAAAAAATTGAAATAATTTAATCTTTGTCTATTTTAGAAATGAGTAACTAAGGATAATTAATCATGGCGCTAATGTTTTACATCAATTATATATAATTTTGATTGGTATAATAACAAATTTAGCCATCGATATTTACATTTTTTGTCAATTTGACCTTAATTCTAAAAAATTAATAAATTTACCCTCAATTTTTATATCTTTACATAATGTTGCAAGCTAATTTAACAATTAAAATCAAATTAATAGAATGTGTAAGTTTTGAGGATAAATTTATTTTATAATAACTAAAATTATGTACAATTGACGAAAAATATTAGCACCGTGATAAATTACCTTTAATTGCTCATTTTTTAAATTGACATGGATTAAATTGCTCTAATTTTTTTATGGACCAATTTGCTCAATATCAAAATTAAGAGGGATTGGAGAGATTTTTTTACGAAAAACAAAATTCCAAACAGCTACATAACTATCTACGTTAAATGGTGCGCAACTGAATTACCAAAACTACTACAGAAGAAAAATCTGTGCCTCTCATACGACACCATTGAAAAGGCTCTTCCTTGAACTTCCACATCATGTTGAAAGTTGAAATTTTTTAGAGAAAAGTTCAAAGTTGAAAGGGCTTAATTAAACATTGTTGATGACAGAGTCTTATTTTTGCATCATTTGTTGCTTGCTTGATTGGGATTATTGCAGGGTGGATTATGGAGAGAGTGGATTTGTGGTATCTCAACAGCTCTACTCGGCACTTGCAAATACAGATGGGTTGGACTACATTGTTAAACTAGTTAAACAAACAAAGGTATTTACTTATTTTCTAGAATATTTAACATCGTTGAATTACCAAGGTGTAGTAGGGTACCCATTCAAAGGTTGGAAAGGTTTTCTGAACCGGTGGTCGAATCGGCTGACCACGGGTTCGTTGGTCCAATTAGTTCGTCCAGTTCGATTAAAAATTTATAAATAATAAAAAATATTAACATTCAGTCCAATTGTTTGGTTCAACTGGTTTTTTGGTTGATTCCATTAGTTTGTATCAGTTTCCAAGTTAGCCAGTTCAATACTCTTCTCTGAATTGGTACCCCAATCCGATTGGTTGATCTAGTCTGGTCTAAACAACTTTGTTTAATTGGTAATTTATTATTTATTTCTTTAAATTGATTTTAAATCGAAGTTTAACGAATCACTCAGAACTAACTTAAATATCGGTTAAATTGATTTTTTTACAAATTTATTAATAATTTAATTAATTAAATTTAAACTGATCAAATAAAAAACCGATATTCTTATTTATTTGCTCAGCAATTGCTTGGTAATTTTTCTTCTTTCTTTTTGGGGGGAGGGGTGGAGGAAACTCTTTGTGTGTGTTGCTACTTTCTAACATATGATTTTCTTTGGAGGGCAATTAATATATTTATGCATTTCTTGTCTTTTCCTTAATAATTCAACATACAATCTAATCCCATTATTTCACTCAATTATAAGATAAAAATAATAATTCTTTCTACTCAATTAAAGTATGCTTTCATTAGACTTTTGCTCACTCAAAGGAGCATGCATGTACAAGCATTAAGCACTAGTGATCATGTTTCTCTTTATTATTATGCATCATTTCATGCTTTTAGGAGATTGGGGTCACACCCATTCTCTACATAAAGCTTATCCATTTGTAATGGAAAAGAAAATAGAAGGTAGTGAAGAGTATAAACAATTAAATAATGATTCTTTTTTAAATTTTATGTTATTAATATGTGGGATTGTTGAAGCATATACCCTCAAGTTCTTGTCGATGCAAGGTTTATTTATAATTACTGGAGAAGGTTATCACAGAATTTCAATTTAATAGTGCTACGTGTTTGTTTAAAAATTTTACATCGTAAGTTCAAATCACAAGAATAGCTTTATCTGCGGTGCGTAAGTTGAAAATAATTTACTTTGATCACAAGTGCTGCTTTCAAAAATGATTGTATATATAAACAGTTTGATTTTACTCCTATCTCTTGCACTCTTTAAGATTTTGGAAATTTAGTATATTTTTTTCATTTTATTTAAGGAATTTAATTTTTACTTGTTTAATTTAAAATTAAATTTCTGATTAAATATTTGACTTTTAATAATCAAAGTTTGATTTAAAATTCAAATCTATAATAAATATTATTCAATTTTAACAAAAAAAGTCAATTAACAATGTTATCAATTTTAATTTTTATATCAAATAAGTTTAATAAAAGAAGAAAAATGAAGACTTTCGTTTTTGAAGAGTAAAAGGATGATTTTCTAGAATTTTCCCGCTTCATTTGGATGATTAGAGGTGTTCATAGGCCTTATCAAGTTGGGTTGAAGCCGAATTTAAGCATGATATTATGTTTGCCCTAACTTAAAATATGGGTTTATTCGTCTATATTTGTAAATGGTTAATCTAAACTCATTTTAAATTGTTTATATTTTTTTAATTTTTAAAAATATTTATATTATTTTAATTTAATATTTAATATTTAATATTTTTTCATTTATTAAAATTTTATATATATATTTTAACAATTTTTAATATTTATTATATTATTATAGATTTAATTTTTATATGTTATAAATTATATAAATATAATATATTATATTATATTATAAACATAGAAAATGAGTTGAGCCTGAATATTCGAATTTAAATCGACTCATATTTTAAATAAATCCAATATCTTATGCAAATTTATTTTTCAAATCTAATATTTTTATCTAAATAATACCAAATTTCAAACTTTCAACTAATAGCTAACTAAATAAAAAACAAAAGAAAACGTACTAAAGAGGCTAGAAAAACTTTCATCAATTTCAACACTTCATATTGTCATTTGATGCGTACGTCAATTAGTATGGGTATTATTGTCCACATAGGATTATGTAAGTTCGAGTATGAGTATTATTGTTAATATAAGAGTACGTGAGTTCGAATGCATTGAAATGCGTTATTATCTTATTTATGAATTGATGAAAAACTACAAATAATTTTAATTATATAAAAAATTTATATTTAAACATTCAAGTTCTGGAACCCATTTAAAATGTTACCTAGCTAATATAATAATATTTTATTTTAGTCACATACCTTTGTAAAATTAAATCCATAATGGATTAATATGATTATAGATAAAAGTGTATATATTGATCAGATTTTAGTTATCAGTAGCTTCTTTCCAACTCTGCAATATGTCAACATATTTCTCTTTATCTATTGAAGGGGAGAAAGAACTCTTGAACCATTATTAAGTCTGTTAATACAAAAAATTTAATTATAGGAGGAGAAAAATTATAGGAAATGTTGAATAATTTTCTACCAAGCCATGTATTATTACAACTTTTAATTATGATAAATATAATAATTATTATATTATCATGAGATATTCTTTAAATATTTTATAGTCACATTGAGTTTCGATTAAATTAATTAAGAGTTGAATCAAGTTGAATTATTAAACAGGAGCAAGGCTCTCTTAATGTTGTTTCTTTTCATCCGTAGGACTTGAATTTGAGACTTTACTTAAGAGGCATCCAACTCCTTATCACTCAGCAGTCAACCCAATAAGCGTTGTTTATGATATTATATATTTTATATAATTTTTAAACTATCTATAAACCTCTCAATTCTTAAATCGAAAGATAATACACGGTTAAATGTGTTCAAACCCACGATAATATCAACTGAACAAAAATTCAACCAATAAGAGATTGACACCCAATAACCAAACCCCAATTTATAAATTGACTTGATACCAAAAGAAAATCGTAATCTTTGACAATAGCAAAAGTTATGCAATAAGAATTATTATAGAACCCTAAGCTTCTGCAATAATGTATTACATAGCACTAAATAACATATATATATATATATATGTATATATACATATTAATTCCATTTCCATATGTCCACATTCAAACGTACGTAATGTTCCACTACATAGCTAGGCCTACACTATGATTTAATTCGAATTGGACTTATGGTTCCAAGAAAAACAGCAGCCCCTTCTAAGAAAAACTAAAATATTGATTAATGGTATGGCATGTCCATTTTCTATATTATTACCACTCCAAGTCTTTCTTTTATGCCACACACCCTTTTTGAAAAACCACATGTATATAATATATATACACATACATATCATATGGATGTGTTTTATTATTAATTAACCCCTTCTCCTCTCTCTTCTCTTGTATAATTCTTTGTTTCAATGGAAAGATAGAGAAAAAAGAAAAAGCATGGGTAGAGCTCCTTGCTGTGACAAAGCTAACGTGAAAAAAGGTCCATGGTCACCTGAAGAAGATGCCAAGCTCAAAGCATATATTGAGCACTATGGTACCGGTGGAAACTGGATCTCTTTGCCTCAGAAAATTGGTAATAAACTAACAATATATGTATGTGTTTATGTATGGTGTATGATGTGATTTTGAGAGGATTTTTTATGATAACATAGGTCTCAAGAGATGTGGGAAGAGCTGTCGTTTAAGATGGTTGAACTATCTTCGCCCAAATATCAAACATGGAGGTTTCTCTGAAGAAGAAGATGAAATTATTTGTAGTCTCTATGTCAGTATTGGGAGTAGGTAAGTATATATAAAATATAATTATTCATATTCATTTAAATTAGTATATATATCACTATAACTTGCATGATTTTTTTTGTTAGGTGGTCTATTATTGCTGCACAGTTACCTGGGAGGACTGATAATGATATAAAGAATTATTGGAACACAAGACTTAAGAAGAAGCTTCTTGGCAGATATCCCGGGCCCGAGCCGCCTTTCCCGGTGGTGCCGATACCGTTCTTGAGCCAAGGACAAAGTATCCAGTTTACGAACTCTCAGTGCAGTGTTGTAGACGGAGCAAATATGGAGCAACACATGCTTCAAGGGCAAACCAGTTCTTCTTCATTAAATGAAATGGGATTGTTATATGGGGAAGACATTATCAACGATACAAGCTCTCTGGTTTGCCTTGGAATGTTTCAACACTACGCTTTCGATGATCATATCAGCTTGCAGTAAATTGAAAGGGAGGTGTTGGATTATAATCTTAGAGAGAAAACCCTAAATTTAAATGATAATTATAATCTAGTTTTAGCTCATTATATGGTTGCTTTGTATTGTTCATATGTGCTTCGTGTTACATTTGAATCTTGGTGAATTCTTTTCTTCACTGTGTTTTTAGTGCTCATTTTTGTTATTTGTGTGTTTTCCAATACCTATTTGTGTCATAGTATTACATGTAATTGAAGGTATATTAATTGATTTAAAGCTCTTGTTGAAAGTTAATGGGTAACTGAAGTAGTTTAATTTGCTAGCTTATAGTTCAATATATATAGATGATAAGCTCGTATATTATCTTATTATCTAATAGCTACCGAGGGCTAATGCCCGCCTATATATATATCTGAACTTAAGGGATTTGTTGAAGAAAACAATCATCCTTTCTCTAACCCACTTAAGCTAGATTCTATATGTATTATGTCAAACAATTTATACTTTTTATACTTTGTTATGGTGGGAATGGGACTCATTTGAGAGAAATCTACGAAATGTTGTCTATCAGGTAGCCAATACTGTCCCCAAAAATCAAAGGTATTGTCTTCAGCTTTTGCAAAGAGTTACGTGCTGTTCATAAAGGAAGACACTTCAGTTGGTGGAGATACGACCTACCAGAAGCTTATTGGAGAAGTCTTAATATTACGCATCATTATGGAGAATACGTGTGAGAGACTCAAACTGCCAACCAAAGGCTTAAAAGCAACATATATTGTCCATGAAGACTAATTCTTTCAAAATTCGTGACTGCTCTTTTTAATAATATTATCTCTAAAGTTCGAACTTGAGCTCTCTCATTAAGAGTGCAATCTACCATATTATTGCATCTTACAATCGTTGATAGGGTCCAATAGTTAATTTCACGATCGACTCATGTGAAAACCGAACAATTATTTGAAAATTAAATGGTAATTGTCTAAATTTGGAATTAATCTGATTTATAAGATAACTTCTAATAAATCTAGGGGTTTGAATCTCAACACATACAAAAATCACCCTTCATCTATAACTTTTTTTCTTCTCTGACGCATCTCTAACTCCAATACGAAAGAAAAAGCGATAAAATTATCGATTTTATATTAGTAATACAAAATTTCTAAAAAATATATATATAAATTTAGTAATTTAATTTAATTATAATTAGTATTTGATAAAGTAACACCTATAATCATTTAACTATCAATTTCATGCAAAGTGGTGTGCATTTGGTCATACAAGGCAAAGACCATTTGATTATTGCTTAATTAATTTCATTAAATTTGGTTTCAATCATTATCAAAAGTAACCCCACATGCTGCCTATTAATGTACCCTTTTAGAGAGGTTCTTCTATCACAGCTCATTACAGCTAATCCTTCAATTTTCTTCAAAAAGGAAAGCTCTTTAGATTTTTCAATCTACTACTAGCTTTCTAAACCTTCTAATTTCCATGAAATTGATTGAAGTCAAATTATGCTACCTATTAATTAATAAACTTGTGCTGTAAGTTTAGATTCATGTCTATTTTCACCCTTTTTTTATTCAAAACCAATCAATCATAACAAATTTCAAAAAGAAATAATGAAATTTTCTTTGGATAACATATTTTCATTACTCTTCAATGACGGATCTTAGGTCTAAATATTGAGATAGCTTAAATAGAATTTTCAAAATTTTAAAATTTTAATGAGATTTTTTCAAAAAAAATAATTAGAGGGTCTAATTAAAATTTTTAAATTTTTGAGATTAATGAGAATTTCAAAAAAATAGAAAAGTTTAATTAATTAAAATTTTAAAATTTTGAAGGGCTAAATTAAAACTTTCAACAAATTTTGAAGGAAAAATAGAAATTTTCCAGAAACTCCATTACAGTCCTGCCCTACTGCTCTTGTTGTTTGTTTGGTTTATATAGTCTTTTAAGTCCCATGATACAAGTGTGGGGTGTATAAGATCATGTGTAGATAGTGCATTAGTCCACGTGTTTATAGACATGCAGCATATTGGCATGGTCGTCTTTGAGGTTCGTGAGGAAGGTCTCCATGCATGATGGTCAACCTGGCCAGACCTTCCAAACACGATGGAGACGCACAACAATAGTTCGTCCTGTCGAAGGTGAAGTTATAAAATGATATTATCTGAGACAAAATATTTTTCCGTTGTTGGTGAAATATTTTTCATGAGGTGTTGCTGATATAATATTCTTTTTAGTAAAAAGTTATATATAGATTTTCTTACAAAGTGGGGAAAATTATGAATAGATAAAGGAATTAAAACTCTACTGATCGTGATATCTGTACATCCATTTAATAAGTGATTTATGTGTCACACACAACCTAATTAAGCGAGGCGATCATGCTCCGTAAATCTGTTCAAATTGATCATATAAATAATTGTTCAAAAAAAATTGATCATATAAATAATGTAAAAAATTGGATGAAAATAATGCCTATTTTTCATTGACAATTTTTCTTGTGTTGATAAGACATGGCGGTGATATTGTTAAAGACATATTCAAAAAGGCCTATTTGTTTGCCAGCCTAACTTACATGTGAATATGATGTGATATGTGTATTTCCTTCACATCCTTTAACAAATATTTTCTCACCTTGTGTTTTCATTTTCTCTATGTAAATTTTGTACTCAAATTAAAAGGTAATTATTTTAATCTGGAAATTTTATAATTTTATTGAAAAGATTTGGTCAAAATTTGCTATTAATCCTTATATTATGTATAAGTTGTAGATTTAATTTTATACTTTAATTTAGTCATTTTCAGTCTCTATAGTTTTTGAATTTTGAAATTTCAATAATAACTAAACAAGAGCGGTTAAATTAGTTAAGTTAAAAGTCATTATTTTCAAAATCTTATGTTGCAACATATTATCACATATATAATGTCATATCAGTTTGTTATTTCCATATAATACTAAAGAATCCACAACATTTTTAGTTAATGGATTTAACAGCTACTCTTTGATTTAGGACTAAAATTTCGAATTTTAAAACATCTGATTGGAGGACAATGATAAATCCACAACTTAAGTATAGTACAAGACTAATAATAAAATTGAACCCAACAGATATAACAACTACCATTTGAGCTAGAACTTAAATTTCTAAATTCGAAAACACAAGAACTAAAATTGACCAAATTAGAATATATGAAATACATTCACAACTTGGGCATAGTATAGGGACTAATAACAATATTTGACCAAAATTTTTATCACAAATTAGTGACATTTCAACGTGTTTACAATATCCTAGCATGAATTAGAGTGTCAAAGCAAGAGTCAATAAGTCTGAAAATTAATAATATAAACTAAGTTTATAAAATTATTAATTAATTTCAATTTGTAAAGCAAGAACGAGTATATCCCAAAAAGAAAAGGTCTAAAACAAAGAAAATTAAGATTTCAAATTTTGACTTTAATAGTTTGAGGGCCATTTTTGTCATAGAAAACGATGATCATAATAAAACCAAAATCATGCTTATTTCCTTAAATTGCTTTTAGGGTTAAATATTCTTCTAGCTCTATAGTGAAGCCGGAAAAAATATTTATGGTTAGAATTTATTTATATATATATTTAGATCAAAATATAAAAATTATTATGATTTTATAATTTTATAATGTTTAGAGGGATTATACTGCAATTTTACTTTTGGGAGGCTAAGGTATTGCCTGCGCTTGGCCGCCTCCTACTCCCGTACGTAGTTGTTCACTTCTCTGGTTACCTGAACACTACAGCAAAACAGACTTTTAGCGGCGTTTTTAGTGGCGTTTTAAATAAAAACGCCTCAATTATTATACATAAGCGCCGTTTTAAGGAAACCACCGCTAAAAAATGTGCAATAGCGGCGTTTATTTAACAAACGCCGCGAAAAATGATATATAGCGGCGTTTATTATCAAAACGCCGCTATAAGTCCGACCTTTAGCGGCGCTTTCTGAAAAACGCCGCTATAAGTCCGGCCTTTAGCGGCGCTTTATTAAAAACGCCGCTATAAGTCCGACCTTTAGCGGCGCTTTCTTAAAAACGCCGCTATAAGTCCGACCTTTAGCGGCGCTTTCTGAAAAACGCCGCTATAAGTCCTTTCTTTACCAATTTTTTGGATTTTTTAAATTGATATATTAAATAATTTATTATATAATCGTAAAAGATATATATTAATTTGAAAATATTAAATTGATATATATATATATATATATAGTTTAGAGTGTAAGGTTTATTAGGGGGATGCATGTGTTAGGGTTTCATGAGTGTTAATAGTTGATAAATAAGAAAAGCAACGAGATTAAACTCCTAAAAATAAAAGCATATTGACCAAATTCCAAATTTGTGAATATAAGGAGTACTTATACCAAATTATAATTATACTTTACATTATTTAAAAGATAATAGATAAGCTTTATATATATTTAAATGTTATTTAAATTTATTAAAATATTGAAAGAAATATTGTATAATATTCAAAACTTATCTAAATAATTTAAGGTTTAAGGCTTAATTACCGGTATTAATTAAGGTTTAAGTGTTAATGGTTAGGGGTTAAGGTCTAGGGTTAAGGATTTAGGAGGAAATGGTTAATGGGTTATGGTTTTGGGTTTTGGGTTTTGGATTTAGGGTTTATGGGTTTAGGGTTTTTAGGTTTAGGGTCAGGGGTTTAGAAAGAATGGTGAATGTGTTGGGTTTTTGAGTTTAGGGTTTATGGTTTAAGTTTATAAGGGTTTAGGGTCTAGGGTTTAGGGTCTAGGGTTTAGGGTGTAGGGTGTAGGGTTTTAGGGTATTAGCTATAAGACCCAAAATCACGAAACTGAAATCTCTCATAAGGGCCGGATTTAGGGTTTAAGAATGGTGAATGTGTTTGGGTTTATTGTATAGTGGTTAATATATATGTTAGTGTTTAGCGGTATTGGGTTGATGGGTTGGGGTTTTAGGTTTAAGGTTTATAGATTATAGTGTATGGGTTTAGGGGAAATGGTTGATGTGTTAGGTTTTTGATTTTAGGGTTTATGGTTCAAGTTTAAGAGTTTAGGATTTAGGGTTTAGGGTTTAGGGCCCAAAATCCCGAAACCGAAATCTCTCACGAGGGATTTATGGTTAATATTAAAATATATGTTTTGTACTACACTAACATTGGCGACTTGAATTCCGAATTTGTAAACTCTATTTTGATCCAAATTAAAAGACCCTACCAATATTTGTAAAGCGTAAAAGAAAGTATAGAAATGATTTGAAAAACTTCAAATAAGCTTAAATAAATATGTTAAAATGCGTGTTTAAATAAATATTTAAATTAAACGATGGTTATATTTAAATGTAATATTTCTTACTCAAAATATAGGTTGAAATCGGATAGAGGATATTACATGTATATATAATAAGATAAATATAGTTTTGTTAAAAAGTTTAAAAATTATAAAATCTTGAAAAATTTTGAAATTTTTTTAAAAGTTTAATATTTAAAAATAAAAAAATAAAAAATGATAATATAAGTAAAAATATGTGAAATTAAAAATAAGTGAAAATAAAAAAATGAAAATTGAGAATAGTGGCGTTTTCAAAAAAATGCATAAATATGTTTATGTATTTTTATTTAAAGCAGCGTAGTTTTCAATATTTTAGTGGCGCTTATCTTGAAAACGCCGCAATAAGTTAGTATATAGCGGCTTCGCAAAGTGCCGCAAGTATGTGTATGTAATATTAATTAAAAGCGACGTAGTTTTCCATTTTTAGTGGCGTTTATTTTAAAACGCCGCAAGAAGTTAGATATAGCGCTTTTAAAAACGCCGCAAATATATGTATGTAATTTTAATTAAAACGATGTAGTTTCCCATTTTTAGTGGCGTTTATTTTGAAAAACATAATAAGTGGGATATAGCGGCGCTTTCCAAAAACGCCGCAAGCATATGTATGTAATTTTAATCAAAAACGATGTAGTTTCCCATTTTTTAGTGGCGTTTATTTTGAAAACGCCGCAATAAGTGGGGATATAGCGACGCTGTTAAAAAACGCCGCAAATATGTTGATGTATTTTTAATTAAAACAAACTAGTTTTCCAGATTTTAGTGGCGTTTCATTTTCAAACGCCGCAAGAAGTTGGTATATAGCGGCGCTGTTGATAAACGCCGCAAATATGTTTTATTTATTTTTAATTAAAACGACGTAGTTTTCAATATTTTAGTGGCGTTTAATTGTCAAACGCCGCAATAAGTTGGGATATAGCGGCGCTGTTGATAAACGCCGCAAAAATGTTTTATTTATTTTTAATTAAGACGACGTAGTTTTCATTATTATAGTGGCGTTTATTTTGAAAACGCCGCAATAGGTTGTCTATAACGGCGCTATCGTATAAACGCCGCAAAGCTTGTATTGTTTTTAGTGTAAACGTCATTGCGTTTTGCTCTCATCCATTTCCCCAACCCTTAAACCCGATTGATGAATTTCCCCATCATTTCTCTGCGAAAATAATTTCCCTTCTATGAAATCCCTAAAGTTCTAAAGGTTTTGTTTCTTTGATTTCTCCTTGATTTCTCCCTAAAGTCTTTGAAATCCTCGCCGCTTTAGTCCGACACCATCCTACTTCATCCGATCAATAAGCTCTTCGTCCTCCACGGCTCCACCTCTCTTAAATCGCCACCAACGCTCCTTCGCCTTCAAGCTTTACCTCTCTTTCTCCCGATCGAAGCATGCACATCTCGATTCCCAAAAGGTAACATGCAAGTGAGCAAGCGATTGGTGATTTTGCATTTCGATTAATTTGTTAATGATTGAAAATTGAGAAAATTGAAGCTTCGTTGTAATGGATTTTATGTTTATAACTCTGTTTTATTTTGATTATTCTTGAATAATAGGGTGATATTTAAATGCGTTGTCACTTGGATCGCATTCATTTCCGATTGCCTAATTTGTTTTGTTTCCATTGTCGGAAGGTAAATCGTTTCTCCCTTTTTAATCCCCTTTTGTTCTGCTTTCCATTGTCGAAGCTTTACCTTTCCTCTATTCACGATTGCTCTATCGATTGCTACTTTGTGTTCGAAAATTGCTATAATATTGATAAATTTAATAGTTAGATTATTAAAATATAGCATACAAAGTGGTTAGATGTAAAACACACTATCCCTATATAAGCTAGTTTTGATTTTCTTCTATGGGTTAATATATCATTTAATACGAGTTTGGTTCTAATGTTCAAATTGGTACTTAAGTTCTTTTTATTATCCCAATTTAGTACTTGAATTTAACTTCAATGTTCAATTGGATACCTAATTAAACAGTTTATTTTGATATAAATTTTACATTTAAATAATATATATATTGTTAAAGAAAATGGAAGATGGATTTGAATCAGTTGATCCGAGAAGGTAAGAAAA